>CM074719.1:235885171-237085171 GCA_037306005.1 Rhinophrynus dorsalis
TGAGACCTGGTGAAATGTTTTTTTTTCCTTCCATCCTTTGAGTGCCAAGGAGAGAACGCAAAGCCTTGCAACGCAAAGCGTTGTGCACCCCTCTGGCACTCAAAGGGTTAATCAACTAGTAACAGAAAACTTTTCAATATAATTTGGAGATGGCTGCAAAAACTCAGCAAACAAGCAGCCTACGTCACCTTGTATTCCAAGGCTTTATCCCATCCTGGAAATCACCAGACAGTTAACCTCAGTACTATGACATCATAGTGGATTTGAATGGACCTTAGGAAGCTAAAACAAATTGGCAGAGACCTCAACATGGATGAGGGCCCCAGAGACCTGCTGCAATTTCTATTTTCCTTCCATCCTTTGAGTACCAAAGGAAGTATGCAAAGCCTTGCAAAGTAAAACGTTACGCAACACTCGGGCACTCAAAGGGTTAACAAACTAGCAACAGAAACCTTTCAATGTAATTTGGAGACGGTTGCAAAAACTAAACATAAAAGAAGCCTTCGGCAACTAGTATTCGCAGGTTTTCTCCCATCCTGGAAAGCAACAGACAGTTATACACAGTACTTTGACATCATAATGAATTTGAATTGTCCTTAGGAAGACAAAACAAATTGGCAGAGACTTCAATATGGATGAAGGCCCCAGAGACCTGGTGCATTGTTTTTTTTTCCTTCCATCCTTTCAGTGCCAAAGGGAGAACGCAAAGCCTTGCAAAGCAAAGCTTTGTGCGCCCCTCTGGCACTCAAAGGGTTAATAAACAAGCAACAGAAACTGTTTAGTGTAATTTGGAGATGCATGCAAAAACTCAGCAACCAAGCAGCCTATGTCACCTTGTATTCCAAGGCTTTATCCCATCCTGGAAATCACCAGACAGTTAAGCTCAGTACTATGACATCATAGTGGATTTGAATGTACCTTAGGAAGATAAAACAAATTGGCAGAGACCTCAACATGGATGAGGGTCGCAGAGACCTGCTGCAATGTTTTTTTTCCTTCCATCCTTTGAGTGCCAAAGGAAGTATGCAAAGCCTTGCAAAGTAACACGTTACGCAACACTCTGGCACTCAAAGGGTGAATAAACTAGCAACAGAAACCTTTGAATGTAATTTGGAGACGGTTCCAAAAACTAAACAAAAAAGCAGCCTTCTACAGATAGTATTCGCAGGTTTTCTCCCTTCCTGGAAAGCAACAGACAGTTATACACAGTACTATGACATCATAATGGGATTTGAATTGTCCTTAGGAAGACAAAACAAATTGGCAGAGACTTCAACATGGATGAAGGCCCCAGAGACCTGGTGCAATGTTTTTTTTCCTTTCATCCTTTGAGTGCCAAAGGGTGAACGCAAAGCCTTGCAAAGCAAAGCGTTGTGCACCCCTCTGGCATTCAAAGGGTTAATAAACTAGCAACAGAAACTTTTCAGTGTAATTTGGAGATGGCTGCAAAAACTCAGCAAACAAGAAGCCTACGTCACCTTGTATTCCAAGGCTTTCTCCCATCCTGGAAATCACCAGACAGTTAAGCTCAGCACTATGACATCATACTGGATTTGAATGGACCTTAGGAAGATAAAACAAATTGGCAGAGTCCTCAACATGGATGAGGGCCCCATAGATCTGCTGCAATGTTTTTTTTACTTCCATCCTTTGAGTGCCAAAGGAAGACCGTAACGCCTTGCAAAGTAAAGCGTTGTGCACCCCTCTGGCACTCAAAGGGTTAATAAACTAGCAACAGAAACTTTTCAGTGTAATTAGGAGATGGATGCAACAACTCAGCAAACAAGCAGGCTACGTCACCTTGTATTCCAAGGCTTTCTCACATCCTGGAAATCAACAGACAGTTAAGCACAATACTATGACATCATAGTGGATTGAAATGGACCTTAGGAAGATAAAACAAATTGGCAGACACCTCAACATGGATGAGGGCCCCAGAGTCCTGCTGCAATGTTTATTTTCCTTCCATCCTTTGAGTGCCAAAGGAAGTATGCAAAGCCTTGCAAAGTAAAGCATTAAGCAACACTCTGGCACTCAAAGGGTTAATAAACTAGCAACAGAAACCTTTCAATTTAATTTGGAGATGGTTGCAAAAACTAAGCAAAAAAGCAGACTTCGGAACCTAGTATTTGCAGGTTTTCCTCCATCCTGGAAAGCAACAGACAGTTATACACAGTACTATGACATCATAATGGATTTGAATTGTCCTTAGGAAGACAAAACAAATTGGCAGAGACTTCAACATGGATGAAGGCCCCCAAAGACCTGTGGCAATGTTTTTTTTCCTTCCTTCCTTTGAGTGCCAAAGGGAGAACGCAAAGCCTTGCAATGCAAAACATTGTGCACACCTCTGGCACACAAAGGGTTAATAAACTAGCAACAGAAACTTTTCAATGTAATTTGGAGATGGCTGCAAAAACTCAGCAAACAAGAAGCCTACGTCACCTTGTATTCCAAGGCTTTATCCCATCCTGGAAATCACCAGACAGTTAAGCTCAGTACTATGACATCAGAGTGGATTTGAATGGGCCTTAGAAAGATAAAACAAATTAACAGAGACCTCAACATGGATGAGGGTTGCAGAGACCTGCTGCAATGTATATTTTCCTTCCATCCTTTGAGTGCCAAAGGAAGTATGCAAAGCCTTGCAAAGTAAAAGTTACGCAACACTCTGGCACTCAAAGGGTGAATAAACTAGCAACAGAAACCTTTCAATGTAATTTGGAGACGGTTGCAAAAACTAAACAAAAAAGCAGCCTTCGGCACCGAGTATTTGCAGGTTTTCTCCCTTCCTGGAAAGCATCAGACAGTTATACACAGTACTATGACATCATAATGGATTTGAATTGTCCTTAAGAAGACAAAACAAATTGGCAGAGACTTCAACATGGATGAAGGCCCCAGAAAACTGGTGCAATGTTTTTTTCCTTTCATCCTTTGAGTGCCAAAGGGAGAACGCAAACACTTGCAAAGCACAGCATTGTGCACCCCTCTGGCACTCAAAGGGTTAATAAACTAGCAACAGAAACTTTTCAGTGTAATTTGGAGATGGCTGCAAAAACTAAGCAAACAAGCAGCCTATGTCACCTTGTATTCCAAGGCTTTATCCCATCCTGGAAATCACCAGACAGTTAAGCTCAGAACTATGACATCATAGTGGATTTGAATGGACCTTAGGAAGATAAAACAAATTGGGAGAGACCTCAACATGGATGAGGGCCCCAGGTACCTGCTGCAATGTTTATTTTCCTTCCATCCTTTGAGTGCCAAAGGAAGTATGGAAATCCTTGCAAAGTAAAACGTTACGCAACACTCTTGCACTCAAAGGGTTAATAAACTAGCAACAGAAACCTTTCAGTGTAATTTGGAGATGGTTGCAAAAACTAAACAAAAAAGCTGCCTTCGGCACATAGTATTCGCAGGTTTTCTCCCTTCCTGGAAAGCAACAGACAGTTATACACAGTACTATGACATCATAATGGATTTGAATTGTCCTTAGGAAGACAAAACAAATTGGCAGAGACTTCAACATGGATGAAGGCCCCAGAGACCTGGTGAAATGTTTTTTTTTCCTTCCATCCTTTGAGTGCCAAGGAGAGAACGCAAAGCCTTGCAACGCAAAGCGTTGTGCACCCCTCTGGCACTCAAAGGGTTAATCAACTAGTAACAGAAAACTTTTCAATATAATTTGGAGATGGCTGCAAAAACTCAGCAAACAAGCAGCCTACGTCACCTTGTATTCCAAGGCTTTATCCCATCCTGGAAATCACCAGACAGTTAACCTCAGTACTATGACATCATAGTGGATTTGAATGGACCTTAGGAAGCTAAAACAAATTGGCAGAGACCTCAACATGGATGAGGGCCCCAGAGACCTGCTGCAATTTCTATTTTCCTTCCATCCTTTGAGTACCAAAGGAAGTATGCAAAGCCTTGCAAAGTAAAACGTTACGCAACACTCGGGCACTCAAAGGGTTAACAAACTAGCAACAGAAACCTTTCAATGTAATTTGGAGACGGTTGCAAAAACTAAACATAAAAGAAGCCTTCGGCAACTAGTATTCGCAGGTTTTCTCCCATCCTGGAAAGCAACAGACAGTTATACACAGTACTTTGACATCATAATGAATTTGAATTGTCCTTAGGAAGACAAAACAAATTGGCAGAGACTTCAATATGGATGAAGGCCCCAGAGACCTGGTGCATTGTTTTTTTTTCCTTCCATCCTTTCAGTGCCAAAGGGAGAACGCAAAGCCTTGCAAAGCAAAGCTTTGTGCGCCCCTCTGGCACTCAAAGGGTTAATAAACAAGCAACAGAAACTGTTTAGTGTAATTTGGAGATGCATGCAAAAACTCAGCAACCAAGCAGCCTATGTCACCTTGTATTCCAAGGCTTTATCCCATCCTGGAAATCACCAGACAGTTAAGCTCAGTACTATGACATCATAGTGGATTTGAATGTACCTTAGGAAGATAAAACAAATTGGCAGAGACCTCAACATGGATGAGGGTCGCAGAGACCTGCTGCAATGTTTTTTTTCCTTCCATCCTTTGAGTGCCAAAGGAAGTATGCAAAGCCTTGCAAAGTAACACGTTACGCAACACTCTGGCACTCAAAGGGTGAATAAACTAGCAACAGAAACCTTTGAATGTAATTTGGAGACGGTTCCAAAAACTAAACAAAAAAGCAGCCTTCTACAGCTAGTATTCGCAGGTTTTCTCCCTTCCTGGAAAGCAACAGACAGTTATACACAGTACTATGACATCATAATGGATCTGAATTGTCCTTAGGAAGACAAAACAAATTGGCAGAGACTTCAACATGGATGAAGGCCCCAGAGACCTGGTGCAATGTTTTTTTTCCTTTCATCCTTTGAGTGCCAAAGGGTGAACGCAAAGCCTTGCAAAGCAAAGCGTTGTGCACCCCTCTGGCATTCAAAGGGTTAATAAACTAGCAACAGAAACTTTTCAGTGTAATTTGGAGATCGCTGCAAAAACTCAGCAAACAAGCAGCCTACATCATCTTGTATTCCAAGGCTTTCTCACATCCTGGAAATCACCAGACAGTTAAGCTCAGAACTATGACATCATAGTGGATTTGAATGGACCTTAGGAAGATAAAACAAATTGGGAGAGACCTCAACATGGATGAGGGCCCCAGGTACCTGCTGCAATGTTTATTTTCCTTCCATCCTTTGAGTGCCAAAGGAAGTATGCAAATCCTTGCAAAGTAAAACGTTACGCAACACTCTTGCACTCAAAGAGTTAATAAACTAGCAACAGAAACCTTTCAGTGTAATTTGGAGATGGTTGCAAAAACTAAACAAAAAAGCTGCCTTCGGCACATAGTATTCGCAGGTTTTCTCCCTTCCTGGAAAGCAACAGACAGTTATACACAGTACTATGACATCATAATGGATTTGAATTGTCCTTAGGAAGACAAAACAAATTGGCAGAGACTTCAACATGGATGAAGGCCCCAGAGACCTGGTGAAATGTTTTTTTTTTCCTTCCATCCTTTGAGTGCCAAGGAGAGAACGCAAAGCCTTGCAACGCAAAGCGTTGTGCACCCCTCTGGCACTCAAAGGGTTAATCAACTAGTAACAGAAAACTTTTCAATATAATTTGGAGATGGCTGCAAAAACTCAGCAAACAAGCAGCCTACGTCACCTTGTATTCCAAGGCTTTATCCCATCCTGGAAATCACCAGACAGTTAACCTCAGTACTATGACATCATAGTGGATTTGAATGGACCTTAGGAAGCTAAAACAAATTGGCAGAGACCTCAACATGGATGAGGGCCCCAGAGACCTGCTGCAATTTCTATTTTCCTTCCATCCTTTGAGTACCAAAGGAAGTATGCAAAGCCTTGCAAAGTAAAACGTTACGCAACACTCGGGCACTCAAAGGGTTAACAAACTAGCAACAGAAACCTTTCAATGTAATTTGGAGACGGTTGCAAAAACTAAACATAAAAGAAGCCTTCGGCAACTAGTATTCGCAGGTTTTCTCCCATCCTGGAAAGCAACAGACAGTTATACACAGTACTTTGACATCATAATGAATTTGAATTGTCCTTAGGAAGACAAAACAAATTGGCAGAGACTTCAATATGGATGAAGGCCCCAGAGACCTGGTGCATTGTTTTTTTTTCCTTCCATCCTTTCAGTGCCAAAGGGAGAACGCAAAGCCTTGCAAAGCAAAGCTTTGTGCGCCCCTCTGGCACTCAAAGGGTTAATAAACAAGCAACAGAAACTGTTTAGTGTAATTTGGAGATGGCATGCAAAAACTCAGCAACCAAGCAGCCTATGTCACCTTGTATTCCAAGGCTTTATCCCATCCTGGAAATCACCAGACAGTTAAGCTCAGTACTATGACATCATAGTGGATTTGAATGTACCTTAGGAAGATAAAACAAATTGGCAGAGACCTCAACATGGATGAGGGTCGCAGAGACCTGCTGCAATGTTTTTTTTCCTTCCATCCTTTGAGTGCCAAAGGAAGTATGCAAAGCCTTGCAAAGTAACACGTTACGCAACACTCTGGCACTCAAAGGGTGAATAAACTAGCAACAGAAACCTTTGAATGTAATTTGGAGACGGTTCCAAAAACTAAACAAAAAAGCAGCCTTCTACAGATAGTATTCGCAGGTTTTCTCCCTTCCTGGAAAGCAACAGACAGTTATACACAGTACTATGACATCATAATGGATTTGAATTGTCCTTAGGAAGACAAAACAAATTGGCAGAGACTTCAACATGGATGAAGGCCCCAGAGACCTGGTGCAATGTTTTTTTTCCTTTCATCCTTTGAGTGCCAAAGGGTGAACGCAAAGCCTTGCAAAGCAAAGCGTTGTGCACCCCTCTGGCATTCAAAGGGTTAATAAACTAGCAACAGAAACTTTTCAGTGTAATTTGGAGATGGCTGCAAAAACTCAGCAAACAAGAAGCCTACGTCACCTTGTATTCCAAGGCTTTCTCCCATCCTGGAAATCACCAGACAGTTAAGCTCAGCACTATGACATCATACTGGATTTGAATGGACCTTAGGAAGATAAAACAAATTGGCAGAGTCCTCAACATGGATGAGGGCCCCATAGATCTGCTGCAATGTTTTTTTTACTTCCATCCTTTGAGTGCCAAAGGAAGACCGTAACGCCTTGCAAAGTAAAGCGTTGTGCACCCCTCTGGCACTCAAAGGGTTAATAAACTAGCAACAGAAACTTTTCAGTGTAATTAGGAGATGGATGCAACAACTCAGCAAACAAGCAGGCTACGTCACCTTGTATTCCAAGGCTTTCTCACATCCTGGAAATCAACAGACAGTTAAGCACAATACTATGACATCATAGTGGATTGAAATGGACCTTAGGAAGATAAAACAAATTGGCAGACACCTCAACATGGATGAGGGCCCCAGAGTCCTGCTGCAATGTTTATTTTCCTTCCATCCTTTGAGTGCCAAAGGAAGTATGCAAAGCCTTGCAAAGTAAAGCATTAAGCAACACTCTGGCACTCAAAGGGTTAATAAACTAGCAACAGAAACCTTTCAATTTAATTTGGAGATGGTTGCAAAAACTAAGCAAAAAAGCAGACTTCGGAACCTAGTATTTGCAGGTTTTCCTCCATCCTGGAAAGCAACAGACAGTTATACACAGTACTATGACATCATAATGGATTTGAATTGTCCTTAGGAAGACAAAACAAATTGGCAGAGACTTCAACATGGATGAAGGCCCCAAAGACCTGTGGCAATGTTTTTTTTCCTTCCTTCCTTTGAGTGCCAAAGGGAGAACGCAAAGCCTTGCAATGCAAAACATTGTGCACACCTCTGGCACACAAAGGGTTAATAAACTAGCAACAGAAACTTTTCAATGTAATTTGGAGATGGCTGCAAAAACTCAGCAAACAAGAAGCCTACGTCACCTTGTATTCCAAGGCTTTATCCCATCCTGGAAATCACCAGACAGTTAAGCTCAGTACTATGACATCAGAGTGGATTTGAATGGGCCTTAGAAAGATAAAACAAATTAACAGAGACCTCAACATGGATGAGGGTTGCAGAGACCTGCTGCAATGTATATTTTCCTTCCATCCTTTGAGTGCCAAAGGAAGTATGCAAAGCCTTGCAAAGTAAAAGTTACGCAACACTCTGGCACTCAAAGGGTGAATAAACTAGCAACAGAAACCTTTCAATGTAATTTGGAGACGGTTGCAAAAACTAAACAAAAAAGCAGCCTTCGGCACCGAGTATTTGCAGGTTTTCTCCCTTCCTGGAAAGCATCAGACAGTTATACACAGTACTATGACATCATAATGGATTTGAATTGTCCTTAAGAAGACAAAACAAATTGGCAGAGACTTCAACATGGATGAAGGCCCCAGAAAACTGGTGCAATGTTTTTTTCCTTTCATCCTTTGAGTGCCAAAGGGAGAACGCAAACACTTGCAAAGCACAGCATTGTGCACCCCTCTGGCACTCAAAGGGTTAATAAACTAGCAACAGAAACTTTTCAGTGTAATTTGGAGATGGCTGCAAAAACTAAGCAAACAAGCAGCCTATGTCACCTTGTATTCCAAGGCTTTATCCCATCCTGGAAATCACCAGACAGTTAAGCTCAGAACTATGACATCATAGTGGATTTGAATGGACCTTAGGAAGATAAAACAAATTGGGAGAGACCTCAACATGGATGAGGGCCCCAGGTACCTGCTGCAATGTTTATTTTCCTTCCATCCTTTGAGTGCCAAAGGAAGTATGGAAATCCTTGCAAAGTAAAACGTTACGCAACACTCTTGCACTCAAAGGGTTAATAAACTAGCAACAGAAACCTTTCAGTGTAATTTGGAGATGGTTGCAAAAACTAAACAAAAAAGCTGCCTTCGGCACATAGTATTCGCAGGTTTTCTCCCTTCCTGGAAAGCAACAGACAGTTATACACAGTACTATGACATCATAATGGATTTGAATTGTCCTTAGGAAGACAAAACAAATTGGCAGAGACTTCAACATGGATGAAGGCCCCAGAGACCTGGTGAAATGTTTTTTTTTCCTTCCATCCTTTGAGTGCCAAGGAGAGAACGCAAAGCCTTGCAACGCAAAGCGTTGTGCACCCCTCTGGCACTCAAAGGGTTAATCAACTAGTAACAGAAAACTTTTCAATATAATTTGGAGATGGCTGCAAAAACTCAGCAAACAAGCAGCCTACGTCACCTTGTATTCCAAGGCTTTATCCCATCCTGGAAATCACCAGACAGTTAACCTCAGTACTATGACATCATAGTGGATTTGAATGGACCTTAGGAAGCTAAAACAAATTGGCAGAGACCTCAACATGGATGAGGGCCCCAGAGACCTGCTGCAATTTCTATTTTCCTTCCATCCTTTGAGTACCAAAGGAAGTATGCAAAGCCTTGCAAAGTAAAACGTTACGCAACACTCGGGCACTCAAAGGGTTAACAAACTAGCAACAGAAACCTTTCAATGTAATTTGGAGACGGTTGCAAAAACTAAACATAAAAGAAGCCTTCGGCAACTAGTATTCGCAGGTTTTCTCCCATCCTGGAAAGCAACAGACAGTTATACACAGTACTTTGACATCATAATGAATTTGAATTGTCCTTAGGAAGACAAAACAAATTGGCAGAGACTTCAATATGGATGAAGGCCCCAGAGACCTGGTGCATTGTTTTTTTTTCCTTCCATCCTTTCAGTGCCAAAGGGAGAACGCAAAGCCTTGCAAAGCAAAGCTTTGTGCGCCCCTCTGGCACTCAAAGGGTTAATAAACAAGCAACAGAAACTGTTTAGTGTAATTTGGAGATGCATGCAAAAACTCAGCAACCAAGCAGCCTATGTCACCTTGTATTCCAAGGCTTTATCCCATCCTGGAAATCACCAGACAGTTAAGCTCAGTACTATGACATCATAGTGGATTTGAATGTACCTTAGGAAGATAAAACAAATTGGCAGAGACCTCAACATGGATGAGGGTCGCAGAGACCTGCTGCAATGTTTTTTTTCCTTCCATCCTTTGAGTGCCAAAGGAAGTATGCAAAGCCTTGCAAAGTAACACGTTACGCAACACTCTGGCACTCAAAGGGTGAATAAACTAGCAACAGAAACCTTTGAATGTAATTTGGAGACGGTTCCAAAAACTAAACAAAAAAGCAGCCTTCTACAGCTAGTATTCGCAGGTTTTCTCCCTTCCTGGAAAGCAACAGACAGTTATACACAGTACTATGACATCATAATGGATCTGAATTGTCCTTAGGAAGACAAAACAAATTGGCAGAGACTTCAACATGGATGAAGGCCCCAGAGACCTGGTGCAATGTTTTTTTTCCTTTCATCCTTTGAGTGCCAAAGGGTGAACGCAAAGCCTTGCAAAGCAAAGCGTTGTGCACCCCTCTGGCATTCAAAGGGTTAATAAACTAGCAACAGAAACTTTTCAGTGTAATTTGGAGATGGCTGCAAAAACTCAGCAAACAAGAAGCCTACGTCACCTTGTATTCCAAGGCTTTCTCCCATCCTGGAAATCACCAGACAGTTAAGCTCAGTACTATGACATCATACTGGATTTGAATGGACCTTAGGAAGATAAAACAAATTGGCAGAGTCCTCAACATGGATGAGGGCCCCATAGATCTGCTGCAATGTTTTTTTTACTTCCATCCTTTGAGTGCCAAAGGAAGACCGTAACGCCTTGCAAAGTAAAGCGTTGTGCACCCCTCTGGCACTCAAAGGGTTAATAAACTAGCAACAGAAACTTTTCAGTTTAATTAGGAGATGGATGCAACAACTCAGCAAACAAGCAGGCTACGTCACCTTGTATTCCAAGGCTTTCTCACATCCTGGAAATCAACAGACAGTTAAGCACAATACTATGACATCATAGTGGATTGAAATGGACCTTAGGAAGATAAAACAAATTGGCAGACACCTCAACATGGATGAGGGCCCCAGAGTCCTGCTGCAATGTTTATTTTCCTTCCATCCTTTGAGTGCCAAAGGAAGTATGCAAAGCCTTGCAAAGTAAAGCATTAAGCAACACTCTGGCACTCAAAGGGTTAATAAACTAGCAACAGAAACCTTTCAATTTAATTTGGGGATGGTTGCAAAAACTAAGCAAAAAAGCAGACTTCGGAACCTAGTATTTGCAGGTTTTCTCCCATCCTGGAAAGCAACAGACAGTTATACACAGTACTATGACATCATAATGGATTTGAATTGTCCTTAGGAAGACAAAACAAATTGGCAGAGACTTCAACATGGATGAAGGCCCCAAAGACCTGTGGCAATGTTTTTTTTCCTTCCTTCCTTTGAGTGCCAAAGGGAGAACGCAAAGCCTTGCAATGCAAAACATTGTGCACACCTCTGGCACACAAAGGGTTAATAAACTAGCAACAGAAACTTTTCAATGTAATTTGGAGATGGCTGCAAAAACTCAGCAAACAAGAAGCCTACGTCACCTTGTATTCCAAGGCTTTATCCCATCCTGGAAATCACCAGACAGTTAAGCTCAGTACTATGACATCAGAGTGGATTTGAATGGGCCTTAGAAAGATAAAACAAATTAACAGAGACCTCAACATGGATGAGGGCCACAGAGACCTGCTGCAATGTTTATTTTCCTTCCATCCTTTGAGTGCCAAAGGAAGTATGCAAAGCCTTGCAATGTAAAACGTTACGCAACACTCTGGCACTCAAAGGGTTAATAAACCAGCAAAAGAAACCTTTCAATGTAATTTGGAGACGGTTACAAAAACTAAACAAAAAAGCAGCCTTCGGCACGTAGTATTCGCAGGTTTTCTCCCTTCCTGGAAATCACCAGACAGTTAATCTCAGTACTATGACATCATAGTGGATTTGAATGGGCCTTAGAAGGATAAAACAAATTAACAGAGACCTCAACATGGATGAAGGCCCCAGAGACCTGGTGCAATGTTTTTTTTCCTTCCATCCTTTGAGTGCCAAAGGGAGAACGCAAAGCCTTTCAAAGCAAAGCATTGTGCACCCCTCTGGCACTCAAAGGGTTAATAAACTAGGTACAGAAACTTTTCAATGTAATTTGGAGATGGCTGCAAAAACTCAACAAACAAGCAGCCTACGTCATCTTGTATTCCACGGCTTTCTCACATCCTGGAAATCAACAGACAGTTACGCACAGTACTATGACATCATAGTGGATTGTAATGGAGCTTAGGAAGATAAAAAAAAATTGGCAGAGACCTCAACATGGATGAGGGGCCCATAGATCTGCTGCAATGTTTATTTTACTTCCATCCTTTGAGTGCCAAAGGAAGTATGCAAAGCCTTGCAAAGTAAAGCGTTACGCAACACTCTGGCACTCAAAGGGTTAATAAACTAACAACAGAAACCTTTCAATGTAATTTGGGGACGGTTGCAAAAACTAAACAAAAAAGCCGCCTTCGGCACCTTGTATTCGCAGGTTTTCTCCCATCCTGGAAAGCAACAGACAGTTATACACAGTACTATGACATCATAATGGATTTGAATTGTCCTTAGGAAGACAAACGAAATTGGCAGAGACTTCAACATGGATGAAGACCCCAGAGACCTGGTGCAATGTTTTTTTCCTTCCATCCTTTGAGTGCCAAAGGGAGAACGCAAAGCCTTACAAAGCAAAGCGTTGTGCACCCCTCTGGCACTCAAAGGGTTAATAAACTAGCAACAGAAACTTTTCAGTGTAAATTGGAGCTGGCTGAAAAAACTCAGCAAATAAGCAGCCTACGTCACCTTGTATTCCAAGGCTTTCTCACATCCTGGAAATCAACAGACAGTTAAGCACAGTACTATGACATCATAGTGGATTGGAATGGACATTAGGAAGATAAAAAAAATTGGCAGAGACCTCAATATGGATGAGGGCCCCAGAGACCTGCTGCAATGTTTATTTTCCATCCATCCTTTGAGTGCCAAAGGAAGTATGCAAAGCCTTGCAAAGTAAAACGTTACGCAACACTCTGGCACTCAAAGGGTTAATAAATCAGCAACAGAAACCTTTCAGTGTAATTTGGAGATGATTGCAAAAACTAAACAAAAAAGCAGCCTTCGGCATGAAATATTCGCAGGTTTTCTCCCTTACTGGAAAGCAACAGACAGTTATACACAGTACTATGACATCATAATGGATTTGAAATGACCTTAGGAAAAGAAAACAAATTGGACTAGACTTCAACATGGATGAATGCCCCAGAGACCTGGTGCAATGTTTTTTTTCCTTCCATCCTTTGAGTGCCAAAGGGAGAACGCAAAGCCTTGCAAAGCAAAGCATTGTGCACCCCTCTGGCACTCAAAGGGTTAATAAACTAGCAACAGAAACTTTTCAATGTAATTTGGAGATGGCTGCAAAAACTCAACAAACAAGCAGCCTACGTTACCTTATATTCCAAGGCTTTTTCCCATCCTGGAAATCACCAGACAGTTAAGCTCAGTACTATGACATCATAGTGGATTTGAATGGACCTTAGGAAGATAAAACAAATTGGCAGAGACCTCAACATGGATGAGGGCCCCAAAGAACTGGTGCAATGTATTTTTTCCTTCCATCCTTTGAGTGCCAAAGGGAGAACGTAACGCCTTGCAAAGCAAAGCATTGTGCACCACTCTGGCACTCAAAGGGTTAATAAACTAGCAACAGAAACTTTTCAGTGTAATTTGGAGATCGCTGCAACAACTCAGCAAACAAGCAGCCTACATCATCTTGTATTCCAAGGCTTTCTCACATCCTGGAAATCACCAGACAGTTAAGCTCAGAACTATGACATCATAGTGGATTTGAATGGACCTTAGGAAGATAAAACAAATTGGGAGAGACCTCAACATGGATGAGGGCCCCAGGTACCTGCTGCAATGTTTATTTTCCTTCCATCCTTTGAGTGCCAAAGGAAGTATGCAAATCCTTGCAAAGTAAAACGTTACGCAACACTCTTGCACTCAAAGAGTTAATAAACTAGCAACAGAAACCTTTCAGTGTAATTTGGAGATGGTTGCAAAAACTAAACAAAAAAGCTGCCTTCGGCACATAGTATTCGCAGGTTTTCTCCCTTCCTGGAAAGCAACAGACAGTTATACACAGTACTATGACATCATAATGGATTTGAATTGTCCTTAGGAAGACAAAACAAATTGGCAGAGACTTCAACATGGATGAAGGCCCCAGAGACCTGGTGAAATGTTTTTTTTTCCTTCCATCCTTTGAGTGCCAAGGAGAGAACGCAAAGCCTTGCAACGCAAAGCGTTGTGCACCCCTCTGGCACTCAAAGGGTTAATCAACTAGTAACAGAAAACTTTTCAATATAATTTGGAGATGGCTGCAAAAACTCAGCAAACAAGCAGCCTACGTCACCTTGTATTCCAAGGCTTTATCCCATCCTGGAAATCACCAGACAGTTAACCTCAGTACTATGACATCATAGTGGATTTGAATGGACCTTAGGAAGCTAAAACAAATTGGCAGAGACCTCAACATGGATGAGGGCCCCAGAGACCTGCTGCAATTTCTATTTTCCTTCCATCCTTTGAGTACCAAAGGAAGTATGCAAAGCCTTGCAAAGTAAAACGTTACGCAACACTCGGGCACTCAAAGGGTTAACAAACTAGCAACAGAAACCTTTCAATGTAATTTGGAGACGGTTGCAAAAACTAAACATAAAAGAAGCCTTCGGCAACTAGTATTCGCAGGTTTTCTCCCATCCTGGAAAGCAACAGACAGTTATACACAGTACTTTGACATCATAATGAATTTGAATTGTCCTTAGGAAGACAAAACAAATTGGCAGAGACTTCAATATGGATGAAGGCCCCAGAGACCTGGTGCATTGTTTTTTTTTCCTTCCATCCTTTCAGTGCCAAAGGGAGAACGCAAAGCCTTGCAAAGCAAAGCTTTGTGCGCCCCTCTGGCACTCAAAGGGTTAATAAACAAGCAACAGAAACTGTTTAGTGTAATTTGGAGATGCATGCAAAAACTCAGCAACCAAGCAGCCTATGTCACCTTGTATTCCAAGGCTTTATCCCATCCTGGAAATCACCAGACAGTTAAGCTCAGTACTATGACATCATAGTGGATTTGAATGTACCTTAGGAAGATAAAACAAATTGGCAGAGACCTCAACATGGATGAGGGTCGCAGAGACCTGCTGCAATGTTTTTTTTCCTTCCATCCTTTGAGTGCCAAAGGAAGTATGCAAAGCCTTGCAAAGTAACACGTTACGCAACACTCTGGCACTCAAAGGGTGAATAAACTAGCAACAGAAACCTTTGAATGTAATTTGGAGACGGTTCCAAAAACTAAACAAAAAAGCAGCCTTCTACAGATAGTATTCGCAGGTTTTCTCCCTTCCTGGAAAGCAACAGACAGTTATACACAGTACTATGACATCATAATGGATTTGAATTGTCCTTAGGAAGACAAAACAAATTGGCAGAGACTTCAACATGGATGAAGGCCCCAGAGACCTGGTGCAATGTTTTTTTTCCTTTCATCCTTTGAGTGCCAAAGGGTGAACGCAAAGCCTTGCAAAGCAAAGCGTTGTGCACCCCTCTGGCATTCAAAGGGTTAATAAACTAGCAACAGAAACTTTTCAGTGTAATTTGGAGATGGCTGCAAAAACTCAGCAAACAAGAAGCCTACGTCACCTTGTATTCCAAGGCTTTCTCCCATCCTGGAAATCACCAGACAGTTAAGCTCAGCACTATGACATCATACTGGATTTGAATGGACCTTAGGAAGATAAAACAAATTGGCAGAGTCCTCAACATGGATGAGGGCCCCATAGATCTGCTGCAATGTTTTTTTTACTTCCATCCTTTGAGTGCCAAAGGAAGACCGTAACGCCTTGCAAAGTAAAGCGTTGTGCACCCCTCTGGCACTCAAAGGGTTAATAAACTAGCAACAGAAACTTTTCAGTGTAATTAGGAGATGGATGCAACAACTCAGCAAACAAGCAGGCTACGTCACCTTGTATTCCAAGGCTTTCTCACATCCTGGAAATCAACAGACAGTTAAGCACAATACTATGACATCATAGTGGATTGAAATGGACCTTAGGAAGATAAAACAAATTGGCAGACACCTCAACATGGATGAGGGCCCCAGAGTCCTGCTGCAATGTTTATTTTCCTTCCATCCTTTGAGTGCCAAAGGAAGTATGCAAAGCCTTGCAAAGTAAAGCATTAAGCAACACTCTGGCACTCAAAGGGTTAATAAACTAGCAACAGAAACCTTTCAATTTAATTTGGAGATGGTTGCAAAAACTAAGCAAAAAAGCAGACTTCGGAACCTAGTATTTGCAGGTTTTCCTCCATCCTGGAAAGCAACAGACAGTTATACACAGTACTATGACATCATAATGGATTTGAATTGTCCTTAGGAAGACAAAACAAATTGGCAGAGACTTCAACATGGATGAAGGCCCCAAAGACCTGTGGCAATGTTTTTTTTCCTTCCTTCCTTTGAGTGCCAAAGGGAGAACGCAAAGCCTTGCAATGCAAAACATTGTGCACACCTCTGGCACACAAAGGGTTAATAAACTAGCAACAGAAACTTTTCAATGTAATTTGGAGATGGCTGCAAAAACTCAGCAAACAAGAAGCCTACGTCACCTTGTATTCCAAGGCTTTATCCCATCCTGGAAATCACCAGACAGTTAAGCTCAGTACTATGACATCAGAGTGGATTTGAATGGGCCTTAGAAAGATAAAACAAATTAACAGAGACCTCAACATGGATGAGGGTTGCAGAGACCTGCTGCAATGTATATTTTCCTTCCATCCTTTGAGTGCCAAAGGAAGTATGCAAAGCCTTGCAAAGTAAAAGTTACGCAACACTCTGGCACTCAAAGGGTGAATAAACTAGCAACAGAAACCTTTCAATGTAATTTGGAGACGGTTGCAAAAACTAAACAAAAAAGCAGCCTTCGGCACCGAGTATTTGCAGGTTTTCTCCCTTCCTGGAAAGCATCAGACAGTTATACACAGTACTATGACATCATAATGGATTTGAATTGTCCTTAAGAAGACAAAACAAATTGGCAGAGACTTCAACATGGATGAAGGCCCCAGAAAACTGGTGCAATGTTTTTTTCCTTTCATCCTTTGAGTGCCAAAGGGAGAACGCAAACACTTGCAAAGCACAGCATTGTGCACCCCTCTGGCACTCAAAGGGTTAATAAACTAGCAACAGAAACTTTTCAGTGTAATTTGGAGATGGCTGCAAAAACTAAGCAAACAAGCAGCCTATGTCACCTTGTATTCCAAGGCTTTATCCCATCCTGGAAATCACCAGACAGTTAAGCTCAGAACTATGACATCATAGTGGATTTGAATGGACCTTAGGAAGATAAAACAAATTGGGAGAGACCTCAACATGGATGAGGGCCCCAGGTACCTGCTGCAATGTTTATTTTCCTTCCATCCTTTGAGTGCCAAAGGAAGTATGCAAATCCTTGCAAAGTAAAACGTTACGCAACACTCTTGCACTCAAAGGGTTAATAAACTAGCAACAGAAACCTTTCAGTGTAATTTGGAGATGGTTGCAAAAACTAAACAAAAAAGCTGCCTTCGGCACATAGTATTCGCAGGTTTTCTCCCTTCCTGGAAAGCAACAGACAGTTATACACAGTACTACGACATCATAATGGATTTGAATTGTCCTTAGGAAGACAAAACAAATTGGCAGAGACTTCAACATGGATGAAGGCCCCAGAGACCTGGTGAAATGTTTTTTTTTCCTTCCATCCTTTGAGTGCCAAGGAGAGAACGCAAAGCCTTGCAACGCAAAGCGTTGTGCACCCCTCTGGCACTCAAAGGGTTAATCAACTAGTAACAGAAAACTTTTCAATATAATTTGGAGATGGCTGCAAAAACTCAGCAAACAAGCAGCCTACGTCACCTTGTATTCCAAGGCTTTATCCCATCCTGGAAATCACCAGACAGTTAACCTCAGTACTATGACATCATAGTGGATTTGAATGGACCTTAGGAAGATAAAACAAATTGGCAGAGACCTCAACATGGATGAGGGCCCCAGAGACCTGCTGCAATTTCTATTTTCCTTCCATCCTTTGAGTACCAAAGGAAGTATGCAAAGCCTTCCAAAGTAAAACGTTACGCAACACTCGGGCACTCAAAGGGTTAACAAACTAGCAACAGAAACCTTTCAATGTAATTTGGAGACGGTTGCAAAAACTAAACATAAAAGAAGCCTTCGGCAACTAGTATTCGCAGGTTTTCTCCCATCCTGGAAAGCAACAGACAGTTATACACAGTACTTTGACATCATAATGAATTTGAATTGTCCTTAGGAAGACAAAACAAATTGGCAGAGACTTCAATATGGATGAAGGCCCCAGAGACCTGGTGCATTGTTTTTTTTTCCTTCCATCCTTTCAGTGCCAAAGGGAGAACGCAAAGCCTTGCAAAGCAAAGCTTTGTGCGCCCCTCTGGCACTCAAAGGGTTAATAAACAAGCAACAGAAACTGTTTAGTGTAATTTGGAGATGCATGCAAAAACTCAGCAACCAAGCAGCCTATGTCACCTTGTATTCCAAGGCTTTATCCCATCCTGGAAATCACCAGACAGTTAAGCTCAGTACTATGACATCATAGTGGATTTGAATGTACCTTAGGAAGATAAAACAAATTGGCAGAGACCTCAACATGGATGAGGGTCGCAGAGACCTGCTGCAATGTTTTTTTTCCTTCCATCCTTTGAGTGCCAAAGGAAGTATGCAAAGCCTTGCAAAGTAACACGTTACGCAACACTCTGGCACTCAAAGGGTGAATAAACTAGCAACAGAAACCTTTGAATGTAATTTGGAGACGGTTCCAAAAACTAAACAAAAAAGCAGCCTTCTACAGCTAGTATTCGCAGGTTTTCTCCCTTCCTGGAAAGCAACAGACAGTTATACACAGTACTATGACATCATAATGGATTTGAATTGTCCTTAGGAAGACAAAACAAATTGGCAGAGACTTCAACATGGATGAAGGCCCCAGAGACCTGGTGCAATGTTTTTTTCCTTTCATCCTTTGAGTGCCAAAGGGTGAACGCAAAGCCTTGCAAAGCAAAGCGTTGTGCACCCCTCTGGCATTCAAAGGGTTAATAAACTAGCAACAGAAACTTTTCAGTGTAATTTGGAGATGGCTGCAAAAACTCAGCAAACAAGAAGCCTACGTCACCTTGTATTCCAAGGCTTTCTCCCATCCTGGAAATCACCAGACAGTTAAGCTCAGTACTATGACATCATACTGGATTTGAATGGACCTTAGGAAGATAAAACAAATTGGCAGAGTCCTCAACATGGATGAGGGCCCCATAGATCTGCTGCAATGTTTTTTTTACTTCCATCCTTTGAGTGCCAAAGGAAGACCGTAACGCCTTGCAAAGTAAAGCGTTGTGCACCCCTCTGGCACTCAAAGGGTTAATAAACTAGCAACAGAAACTTTTCAGTGTAATTAGGAGATGGATGCAACAACTCAGCAAACAAGCAGGCTACGTCACCTTGTATTCCAAGGCTTTCTCACATCCTGGAAATCAACAGACAGTTAAGCACAATACTATGACATCATAGTGGATTGAAATGGACCTTAGGAAGATAAAACAAATTGGCAGACACCTCAACATGGATGAGGGCCCCAGAGTCCTGCTGCAATGTTTATTTTCCTTCCATCCTTTGAGTGCCAAGGAAGTATGCAAAGCCTTGCAAAGTAAAGCATTAAGCAACACTCTGGCACTCAAAGGGTTAATAAACTAGCAACAGAAACCTTTCAATTTAATTTGGAGATGGTTGCAAAAACTAAGCAAAAAAGCAGACTTCGGAACCTAGTATTTGCAGGTTTTCTCCCATCCTGGAAAGCAACAGACAGTTATACACAGTACTATGACATCATAATGGATTTGAATTGTCCTTAGGAAGACAAAACAAATTGGCAGAGACTTCAACATGGATGAAGGCCCCAAAGACCTGTGGCAATGTTTTTTTCCTTCCTTCCTTTGAGTGCCAAAGGGAGAACGCAAAGCCTTGCAATGCAAAACATTGTGCACACCTCTGGCACACAAAGGGTTAATAAACTAGCAACAGAAACTTTTCAATGTAATTTGGAGATGGCTGCAAAAACTCAGCAAACAAGAAGCCTACGTCACCTTGTATTCCAAGGCTTTATCCCATCCTGGAAATCACCAGACAGTTAAGCTCAGTACTATGACATCAGAGTGGATTTGAATGGGCCTTAGAAAGATAAAACAAATTAACAGAGACCTCAACATGGATGAGGGCCACAGAGACCTGCTGCAATGTTTATTTTCCTTCCATCCTTTGAGTGCCAAAGGAAGTATGCAAAGCCTTGCAATGTAAAACGTTACGCAACACTCTGGCACTCAAAGGGTTAATAAACCAGCAAAAGAAACCTTTCAATGTAATTTGGAGACGGTTACAAAAACTAAACAAAAAAGCAGCCTTCGGCACGTAGTATTCGCAGGTTTTCTCCCTTCCTGGAAATCACCAGACAGTTAATCTCAGTACTATGACATCATAGTGGATTTGAATGGGCCTTAGAAGGATAAAACAAATTAACAGAGACCTCAACATGGATGAAGGCCCCAGAGACCTGGTGCAATGTTTTTTTTCCTTCCATCCTTTGAGTGCCAAAGGGAGAACGCAAAGCCTTTCAAAGCAAAGCATTGTGCACCCCTCTGGCACTCAAAGGGTTAATAAACTAGGTACAGAAACTTTTCAATGTAATTTGGAGATGGCTGCAAAAACTCAACAAACAAGCAGCCTACGTCATCTTGTATTCCACGGCTTTCTCACATCCTGGAAATCAACAGACAGTTACGCACAGTACTATGACATCATAGTGGATTGTAATGGAGCTTAGGAAGATAAAAAAAAATTGGCAGAGACCTCAACATGGATGAGGGGCCCATAGATCTGCTGCAATGTTTATTTTACTTCCATCCTTTGAGTGCCAAAGGAAGTATGCAAAGCCTTGCAAAGTAAAGCGTTACGCAACACTCTGGCACTCAAAGGGTTAATAAACTAACAACAGAAACCTTTCAATGTAATTTGGGGACGGTTGCAAAAACTAAACAAAAAAGCCGCCTTCGGCACCTTGTATTCGCAGGTTTTCTCCCATCCTGGAAAGCAACAGACAGTTATACACAGTACTATGACATCATAATGGATTTGAATTGTCCTTAGGAAGACAAACGAAATTGGCAGAGACTTCAACATGGATGAAGACCCCAGAGACCTGGTGCAATGTTTTTTTCCTTCCATCCTTTGAGTGCCAAAGGGAGAACGCAAAGCCTTACAAAGCAAAGCGTTGTGCACCCCTCTGGCACTCAAAGGGTTAATAAACTAGCAACAGAAACTTTTCAGTGTAAATTGGAGCTGGCTGAAAAAACTCAGCAAATAAGCAGCCTACGTCACCTTGTATTCCAAGGCTTTCTCACATCCTGGAAATCAACAGACAGTTAAGCACAGTACTATGACATCATAGTGGATTGGAATGGACATTAGGAAGATAAAAAAAATTGGCAGAGACCTCAATATGGATGAGGGCCCCAGAGACCTGCTGCAATGTTTATTTTCCATCCATCCTTTGAGTGCCAAAGGAAGTATGCAAAGCCTTGCAAAGTAAAACGTTACGCAACACTCTGGCACTCAAAGGGTTAATAAATCAGCAACAGAAACCTTTCAGTGTAATTTGGAGATGATTGCAAAAACTAAACAAAAAAGCAGCCTTCGGCATGAAATATTCGCAGGTTTTCTCCCTTACTGGAAAGCAACAGACAGTTATACACAGTACTATGACATCATAATGGATTTGAAATGACCTTAGGAAAAGAAAACAAATTGGACTAGACTTCAACATGGATGAATGCCCCAGAGACCTGGTGCAATGTTTTTTTTCCTTCCATCCTTTGAGTGCCAAAGGGAGAACGCAAAGCCTTGCAAAGCAAAGCATTGTGCACCCCTCTGGCACTCAAAGGGTTAATAAACTAGCAACAGAAACTTTTCAATGTAATTTGGAGATGGCTGCAAAAACTCAACAAACAAGCAGCCTACGTTACCTTATATTCCAAGGCTTTTTCCCATCCTGGAAATCACCAGACAGTTAAGCTCAGTACTATGACATCATAGTGGATTTGAATGGACCTTAGGAAGATAAAACAAATTGGCAGAGACCTCAACATGGATGAGGGCCCCAAAGAACTGGTGCAATGTATTTTTTCCTTCCATCCTTTGAGTGCCAAAGGGAGAACGTAACGCCTTGCAAAGCAAAGCATTGTGCACCACTCTGGCACTCAAAGGGTTAATAAACTAGCAACAGAAACTTTTCAGTGTAATTTGGAGATCGCTGCAACAACTCAGCAAACAAGCAGCCTACATCATCTTGTATTCCAAGGCTTTCTCACATCCTGGAAATCAACAGACAGTTAAGCACAGTACTATGACATCACAGTGGATTGGAATGGACCTTAGGAAGATAAAACAAATTGGCAGAGACCTCAACATGGATGAGGGCCCCATAGATCTGCTGCAATGTTTATTTTACTTCCATCTTTGAGTGCCAAAGGAAGTATGCAAAGCCTTGCAAAGTAAAGCGTTATCCAACAGTCTGGCACTCAAAGGGTTAATAAACTAGCAACAGAAACCTTTCAATGTAATTTGGAGATGGTTGCAAAAACTAAACAAAAAAGCAGACTTCGGAACCTAGTATTTGCAGGTTTTCTCCCTTCCTGGAAAGCAACAGACAGTTATACACAGTACTATGACATCATAATGTATATGAATTGTCCTTAGGAAGACAAAACAAATTGGAAGAGACTTCAACATGGATGAAGGCCCCAAAGACCTGGTGCAATGTTTTTTTTCCTTCCTTCCTTTGAGTGCCAAAGGGAGAACGGAAAGCCTTGCAAAGCAAAGCATTGTGCACCCCTCTGGCACTCAAAGGGTTAATAAACTAGCAACAGAAACTTTTCAATGTAATTTGGAGATGGCTGCAAAAACTCAGCAAACAAGCAGCGTACGTCACCTTGTATTCAAAGGCTTTCTCCCATCCTGGACATCACCAGACAGATAAGCTCAGTACTATGACATCATATTCGATTTGAATGGACCTTAAGAAGACAAATCAAATTGGCAGAAACTTCAACATGGATGAAGGCCCCAAAGACCTGGTGCAATGTTTTTTTTCCTTCCATCCTTTGAGTGACAAAGGGAGAACGTAACGCCTTGCAAAGCAAAGCTTTGTGCACCCCTCTGGCACTCAAAGGGTTAATAAACTAGCAACAGAAACTTTTCAGTGTAATTTGGAGATGGCTGCAACAACTCAGCAAACAAGCAGCCTACGTCACCTTGTATTCCAAGGCTTTCTCACATCCTGGAAATCAACAGACAGTTAAGCACAGTACTATGACATCATAGTGGATTGGAATGGACCTTAGGAAAATAAAACAAATTGGCAGAGATCGCAACATGGATTAGGGCCCCATAGATCTGCTGCAATGTTTATTTTACTTCCATCCTTTGAGTGCCAAAGGAAGTATGCAAAGCCTTGCAAAGTAAAATGTTACACAGCACTCTGGCACTCAAAGGGTTAATAAACTATCAACAGAAACCTTTCAATGTAATTTGGAGATGGTTGCAAAAACTAAACAAAAAAGCAGACTTCGGAACCTAGTATTTGCAGTTTTTCTCCCATCCTGGAAAGCAACAGACAGTTATACACAGTACTATGACATCATAATGGATTTGAATTGTCCTGAGGAAGACAAAACAAATTGACAGAGACTTCAAAATGGATGAAGGCCCCAGAGACCTGGTGCAATGATTTTGTTTCCTTCCATTGTTTGAATGCCAAAGGGAGAACGCAAAGCCTTGCAAAGCAAAGCATTGCGCACCCCTCTGGCACTCAAAGGGTTAATAAACTAGCAACAGAAACTTTTCAGTGTAATTTGGAGATGGCTGCAAAAACTCAGCAAACAAGCAGCCTACGTCACCTTGTATTCCAAGGCTTTCTCCCATCCTGGACATCACCAGACAGTTAAGCTCAGTAGTATGACATCATATTCTATTTGAATAGACCTTAGGAAGACAAAACAAATTGGCAGAGACTTCAACATGGATGAAGGCCCCAAAGACCTGGTGCAATGCATTTTTTCCTACCATCCCTTGAGTGCCAAAGGGAGAACGTAAAGCCTTGCAAAGCAAAGTGTTGTGCATCCCTCTGGTACTCAAAGGGTTAATAAACTAGCAACAGAAACTTTTCAGTGTAATTTGGAGATGGCTGCAACAACTCAGCAAACAAGCAGCCTACGTCACCTTGTATTCCAAGGCTTTCTCCCATCCTGGACATCACCAGACAGTTAAGCTCAGTACTATGACACCATATTCGATTTGAATGGTCCTTAGGAAGAGAAAACAAATTGGCAGAGACTTCAACATGGATGAAGGCCCCAAAGACCTGGTGCAATGTTTTTTTTCCTTCCATCGTTTGAGTGCCAAAGGGAGAACGTAACGCCTTGCAAAGCAAAGCGTTGTGCACCCCTCTGGCACTCAAACGGTTAATAAACTAGCAACAGAAACTTTTCAATGTAATTTGGAGATGGCTGCAAAAACTCAGCAAACAAGCAGCTTACGTCACCTTGTATTCGAAGGCTTTCTCCCATCCTGGACATCACCAGACAGTTAAGCTCAGTACTATGACATCATATTCGATTTGAATGGACCTTAGGAAGACAAATCAAATTGGCAGAAACTTCAACATGGATGAAGGCCCAAAAGACCTGGTGCAGTGCATTTTTTCCTACCATCCTCTGAGTGCCAAAGGGAGAACGTAACGCCTTGCAAAACAAAGTGTTGTGCACCCCTCTGGTACTCAAAGGGTTAATAAACTAGCAACAGAAACTTTTCAGTGTAATTTGGAGATGGCTGCAACAACTCAGCAAACAGGCAGCCTACATCACATTGTATTCCAAGGCTTTCTCCCATCCTGGACATCACCAGACAGTTAAGCTCAGTACTATGACATCATATTTGATTTGAATGGTCCTTAGGAAGAGAAAACAAATTGGCAGAGACTTCAACATGGATGAAGGCCCCAAAGACCTGGTGCAATGTTTATTTTACTTCCATCCTTTGAGTGCCAAAGGAAGTATGCAAAGCCTTTGCAAAGTAAAGCATTATGCAACACTCTGGCACTCAAAGGGTTAATAAACTAGCAACAGAAACCTTTCAATGTAATTTGGAGATGGTTGCAAAAACTAAACAAAAAAGCAGCCTTCGGCACCTAGTATTCGCAGGTTTTCTCCCAGCCTGGAAAGCAACAGACAGTTATACACAATACTAAGACATCATAATGGATTTGAAATGTCCTTAGGAAAAGAAAACAAATTGGACTAGACTTCAACATGGATGAATGCCCCAGAGACCTGGTGCAATGTTTTTTTTCCTTCCATCCTTTGAGTGCCAAAGGGAGAACGCAAAGCCTTGCAAAGCAAAGCATTGTGCACCCCTCTGGCACTCAAAGGGTTAATAAACTAGCAACAGAAACTTTTCAATGTAATTTGGAGATGGCTGCAAAAACTCAGCAAACAAGCAGCCTACGTCACCTTGTATTCCAAGGCTTTCTCCCATCCTGGACATCACCAGACAGTTAAGCTCAGTACTATGACATCATATTCGATTTGAATGGACCTTAGGAAGACAAAACAAATTGGCAGAGACTTCAACATGGATGAAGGCCCCAAAGACCTGGTGCAATGTTTTTTTTCCTTCCATCCTTTGAGTGCCAAAGGGAGAACGTAACGCCTTGCAAAGCAAAGCGTTGTGCACCCCTCTGGCACTCAAAGGGTTAATAAACTAGCAACAGAAACTTTTCAGTGTAATTTGGAGATCGCTGCAACAACTCAGCAAACAAGCAGCCTACATCATCTTGTATTCCAAGGCTTTCTCACATCCTGGAAATCAACAGACAGTTAAGCACAGTACTATGACATCACAGTGGATTGGAATGGACCTTAGGAAGATAAAACAAATTGGCAGAGACCTCAACATGGATGAGGGCCCCATAGATCTGCTGCAATGTTTATTTTACTTCCATCTTTGAGTGCCAAAGGAAGTATGCAAAGCCTTGCAAAGTAAAGCGTTATCCAACAGTCTAGCACTCAAAGGGTTAATAAACTAGCAACAGAAACCTTTCAATGTAATTTGGAGATGGTTGCAAAAACTAAACAAAAAAGCAGACTTCGGAACCTAGTATTTGCAGGTTTTCTCCCTTCCTGGAAAGCAACAGACAGTTATACACAGTACTATGACATCATAATGTATATGAATTGTCCTTAGGAAGACAAAACAAATTGGAAGAGACTTCAACATGGATGAAGGCCCCAAAGACCTGGTGCAATGTTTTTTTTCCTTCCTTCCTTTGAGTGCCAAAGGGAGAACGGAAAGCCTTGCAAAGCAAAGCATTGTGCACCCCTCTGGCACTCAAAGGGTTAATAAACTAGCAACAGAAACTTTTCAATGTAATTTGGAGATGGCTGCAAAAACTCAGCAAACAAGCAGCGTACGTCACCTTGTATTCAAACGCTTTCTCCCATCCTGGACATCACCAGACAGATAAGCTCAGTACTATGACATCATATTCGATTTGAATGGACCTTAAGAAGACAAATCAAATTGGCAGAAACTTCAACATGGATGAAGGCCCCAAAGACCTGGTGCAATGTTTTTTTTCCTTCCATCCTTTGAGTGACAAAGGGAGAACGTAACGCCTTGCAAAGCAAAGCTTTGTGCACCCCTCTGGCACTCAAAGGGTTAATAAACTAGCAACAGAAACTTTTCAGTGTAATTTGGAGATGGCTGCAACAACTCAGCAAACAAGCAGCCTACGTCACCTTGTATTCCAAGGCTTTCTCACATCCTGGAAATCAACAGACAGTTAAGCACAGTACTACGACATCATAGTGGATTGGAATGGACCTTAGGAAAATAAAACAAATTGGCAGAGATCGCAACATGGATTAGGGCCCCATAGATCTGCTGCAATGTTTATTTTACTTCCATCCTTTGAGTGCCAAAGGAAGTATGCAAAGCCTTGCAAAGTAAAATGTTACACAGCACTCTGGCACTCAAAGGGTTAATAAACTATCAACAGAAACCTTTCAATGTAATTTGGAGATGGTTGCAAAAACTAAACAAAAAAGCAGACTTCGGAACCTAGTATTTGCAGTTTTTCTCCCATCCTGGAAAGCAACAGACAGTTATACACAGTACTATGACATCATAATGGATTTGAATTGTCCTGAGGAAGACAAAACAAATTGACAGAGACTTCAAAATGGATGAAGGCCCCAGAGACCTGGTGCAATGATTTTGTTTCCTTCCATTGTTTGAATGCCAAAGGGAGAACGCAAAGCCTTGCAAAGCAAAGCATTGCGCACCCCTCTGGCACTCAAAGGGTTAATAAACTAGCAACAGAAACTTTTCAGTGTAATTTGGAGATGGCTGCAAAAACTCAGCAAACAAGCAGCCTACGTCACCTTGTATTCCAAGGCTTTCTCCCATCCTGGACATCACCAGACAGTTAAGCTCAGTAGTATGACATCATATTCTATTTGAATAGACCTTAGGAAGACAAAACAAATTGGCAGAGACTTCAACATGGATGAAGGCCCCAAAGACCTGGTGCAATGCATTTTTTCCTACCATCCCTTGAGTGCCAAAGGGAGAACGTAAAGCCTTGCAAAGCAAAGTGTTGTGCATCCCTCTGGTACTCAAAGGGTTAATAAACTAGCAACAGAAACTTTTCAGTGTAATTTGGAGATGGCTGCAACAACTCAGCAAACAAGCAGCCTACGTCACCTTGTATTCCAAGGCTTTCTCCCATCCTGGACATCACCAGACAGTTAAGCTCAGTACTATGACACCATATTCGATTTGAATGGTCCTTAGGAAGAGAAAACAAATTGGCAGAGACTTCAACATGGATGAAGGCCCCAAAGACCTGGTGCAATGTTTTTTTTTCCTTCCATCGTTTGAGTGCCAAAGGGAGAACGTAACGCCTTGCAAAGCAAAGCGTTGTGCACCCCTCTGGCACTCAAACGGTTAATAAACTAGCAACAGAAACTTTTCAATGTAATTTGGAGATGGCTGCAAAAACTCAGCAAACAAGCAGCTTACGTCACCTTGTATTCGAAGGCTTTCTCCCATCCTGGACATCACCAGACAGTTAAGCTCAGTACTATGACATCATATTCGATTTGAATGGACCTTAGGAAGACAAATCAAATTGGCAGAAACTTCAACATGGATGAAGGCCCAAAAGACCTGGTGCAGTGCATTTTTTCCTACCATCCTCTGAGTGCCAAAGGGAGAACGTAACGCCTTGCAAAGCAAAGTGTTGTGCACCCCTCTGGTACTCAAAGGGTTAATAAACTAGCAACAGAAACTTTTCAGTGTAATTTGGAGATGGCTGCAACAACTCAGCAAACAGGCAGCCTACATCACATTGTATTCCAAGGCTTTCTCCCATCCTGGACATCACCAGACAGTTAAGCTCAGTACTATGACATCATATTTGATTTGAATGGTCCTTAGGAAGAGAAAACAAATTGGCAGAGACTTCAACATGGATGAAGGCCCCAAAGACCTGGTGCAATGTTTATTTTACTTCCATCCTTTGAGTGCCAAAGGAAGTATGCAAAGCCTTTGCAAAGTAAAGCATTATGCAACACTCTGGCACTCAAAGGGTTAATAAACTAGCAACAGAAACCTTTCAATGTAATTTGGAGATGGTTGCAAAAACTAAACAAAAAAGCAGCCTTCGGCACCAAGTATTCGCAGGTTTTCTCCCAGCCTGGAAAGCAACAGACAGTTATACACAATACTAAGACATCATAATGGATTTGAAATGTCCTTAGGAAAAGAAAACAAATTGGACTAGACTTCAACATGGATGAATGCCCCAGAGACCTGGTGCAATGTTTTTTTTCCTTCCATCCTTTGAGTGCCAAAGGGAGAACGCAAAGCCTTGCAAAGCAAAGCATTGTGCACCCCTCTGGCACTCAAAGGGTTAATAAACTAGCAACAGAAACTTTTCAATGTAATTTGGAGATGGCTTCAAAAACTCAGCAAACAAGCAGCCTACGTCACCTTGTATTCCAAGGCTTTCTCCCATCCTGGACATCACCAGACAGTTAAGCTCAGTACTATGACATCATATTCGATTTGAATGGACCTTAGGAAGACAAAACAAATTGGCAGAGACTTCAACATGGATGAAGGCCCCAAAGACCTGGTGCAATGTTTTTTTTCCTTCCATCCTTTGAGTGCCAAAGGGAGAACGTAACGCCTTGCAAAGCAAAGCGTTGTGCACCCCTCTGGCACTCAAAAGGTTAATAAACTAGCAACAGAAACTTTTCAGTGTAATTTGGAGATGGCTGCAACAACTCAGCAAACAAGCAGCCTACGTCACCTTGTATTCCAAGGCTTTCTCACATCCTGGAAATCAACAGACAGTTAAGTACAGTACTATGACATTACAGTGGATTGGAATGGACCTTAGGAAGATAAAACAAATTGGCAGAGACCTCAACATGGATAAGGGCCCCATAGATCTGCTGCAATGTTTATTTTACTTCCATCCTTTGAATGCCAAAGGAAGTATGCAAAGCCTTGCAAAGTAAAGCGTTATCCAACACTCTGGCACTCAAAGGGTTAATAAACTAGCAACAGAAACCTTTCAATATAATTTGGAGATGGTTGCAAAAACTAAACAAAAAAGCAGCCTTCGGCATCTAGTATTCGCAGGTTTTCTCCCATCCTGGAAAGCAAAAAACAGTTATACACAGTACTATGACATCATAATGGATTTCAAATGTCCTTAGGAAGACAAAACAAATTGGAAGAGACTTCAACATGGATGAAGGCCCCAAAGACCTGGTGCAATGTTTTTTTTTCCTTCCTTCCTTTGAGTGCCAAAGGGAGAACGGAAAGCCTTGCAAAGCAAAGCATTGTGCACCCCTCTGGCACTCAAAGGGTTAATAAACTAGCAACAGAAACTTTTCTGTGTAATTTGGAGATGGCTGCAACAACTCAGCAAACAAGCAGCCTACGTCACCTTGTATTCCAAGGCTTTCTCACATCCTGGAAATCAACAGACAGTTAAGCACAGTACTATGACATCATAGTGGATTGGAATGGACTTTAGGAAAATAAAACAAATTGGCAGAGATCGCAACATGGATGAGGGCCCCATAGATCTGCTGCAATGTTTATTTTACTTCCATCCTTTGAGTGCCAAAGGAAGTATGCAAAGCCTTGCAAAGTAAAATGTTACACAGCACTCTGGCACTCAAAGGGTTAATCAACTATCAACAGAAACCTTTCAATGTAATTTGGAGATGGTTGCAAAACTAAACAAAAAAGCAGACTTCGGAACCTAGTATTTGCAGTTTTTCTCCCATCCTGGAAAGCAACATACAGTTATACACAGTACTATGACATCATAATGGATTTGAATTGTCCTGAGGAAGACAAAACAAATTGACAGAGACTTCAAAATGGATGAAGGCCCCAGAGACCTGGTGCAATGATTTTGTTTCCTTCCATTGTTTGAATGCCAAAGGGAGAACGCAAAGCCTTGCAAAGCAAAGCATTGCGCACCCCTCTGGCACTTAAAGGGTTAATAAACTAGCAACAGAAACTTTTCAGTGTAATTTGGAGATGGCTGCAAAAACTCAGCAAACAAGCAGCCTACGTCACCTTGTATTCCAAGGCTTTCTCCCATCCTGGACATCACCAGACAGTTAAGCTCAGTACTATGACATCATATTCGATTTGAATGGACCTTAGGAAGACAAAACAAAATGGCAGAGACTTCAACATGGATGAAGGCCCCAAAGACCTGGTGCAATGCATTTTTTCCTACCATCCCTTGAGTGCCAAAGGGAGAACGTAAAGCCTTGCAAAGCAAAGTGTTGTGCACCCCTCTGGTACTATTGTTGAGCGAGCATGCTCGGCCGAAGCTCGGTTCGGCTCGAGCATCGCTCTGCTCGGCACATGGCGGTAATCGTACGAGTACCGCATGTGCTCGACCGCCATGTTCGGGTCTCCTCCCCGCACGTTTCGCGGCTGCTGTGCAGCCAATAAACGTGCAGGGAGGCTCTGACATCAGTGTAATGCCAGCAGCCATGTTGGCTGCCGGCATTACACTGATTGGCTGGCCAGAACCCGTGATCGGGTGCTGTATAGCAGCTGACCAGCGAGTTCGGCTCAGTCTTAGCCAGGGAGAGATGAGGATAGGAAGGGAAAGTCAGTGTAGGGAGAAGAAAAGCGAGTTTGTTAAAAAAAAAAAGACCCAAAAGTCCTTTTTAGGACTACTGTGTGTGGGGGCAGTAGTTTATTTTGTTTGGGGGGGCAGAGAAATAATAAAAAAAAAAATCTTCATATATTCTGTTCACTGTGCCTAGCCGCAGATTAGCAGCAGATTCTGTTTAGTGTGCAAAGTTGCAGATTAGAGCACATTCTGTTCAGTGTGCAAAGTTGCAGATTAGCAGCACATTCTTTTTAGTGTGTAAAGTTGCAGATTAGAGCACATTCTGTTTAGTGTGCAAAGTTGCAGATTAGCAGCACATTCTCTTTACTGTGCAAAGTTTCAGATTAGGAGAACATTCTGTTAAGTGTTCAAACTGTAAAATATCAAAGTCACATATTCCATTCACTGTGCGTAGCCGCAGTTAAGAAGCACATTCTGTTTACTGTGCAAAGTTTCAGAATAGGAGAACATTCTGTTAAGTGTTCAAACTGTAAAATATCAAAGTCACATATTCCATTCACTGTGCGTAGCCGCAGTTAAGAAGCACATTCTGTTTACTGTGCAAAGTTTCAGAATAGGAGAACATTCTGTTAAGTGTTCAAACTGTAAAATATCAAAGTCACATATTCCATTCACTGTGCGTAGCCGCAGTTAAGAAGCACATTCTGTTTACTCTGCAAAGTTTCAGAATAGGAGAACATTCTGTTAAGTGTTCAAACTGTAAAATATCAAAGTCACATATTCCATTCACTGTGCGTAGCCGCAGTTAAGAAGCACATTCTGTTTACTGTGCAAAGTTTCAGAATAGGAGAACATTCTGTTAAGTGTTCAAACTGTAAAATATCAAAGTCACATATTCCATTCACTGTGCGTAGCCACAGTTAAGAAGCACATTCTGTTTACTGTGCAAAGTTTCAGAATAGGAGAACATTCTGTTAAGTGTTCAAACTGTAAAATATCAAAGTCACATATTCCATTCACTGTGCGTAGCCGCAGTTAAGAAGCAAATTCTGTTTACTGTGCAAAGTTTCAGAATAGGAGAACATTCTGTTAAGAGTTCTAACTGTAAAATATCAAAGTCACATATTCCATTCACTGTGCGTAGCCGCAGTTAAGAAGCACATTCTGTTTACTGTGCAAAGTTTCAGAATAGGAGAACATTCTGTTAAGTGTTCAAACTGTAAAATATCAAAGTCACATATTCCATTCACTGTGCGTAGCCGCAGTTAAGAAGCACATTCTGTTTACTGTGCAAAGTTTCAGAATAGGAGAACATTCTGTTAAGTGTTCAAACTGTAAAATATCAAAGTCACATATTCCATTCACTGTGCGTAGCCGCAGTTAAGAAGCACATTCTGTTTACTGTGCAAAGTTTCAGAATAGGAGAACATTCTGTTAAGTGTTCAAACTGTAAAATATCAAAGTCACATATTCCATTCACTGTGCGTAGCCGCAGTTAAGAAGCACATTCTGTTTACTGTGCAAAGTTTCAGAATAGGAGAACATTCTGTTAAGTGTTCAAACTGTAAAATATCAAAGTCACATATTCCATTCACTGTGCGTAGCCGCAGTTAAGAAGCACATTCTGTTTACTGTGCAAAGTTTCAGAATAGGAGAACATTCTGTTAAGTGTTCAAACTGTAAAATATCAAAGTCACTTATTCCATTCACTGTGCGTAGCCGCAGTTAAGAAGCACATTCTGTTTACTGTGCAAAGTTTCAGAATAGGAGCACATATTCCGTGTAATATGAAGAAGGCGGGTAAAAAGGTACGGGGAAGTGGACGTGATCCTGATAGTTCAGGGCGCAGGTCAGGACGCGTAGAAACTGTGCCTGGTGCCAGAGCACAAGACAGAAAGACATCCACCATACCTAGCTTCATGTCTCAGTTTACAGGGCGTCACAGGACATCACTCTCGAGGTCCGACCACTGCGAACAGGTGGTCGGTTGGATGTCAGCTGATACTGCTTCCAGTCGGTTAAGCACCACCCTGTCTTCCACCAAGTCCACTCTCAGTAGCCAAGAGTCTGGTCAACATAATCCTCACTCTGATCATCCTTCCTCCCACCATAGAGGATCTGGTCAAAGAAGTGATCCCACACTGGGATATAGTGAGGAGCTCGTCTCATCACCAATCCTTAATTTGAACCTCTCTCCAAGCACGCTTGCAGAGGAACATGACATCTTGTGCCCTGATTCACAACCTCTAGAGGGTACCCAATCACAAGAAGATGACAGAGGTGAACGGCATTTAAGGTCAAAGGAAGTGGATGATGATGATGATGAGACACAGTTGCCATTAAATCAACCACTATTACTGTCTTAAGACCTTGATGAGGAGGATGATATACAGTTGTCAATGACTGAGTATGTGGTGGGATCAAGACATGAGGAGGATGATCAGAGTGAGGAAGTGGAGGAGGACTTGGTGGACGATGAGGTGACTGACCCCACCTGGGAAGGTGTAGAGCCGAGCGATGACAGCAGTCCTGAGGGTGAGCCATCTGCAGCACCGCAACAGGCTGGAAGAGGCAGTGGTGTGGCTACAGAAAGAAGGCGGACCGCACCAAACCGGCCCGCAAATGTTCCAAGGAGCACCCCCTTGCGTAAATCTCCCTTGCCAAGGGCTAGGTGTTCCGCGGTATGGCGTTTTTTTAAGGAAAGTGCGGACGACAAAAGAATTGTAGTTTGCAACCTGTGCAACACCAGAATGAGCCGAGGCATGAACACTAGAAACCTCACCACCACCAGCATGATCCGACACATGGCATCCAAGCAGCGTAATAAGTGGGAGGAACGCCCGGATCGCCAATCTGTGTCTGCAGGCCACACCACTGCCTCCTCTTCCCCTGTTTTCGGTGCCGGCCAATCGCCTGTCGAAGGCGCAGGCCCGCATACCTCCCGCCCTGCACCTGTACCATCTGAAGCACCATCAGCGACCACATCCACTTCCCTGTCCCAGCACAGCGTCCAAATGTCGTTACCCCAGGTATTTGAGCGCAAGCGAAAATACCCAGCCACCCACCCACAGGCCATAGCACTAACCTCACACCTTTCCAAATTACTGGCCATCGAAATGCTGCCATTTAGGCTTGTGGAGACTGAGTCCTTCCGCAGCCTGATGGCAGCAGCTGTCCCTCGGTACGCAGTCCCCAGCCGCCACTACTTTTCCCGGTGTGCCGTCCCCGCCTTACACCACCATGTGTCCCGTAACATCACCTGTGCCCTGACCAACGCAGTTATTGGGAAGGTCCACTTAACGACTGACACATGGACAAGTGCTTGTGGCCAGGGACGCTACATTTCCCTGACGGCACACTGGGTGAATGTCGTGGAGGCTGGGAGCGACTCGGACCCTGGGATGGCACAGGTGCTACCCACGCCGAGGATTGTGGGCCCTACCTCCATCAGGGTTTCCGCAGCACCTACGTTATTGGCTCCTCCTCCTCCGTTTCCACCTCCGAATTCTCTGCGCGCAGCGCCACTCACCCATCAGCCGGTAGCTGGAAGCAGTGTAGCACTGCAGTGGGGAAGCGTCAACAGGCCGTGCTGAAGCTGATTGCCTTGGGACAAACAGCACACGGCCTCAGAGCTGTTGCAGGGGATTAGTCACCAGACCGAGCAGTGGCTCTCGCCACTCAACCTGCAACCAGGCATGGTTGTGTGTGATAATGGGCGTAACTTGGTGGCGGCTTTGGAGCTCGGCAAGCTCACACACGTACCATGCCTAGCGCATGTATTTAATTTAGTGGTTCAGCGATTTCTAAAAACCTACCCCAATTTGCATGATCTCTTGACCAAGGTGCGCCGCGTGTGTGCACATTTCCGTAAGTCATCAACAGCTTCAGCCGGCCTGTTGAAGCTGCAGCAGCGCTTACAATTGCCAGCTCACCGGCTGCTGTGTGACGTGAGCACGCGCTGGAACTCCACCTTCCACATGTTGGCCCGGCTTTGTGAGCAGCAGAGGGCAGTAGTGGAGTACCAGCTGTTACACGGTCGTCGCCTCTCCGTTCAACTTCCTGTAATCAGAAGTGAGGAGTGGGAATGGACGTCAGACCTCTGTGAGGTTTTACGCAATTTTGAGGAATCGACACAGATGGTGAGCGGCGATAACGCTATTATCAGTGTAACCATCCCACTTCTGTGTCTACTGAAACGCTCGCTGCTCACAATTAAAACTGACGCTTTGCATGTGGAAGAGGTGGAAATGCGGGAGGAAGAGCTTACACAAGGTGATAGCCAGAGCACCCTCACTTCGTCTTCTCAGCGACAATTGGAGGAGGCGGAGGAGGAGGAGGAGGAGGAGGAGGAAGACACGGTTGCCTCCGCTACAGAGGGTAGCCATGGAACTTTAGTTCCTTCTCTTCAGCGTGGGTGGGCAGAAGAGGAGGAAGAGGATGAGGAGATTGAGAGTCATCCTCCTGGTGAGGACAGCGAAATCTTGCCTGTTGGTACTCTGGCACACATGGCTGACTTTATGTTAGGCTGCCTTTCCCGTGACCCACGCGTTATACGCATTTTAGACAACACGGATTACTGGGTGTTCACCCTTCTGGACCCCCGCTACAAAGAGAATTTCTCATCTCTCATTCCTCCGGTGGAGAGGACAAGCAAAATGGTGCAATACCAGAAGGTTCTTGTCGAAAAATTGCTCCAAAATTTTCCATCTGACAACGCTGGCGGCAGAGTACGTGCTACCTTGGCCAACCGAGAAGGGGAGAAAAGGGGAGCACACAGCAGTTCCGACAAAGGCAGGGCAACACTCTCCAAGGCGTGGGACACCTTCATGACACCCCGCCAGCACCCTCACCCTGATGCGCAGCCTAGTGTCACAAGGAGGGAAAAGTTTTGGAAGATGGTGAAGGAGTACGTAGCAGACCGTGTCAGCGTCCTCAATGATCCCTCTGTGCCTTACAACTACTGGGTGTCCAAGCTGGACACGTGTTATGAACTGGCACTCTACGCCTTGGAGGTGCTGGCCTGCCCTGCCGCCAGCGTTCTGTCTGAGCGGGTATTTAGTGCTGCTGGTGGCATCATAACAGATAAGCGTATCCGCCTTTCCACCGAAAATGCTGATAGGTTGACACTTATAAAAATGAACAAGGCCTGGATTTCCCCTGACTTCTCCACTCCACTGGAGGAAAGCCCCGGAGGAACATAAAGTGACTTTAGATATGTTATTTACAATGATGGGAATACTCTGTATTCCCATTCACCCCTTCCACCCAAAAAACGGGTATATGGTTGACTCTCTTCCATATACCCTGGGATATAATTTTTATATAGGGCCAGCTCACCAGCGGGCGCAGTTTGACAATTTTTGTATAGGTCAGCTCACCAGCGGGCCTTCTCATATAATGTTTTATTGGGTCAGCTCTCTAGCGGGCCCTCTCATATAATGTTTTATAGCGTCAGCTCGCTAGCGGGCCTTCGCATATAATGTGTAGGATGGTCAGCTCCGCAGCAGACCCTCACCCATAATGTTTTAGATGGTCGGCTCAGCGCACGTTTCCCTCTTAATCATGGCCCCAGTTCAGAAAAATCGAGGAAATTTTTGGGAGAATTTGCCTTTGCGCATGTTTCCCTCTTAATCATGGCCTCAGTTCAGAAAAATCAAGGAAATTTTTGGGAGAATTTGCCTTTGCGCACGTTTCCCTCTTAATCATGGCCTCAGTTCAGAAAAATCAAGGAAATTTTTGGGAGAATTTGCCTCTGCGCACGTTTCCCTCTTAATCATGGCCTCAGTTCAGAAAAATCAAGGAAATTTTTGGGAGAATTTGCCTCTGCGCACGTTTCCCACTTAATCATGGCCTCAGTTCAGAAAAATCAAGGACATTTTTGGGAGAATTTGCCTCTGCACACGTTTCCCTCTTAATCATGGCCTCAGTTCAGAAAAATCAAGGAAATTTTTTGCAGAATTTGCAGATGATATACAAGTAAATATACAGCAAATACTGTTTGGTAACAATTTTTCGCCTAAAGTCGTTTTTATCTGCCTTTTTGTGTGTTTTACGGTCAGTCTGTAAAAATGGCGTACTACGGGCGAAAGATCGTTCCCAGCAGCGACGTTGGAGTCCAAGATGCATCCAGACATCCTCCCTATGCTGTCCCTGAACCATTTCTGTGGTGTTTCCATCATTTTCTGCCCTTTTCCTATGGACCAGGCACCCTCCCCTCATCAGGACAGGGGGTGCCTGGTGTAATGCTCGAGTCCTCCCATTGACTTCAATGGGGCTCGGGTGCTCGACCGAGCACTCGAGCCTCCGGGGGTGCTCGGTCAGAGCACCCGAACACCCGAGCATTGGGGTGCTCGCTCATCACTAGTCAGGATCAAGGCTGGTGATGAGTGGAAAACCGCTTTTAATACTCGCTCTGGTCACTACGAGTATCTTGTTATGCCGGTTGGGTTATGTAATGCTCCAGCAGTATTACAGGAGTTTGTTAATGATATCCTGAGGGATATGTTGCAGTCCTGTGTGGTAGTATATCTGGACAATATACTCATACACTCCTCTGACATTGCACAACACCGCAGGGATGTGGTTGCAATATTACATAGATTACGTGAACACAAACTGTACTGCAAAATAGAAAAGTGTGAATTTCACAGATCAGGTTCTGTTTCTGGGTTTTGTGATCTCAAAAGAGGGCATTTCTATGGACCAGGATAAACTATTGGCAGTTTTGCAATGGCCACGCCCTACGGAGTGCAAAGCTATTCAACGTTTCCTGGGCTTTGCAAATTATTATAGAAAGTTTATTCAAGACTTTTCCAGAATCGTGAAACCCTTGACCGATCTCACACACAAAGGGGCTAATGCCTCTAAGTGGTCGGTAGAAGCTGAGCAGGCGTTTGAGACTCTGAAATCCGCATTTTCGTAGGCTCCAGTACTGTCCCACCCAGACCCTAAATTACCTTTCACTCTGGAGGTTGATGCTTCAGAGACAGGGGTAGGGGTGGTCCTGTCCCAGCGGTATGGTCCTGGGAAAATATTGAGGCCATGTGGGTTCTTTTCTAAAAAGATATCCAAAGCTCAGAGCCTCTACAGTATCGGGGATAGAGAACTCTTGGCAATCATTCTCGCCTTATGGGAATGGCGACACTTATTGGAAGGTACCAGGGCTCCTGTACTGATCTTGACAGATCACACAAATTTGACATACCTATCAGAGGCCAAGAGACTCTCCTCCCGACAAGCCAGATGGGCATTGTTTTTGTCACGCTTTAATTTCATTGTATCATACCTACCCGGTTCTAAGAATATCAGGGCTGATGCCCTGTCCAGACAATTTGGCCCTGAGCTTGAGAAGGATGAAGTACCAGTACCAATTATTCCCCCTGACCGTATACTGGCGACCTTGTGTACAAGTATCACGACGCCTTTGGTCGAAAAGATTCTGGCCACCCAGGCCAATGCTCCTATGTAAAAACCAGTAGGCAAGTGTTTTGTGGCAGAGCCCTACCGTCCTCAATTACTTGAGACTTTCCATGCCTCACGTGCAGCCAGTCATGTGGGTCACAATCAGCTGATATGGTCTTTGTCCCACTTGTTTTGGAAGCCTTCTTTGCGATCAGATTGTGCAGCCTTCATGGCAGCTTGTACCACGTGTACCCATACCAAATCCCAGAGACACCTTCCAGTTGGGTTGCTCCAGTCCATTCCCAATGGTGATCGCCCGTGGTCACATGTTTCGATTGATTTTCTGGGGGAGCTACCTGTGTCTAACGGGTATTCCTTCATCCTGATGGTGGTTTATAGATTCTCTAAGATGGCACACTTCGTTCCCCTTCCTGGCCTACCTTCCTCTCACGAACCGGCCATCATATTTGCTGAAGAGGTATTCTGGCTTAATGGAGTACACAGAGTGTTAGTGTCCGATCATGGGAGCCAATTTGTATCCAGATTTTGGAGGGCATTTTGTGACCAGATGCTCATACAGTTGTCCTTTTCCTCAGCCTACCATCCCCAGAACAACGGGGCTGCTGAACGTTCCAATCAGGGATTGGAGCAATTCCTGCACTGTTTTATATCAGATCATCACGACAATTGGGCCGACTTGTTGCCGTGGGCGGAGTTTGCTAGGAACTGTGCGATTAACTCATCTTCTGGGAGCTCTCCATTCTTGATCAATTATGGTTTTCATCCTTGTCTGCTCCCAGATTCCTTTCAGACACAGCAAATTCCGTCTCTAGATGAGCATATACGGCAGCTCTGCTCCACATGGGCACGAGTGCAGTGGGCTCTTGGTGATTCCTTTCAGCGCCATCAGTGGCATGTCAATCATAGGAGATTACCTGCCCCATCGTTCCAGGTGGGGGATAAGGTATGGCTGTCTTCAAGAAACCTCCATTTGCAAGTTCCATGCAATAAGTTGGCTCCCAGATTTGTGGGCTCCTTTAGGGTACTCCGTAAAGTCAACCCGGTTTCCTACGCTTTGGATCTCTAGGCTAGCATGCGGATCCATAACGTATTCCATGTTTCACTACTAAAATCATTGGTTTGCAATCATTACACTACAACTCCTATCGTCCCCGGACCCAACCAGGTTCAGGGCCAAGATGAATACGAAGTACAAAGTATTCTTGACTCCCGGAGAGTTCGGCGGCATCTCCAGTACTTGGTGCATTGAAAGGGCTATGGTCCCGAAGAGCGCTCTTGGGTACCAGTGAATGATCTTCATGCTCCTGCATTGTTGCGCAGATTCCATGCTAAGTTTGCCCAGAAACCAGGCCCTACTCCACGGGTAGTGGGTCATTGAGGGGGGGTACTATCACAGTGCCCGTGATTTCTCTGGTTGCGACATTGCTACTTCCTGGTTATTTCCTTGCCGTATTACTGTCAGGACTGCTCTACCACCTAGCGTACTAGGGGTCCGGTTGCCTTGCCATATTACTGTCAGTATCGCTTACCACCTAGAGTGCTAGGGGTTCGGTTGCCTTGCCATTTTACTGTCAGTATCACTTTACCACCTAGCGTACTAGGTGTCCGTTTGCCTGGTCACTTACTGTCTGTATCACTACACACCTAGAGTCCTAGGTGTTCCATTGTCTTAGTTCCAGTCAGTCCGCTAACCTCCCTAGCATTCTAGGGATTCTGTTGCCTCAGCCTCCGTCAGTCTTGCTGATCTCCCTAGCACTCTAGGGATCTTGTGGCCTATCCAGTTTGCCCTACTCCTGTCGTTCCTGTCACACCCGGTGGGACTTAGGACCAGATTCTCCCTGCTGTTGTACTAGACTAGATCCTGGGTTACTGCGGGAGTACCTTTACTGTCTACGCTTTTGTTCTTGTATCTGTGATTTCTATTGCATTTACATTTACTACCATTCTGTATGTACTACAGTACTTATTCTTTGTTTAATAAAACTGTGTTTTACTAATCCATCTGTGTCTGAGTGTCTGAAAAACGTAACACTGTCTTCCACTCATCTCCCTCCTTGATACGGACAAGGTTATATGCTGCCCTCAAGTCGAGTTTGGTAAACACCTTGGAACCTTTTAATCTGTGAGGCAAAAAAATATATAGAGAAAGAAGGTCTCTACTTGACACTCATAACCAGTAAAAATATTTATTCACATAAATAAGAAAAAGTACCAAATATCATGTGCTATAGAATAAACCCATAAAGGGATAAGTAATCACACAACCCGCAGATGGGCTAAAGCAGAATAGTACCCACCCTCTCCCGCCCAATCCCCTATAAACACTATTTCCAAATGATAATGATAAGGCTTGTCGATATTGAGGTGGGCTTGTCGATATTGAGGTGGGAAATCAATTTTTTAATGGTGATAGGACTAAAAGATATAGAATAAAACAATATCTTAACTGCAAATCAGAAAGAGTTGCATACACATTACGATGCCCCTGTGATTATATATATGTGGGGAAGACTCTTAGACAGTTGCGCAGGAGGATTTTGGAACATGTTGGTGATATTTTGAAAAAGAGAATGGAAAGCCCCATTGCTAGACATTTTTGGGACAAACATGGAGGTTATCCTATAGGAAAGGAACAAAGGGGATTTTACAAATAAAAAGTAATATGAGATGAGGGGATATTGTAAGGTTCTACTCCAAAAGGAAAGCAGATGGATATTTTATTTGGTTGGAATGGAATCCCATGGGTTAAATGAGGAACTTAAATACAATATGTTCCTTTAATCACTGTGCAACTGTCTGTTGTGTGACAAAATGTGTATTTATCTTTGATTATAATTGCTTTGGATAACTCTGATACATCTAATGTATAATTTGTGTGATGGTGAGTTGTTTTAAGTCATGCCCGATTGATGCACTATACAAATGGATCTGGGTTACGATCCCCTTAAGACTAATTAGATGGTGTTAGCTGATAGGCTGATAGAAATTTTAAAGTAGCATGTCTGGGAAGTACAATGTGAGAGTAATGGATGACATATGAAAGACTCATACATCTTGAAAAGGCCCGTTATGGATAGGGCGAAACGCGTTGATGAGTAGCTTTCATCTACGTATATTCGGATGTGCAGCTGACTCCTGTATGCATGTGTATGGTATACAATCAAGTACGGAGCTGAATAAGCTCCTGGAATGAAGCGGGGGAGGCGTTACCGCTAAGTTTGGAGGTATGCCAGAAGGGTTAACCTGCATCGGCACACAATGGATTTATACTTTTATTGAAGCGGTGAGATTGTTTCAGCTTCTTTGTGTGTCTTGTGGTTGGATTGCCAACAATTGTACAGATCCTAACTGCTGCAGTTACGACTGGCGTCTCCTCTTCAAGGTACTACGTTAATTCCCTAACATCTCTTACATGTCTGTGCTTTCAATATATGCTTCGCTACTAAATCCATTAACCTGTGCTTTGCTGGAATGCACCTTGCTGCTGGAATTTTCAAGTGTTATTGACTATTTTACGCTATTGGCCGAACTGCAATAATCTACTTTATCCATGATACCTGTTTCTTGATTGCCGGCAGAAGATTATATACATATATATATTTGGATATTTTTTATAACATTTTTATTTTTACAGCTGGGTCCAGCATTTAGGTACAGGGAAGGTTATGCTTATCATTTGGATATAGTGGTTTTAGGGGATTGGGGGGGAGAGGGTGGGTACTATTCTTCTTTAGTCCATCTGCAGGTTGTCTGATTACTTATCCCCTTATGGGTTTATTCTATAGCACATGATTTTTGGTACTGTTTCTGATTTATGTGAACACATATTTTTACTGGTTATGAGTGCCAAGTAGAGACCTTCCTTCTCTATATATTTTTTTGCCTCATATACATATTCTGGTCTATATGGTACCCTATGTGTAATACACATGGCTTAACCTATATGCTTAATTGGGTTTGAGTGCTTACCATTGCTAGTTTTGTATAAACTTTTAGTTTGTCAAAGAGTTCGGTGATCAAAGGTATCGGGTAGGGGTTCTTTGATGCCAACTTATTCAGACCACGATAGTCAATGCAGGGGCGCAGTTCCCCATCCTTCTTTTTAACAAAAAAGAAGCCTACACCAGCCGGGGAGGTAGATTTGCGGATTATACCTCTGGAAAGAGAATCGGCCACATACTCCTACATAACCTTCATCTCCTGCATAGACAGTGGATAAACCTGACTCCTAGGAGGAGTAGTACCGGGGATCAAGTTAATAGCACAGTCGTAGGACCTGTGGGGAGGCAACACATTGGCTTGGACCTTGTCAAATACGTCACGGAAGGCCCTGTACTCCTCAGGCAAAAGGAGTACACATCAGTCTCGTAGGACGTGCGAGACAGGAATCAGCGCAACTAGGGGCCCATGACACCATATCACAACTGTGCCAATCAATCCTGGGGTTGTGTGCCTGAAGGCATGAAAACCCCAGGACAATAGCGTAGTGAGGCGAATGAATTATTTGAAATTATAGGGTTTACGTGTGTAAGGCTCCAACTCACAGGGTTAAAGGAATCAACTCCTGAGTGATATGAGAGGGTTGTAAGGGCCTCCCATCAATGGCCTCAATAGCCAAGGGAGAAGAGCGAGACTCCAAAGGAATAGCTTGACTCTCTGTGAAGTCTGCGTCCATAAAGTATCCTCCGGCCCTGAATCGAGTAATGCAGTGGCAACTGTCGAGGAGGTGCTCCATGACAGGATAACCTCGAAGATGGGTTTACCCTTGACCACCTCTGGGGACTGGGAAATGCCACCCAAGATCTATCCCAGACAGGATCTTATGTGCAGGCTTTTCCCAGATGTACAGGACATGACTTCAACAAATGACCGGATTTTCCACAATACAAACAGAGACCTTACCTCTGTCGGAAGACTCTCTTCCCCCCACGAAAGGCGAGTTGCCCCCAACTGCATGGGTTCACTCCCGCTCAAAACAGGCCCAGGAGGCGTGGGAGGAATGGGTGGGTACGTAAAGCTGGGAGACAAACTAGATGGAGGCCTACGCAGGCGCTCCCTAAAAGATGGTCTCTCCCTGATCCTGGAATCGATCAGTATCGTAAAGGAGATTAACTCATCCAAGTCTTTAGGTAAGTCACGAGCAGCAATCTCATCCTTGACCATATAGCAAAGACCTCGGGAGAATGCTGCTACTAAAGCCCCATTGTTCAACCCAACCTCCACCGCCAGAGTACGAAATTCAATTGTGTACTCTGGTACAGTTCGGGACTCTTGGCGTATTGTCATGAGGTGTTTGGAGGCAGAGACCTTATGACCGGGCATGTCAAAGACTTTAAGGAAAGAGTCCACAAATGCTAGAAAGTCATAAATAATGGGTTTGTCTGTCTCCCACAATGGGTTGGCCCACGCCAAAGCCTTGCCAGAAAGTAGTGAAGTCAAAAAACCAACTCTACTGCGATCATTGTGAAACGCCTGAGGTACTATTTCCATATTTACTCAATTGATTTATGAATCCACGGCACAAAGCTGGGTCCCCGTCATAGCGCTGAGGCAAAGGAGCATGCCCAGAAAACCCCCTGATCATTCCTTAATCAGGGTTAGCTGGTGCTACTGGTGCCGGGTTCGAAGCGGGAGAGGCAATTGGTTGTCCGACAGGGCGGTCAAGGTGAGCAGTTCAGTTTAACAGGGTTTGCAAGGCCATCATAATCAATTCGTTGCTCTTGTATCTCCATCCTGGCTAAGAGGTCTTGGGTAGAAGGGTTACCAGTACTGTCCGTAGACATGGCCCTTTCCTACTGTCATGGGCTCAAGAATAAGAACAGGACCAATACTGTAGGTAACACAATCTTTATTAAGATATACAACTTACAGAATGAACGGCAACAGCAAGAGCATAATACAATATAGAATACGTCATGAAGGATAGTGCTGCTGTGGTGGTACCGAACTGAGCCCCAGAAGGCAGGCTGGAAATAAGCTGCCTTGGGTCCGCACCTAAGGAACTACTACAGGTCCGCACCTGTACAGACAACGTTCCTGAGTAGGCTAACTGCGCTACAGGTCCGCACCTGAACACCGCAGTATATGGACAGATGTAAGGAGAAGTCTGCCAGAGCCACCAAGAATACCCAACAAGTTATCCACTGGAGCATTGGTATGCTGGGTGCACAGTGGACAACCCCAGGTAACACCAAAGTGGGTAGTCAGACAAGTCGGAATATACAAGGAGCAAATTGTAAACCAGAGCTGCAAGTCTGCACCAGACTAGCCAGGGTCATACAGAGAGCGGGTAGTCAGGCAGAGCCACAGGTCAGCCCAGGACGGATAGTCAACCAGGCTGAAGGTCATACATGGAGGAGTTAGTCTATCAGAGCCGCAGATCCACACCAGAAGGAATGTCAGCCAAGCTGGGGTCATACACAGAGCGGGTAGTCAGACAAACCAAAGGTTGGCACCAGAACAGGTAGTCAGACTAACCAAGAAATGAACAAACACAAGCCAACTGCACTGGACAACACAAAAGGGCGACTGAGCATAGTGTCCTGGCAGTTTTTAAAGTTTAAGGAGCCAGGAAGAGCCAGGAAGAGGAGGAGTCAGAAAATGAGTGCTGTACCTTTAAATGGAGCGCGCATCCATGCTTTTGGATGTGCGCCCATTATCTGTACAGAACCGCACCAGAACCCAGCCCCAGAGCGAGCTGCCAGTTCTGTGTAGCTGGAGCCGTCAAACATCAGTGCGGCTGAAGCTGCCGGGTCAAACTGCAGCTGCCACAAGGTACGCTGACAGTCAGGAGTGCCAACTCTGCTGAGGTGCTTCTTCTGGGTGCATCAAAGACAGCCTTGAAAGCAGAAATGAAGACATTTGAGACATCGAGCATCTGTCACTCTTGCTCCACTAGGGGAGATGCCCAAACTAACGATTCCCCTCTAAGGAGAGAAATGATAAAGGAGACCCGGGAACCCCCGAAAGTCCATTGACCGGCCTGTAAACTTGTCTGAAAGTGGGATAAGGGAAGGCACATATCCAGGAGGGTGGATACCTCAGCTGGATCCATAGTAGATGGTTATCTGGCCCGTTCCAACTGTCACGCACACGTAGGGTAAGAAACTGTGTGGTGCCGACTTTGGTTCGGATGCTAGAGTGTGTAGCTTGGGTGTGAGGCTTGTTAGCGGTGACGTCGTGCCAGATACTCACTTGCTGCAGCCAAAGCTGGACAGAGGTGCCGGTCGCAAAACCAGATTGTTCCACCCCTGTTGAGCTGGGGTGTAACCAGGATGGGAGTACCTGGGAACCGTGGACAACAAGGCCAACGAGATAGGTGGAGAACGAGCAGGACAAGAGGAGACGTACAGATGCATAGCCAGGGGTCAGCAGCAAGGGGCTGGAGAAACTAGATGGTCAGGATATGCCAAGGGTCAGTAGCCAGGAGCAGAAGACACTGGATGATCAGGACAAGCCATGGGTCAGTAACCAGGAGCAGAAGACACTGGATGGTCAGGACAAGCCAAGGTTCAGTAACCAGGAGCAGAAGACACTGTATGATCAGGACAAGCCATGGGTCAGTAACCAGGAGCAGAAGACAATGGATGGTCAGGACTACGGATGGGCGAAAGTTGTCACCATGTTCCCGCGAGAAATTTCATGAAAACCACATTGTTATCCGATTTTTCGCAGGAAAATCTGCTTTAAAACTAGTGGTTAAAATTTTCCCATCTTTCGTTGGGAAATCTGGCCAAAATATTTTTCATTTTTTCAATGGCTAAAAAGTTTTCACCCATGAAGGCAGACACAATAGAAGCAGCTACAGAGCGAGATAGACGTGCTGTGCTGTTCTCTTGTGATATTTTGCAAAAATTGAGACAGAAGAGACTCATTGTGACTCCTATCACTATGAGCAGCAAAAAGAGGAACTGGAAGGACCCTTATTATGTGTCCACTGAGTCTGTGGAGGAGGAGGAAGAAGTGGCTGGCAGTACTCAACCAATGCTGTCCAGTCCCCTAAATCACCCCAAGGGATCTTGGGGAATTTAATAAGAAGGGAGGGAGAAAAGGGAATGGGAAGGAAGGGAGAAAAGGGAAGGAAGGGAGGAAAGGGAAGGAAGGGAGAAAAGGCAATGGGTAGGAAGGGAAAAAAGGATAGTGAGAGCAGGAAAGGTCAGCTGCCTGTGCCTGCTGCAAGACATGCTGCTCCTGCTACCAATGCCACCATTTCTGATCCTGCAGCCACTCGTGTTGTACCTGTTGCCAGACGTGCTGCCCCTGCTGCCAGTGCCACCATTTCTGATCCTGCAGCCACTAGTGTTGTACCTGTTTCTAGTACTGAACCTGCTGCTAGTACTGGACCTGCTGCCAGTGTTGAACCTGCTGCCACCAATACTTTGCCTGCTGCTAGTGTTTCTTGTAGTACTCAGGGGGATGGAGAAAATGATGCCAAGTGTGACAACAAGGGACCCTAAATCACACTTGCCATTGCCAAGCAGTCCTGTCACTGCTAGTACTACTGCTACTAAGGTCCAGCAGCTTGTTAGCCTTAGGAGTGAAGGAGGGGGTAATCAAAAATATCCTCATATTACTAGTGACTGTGTGACTGAGGAGGAAGACTCTGTGGCTGAACTTGATGTGGTTGGTGTTAGTAGTAGCAGTAATGGTGACGCAGCCGGAGTGGTAGGGGAAACATTTTAGAGCATCCAGACTAGTGGTCAAGGTAGCACACACCATTCTCCTGACCCTGGGACTGGGAGTCCTCCCCTTCTTTTCACTACAGTGTCCAGGTGGAACATGAACCTGAAGAGGCCAGAACTGGTGTTGGGGGAGGAGAGCAGGGTGAGAATTAATACCACCAGCAGGAGCACAGATCAGCATGTGTGGGACAAAGCAGCCACAAGTTAGTGAACAGCCAAGAATTCTGCAAATCTCTATGACTGAAAATGTGCCTTTTAAGCAGACCTCAAGAGAGGTCTCCGATGCATTGCAAAACAGTGATAATTTTTCTTTGCCTTGTATGGTGCTATTGGCTTGCTCCAGAATTGCTCGTCTTTGGAGTTGTGCTTGGGGCCCTAAAAGTCAGTAAAGCATGTTCCATGCAATGTGCTGTGAACAGAGAATAGGGGGTAATGGTTTTGTGATTGCCATGGCAAATGACTTGTTTTTCTTCTCTTTAGCAGGTGTATCTATAAGTGACAGGAGTGAGATCCAGGCCAAGAAACAAGATTGTTTGCAAAAAGGTGTTTCCACTGGCCAGTTGGTTGGGGATGATGGGAGCTGTAGTTGTCAACAAGAGGAGAGAATAAGGCTACCTAGCACTAAGCTAGAAGCACCTCTTGCATCCTTAGAGATATCTGCTGGGGACAAAAGTCCTATTATTTTTTTTATTAGTATTATTATTATTACAAAATAATCTTTATTTGCAAAAACAAAACATACACATTACAAATCAAAACATTACTTTCTGTTTTTCATACAACAGTGCCTGTTTAAAAATAAGTTCTCCATTCTATGATCTTCCAAAAATGATTTGCCGCTTCCACTCCGACATGGTTTCTGTCTATCAGAACATAAGAAAACAGTTTTGCAAAAAACTGCTTCACCTACTGTGATCATTTCTCTCTTAAAAACATAAACATTTCTAGTGTCCCATAAAGTTTCTTTCATTCAATTAACAATTTGCCATACTGCTCTATTTTCATTTCTAGATCCTAATTCGGATCCATAAATGACCATTTTATAGGATAGGACTTTACCTGAAACAAAACATTTTACAAACGTTATAATTTTTGACCACATATCTCAGGCATATGGGCAAGTGCATAACCATCTCATCCTGTCTACAAGAATCTATAGGACATTTGGCGATTGGTGCCATTCATCTTCTGTTTTGGAAGCTTCTCACTGGTAAACCATTATGGACTATTTGCCAAGCCAGATCCTTCTGAACATTGGTAAGTCCTATTGTCATCTCATATCTTATTGCTTAAAAGAAAAAGAATGAAAAAAAGAGAAAATAATTGTTTGACAGACACTTTTGCCTTTCCATTAAACTCATGGAGAGACATGTCAAGGCCTACCTGGGAATGGTGTCTTTCCTTTATTTGGCTCCTGTTTCCTATAAATAATATTCAGCATTGTTTAATGTTAGCCTCTATATACCTCCAGCTGTCCTACACTTTAAAACACAGGCAATAATGTAAACTCCCAGCATTACCTTACTTGTAAATTTGCATATAGGGAGTTCTTTGGGGGAATTTTGTCATTTGCAGCATTTCAATGTAGATCTTGGCATATCTGTGCAGGTTTATTATGATGTCAATACCCCAAAGCCTGCACTGATGGAGAATCTTTTGCTCTGATTTTCTTTTCTTTTTTGCTTAAACACAGTTATATAATGTCATAATCCCAATGCATATTGGCTTATTTTAAAGGAGTATTATTGAGCTGTTTCTTCCTTGCTAGAAACACAGTGCTATGGCATCATAAAATCAGTGCCTAATGGCTTCAGTTTAAGGAAAACTGTTACTGTGGTTTTTGCTGAAACACAGTACTGTGACATCATAATGTCAATGTCTAATGGCTCAATGTAAAGAAGAATTTTTGTTTGTGATTCCGTCATGTTTGAAACTCAGTATTATGACATCATAAAGTCAATGTCCACTGGCTTCATGTTTAAGAAAATTATTGTTCAGGTTTACTTCCATCACACAAACACAGAACTGTGACATCACAGTGGAAGCATATGGTTCCTAGAAAAAAATGCTCAGAGAATTCATGCTATTTGAAGTCCTGAGAAATATTTACATGTGTTTCAGGAATACTGAAAAATTGAATGGATTAGTGGATGGGTGGACAGAGGGACTGACGGATGGATGGATGCACTGATGGATGGATAAGAGAGCAGCAGTCTCCAGTGCATGTTGTGTGCTCAGAAGACTTGCGTATCCCGGTAAAGGTCGTGCAGTGCAATGCTTCTCAATGCTCTGCACACTTTTGTCTGCTCCGTAAAAGGTTCCATTTTTGAAACTGCCACATTTCTGACTTTCTACTTTAGCTAGTATAGCCATGACAACAGCTGCAGGCTTATTTTTCATGTTTGCAAATATTGGCTACATAGACTTTTTCAGTGTAGTTTGTTCATCACTGCAGAAATGAAGCAAATGTATGGCCTACAGCACCTAGTATTCCCAGGCACCCATCCAAGTATTTACCAGGCTGTTTCCTGGTTCACTTCCAAGTTCAAAAGGGAATGGGTGCGGGGGGCATGGCCTGACTTCCAACTCGGATGGACGCGTAGGCACAGAGCTCCGGCACCACAGGAGATATATACACCTAATCCGGCCTTCGTCTACCTGTTTTTTTAATTTTTTTCAGCCTGCACCCTCTTGCACAAATTGGAGACATGCATTCTTTTTTTAAAAAGACCTCTGCCACCTCGCGCAAGGGCCTGTCTCGCAAAATGGCCGACCGCGCGGAGACAATATCTGACCGAGACCGCAGGGCTCATTCGGAAGATTACTCCAGAAGGGACTCAGATGCCGAACCTTCGTAGGGACATTCTGAATCTCCCTCCACAAAAGGTGATATTCATCATCTACTAGCAGATCTTAAGCTTTTCCTCAAGGACGAACTAGCGGAGGTTAAAAAAGAAATTTCTTCTCTACATACCCGGATGGACGCTCTAGAGTCGGACAAAGACTCTTGGTCTACGTTTAAAGAACAAATGCAACTGAGGTTATCCTCACTTCACAAGTCTCAGATGGATACCGTTTTGCGTCTCGATGATGCTGAAAACAGAAGCAGACGCAACAACCTCCTTCTCAGGGGCATTGCAGAGACAGTGGACCCTGATTCCTTACCTGAAGTTCTGCAAAAGTTGTTTTCATTTTTATTGAAAAGTGACTCCCCACTGCTCTTGAAATTGAACATGCACATAGGATCCCTAAGGCTAAAGCAGCTCCAGCAGAATCACCCAGAGATGTGATCATCAAATTTCTCCGCTTTAAGGACAAAGAAGCAGTGCTGACAGCGGTGCGTCAAATGGCACCTTTATCTTTTGAGAACCAGCATATCTCAATCTTTGGGGACTTCTCCACCTTCACCCTCCGCTGGCGCAAAGATTTGCACCCTCTAACAATGGCCCTGAGATCTCATAACCTCCGCTATAAATGGGGATTCCCTCTCTCCCTCATGGTCACTAAGGAGGGTCGCACTCATACCTTGAAATATGGTGAAGATCCCCATGCGCTTATCTCCAGTCTACAATTACCAGTTCCTGACGGCACTATTTTCTCCTTGGATTCCTCTGAAGATGCTATCTGTAAGGAGGACTTGGACACGTCAGCTCCTTGGCACCTCGTGCACAAACGGAGGAGGCCTCCTTGATCCCCATCCTCTCCTAACAATGTGGCAAAGCAAGCACGGCAATCTAATGGTTGAACTGTTCTTTGAACTTTGGTTTGCATATTTTACAAGCACCTGCCTTCTGTATTTTGCACTTGTTCCTCACCAATACAATCTACAGATGAGTATTTTGATTATTCTGTATATCGTTTATGTGATCTGTTTACTTTTATTGACCTCTATAGTGCGGTACTGTTCTCAGGTCTATGTTTTCCTTAGCCCTCACCCCAGCTGTTCCCAGATCTATATTTTCCTTAGCCCTCACCCCAGCTCTACTGGTATGGAGTGATTGGCTATTACTCTTTGGCGATTCCCACTTATTTACATGCCTCCTTTGACAGATGACCCTGTCTCCTCTTCTTGTTCTCTCGCTGACATGCTTCCTCTCTTATGGGGGGAGCAGGTCAGGGAGACACTATTTCACTCTCCCCTACCCGGAGTACTCATACAGCCCACCTCATAACGTCTGTACCATGGACGTAGTCCTTATTTTTTGGCCTACTTATAGGACTCTATCTCAGGTAGTGTCCTGGTTATTTTATAAATGTCCTGACCTAAACTTCCATCTCTGATACTTACCCGATACACCTGAGGGGCACTTATTTGGGCACCTCTTGATTAATCCGTCTCAACATTCCCAGGTTTTTTTTTTTTTCCTTCTCCCTGTACCCCTTCTCCCCTTTCTCTCCTCCAAAACTGGTAAAATTATAAGGTACTAGTAAACTAGACCCTCACTATCAGTTTGCATGTGGACTTCCTGTAATTTACTTATGTTGGAAGGGGCCGGAGCTTGTTATTCATCCCTGGGGGGGCTGGGGGCCTCTCCCAGATATGCTCCCTACGAAATGGGGAACTTACCTGGGAGACGCTTTCCCTCTCACGTTTCATGTCCATTCCCACATCTGGAAGAAATGGTATATTACATGATCTATAAAGGAAAATGAAGGGGAGGAAGGAGGGAGAGACAGGGGAGAAGTGGAAGAAGGGGAGAGGAAGGGAAAGGAGAAAAGAGAGGAAAACAGGGAATGAAAAATAATACATGCTTGTATAAACATATGTATAGTTGAAAGCTTCACTGCATATGTTCCGTATTCCTATACATGTCTCTGTTATATGACTGAAGGTCAATAAACAGTTGGTAACTCTTTCTTGCAATGGCCTACACAATTTGGTTCCTCCTCCGCTTATGGAGGCAGAGGACTTGACTGTATATTTTTGTTACGTTTTCAAGATGACTGTTATTATGCTCTTTGTCCGGATCACCTATGCTCCCTTCCTAACCTTCTCCTGTTTGGCGCCACCAGACTCTGATGCCTTCTAAATCTCTCTGAGGTTACTTTACTTTGCTTTCTTTTACATTGCTTGGTTTGCATTGGTTCTATTTCCCTCATACTCCTTCTTTCTCTTTCTCTCCAGAAGGGGGGGTTCACCCCAATATACCTCCTGGAAGGTGTACTACTTCGGGTTTCTCCCTTTTATCTCTCTCTTTTCTTCTTTCTCTCTACCTACCTCCTCTTTTTGTCTTCCCCCGCCTTCCTGTCCTTCCTTCCTTCCTACCCCCCCAGTAGCTCTGGACCGACATGCCCGGGTATGCCCTCTGAGTTTCTTCTGCACTCAGCTATACTTTTTAGATTAAGCTGTCACTTCATTGTTTATGCTGATGGCAGACACTCACGCTAACTCTTTTACTGCCATATCACAGAATGTCAAGGGTCTGAATTCTCCCCACAAACGGCCCTTGGTTATTAAGGAAATGAAAAGAATGAGAGGTGATATTGTTATACTCCAGGAAACACATTTGAAGCATGGGGCTCCTGTCTCTTTAAGATCTGCCCACTACCCATTATCTTATCTTAGCTCAACCAGGGTCAAGAAATACGGGGTAGCAATTTTGTTTCATAAAGACATTCAATTTGTCCATTCGGCTACTAAATCAGATGTAGGGGGCAGGTTTTTGTTCATTAAAGGCTCCATCCAGGGCTCTGTCTACACTTTTGCAACACTATATGCTCCTAATTCGCTGCAAGTTCCCTTCCTTTGTAATGCCTTAGACATTTTAGCGGACTTTCAAGAAGGGACGCTAATTTTGGGGGGAGACTTTAACCTTCCGATGATTCCCAAAGTAGATTGTTTGACGTGTACCTCATCTAACTTCCAAAGAAATGTTAGCAGATTCTCTAGAGAAATCCATAAATTATTTCTGATTGATAGTTGGAGGGTATTGCATCCTCTCGAGAAGGACTATTCCTTTTATTCTAATCCGCACTCCTGTTATTCCAGGATAGATTATATTTTCTTATCCCATTCAGCTCTCCCCCTTTTAAGGGACTCCACGATTGGTAATATTTAGTGATGAGCGAGCACCCCGATGCTCGGGTGCTCGGGTGCTCTGACCGAGCACCCCCTGAGGCTCGAGTGCTCGGCCGAGCACCCGAGCCCCATTGAAAAGCATGGGAGCACTCGAGCATTAAACCAGGCACCCCCTGCTCTGATGAGCGGAGGGTGCCTGGTCAATGTCCCCCTTCATCTCCGCTATGCCCCTCTTCCACAATGTCCCCCTTCATCTCCTATGCCATAGAGGAGATGAAGGGGGACATTGTGGAAGAGGGGCATAGCGGAGATGAAGGGGGACATTGTGGAAGAGGGGCATAGCGGAGATGAAGGGGGACATTGTGGAAGAGGGGCATAGAGTCTATGCCCCTCTTCCACAATGTCCCCCTTCATCTCCGCAATGCCCCCTTCATCTCCGCAATGCCCCCGTACCTCCAGTCCCTGGTGGTCCAGCGGAGCGTCTTCGGATCTGTGCCTCTTCCGGCACAGATCCCCTTCACCCGAACATGTCGGGCGAGCACATGGCGGTACTCGACGAGTACCGCCATGTGCCGAGCAGAGCGATGCTCGAGCCGATCCGAGCATCGGCCGAGCACGCTCGCTCATCACTAGTAATATTACCTGGTCAGATCATTCCCCTGTTACTATTAGGATAGACTATCCCTCTTCTTACCCGACAGCCTACCATTGGAAATTCGATGAATCCCTCCTTACATACTCTGATTCTCGTGATCGGATTACCCAGACTTTGAAGGATTTCATTTCAGAGAACTGTACTGAGGACATGCCACCTGTCTCGATTTGGGAAGCTCACAAATGTGTACTCCGTGTTACCCTCATTCAATTGGAAAAGGCACTTCTCGAAAGAAATTGATGCCACTTTAGCGGAGATTCGTAAATTGGAATCCCTCCACAAAGCTTCGACTGCCTTAGCCTCCTTTTCTCGTCTTACTACTTTTTGTTCTAAACTATTGTCTTTACTCCATGAGAAAGTGGAACTCTCTTTTCTGAGGGTCTGACAATTACACTTTGAACATGGGAATAAACCAGGGAAACTTTTGTCCCGTCAATTGAAGGCTAGACAGCGAAACACCTTCATACCCTCTATTCGCATTCACTCCAATTCTGTCTCACACTCTACCCAACGCATTGCGGAGACATTCTGATCCTATTACGCTTCTTTGTATAATCTTCGCCCGGCTTCAGATTCACTTTCTCTTGACACTCCAACTCCTGCACTAAATGACTATTTGAAATCGGTGAATCTTCCGCAGATACCCCACAACCTCCTTCAGGATCTGAAACTCACTATTTCTGAACAGGAAGTTAATCAGGTGATTGACTCTCTCCCTCCTGGCAAAAGTCCTGGTCCAGATGGACTGTCCCAACCTTACTATAAATCTTTCAAATCTTTGTTGTCCCCCCTGTTGACCAAGTCTTTCTCTTCTCTCTCAGAGGCTATCTCAGGACATCCTTATGTCTTGACTGCTCACATCACGGTCTTACCAAAACATGGCAAGGACCCTCTGAACTGCGCCAATTACCACCCAATCTCTTTACTCAACCTTGATGTCAAAATCTACGCCAAGATTCTGGCGAATAGACTCCAACCTCTTCTTCCGAGATTGATCCACCCAGATCAAGCGGGCTTCATTCCTCATCGAGAAACCAGAGACAATACGAGAAAACTACTGAATCTCATTCACCATGTCAATTCAAACAATCTTCAAGCAGTTTTTCTCACTATAGATGCCGAGAAGGCGTTCGATAGGATTAATTGGTCTTTTATGTTCTCTGCCTTACGTGCCTACGGATTTGGCCCCTTCTTTTTGAAATATATTGCTACTCTGTACACTAACCCTACCGCCCAGGTAAAAATTAATGGCTCCTTCTCTGACTCTTTCTCCATATCCAATGGTACTCGTCAGGGTTGCCCCTTTTCCCCCCTCCTTTTTGTCCTTGTCATGGAAGTCTTTGCACAATGGATTAGACAGAACTCTGACATTCCTGGAGTTCTGATCAACTCTTTCGCTTTTAAATTATCTTTATTCACAGATGATGTGCTACTATCCACCTGCAATCCTCTCCGAGCAATTCCTGCCTTTCTCTCTGAATTCGATCACTTTGCGCTCTCTTCAGATTTTAAGATCAATGTTCACAAATCTGAAGCTTTAACTTATCTTCTGACACAATGACAACCCTATCCTCTACTTATCATTTTAAGTGGTCTGTCAAAGGGATCTCTTACTTTGGGATATGTCTCACGACTGATTTACATTCTATTTTTTCAGCCAACTTCCCTCCACTTCTGAAAACAATTCAAAAGGACCGTTCTCGGTGGCATAAACTATATATTTTGTGGTTGGGCAGAATTCATTCTTTTAAAATGATGGTTCTTCTGAGATTCTGCTACCTTTTCCAAAACCTACCCATTTCTATCCCTCAATCCTTCTTTGTTAAATCAACCAGGATTTTGACACGCTTCATTTGGGGAGGTATCAATCCCAGAGTTAAATGGTCTACCATGACCAGACACAAAACAATGGGTGGTCTTGGAGTGCCCAATTTGGAGAAATACTACAAAGTGTCTATACTCTCTAGTGTTCTTGACTGGAGACATCGTGGAACTGATAAACTTTGGGTGAGCCTAGAACGTAACACTGGCCCCCTATCACGGTGCCCGTGATTGTTGCACTTCCCTGTCAGTCACCATTAGGGGGCTCCTATTGGTTGTCTGCCTTTATCCCTCCTCAGTCTGCCTATTTAAACCTGGTGTGGGCATCCTATGGTTGCCCTTTCGTGGTGTCTCTGACCACTTTAGCCTTGACCATGTTCCAGTATTCATCAGTACCTGTAGCTGTGTTCCTGAGTTCCAGAATGCATCTTTTTCCTGAATCTCCTGTCTGCAGAGTTGTTCCAGAGTGTTCCGACCTAGTTCTGAGAGGTTGATGCTTCCTGCCTGATCGCCTTCACGGAGCCTTCCTGGTCGCTTGGTTTCCTGCGAGTTCCTGTCGTCTCTTGTCCAGCCAGATGTATTCTAGACGCCTGATTGCTTTGGCGACATTCTTAGCTCCAGTGTGCGGACGCTGGTTTACTCCTAAGCCTTGCGGCTGTACACATTACTGTTGGTCCCAGCGTGCGGACGCTGGTTTGCTCCTATGCCTTGCGGCTGTGCACATTACTGTTGGTCCCAGCGTGCGGACGCTGGTTTGCTCCTATGCCTTGCTGCTGTACACATTACTGTTGGTCCCAGCGTGCGGACGCTGGTTTGCTCCTAAGCCTTGCGGCTATACACATTACTGTTGGTTCCAGCGTGCGGACGCTGGTTTGCTCCAAAGCCTTGCGGCTATACACATTGCTGTTGGTTCCAGAGTGCGGACGCTGGTTTGCTCCAAAGCTTTGCGGCTATACATATTACTGTTGATCCCAGCGTGCGGACGCTGGTTTGCTCCAAAGCCTTGCGGCTATATACATTACTGTTGGTCCCAGCGTGCGAATGCTGGTTAGCTCCATGAGCATTTAAAACGTACTTTCTCTGTTGGGCGTTCCTAGAGTGAGTTCCTTTGGGCTGCCTTGCCTGGTATTGGTAAGGCCGGTAGAACCTGGTACATATTCCATCTGCAGGTTGCCTTACCTGGTATTGGCAAGGCCGGTAGAGCCTTCGCAAAGATCATTTGGGCTGCCTTGCCAGGTATTGGTAAGGCCGGTAGAACCTGGTATATATTCCATCTGCAGGTTGCCTTACCCGGTATTGGCAAGGCTGGTAGAGCCTATTGTATTAGATCATTGGCTGTCTTGCCCAGTGTATTGGCAAGACCGGTAGAGCCTCACTAGCTCCTTGGGCTGCCTTGCCCGGTATTGGTAAGGCCGGTAGAACATGGTACATATTCCATCTGCAGGTTGCCTTACCCGGTATTGGCAAGGCCGGTAGAGCCTATTGTATTAGATTAATTGGCTGTCTTGCCCGGTATATTGGCAAGACCGGTAGAGCCTGTAATCTGTATCTCTCTATTATTGTATGTTGTATGTCATGTTGGAATCCTAAGGGATCATTTTTAAATTATTTTCAATAAAGTTGTGTTTTTACCTAACTTTGTGTCCGAGAGTCGTAAGAAACCGTGACACCCCCTCGATCCGCTCCATTTCATACTCACTGAAGATCGCTCTAAGTGTACACTCTCCGTTTTTAATCCCATTGTTCTAAATGTACTTTCAACTTGGTACTCACTTTGCAAATCTAGGGGATTGATATTATACCCCTCTCCTTTCTCAAAGATCTTCCTTCCGATAAATTCCCCTCATTCGTTGCCATCGAGTCAATTTCCATTCTGGTCTTTCATCTCCAAGTTAGAACTTGGAGACTTCTGGGATGGCTCTCACATTAAGGACTTTACCTTGCTACAATCCCTTTATGATCTTCCCCCTGCTGAACTGTGGAGATTCCTCCGCATTAAGCATTTTCTCTCTCAGCCTTATTTTAAAGCATGTATTATTAGACCTCTTACTCAATTTGAAAAATTACTTGATAGGTCCCGTACTCCAAGTCGTGGACTCTTGAGCATATTGTATAAGCTTCTTTCTGACCATGACTCTTTGCATAAACCGCCTTACGCTCTTGCGTGGGAGAAAGAACTAGGAACCACCATTTCAACAGCAGAGTGGAGCTCCATCTGGAGAAACACACATAAATCTTCCATCTCCAACCGATCCGTGGAAACTAATTGCAAACTTCTCTTCCAATGGTATTATACTCCAGTTAGGTTGCATTCTTTTCATAATACACTTTCGAAGCAATGTTGTAGATGTAATTCAGATATTGGTTCTCTGACCCATATCTGGTGCCATTACCCTCTGATTTCACCCTTCTGGTCATCCTGCCTCCTTCTTATTGAAAATCTACTATCTATCTCTTTATCTAGGGATCCCTGGCAAATCCTGTTGTACAAAGACCTTCCCCCTATCACGAAGAGTAAGAAATTATTTCTGTATGCTCTGTTGAATGCTGCTAAAGCTCACATCCCTTTACAATGGAGAAATCCCTCCCCCCCGGATCTCTTGACCTGGTATGATAAGGTTGATGAACAATTACTAATTCTGCGCATGTCGTGGAGACTGCCTCTCTGGATCCTTTGCTGACCCGATGGCATTCTCTGAAATTAGGTCCTACAGTTAGTCAGTGAATTTGCTTGGGTATGTGGATCCAGAGCTGCTCCCTCCTCCCCATCTTCCTCTCCCTTTCCTCTTCCTCCTTTCTTCCTTCATCACTTATCCTCTCCTTTACATCTTTCTCTTTCTTCTTAGGAAACATTAGAATTGACGCTCCGCATGGGAGGGTCAATAACACTTCCACTCTCTTTCCTGTTATAAACGTTACCTTATAACTGGTCACTAAGCTTTATCACCATGTTTAATCTGGTACATGTTCCATTGTATACCCTCTCTGTGTTCTATTATCTTTTCCACATCTTGTTATTGATGCTTTTGTCAATTCTTAATAAAAATTTATTATACAAAAGGGAATGGGTGCATTCAAACTCTTATGGCCGTAGGCAGCTAGAGGTGTGTCAGAAACACCTGATATGCTACTACTTGTATTTAATAAAGTAGCATGTGTGGGACAAAGTAGCCATAAATTAGTGAACAGCCAAGAATTCGGCAAATTGCCATCACTGAAAATGTGCCTTTTAAGCCCTGAACTCAAGAAAGGTCTCCAGTGCAAATGTTTCTTTGCCTTGTATGGTGCTATTGACTTGCTCCAGAATTGCTCGTCTTGGCGTTGTGCTTGGGGCCCTAAAACTCAGTATAGCATGTTCCATGCAATGCTCTGTGAACAGAGAATAGGGGGTGATGGTTTTGAGTTTGCCATGGCAAATGACTTGTTTGTCTTTAGCCGGTGTATCTATAAGGGACAGGAGTGAGATCCAGGCCAAGAAACAAGACTGTTTGCAGAAAGTTGTGTCCACTGGCCTATTGGTTGTGGATGATGGGAGTTGTAATTGTCAACAAGAGGAGAGAAAAATGTTACCAAGCACTAAGCTAGAAGCACCTCTCTCATCCTTAGAGACATCTGCTAAGAAACAAAAGATCTATTGCCAGCTCATATCTCATTGCTTACAAAAAAAAGATAAACTATCTGTTTGATAGACTCTTTTGCCTTTCCATTAAACTCATGGAGAGACATGTCAAGGCCTACCTGGGAATGGTGTCTTACCTCCAGCTGTCCTACACTTTAAAACACAGACATTAGTGTAAACTCCCAGCATTATATTACTTGTAAATTTGCATATAGGGAGGGCTTTGGGGAGGATTTTGTCATTTGCAACATTTCAATGTAGATCTTGTCATATTTGTGCAGGTTTATTATGATGTCAGTACCTCAAGGCTTTCACTGATGGAGAATCTTTTGCTTTGTTTTTTTTTCTTTTTTGCTTAAACTCATTGTTAGCTAATAGGTTGCTCTTTTGTTTTGCAAATGTAGATTGAAGAGACAGGCGTGAGATACAGCCTAGGAATGAGGAGTGGATTTGTCAAAGTTTTGTCAGTGGCTGGTTGGATGAAGATGATGGGAGTGGCAGTCCCCAAGAACTTTGAACAAAGAGTTGGCCAGCAGTGAGCTAGTAATACAGTTCTCGACCCATGACATATATGCTGTGAAACAAAGTCCTGCATGAAGCACATATCATTTGCCTTAAAATAAAAAGAAACATCATCTCTTTGAGCATCAATTGTGTCCTCTCATTACATTTATGGAGAGACATGTGAAATCCTACCTCAGCATGCTGTCTCAGCTTCATTTAGCTTAGTTTTGACATCCAACAAAATTCAACAGCATGAAGTTTTAGCCTTTGCTCAACCTCCAGCAGTCCAACACATTCAAATCAACGCAGAAGAGAAATATCCCAGGCTTTCCTTTATTGTAATTTTACATATAGGGAGGAGATTTGGGGATTTTGTCACTTGCAGCACTTCAGTGGAAACTGCTGGAATTATCTGAGTTTTGTTCCATGTTCTGAGTGTCACATTAATCTTACACCCTTCTGAGTGTCCTAAGCCACTGAAAGTTATTACTGTGCAATGTCTTCCATGCACCTCGTTAGGTCCTTCGGAAAAAAAAATGATCAGACACTTCAAGATGGATGAAGGCCCGAGAGACTTTTCCATGTAGTTCAGGATCTCTTGAAAACAGTCAATGCTCTGCATACCCCTCAGGTCCTTAAAAATTTCTATTTCGTATATGCAACGTTCTTTAACTTAGAGAGTTTTACGACATTTTTTTTTTTAATAGACTGGCTACAGAGACTTTTCAGTGTAATTTGTAGATGGCTGCAAAAACAAAGCAGCCTACAGCACCTGGTATTGCAAGGTGGTCTTCCATCCAGGTACTTTCCAGCACATAGCCTGTTTCACTTCCAAGTTGAAATTGGTTTGGATGCATTCAGGCTTATGGACAGCTACTGTTTTCACAAACACCTCTTACACAAAGAATATGTGTGCCATGCATATTAAATTTGTGGATATCTGCAAAAAACAGTCTTCAGCAATTGGAATTCCCAAGCAGTCTTTCAAACTACAATGTGCACAGTGTGTGTGGTAAATAACATCTGGGTGCTCAACTGTATCCAAACACCATGACACCTGAAACCAAGTACTGCCACTGTCACTATACCCCTTGTCCAGACCCCGCTAAGGACACATGACAACTTGCTGACAGTTTAATAGTAATGATGAACCCTACCTGCAGAATCTTAGCATATTCTGCAGGATGGAATCTCCTCAAATGCCGCTTGATGCACTGCTTGTGGTTCTCCTCCACCACGATAGCATGTGTGGTACGTGCATAACACAATATGCAATGGGCAGAGACGAACTGCCACATCCTAACATCAACAGAACGGTTATCATTTGGTGGGGGGGGAGGTAACGATGAAGGAGTTGGATTGGAAGAAGACGTAGTTACCCCAGAAGATGATGGCGAGCTAGTTGTTTCACTCATCATGGAACTTCCAGTTTCTGCCTGGGTTGCTCTATTCTTCCTCCTATTTGATCACTGCCTCGCCTCTTGTTGACTTTCTGGAGAGTCAGAGGGTACAGCAACAGCAGTGCTTGATTTCTGTGGTAGGTGTTAACATGTTTGACATAAATGTCATGGTGTCTGTGTTTCATGTGTGATACCAGGGCACTTGTGCCAAGGTGTGTTAACTCCTTTCACCTTATCATTGATTTGTCACAAATTGTGCACATTGCCCTTGGTGATGACTTCACTGTGCCTGTCCCAAGAGAAAAATAGTCCCACATCCATGACTTCAGGGGTACAGAGCAGATGGAGAAGAATGGCCTCTTTCTTCTTGTCCTCCACATTTCACTCCACTGTCTGTAGCTGCAGATAATGATGCTGCTGTTGCTGCTACTGCCAAAGATTCAGCACTGCAACTAGCACCAGGAGTATTGCTGGCCCTGGCAAGTGGAACCTATCCTACTCCTGCATCACTTGTTGACCCCATTCTCACTGTGTCCAGGGTGGTCTGTGGCACACAATCTTGCTCATCAGCATCCTGCTGCCCTTGCATCTCAGCAACAGCAGGAATTAGAGCAGCTGTAAATTCCTCAAATTCCAAAATGTCACTGCTTGTGGTGGTGGTGATGCCCATCCTCATCCATGTCTCCCATTCCTTCTCAGTTTCTGCTAAAAAGACCATCAATGTCTCTTCCACCCCAGCTTCTCTACTATCATCATCACAACCAACACTAGGCCCTATGTGCTGCTGCTCTATTACAGACATCTCACTGCTACTTGGAGGAAATGACGAATAACAAGGGTCCGCTGATATCAAACTTGCCATTTCTTGGTGACATGAAGAAGGCAGACTGGCAGCAGTAGCAGCAGGGACAGGCAGTTGATCTGTGCTCCTACTGGTGGTGGTATTAATTGTGTGCCTGCTCTCCCCCAATAACAGTTCTGGCCTCTTAGTCTTCAGAATCATGTTAATCTTGGACATTTTAGTGAAGGGAAGGAGAGGAGTCCCTGTCCCAGGGTCAGATGAATGGTGTGGGCTCCCTTGACCACTAGTCTGGACACTCTCAAATGTTTCCCCTACCACTCCGGCTGCTTCACCATTACTGCTACTACTACTCACCGTCTCTAGTAATATGAGCATATTGTTGTTGATTACCCCCTCCTACACTCCTAATGCTATCAAGCTGCTGGACTTTAGTAGTAGTAGTAGTAGTACTAGCACTGGCGGGACTGCTTGGGAATGGCAAGTGTGATTTAGGATTCCTTGCTGTCATTTTCTCCCCCCCCCTTCCTGAGTACTACAAGACACACTTGCAGAAGACAAAGAATTGGTGGCAGCAGGTTCAGCACTGGCAGCAGGTACAGCACTGGAGGAAGCAGGGGCAGCACATCTGAAAGCAGGTGCAAACTAGTGGCAACAGGAGCAACACATCTGGCAGCAGGTACAGCAATGGTGGCTGCAGGTACAGCACTGTTGGCAACAGGGGCAGTATGTCTAGAAGCAGGTACAGCACTAGTGGCAGCAGGGGCAGCACATCTGGCAGCAAGTACAGTAATGATGGCTGCAGCAACAGGAGCAGCACATTTTGCATCAGGCACAGGAAGCTGACCTGTCCTGCTTTCACTATTACTACCCTTTTCTCCCTCCCTTCACATTCCCTTATCTCCCTTCCTTCCCATTCCCTTTTCTTCCTCCCTTTCTATTAAATTGCTCAAGATCCCTTTGGGTGATATAGGGGGACTGGACAGCACTGGTTCAGAACTCCTCACTTCCTCCTCCTCAGACTCAATGGACACATAATAAGGGTCCTTCCAGTTCCTCCATTCACTCCTCATAGTGATAGTAGTTACTCTGAGCATCTCCTGCCTCAATTTTCCAACCAAATAACAGCAGAACAGAACAGCATGTCTACCTCTCTCTGTAGCTGCTTCAATTTTGTTTAACTTCATGAAATAAGTCACTTGTTTATGGCATAAAAGCAAAAACAATGTAAATTAATGGGCAGAATCTTTCTAGCCACTGAAAGATTGGTGGGGAAATTTGGCAAATGGGCGAAAAACACAGAAAGTTTAGTAGCTGTTTTAAAAACAAATTTTCTCATGAAAAAGCAGACAATAACGTGGTTTTTGCAGAATTTCTCAAGGGAACACGGTGACAATTTTTGCCCATCCCTAGTTTGGGTGCACTCAGGCTCATGTTACCATTGGCAGAGCAGATGCTTTCACAAATACCTTTTACACAAAGGACCATATTCGCCAAGCATATATAATTTGTAGATTGTTGAAAAACAAACCAAAAAACAGCCAACAGCATTCCCTGGAAATGTCCCATCCAGGTATTTGCCAGGCTGTTGCCTGTTTCACTTCCAAGACTGAATGGGTTTGGGTGCGTTAAGGTTTGTATGTCTACACAAAAACCTGTTACACTAAGGACAATCTGCACAAAGCTACAGAGGCGCAGCTTTAGGGTAATCCATCCACACTTCAGTGGATAGCTACAAATTGTGCAAAATGTGGTTTTATAGCATAGTAGAGAGGTCCGCACAACATCGTGAAGCCATGGGTAACTGCTTTAGCACATACAGACTCAACCACACTGCCTTCTTATTAAATGCGAGGGAGGTCTAAACGCCTCTCCAAAAACATGCTCAGGAAATTGGAGTAAAGTGATTCCACTTTCCTCTGCCCCATTTAAATCAATGGGTATTTTGTCACTATAAAACATAGGCATACCTGGGAACTTTGATGTGTGATCCTAGGTGGGAAGTCCTGTAGTGCTGCTAGAGGGATTAAAATGACACGATTCCCATCAAAAAGGGGTGGGGCTTAGTCAAGAATGGGGCAGGCTTAGCTGGAATGAAAAAAAGTGGCAAAAATTGGCTTGGGAAGGAAGAGAAGTGGTCAGGAGTTGGAGGAACATGGTGGGAAAGAGCAGAAGAGGGCAAAACAGGAGTCTCCGGGGCAAATCCAGAAAGTTCCATGCTATGACCATTGTATAGCTCCAGAACTGCAACAATTGTAGCACACAAAACTCAGCATGAAGTAAAGAATTATTTTCTAGAAGGAAAATGGAGTTAAGCTACGTCACATTCCTCTGTGCCTTGTTAATATATAATGTTAAACAAGGTTCAGACAGCATATAGTCAATAATTTTTGGTGTAAGTTTCTTAGTATATTGGTGTTAGGCAAGAGTAGAAGTGAGAAATTCCAGAAAATAGTTTTTTTGTGGAATAGTATTAATACAACCAACACCCTCCTGTGTTCTACAGTCCACGTACTATCCAGTCCATAGCCTGCTTCACATCGAGGTTCAAATGGGTTTGGGTGCATTCAGGTTTGTATGGTCGTAGGCAGAGATGAAGCTTTCACAAACACCTTTTACGCTAAGGACAATAGTCGCCAAACATATATGATTTGCAAAGCATTGCATACCCCTCTGGCACTCAAAGGGTTAATAAACTGGCTACAGAAACTTTTCAATGTAATTTGTAGATGTTGCAAAAACGAATCAAAAAGCAACCTACTGCACCTGGTATTCCTAGGCAGTCTCCCATCCAGGTACTATCCAGGCCATAGCCTGCTTCACATCCAAGTTCTAATGGGTTTAGGTGCTTTCAAATTGTGTGGTAGTAGGCGGAGGTCAAGCTTTCACAAACATCTTTTATGCTAAGGACAATATTCACCAAGCATATATAATTTGTAGATGGCTGAAAAACAAAGCAAAAAAGCAGCCTATGGCAACTTGTATTTCCAGGCGATCTCCCATCCTGGAAATCACCACGCTGTAATACACAGTCCTATAAAATCAGAGTAGAATGGTCTTTAGAAAGATAAAAAAAATGAGCAGAGACTTCAAGATGGATGAATGCCCCAGAAACCTGGCGCAATATTTATTTTCTTACAAAGCAAGGTGCTGCGTATCCCTCTGGCACTCAAAGGGTTAATAAACTGACTACAGAGACTTTTCAATGTAATTTGTAGATGGCTGAAAACACTAAGCAAAAAGCAGCCTACTGCACCTGGTATTCCCAGGCTGTCTCCCATCCAGGTACTGTCAAGGCCATAGCCTGCTTCAATTACAAATTCAAATGGGCTTGGGTGCATTCAGGCTTGAATGACCATAGGCAGAGGTGACTCTTTCACCAACACCTTTTACACTAAGGACCACATTCGACAAGCATATATCATTTGGAGATGGCTGAAAAACAAAACAAAAAATCAGCCTACTGCACCTGGTATTCCCAGGCGGTCTCCCATCTCGGTACTATCCTGGCCATAGCCTGGTTCATACCCAAGTTCAAATGGGTTTGGGTGCATTCAGGCTTGTATGGCCGTAGCTGGAGGTAAAGCTTTCACAAGCAACTTTTATGCTAAAGAACATATTCGACAAGCATATATAATTTGTAGATGGCTGAAAAACCAAACAAAAAAGCAGCCTACGGCAACTTGTATTTCCAGGTGGTCTCCCATCCTGGAAATGACCAGGCTGTAATACACAGTCCTATGACATCATTGTGGATCTGACTGGTCCTTAGGAAGACAAAAAAAATAATCAGAGACTTCAAGATGGATGAAGGTACCAGGGACATGGTGCAATATTTATTTTCCGTCAACCCTTTTAGTGCCAGAGGGGTATGCAATGCCTTGCAAGACAAAGCGTTGCGTACCCCTCTGGCACTCAAAGGGTTAATAAACTGACTACAGAGACCTTTCAATGTAATTTGTAGATGGCTGAAAAAACTAAGCAAAAAGCAGCCTACTGCACCTGACATTCCCAGGCTGTCTCCCATCCAGGTACTGTCAAGGGCATAGCCTGCTTCAATTACAAATTCAGATGGGCTTGGGTGCATTCAGGCTTGAATGACCATAGACAGAGGTGAATCTTTCACCAACACCTTTTACACTAAGGACCACATTCGACAAGCATACATCATTTGGAGATGGCTGAGAAACAAAACTAAAAAGCAGCCTACGGCACCTTGTATTCCCAAGCAGTATCCCATCCTGGAAATCAACAGGCCATAATACACAGTCCTATGACATCATAGTGGATTTGAATAGTCCTTAGAAAGTTCCAGACTGGTACACAATGACTTGCAAAGCAAAGCGTTGCATGTCCCTGTGGCACTCAGAGGGTTAGTTAACTGGCTACACAAATATTCAATGTAATTTGTAGATGGCTGCTAAAACTAAGCAAAAAGCAACCTACGGCACCTGGCATTCCCAGGCGGTCTCCCATTCAGGTACTATCCAAGACATCACCTGCTTCACTTCGAAGTTCGAATGGGTTTGGGCGCATTCTGACCTGTATGGCCATAGGCAGAGGTGAAGCTTTCACAAACACCTTTTACTTTAAGGACCATATTTGCCAAGCATATATAATTTGCTGATGGCTGAAAAACAAAGCAAAAAAGCAGCCTATAGCACCTTGTATTGCCAGGTGGTCTTCCAAAGCAATGTGTTGCGTACCACTCTGACACTCAAAGGGTTAATAAACTGGCTACAGAGACTTTTCAAAGTAATTTGTAGATGGCTGCACAAATGATGCAAAAAGCAGCCTACAGCACGTGGTATTCCCAAGCGGTCTCCCATCCAGGTAGTATTCAGGCCATAGCTTGTTTCATCTCCAAGTTCGAATGGGTTCGGGTGAATTCAGGCTTGTATGGACATAGGTTGAGGTGAAGTTTTCACAAACATATTTTACTCATATATGCCAAGCATATATAACTTGTAGATGGTTGAAAAACAAAGCAAAAAAGCAGCCTTTGGCACCTGGTGTTCTCAGGCGGTTTTCCATCCTGGAAATCACCAGGCCGTAATATACAGTTCTATGACATCATAGTGGATTTGAATGGTCCATAGGAAGACAAAAAAAATGATCAGAGACTTGAAAATGGATGAAGGCCCCAGAGGCCTAATGCAATATTTATTTTCCATCAACCCTTTGAGTGTCAGAGGCGTACACAATGCCTTGCAAAGCAAAGCATTGTGAACCCGTTAATAAACTGGCTACAGAAACATTTCAATGCAATTTGTAGATGGCTGAAAAAACTAAGCAAAAAGCAACCTACTGTACCTGGTATTCCCAGGCAGTCTCCCATCCAGGTTCTATCCAGACCATAGCCTACTTCACTAAGTTCCAATGGATTTGGGTGCATTCAGGCTTGTATGGCCACAGGCAGAGGTGATATTTCAAAAACGCCTTTTATGCTAAGGACCATATTCACCAAACATATATAATTTGAGATGACTGAAAAACAAAGCAAAAAAACAAAGCAAAGTGTTGAGTACCCCTCTGGTACTCAAAGGGTTAATAAAATGGCTACAGAAACTGTTCAATGTAATTTGTAGATGGCTGCTAAAACTAAGCAAAAAGCAGGCTATGGCACCTGGCATTCCAAGGCAGTCTCCCATCCAGGTACTATCCAGGTTGGGATGGGAGAAACTTGTCGTCGTGTTTCCGTGGGAAATTTTGCAAAAACCACGTTGTTATCCGCTTTTTCACAGAAAAATGGGCTTTAAAACTGGTTCTTAAAATTTTTGTATCTTCTGCTCAAAATGGCTATAAAGTTTCCGCTAATTGATTTACGTTGTTTTCACACTTCCGCTATAAAAAGGTGACATTTTCGCTGAAGGCAGACACAATAGAAGCAGCTGCCGAGTGAGACAGATGTGCTGTGCTGTTCTGCTGTGATAGTTTGCAAAAATTGAGACAGGAAAGGCTCATAGTGACTGCTATCACTATGGGCATGGTGAAAAATAATAAATGGAGGAGCTGGAAGGACCCTTATGTGTCCACTGAGTCTGAGAAGGAGGAGGAGGAAGTGACTAGCAGTACTGAACCAATGCTGTCCAGTCCCCCTAAATCACCCCAACGGATCTTGGGGAATTTAATGTGAAGGGAGGGAGAAAAGGGAATTGAAGGGAAGGGAGAAATGGGAATTGGAAGGGAGGGAGAAAAGGTAATGAGAAGGGAGGGAGAAAGGGGTAGTACAAGTGAGAGCAGGACAGGTCATCTGCCTGTGCCTGCTGCAAGATGTGCTGCCCCTGCTGCCAGTGCCACCATTGCTGTACCTGCAGCCAGTAGTGTTGCACTTTTCCCTGACAAATCTGGCCCAGTCCCTCAGAGGAGAGGTCCTTGAAGGGAGGGTACTATCACAGTACCTTGTTTCCAGCACCGCCGCTTTAGCGACACTCAGAGTCTTTCCACGCGTTATTTGCTGGCAAAAGGCTTCAAGCATGCTGCAGGCCTCTGTTTTATGTGTGTTTGTTTCCTGTAGTCTCCTCCTACCTACTTCCTCTCTCTAGCTGTGCCTCCTACCTACTTCCTGAGGAGGGGTTTAAAGGGCAGACTGAGTCCTGACTCAGTCACCCTTACGTTGTTGTTCTGAGCAGTTCATTGTCTAGTATTCCTGATTCCTGTTAATGATCCGGCTTGATTGTCCATCCATTCTGGTATTGACCTCTGGCTCTGTCTGACTATTCTCCTTGGCGTTTGATTTGCCTCAGATATCCTTTCTGGTGCAAACCTGTGGCTCTGGCTGACTATCCGCTCCGTGTATGACCTAGGCTTGTCTGACTACCCACTCTGGTGTTGATCTGGGGCTCTATCCACTGCGCATCCAGCATACATACGCTCCAGTGGATATCCTTTCTGGTGCAAACCTGTGGCTCTTGCTGACTACCCGCTCCATGTATGACTTTGGCTCGTCTGACTATCTTATCTGGTGCTTACTAGAAGCTGTGTCTGTTCTCTCAGTTGTAGGTTCCGTTGTTCAGACATCCTTCCTAGTACTGACCTGGGGCTCTAGCAGACCCCTAGCTACTGACTGCAGGCTGAGACAGTATCTCTTTGGAGTTACCTTAACATGAGACTCCAGAATGCAGGATCAGGATCATCGTATGGATCAGCTGGCAGGTGCCTTGCAGACCCTGCTTGGCAGAACCGCTCACTGGGAAAGCTATAACCCGCAGCAGGTGGCCACCCCAGTTTCTCCTTCGGCACCTACAGCTGCTACTGTCTCTGATGCAGGACTGGTCAGAGGGTTAACTGGATCCACTCCACTCCCAAAACGCTATAGTGGGGAACCTGAGTTATGTCGCGGATTCCCTAATTAGTTGGGCATATACCTCGAGATGCTTCCTCATGCCTTCACCACTGAGCGCAGTAGGGTTGGACTTATGATTTCTCTCCTGGCTGGCAAGGCATTGACCTGAGCGAATCCATTATGGGAGACAGAGAAACCCATAATATATGATTTTACTCAATTTGTGGCCTCATTTAGATGTGTATTTGATGTTCCAGGTCTCGGGACCTCGGCTTCCAAACATATGATGACTACCCGCCAGGGTAACCGCACAGTGGCGGAATATGCAATCGAGTTTCTAACCCTAGCAGCCGAAGTAGAGTGGAACAAGGAGGCCCTGATAGCTGCATTCTCCCAAGGGCTTTGCGATTACATGAAGATCGAGATTGCTGCTTGTGACCTACCTAATAGTCTGGATGAGATGATAGCCTTTGTCATCTTCATAGATACACGGGTCCGGGAGAGACTGTTGTTTAAGGAGCGTCTGCGGAGGCATCCTACCAGCATGTCTTACAGCTTTTGTTGCCCACCCTGTCCTCCCTCACCTCCCATGCCTCCTGGTTCCGACACTATGGGTGGTGAACCTATGCAGGTGGGGGCTATCCGACTGTCTGCGGTGGAGAGGGCCCATAGGCGGAGGGAGGGACTATGTCTGCACTGCGGTAAGAATGGTCACTTCCTGAAATCATGCCCGGTAAGTCTGGGAGACGCTCGCACCAAAAGATCCTGTCAGTGACAGATCTAAGTGGCATCTCACAGTTCCCTGAAGCCTCTCAGGATAAAACCTTGCTGGACATAGTCCTATCTTGGGCCAAAGAGTCTATCCCTGTGCCTGTCTTGATAGACTCTGACGAGGCAAGTTATTTTTGTGGACGCCACATTTGCTGAGCGTTTTGGGATTCCTTTAGTGCCTCGTGACTCTCCTTTGGTGGTTGAAGCAATTGATGGCAGACCCCTGCTGCCAGCACACATTACCCATGAGACTTACTTACACTTACCTTATGTGTGGGAGCCCTGCATAAGGAAATCCTGAAGTTTCAGGTGATAAACTCTCAGCACTATGCTATTCTGTTGGGGCTCCCATGGTTACAAGTGCATAATCCTAAAATTGACTGAAGCAAGTGTGAGATATTGTCCTGGGGTTCTCACTGTGAGGAGGCTTGTCTTTCTCATCCCATCAGACTTGCCTGTGCCGAGTCTCAAGGCCTACCTGAGGCTTATTTGCAGTTTTACAAGTTATTTAACAAAGTGCAGGCAGGAGCTTTACCTCCCCATAGACCATACGATTGCACGATCGAGCTCTTGCCTGGGACTACCCCTCCGTAGGGTTGTACGTATCCTCTGTCTGTGGAGGAGTATAAGGTCATTTAGGAGTATGTTGTTGATGCTTGGAGAGGGACATCATTCGGAAATCCTCATCTCCCGCGGGTGCTGGAATTTTTTTTGTGAAAAAGAAGGACGGAGAATTACGCCTTTGTACCGATTTTCGGGGCCTAAACAAATTGATGGTAAAAAAATGCATATCCCATACCATTGATTACCAAGCTGTTTGACCGCCTCAAAGGTTTTACTATATTTACCAAGCTTGATTTGAGGGTGGCTTACAATTTGGTCAGGATCAAACAAGGGCATGAATGGAAGACGGCTTTCAACACCCGGAGCTGACATTATGAATATCTTTTCATGCCCTTTGGCCTGTGCACCGCTCCCGCTGTCTTCCAAGAATTCATAAATGACATCCTGAGAGAACTTCTGCAAAGCTGAGTTGTTGTATATCTGGATGACATCCTTATCCATTCTCCAACGGTGGAGGCCCACTATGCGGATGTATCCCGGGTCCTTTCGCTCTTGAGAGAAAACAACTTGTTCTGCAAGTTGGAAAATTGTGAGTTTCACAAGACCCCAGTAACCTTTCTCGGGTATGTTATCTCTGCATCTGGGTTTGCGATGGACCCCAAAAAACTGTCGGCTGTGGTTCAGTGGCCTCGTCCTGATGGACTGAAGACAATTCAAAGATTTCTGGGCTTTGCAAACTCTTACCGTAAATTTATAAAAAATTTCTCGACCGTTGTAAAGCCATCACTGACATGACATGGAAAGGAGCTAAAGTGTTAGAATGGTCTTCTGATGCACTTTCTGTCTTTGACAATCTCAAAGCAGCATTTGCTGCAGCTCCGATCCTGGTACATCCCAATCCCGCCCTGCCCTTTTCCCTGGAGGTTGATGCATCAGAGATTGGAGTATGTGCCCTCCTTTCTCAATGGTCATCTCCTGGAGAGAGTTTTGCGCCCTTCTGACTACATCTCGAAAAAAACTATCTAAGGTGGAATGGATTTATCAGATTGGTGATAGGGAGTTGCTGGCTATAATTTTAGGATTGAAAGAGTGACGTCATCTGTTGGAGGGCACCAGTTCCCCCATTGTGATTCTTATGGACCATAAGAATCTGACTAGTGATGAGCGAGCATGTTCGGCCGAAGCTCGGTTCGGCTCGAGCATCGCTCTGCTCGGCACATGGCGGTACTCGTACGAGTTACCGCATGTGCTCGCCCGCCATGTTCGGGTCTCCTCCCCGCACGTTTCGCTGCTGCTGCGCAGCCAATAAACGTGCGGGGAGGCTCTGACATCAGTGTAATGCCAGCAGCCATGTTGGCTGCTGGCATTACACTGATTGGCTGGCCAGAACCCGTGATCGGGTGCTGTATAGCACCTGACCAGCGAGTTCGGCTCAGTCTTAGCCAGGGAGAGATGAGGATAGGAAGGGAAAGTCAGTGTAGGGAGAAGAAAAGTGTGTTTGAACAACAAAGAGACCCAAAAGTCCTTTTTAGGACTATTGTGTGTGGGGGCAGCAGTTATATTTTGTTTTGGGGGGCAGAGTTTAAAAAAAAAACGTCACATATTCCGTTCACTGTGCCTAGCCGCAGATTAGCAGCACATTCTGTTTAGTGTGCAAAGTTGCAGATTAGCAGCACATTCTTTTTAGTGTGCAAAGTTGCAGATTAGCAGCACATTCTGTTTAGTGTGCAAAGTTGCAGATTAGCAGCACATTCTTTTTAGTGTGCAAAGTTGCAGATTAGCAGCACATTCTGTTTAGTGTGCAAAGTGTAAAAAATAAAAGTCACATATTCCGTTCACTGTGCCTAGCCGCAGATAAGCAGCACATTCTGTTTAGTGTGCAAAGTTGCAGATTAGCAGCACATTCTGTTTAGTGTGCAAAGTGTAAAAAATAAAAGTCACTTATTCCGTTCACTGTGCCTAGCCGCAGATAAGCAGCACATTCTGTTTAGTGTGAAAAGTTGCAGATTAGCAGCACATTCTGTTTAGTGTAGAAAGTTGCAGATTAGCAGCACATTCTGTTTAGTGTGCAAAGTGTAAAAAATAAAAGTCACATATTCCATTCACTGTGCCTAGCCGCAGATAAGCAGCACATTCTGTTTAGTGTGCAAAGTTGCAGATTAGCAGCACATTCTGTTTAGTGTGCAAAGTGTAAAAAATAAAAGTCACATATTCCATTCACTGTGCCTAGCCACAGATAAGCAGCACATTCTGTTTAGTGTGCAAAGTTGCAGATTAGCAGCACATTCTGTTTAGTGTGCAAAGTGTAAAAAATAAAAGTCACATATTCCGTTCACTGTGCCTAGCCGCAGATAAGCAGCACATTCTGTTTAGTGTGCAAAGTTGCAGATTAGCAGCACATTCTGTTTAGTGTGGAAAGTTGCAGATTAGCAGCACATTCTGTTTAGTGTGCAAAGTGTAAAAAATAAAAGTCACATATTCCATTCACTGTGCCTAGCCGCAGATAAGCAGCACATTCTGTTTAGTGTGCAAAGTTGCAGATTAGCAGCACATTCTGTTTAGTGTGCAAAGTGTAAAAAATAAAAGTCACATATTCCATTCACTGTGCTAGCCGCAGATAAGAAGCACATTCTGTTTAGTGTGCAAAGTTGCAGATTAGCAGCACATTCTGTTTAGTGTGCAAAGTGTAAAAAATAAAAGTCACTTATTCCGTTCACTGTGCCTAGCCGCAGATAAGCAGCACATTCTGTTTAGTGTGCAAAGTTGCAGATTAGCAGCACATTCTGTTTAGTGTGGAAAGTTGCAGATTAGCAGCACATTCTGTTTAGTGTGCAAAGTGTAAAAAATAAAAGACACATATTCCATTCACTGTGCCTAGCCGCAGATAAGCAGCACATTCTGTTTAGTGTGCAAAGTTGCAGATTAGCAGCACATTCTGTTTAGTGTGCAAAGTTGCAGATTAGCAGCACATTCTTTTTAGTGTGCAAAGTTGCAGATTAGCAGCACATTCTGTTTAGTATGCAAAGTGTAAAAAATAAAAGTCACATATTCCGTTCACTGTGCCTAGCCGCAGATAAGCAGCACATTCTGTTTAGTGTGCAAAGTTGCAGATTAGCAGCACATTCTGTTTAGTGTGCAAAGTGTAAAAAATAAAAGTCACTTATTCCGTTCACTGTGCCTAGCCGCAGATAAGCAGCACATTCTGTTTAGTGTGAAAAGTTGCAGATTAGCAGCACATTCTGTTTAGTGTAGAAAGTTGCAGATTAGCAGCACATTCTGTTTAGTGTGCAAAGTGTAAAAAATAAAAGTCACATATTCCATTCACTGTGCCTAGCCGCAGATAAGCAGCACATTCTGTTTAGTGTGCAAAGTTGCAGATTAGCAGCACATTCTGTTTAGTGTGCAAAGTGTAAAAAATAAAAGTCACATATTCCATTCACTGTGCCTAGCCACAGATAAGCAGCACATTCTGTTTAGTGTGCAAAGTTGCAGATTAGCAGCACATTCTGTTTAGTGTGCAAAGTGTAAAAAATAAAAGTCACATATTCCGTTCACTGTGCCTAGCCGCAGATAAGCAGCACATTCTGTTTAGTGTGCAAAGTTGCAGATTAGCAGCACATTCTGTTTAGTGTGGAAAGTTGCAGATTAGCAGCACATTCTGTTTAGTGTGCAAAGTGTAAAAAATAAAAGTCACATATTCCATTCACTGTGCCTAGCCGCAGATAAGCAGCACATTCTGTTTAGTGTGCAAAGTTGCAGATTAGCAGCACATTCTGTTTAGTGTGCAAAGTGTAAAAAATAAAAGTCACATATTCCATTCACTGTGCTAGCCGCAGATAAGAAGCACATTCTGTTTAGTGTGCAAAGTTGCAGATTAGCAGCACATTCTGTTTAGTGTGCAAAGTGTAAAAAATAAAAGTCACTTATTCCGTTCACTGTGCCTAGCCGCAGATAAGCAGCACATTCTGTTTAGTGTGCAAAGTTGCAGATTAGCAGCACATTCTGTTTAGTGTGGAAAGTTGCAGATTAGCAGCACATTCTGTTTAGTGTGCAAAGTGTAAAAAATAAAAGACACATATTCCATTCACTGTGCCTAGCCGCAGATAAGCAGCACATTCTGTTTAGTGTGCAAAGTTGCAGATTAGCAGCACATTCTGTTTAGTGTGCAAAGTTGCAGATTAGCAGCACATTCTTTTTAGTGTGCAAAGTTGCAGATTAGCAGCACATTCTGTTTAGTATGCAAAGTGTAAAAAATAAAAGTCACATATTCCGTTCACTGTGCCTAGCCGCAGATAAGCAGCACATTCTGTTTAGTGTGCAAAGTTGCAGATTAGCAGCACATTCTGTTTAGTGTGCAAAGTGTAAAAAATAAAAGTCACTTATTCCGTTCACTGTGCCTAGCCGCAGATAAGCAGCACATTCTGTTTAGTGTGAAAAGTTGCAGATTAGCAGCACATTCTGTTTAGTGTAGAAAGTTGCAGATTAGCAGCACATTCTGTTTAGTGTGCAAAGTGTAAAAAATAAAAGTCACATATTCCATTCACTGTGCCTAGCCGCAGATAAGCAGCACATTCTGTTTAGTGTGCAAAGTTGCAGATTAGCAGCACATTCTGTTTAGTGTGCAAAGTGTAAAAAATAAAAGTCACATATTCCATTCACTGTGCCTAGCCACAGATAAGCAGCACATTCTGTTTAGTGTGCAAAGTTGCAGATTAGCAGCACATTCTGTTTAGTGTGCAAAGTGTAAAAAATAAAAGTCACATATTCCGTTCACTGTGCCTAGCCGCAGATAAGCAGCACATTCTGTTTAGTGTGCAAAGTTGCAGATTAGCAGCACATTCTGTTTAGTGTGGAAAGTTGCAGATTAGCAGCACATTCTGTTTAGTGTGCAAAGTGTAAAAAATAAAAGTCACATATTCCATTCACTGTGCCTAGCCGCAGATAAGCAGCACATTCTGTTTAGTGTGCAAAGTTGCAGATTAGCAGCACATTCTGTTTAGTGTGCAAAGTGTAAAAAATAAAAGTCACATATTCCATTCACTGTGCTAGCCGCAGATAAGAAGCACATTCTGTTTAGTGTGCAAAGTTGCAGATTAGCAGCACATTCTGTTTAGTGTGCAAAGTGTAAAAAATAAAAGTCACTTATTCCGTTCACTGTGCCTAGCCGCAGATAAGCAGCACATTCTGTTTAGTGTGCAAAGTTGCAGATTAGCAGCACATTCTGTTTAGTGTGGAAAGTTGCAGATTAGCAGCACATTCTGTTTAGTGTGCAAAGTGTAAAAAATAAAAGACACATATTCCATTCACTGTGCCTAGCCGCAGATAAGCAGCACATTCTGTTTAGTGTGCAAAGTTGCAGATTAGCAGCACATTCTGTTTAGTGTGCAAAGTGTAAAAAATAAAAGTCACTTATTCCGTTCACTGTGCCTAGCCGCAGATAAGCAGTATAATTCTGTTTAGTGTGCAAAGTTGCAGATTAGCAGCACATTCTGTTTAGTGTGCAAAGTGTAAAAAATAAAAGTCACTTATTCCGTTCACTGTGCCTAGCCGCAGATAAGCAGCACATTCTGTTTAGTGAGCAAAGTTGCAGATTAGCAGCACATTCTGTTTAGTGTGCAAAGTTGCAGATTAGCAGCACATTCTGTTTAGTGTGCAAAGTGTAAAAAATAAAAGTCACATATTCCGTTCACTGTGCCTAGCCGCAGATTAGCAGCACATTCTGTTTAGTGTGCAAAGTTGCAGATTAGCAGCACATTCTGTTTAGTGTGCAAAGTGTAAAAAATAAAAGTCACATATTCCGTTCACTGTGCCTAGCCGCAGATAAGCAGCACATTCTGTTTAGTGTGCAAAGTTGCAGATTAGCAGCACATTCTGTTTAGTGTGCAAAGTGTAAAAAATAAAAGTCACATATTCCGTTCACTGTGCCTAGCCGCAGATAAGCAGCGCATTCTGTTTAGTGTGCAAAGTTGCAGATTAGCAGCACATTCTGTTTAGTGTGCAAAGTGTAAAAAATAAAAGTCACATATTCCGTTCACTGTGCCTAGCCGCAGATAAGCAGCACATTCTGTTTAGTGTGCAAAGTTGCAGATTAGCAGCACATTCTGTTTAGTGTGCAAAGTGTAAAAAATAAAAGTCACATATTCCGTTCACTGTGCCTAGCCGCAGATTAGCAGCACATTCTGTTTAGTGTGCAAAGTTGCAGATTAGCAGCACATTCTGTTTAGTGTGCAAAGTGTAAAAAATAAAAGTCACATATTCCATTCACTGTGCCTAGCCGCAGATAAGCAGCACATTCTGTTTAGTGTGCAAAGTTGCAGATTAGCAGCACATATTCTGTGTAATATGAAGAAGGCGGGTAAAAAGGGACGGGGAAGTGGACGTGATCCTGATAGTTCAGGGCGCGGGTCAGGACGCGTAGAAACTGTGCCTGGTGCCAGAGCACAAGAAAGAAAGAAAGACATCCACCATACCTAGCTTCATGTCTCAGCTTACAGGGCGTCGCAGGACATCACTCTCAAGGTCAGACCACTGCGAACAGGTGGTCGGTTGGATTTCAGCTGATACTGCTTCCAGTCGGTTAAGCACCACCCTGTCTTCAACCAAGTCCACTCTCAGTAGCCAAGAGTCTGGTCAACATAATCCTCACCCTGATCATCCTTCCTCCCACCATAGAGGGTCTGGCCAAAGAAGTGATCCCACACTGGGATATAGTGAGGAGCTCGTCTCATCACCAATCCTTCATTTGAACCTCTCTCCAAGCACGCTTGCAGAGGAACATGACATCTTGTGCCCTGATTCACAACCTCTAGAGGGTACCCAATCACAAGAAGATGACAGAGGGGAACGGCATTTAAGGTCAAAGGAAGTGGATGATGATGATGAGACACAGTTGCCATCAAATCAACCACTATTACTGTCTCAAGACCTTGATGAGGAGGATGATACACAGTTGTCAATGACTGAGTATGTGGTGGGATCAAGAAATGAGGAGGATGATCAGAGTGAGGAAGTGGAGGAGGACTTGGTGGACGATGAGGTGACTGACCCCACCTGGGAAGGTGGAGAGCCGAGCGATGACAGCAGTCCTGAGGGTGAGCCATCTGCAGCACCGCAACAGGCTGGAAGAGGCAGTGGTGTGGCTAAAGAAAGAAGGCGGACCGCACCAAACCGGCCCGCAAATGTTCCACGGAGCACCCCCTTGCGTAAATCTCCCTTGCCAAGGGCTAGGTGTTCCGCGGTATGGCGTTTTTTTAAGGAAAGTGCGGACGACAAAAAAATTGTAGTTTGCAACCTGTGCCACACCAGAATGAGCCGAGGCATGAACACTAGAAACCTCACCACCACCAGCATGATCCGACACATGGCATCCAAGCACCGTAATAAGTGGGAGGAACGTCCGGATCGCCAATCTGTGTCTGCAGGCCACACCACTGCCTCCTCTTCCCCTGTTTTCGGTGCCGGCCAATCGCCTGTCGAAGGCGCAGGCCCGCATACCTCCCGCCCTGCACCTGTACCATCTGAAGCACCATCAGCGACCACATCCACTTCCCTGTCCCAGCGCAGCGTCCAAATGTCGTTACCCCAGGCATTTGAGCGCAAGCGAAAATACCCAGCCACCCACCCACAGGCCATAGCACTAACCTCACACCTTTCCAAATTACTGGCCATCGAAATGCTGCCATTTAGGCTTGTGGAGACTGAGTCCTTCCGCAGCCTGATGGCAGCAGCTGTCCCTCGGTACGCAGTCCCCAGCCGCCACTACTTTTCCCGGTGTGCCGTCCCCGCCTTACACCACCATGTGTCCCGTAACATCACCCGTGCCCTGACCAACGCAGTTACTGGGAAGGTCCACTTAACGACAGACACATGGACAAGTGCTTGTGGCCAGGGACGCTACATTTCCCTGACGGCACACTGGGTGAATGTCGTGGAGGCTGGGAGCGACTCGGACCCTGGGATGGCACAGGTGCTACCCACGCCGAGGATTGCGGGCCCTACCTCCATCAGGGTTTCCGCCAGCACCTACGTTATTGGCTCCTCCTCCTCCGTTTCCACCTCCGAATTCTCTGGGCGCAGCGCCACTCACCCATCAGCCGGTAGCTGGAAGCAGTGTAGCACTGCAGTGGGGAAGCGTCAATAGGCCGTGCTGAAGCTGATCTGCCTTGGGGACAAACAGCACACGGCCTCAGAGCTGTTGCAGGGGATTAGTCACCAGACCGAGCAGTGGCTCTCGCCACTCAACCTGCAACCAGGCATGGTTGTGTGTGATAATGGGCGTAACTTGGTGGCGGCTTTGGAGCTCGGCAAGCTCACACACGTACCATGCCTAGCGCATGTATTTAATTTAGTGGTTCAGCGATTTCTAAAAACCTACCCCAATTTGCATGATCTCTTGACCAAGGTGCGCCGCGTGTGTGCACATTTCCGTAAGTCATCAACAGCTTCAGCCGGCCTGTTGAAGCTGCAGCAGCGCTTACAATTGCCAGCTCACCGGCTGCTGTGTGACGTGAGCACGCGCTGGAACTCCACCTTCCACATGTTGGCCCGGCTTTGTGAGCAGCAGAGGGCAGTAGTGGAGTACCAGCTGTTACACGGTCGTCGCCTCTCCGTTCAACTTCCTGTAATCAGAAGTGAGGAGTGGGAATGGACGTCAGACCTCTGTGAGGTTTTACGCAATTTTGAGGAATCGACACAGATGGTGAGCGGCGATAACGCTATTATCAGTGTAACCATCCCACTTCTGTGTCTACTGAAACGCTCGCTGCTCACAATTAAAACCGACGCTTTGCATGTGGAAGAGGTGGAAATGCGGGAGGAAGAGCTTACACAAGGTGATAGCCAGAGCACCCTCACTTCGTCTTCTCAGCGACAATTGGAGGAGGCGGAGGAGGAGGAGGAAGACACGGTTGCCTCCGCTACAGAGGGTAGCCATGGAACTTTAGTTCCATCTCTTCAGCGTGGGTGGGCAGAAGAGGAGGAAGAGGATGAGGAGATTGAGAGTCATCCTCCTGGTGAGGACAGCGAAATCTTGCCTGTTGGTACTCTGGCACACATGGCTGACTTTATGTTAGGCTGCCTTTCCCGTGACCCACGCGTTACACGCATTTTAGACAACACGGATTACTGGGTGTTCACCCTTCTGGACCCCCGCTACAAAGAGAATTTCTCATCTCTCATTCCTCCGGTGGAGAGGACAAGCAAAATGGTGCAATACCAGAAGGTTCTTGTCGAAAAATTGCTCCAAAATTTTCCATCTGACAACGCTGGCGGCAGAGTACGTGCTACCTTGGCCAACCGAGAAGGGGAGAAAAGGGGAGCACACAGCAGTTCCGACAAAGGCAGGGCAACACTCTCCAAGGCGTGGGACACCTTCATAACACCCCGCCAGCACCCTCACCCTGATGCGCAGCCTAGTGTCACAAGGAGGGAAACGTTTTGGAAGATGGTGAATGAGTACATAGCAGACCGCGTCAGCGTCCTCAATGATCCCTCTGTGCCTTACAACTACTGGGTGTCCAAGCTGGACACGTGGTATGAACTGGCACTCTACGCCTTGGAGGTGCTGGCCTGCCCTGCCGCCAGCGTTCTGTCTGAGCGGGTATTTAGTGCTGCTGGTGGCATCATAACAGATAAGCGTATCCGCCTTTCCACCGAAAATGCTGATAGGTTGACACTTATAAAAATGAACAAGGCCTGGATTTCCCCTGACTTCTCCACTCCACTGGAGGAAAGCCCCGGGTGAACATAAAGTCACTTTATATATGTTATTTACAATGATGGGAATACTCTGTATTCCCATTCACCCCTTCCACCCAAAAAATAGGTATATGGTTGACTCTCTTCCATATACCCTGGGATATAATTTTTATATAGGGCCAGCTCCCCAGCGGGCCCTGTGATATAATTTTTATATAGGGCCAGCTCACCAGCTGGCGCTGTTTGACAATTTTTGTATAGGTCAGCTCACCAGCGGGCCTTCTCATATAATGTTTTATTGGGTCAGCTCTCTAGCGGGCCCTCTCATATAATGTTTTATAGCGTCAGCTCACTAGCGGGCCTTCGCATATAATGTTTAGGATGGTCAGCTCCGCAGCAGACCCTCACCCATAATGTTTTAGATGGTCGGCTCAGCGCACGTTTCCCTCTTAATCATGGCCCCAGTTCCGAAAAATCGATGACATTTTTTGCAGAATTTGCCTCTGCGCACGTTTCGCTCTTAATCATGGCCCCAGTTCCGAAAAATCTATGAAATTTTTTGCAGAATTTGCCTCTGCGCACGTTTCCCTCTTAATCATGGCCCCAGTTCCGAAAAATCGATGAAATTGTTTGCAGAATTTGCCTCTGCGCACATTTCCCTCTTAATCATGGCCCCAGTTCCGAAAAATCGATGAAATTTTTTGCAGAATTTGCAGATGATATACAAGTAAATATACAGCAAATACTGTTTGGTAACAATTTTTCGCCTAAAGTCGTTTTTATCTTCCTTTTTGTGTGTTTTACGGTCAGTCTGTAAAAATGGCGTACTACGGGCGAAACATCGTTCCCAGCAGCGACGTTGGAGTCCAAGATGCATCCAGACATCCTCCCTATGCTGTTCCTGAACCATTTCTGTGGTGTTTCCATCATTTTCTGCCCTTTTCCTATGGACCAGGCACCCTCCCCTCATCAGAGCAGGGGGTGCCTGGTGTAATGCTCGAGTCCTCCCATTGACTTCAATGGGGCTCGGGTGCTCGGCCGAGCACTCGAGCCTCCGGGGGTGCTCGGCCAGAGCACCCGAACACCCGAGCATTGGGGTGCTCGATCACCACTAAATCTGACAAAATTGTGTGAAGTCAAGGGGCTGTACTCCCAGGAGGCTAGATGGGCACTATTCCTATCCAGGTTTGATTTCATGGTTTCCTACCTTCCAGGCTCAAAAAATGTTAAAAAAAGGAAAGGTAGAACACAGCGCACAAGGTCAGATTCACACTCTATGGATAGGAGAGGGTGACTAGTGATAGAGAAGGTTCAACAATATTGAAATTACTAGTAAGAAATAAATACTAAGTCCCCAACTAAATATCACACAGGAAATGTGCAATCTTTCCCTATATCTAATGTCAATAATGGGCGATTAGTTCTCTCTCCTTTGCTGCTTGTCCAAAATCAGTTCATGTAAAACAGGGGTACTCTCAGGTCCACCGTTGAACATGTAACATAAGATCAGAGAAAAGGGAGGGGTGGACAGCGCAAAAAATATCCTCTAAGTGTAGTAGGTTAGAATGACAAAATAGTTTTTATAAATGCAAATAGAAATGTAAAGAATAAAGATGAGCGAGCACCCCGATGCTCGGGTGCTCGGGTGCTCTGACCGAGCACCCCCTGATGCTCGAGTGCTCGGCCGAGCACCCGAGCCCCATTCAAATGAATGGGAGCACTCGAGCATTAAACCAGGCACCCCCTGCTCTGATGAGCGGAGGGTGCCTGGTCAATGTCCCCCTTCATCTCCGCTATGCCCCTCTTCCACAATGTCCCCCTTCATCTCCTATGCCATAGCGGAGATGAAGGGGGACATTGTGGAAGAGGGGCATAGCGGAGATGAAGGGGGACATTGTGGAAGAGGGGCATAGAGTCTATGCCCCTCTTCCACAATGTCCCCCTTCATCTCCGCTATGCCCCTCTTCCACAATGTCCCCCTTCATCTCCTCTATGGCATAGGAGATGAAGGGGGACATTGTGGAAGAGGGGCATAGCGGAGATGAAGGGGCACATTGTGGAAGACGGGCATAGCGGAGATGAAGGGGGACATTGTGGAAGAGGGGCATAGAGTCTATGCCCCTCTTCCATAATGTCCCCCTTCATCTCCGCAATGCCCCCTTCATCTCCGCAATGCCCCCGTACCTCCATTCCCTGGTGGTCCAGCGGAGCGTCTTCGGATCTGTGCCTCTTCCGGCACAGATCCTCTTCACCCGAGCATGTCGGGCGAGCACATGGCGGTACTCGTACGAGTACCGCCATGTGCAGAGCAGAGCGATGCTCGAGCCGATCCGAGCATCGGCCGAGCACGCTCGCTCAACACTAGTAAAGAATATTTATTAGACTTCCAAAATGGAACAGACAAAGCTGTAGAAATAAAAATAAAATTAAAAATAAAGTGAATAATCCAAGATGGAACTGGATAAATGAAATAATATATATACAAATCAAGAACAGCAATAAAAAGCCCAAATATATAAATACTGTTCAGAAAATAAATACAACTGCAAATATTAAATGTATGATCCCTGAATATATAAAAATATATATATATAGTACAAGGGATAATATCTGTAAATGGCTGGTGATAGAGGGGGACATATACAAATATATAATGGGGATATAGAACTGATAGAGTGGCTGCTTACAAGAGAGGACGTAGTATAAGGCACTTGACAAGATACAATGTAAACGGGAACAAACAGTATATAGTCAACAAATGCAACAGGGGTCCGCTTACTAGAAGTATTCTTGATGTCAAAGCCTGTAAATGAGTCTCTGGATAGATCACTCTGTCATCCAGTCCTCCTCTCGTTCTCCCGAAGCCTACTCCACTCCTTCCCCTGTTCTGCGATGCGATGTTGTCCCCCGAGGAATCGCAAGTGACCGCCAACAAACGGCGTTTCTCTCCACACACGTGGAATAACTCAGTACGTGGAACTTGCTCGGAACTTGCTCAACGCGTTTCTGCGCTATACAGCGCCTTCATCTGGAGCGAATAGAAGGATGCGCCCGCTGTTCTGACCCTATTTGAACTCCCAACAGACCAATCACAGATCAAGAAAAACATACTATTTAAAATAAGGATACAAAATACTATGCTGTAGACTTGTGCACGGGCAAAATTTTCAGTAAAATTCGAATTCGGACTAATTTTTTTTTTCTAATTCGGATGATCCTAATTTTGGACCGGGCCTATTCGATTCGGACAAAATTCTGATCCATTCCGAATTATTCAGCCAAATTTAACATGGGTTAAATTTAAGCAGTGCGCCTCCGTGCACGCTGCTATCATTATTTGCAGACAGGGTGTGCATTTAGAAAAAGATCCATCCCAAAAACGGACATTGTCGTAAATTGAAAGTCTGTGCATGTCACCTCTACTCTAGCATGGGATGCCAGTCACAATGCAAACGTCGAACATTGAAAACCCATGCCTGTCATTCAATTTAGCATGTTCGAACATCGAAACCCCATGCCTGTCCTTCAATATAGCATATGTTCGAACATCGAAACCTCATGCCTGTCATTCAATTTAGCATATGCTCGACATCGAAAACCCATGCCTGTCACATCCTACTCAACATAAGTGGTCGACTCGAACATGGACAGACTACATGTCACATTCTATGTTAGTACATGGGTAAAGATTAAGGTTTCATTTTCTGGTACCAGCCTCCTACCCTACTGTCCCTCTTTAGTACCCAAATTCCTCTCTCTCGTTTTCCTATCCTGATTTCCCCTCATATCAGATAACTCTATGTGTATATACATTGTAGAGTTTCATACTACATCAAGAATAAACATCAATGATTGTAATGTGATAGATGTAATGTGTTAAAAAGAAACATTGAGACATTCTGTTGTGAACAAACTGCAACACAGGAGAGAAATAAAAAAAAATGCTTGACATCTATACTGAAGAGGGGTCCACAGCATTGTCTTAGTATAGCAATATCACCGTTTTCCGTGAGTGTGCAATACAGGGCTCTACGGTAATTGCTGGGCATTTCCCAATGTCATAATCAGGGGATGATGGGAGTTGTATTCTAACTACTGTTAGGAAACACATAAGTGATGCACATTCATCTCCCACCTAGAAATTATTTACACACGAGGCATCTCCACCAAGTAATACCTAGCCCCTTTCCAAGTGAAAGGACTCCCAGAAAGGCTTCAGATCTCTTAGTGACTCACCTGTTATTGCCAGTCAGCGGGACCCGGAGAGTAGGAGGGGGTGATGCTATGGCTGCACGGCACGGTGCTCTTAGTTGGTCACTTGTCGCAATGTTGAAGCTCAGCCCGGCCAGCACCTTCTGGGTGGAGACACCTCACAGCAATCCTGTTCAGGACACATCATGCACTGTTGTGCACTCATACTAGGGATCCCAAATGTTTAGACTCATTTCGAACAGGGGGCACCCTCCTGTATTTGTAAAACCTCTCTAGCAAATCTGGGACGGTAGACCTATTTACTCAAGTCTTGACTTTAGGTGGGCGATAAACAATACAAAATAGGCATAATGTTTCACTATCACATAATTCACGTCACTGAAGCAGCCAGCAGGCATCGCCACTGAGTGAGCATAGGGCTGCCCGGCTGCTGACAGTCACACTGATGGGACACCCTGCAACACAGAAATGGTGGAAGAGCACAAAATAAACATGCTATGGGACGGCAAATTGCCGCCCCTGTCAAAGTGCCACCTGTGTCCATGGACCCACTGGGACCCATGTACGGGCCGGCCCTGTATTCGAACAAATACCTCATATTTTTTTTATATTTTGCACAGGAACAAATATTACTTGCTCTTGCAGTGGCAATAACTGGAACTAATGCTGGCTGCCTACCTATGCCTAGCCTAATGCTACCTGCCTGCCTACACAACAACTGTACACTTTCTAATCTCTTCTCTCTCTGAGCTCCAACAACCCAATGAGGAAATGCAGGCTGTCTGTCTGTGTGACTGTGTCATTAGTCCAACCCCCATCATGAAACGAAGAAGGCTATTCGAATACAGACAAAAGAGGGAAGTAGTGCATGAAACGGAGAATGGAATTGGATTAGAGACATGGAGGGAAAATTATGGAGGGAAAGTAATTGAGCGCGCACAGGAAGTACAAAAAAGTCCTGGTCAAAATTAGTCAAAACTTTTGGAAATGTGTCGATTGCCGAAACTTCCGAAAGTTTCGACGAATTTCGGACCTGGGCTGTTCAGAGTCGGATCATTTTTTCCGAATGACCCTTGAGTTTCGGATTGGCCGAATGTCTCCGAATGACCCCATTTTCGACGAAATCCGAATGTCTCCGAATGAATTCGCACATGTCTACTATGCTGGCCAATGTACGTAAAGAAAAGAAAACAGATGGAATATATAATAACTTAGTTGATTCTAATTGCAAAAATATATGATGATATCTCAGAGTAAAAAAGTATATATAAAAAAGTAAATATAGATCATACATCCCATATGTGATGTTCAATATGTGAAATATGTAAAAAACACATATAAAGGCTCAAAATCATGTATTTGGAACTGTATATTTAAGATAATAGACAAAGTGGTTTAATACTAAGATTAAGGATTAAAGTTGATCACAAATGGGGCTGAGAGGTGGAAAGGCGCTCACCCAAAATTCGATCAATTGTGTAGCTAAAGTATTCAAAACGGGGGATGAAAAAATTCCACATAAATATAAATAACAATTTCCAAATACAAGAGACAAAGTATATAATCCAATGTGCAAATCAAGCCTTAAAAAATGGTAATAATGAATGAAGTGGCATAGTTATTGAAAGAAAGAAAACAGAGAAAAAATATGTGTATGGGTATATATATATCAATTATCCTACATTCATATACCCATACACATATTTTTTCTCTGTTTTCTTTCTTTCAATAACCAATCTAAGTCCCAGTTCTTCTCCTTCTATTTCCCAATAACCACCAATAGAACCACTCTTATCTATGTAATTACTATGCCACTTCATTCATTATTACCATTTTTTAAGGCTTGATTTGCACATTGGATTATATACTTTGTCTCTTGTATTTGGAAATTGTTATTTATATTTATGTGGAATTTTTTCATCCCCCGTTTTGAATACTTTAGCTCCACAATTGATCGAATTTTGGGTGAGCGCCTTTCCACCTCTCAGCCCCATTTGTGATCAACTTTAATCCTTAATCTTAGTATTAAACCACTTTGTCTATTATCTTAAATATACAGTTCCAAATACATGATTTTGAGCCTTTATATGTGTTTTTTACATATTTCACATATTGAACATCACATATGGGATGTATGATCTATATTTACTTTTTTATATATACTTTTTTACTCTGAGATATCATCATATATTTTTGCAATTAGAATCAACTAAGTTATTATATATTCCATCTGTTTTCTTTTTATGTACATTGGCCAGCATAGTATTTTGTATCCTTATTTTAAATAGTACGTTTTTCTTGATCTGTGATTGGTCTATTGGGAGTTCAAATAGGGTCAGAACAGCGGGCGCATCCTTCTATTCTCTCCAGATGAAGGCGCTGTATAGCGCAGAAACACGTTGAGCAAGTTCCGAGCAAGTTCCACGTACTGAGTTACTCCACGTGTGTGGAGAGAGACGCCGTTTGTTGGCGGTCACTTGCGATTCCTCGGGGGACAACATCGCATCGCAGAACAGGGGAAGGAGTGGAGTAGGCTTCGGGAGAACGAGAGGAGGACTGGATGACGGAGTGATCTATCCAGAGACTCATTTACAGGCTTTGACATCAAGAATACTTCTAGTAAGCGGACACCTGTTACATTTGTTGACTATATACTGTTTGTTCCCGTTTACATTGTATCTTGTCAAGTGCCTTATGCTACGTCCTCTCTTGTAAGCAGCCACTCTATCAGTTCTATATCCCCATTATATATTTGTATATATCCCCCTCTATCACCAGCCATTTACAGATATTATCCCTTGTACTATATATATATATATATATATATATATATATATATTTATATATTCAGGGATCATACATTTAATATTTGCAGTTGTATTTATTTTCTGCACAGTATTTATATATTTGGGCTTTTTATTGCTGTTCTTGATCTGTATATATATTATTTCATTTATCCAGTTCCATCTTGGATTATTCACTTTATTTTTAATTTTATTTTTATTTCTACAGCTTTGTCTGTTCCATTTTGGAAGTCTAATAAATATTCTTTACATTTCTATTTGCATTTATAAAAACTATTTTGTCATTCTAACCTACTATTAGAGGATATTTTTTGCGCTGTCCACCCCTCCCTTTTCAAAAAATGTTAAGGCTGATGCCCTGTTACGCCAATTTTGCAGTAGGTCCAAGGAGGAGGTTCCTCCCGCTCCGATCATTCCTGCTGATCGCATTCTGGCCATTATTCATACCTGTTTTACCTCTCCTCTGGGAGAGGAGATACTGGCCACCCAAGCATCTGCCCCAGCAGAGACTCCTAGTGGGAGATGTTTTGTACTGGCTCAATTCCGCATTAAAATCCTGGAGACATACCAGGCTCCCAAAATTGCTGGCCATATTGGACGCGACCATTTAATCTGGTCCTTGTCTAGACTATTTTGGTGGCCTCCACTCTGATTGTGCCACCTTTACCTCTGCCTGCACCACGTGTGCTTAAAATAACTCTCCCCGATATCTGCCGGTGGGCTTACTCCAGCCTGTGGCCAACGGGGAATGCCCCTGGTCTCACTTATCCATTGATTTTATGGTCAACCTTCCTAGGTCCATGGGCTTCACTGCAATACGTATGATTGTGGACAAATTCTCAAAGATAGCTCACTTTGTGCCACTCAAGGACTTGCCATCCGCGCAGGAATTGTATTCGCTAAGGAGGTGTTCCGACTCCATGGTATCCCAAAGGTGATCGTGTCTGACAGAGGAAGCCAGTTTGTGTCCCGCTTCTCGAGGTGTTTCTGTGCGCAAATGGGTATTCGGTTGGCATTCTCCTCCGCATACCATCTGCAATCCAATGGTGCGGCAAAAAGGTCAAACCAAGCCTTGGAGCAATTTCTCCACTGTTATGTCTCTGACCACCATGACAATTGGGCTACCCAGTTGCCCTGGGCGGAGTTTGCCAAAAAGTGTGCTGTGAACTCTTCCAGTCTCCTTTCTTGGTTAACTATGGGTTCCAATCCTCTGTTCTTCCTGAAACCTTCAATGCAAAAGCTATTCCAGCTCTGGGTGAGCATTTGCAGGCACTCCGTTCCCCATGGGTTCGGGTACAGCATACCCTACGTGGTTCAGTGCAGCGACAAAAAAAGCAGGCTGACCGTAGACATCTGCCAGGACCGACCTTCCAGGTTGAAGATAGAGTGTGGTTGTTGTCCCATAATTTGCATCTCCAGGTCCCATGCAATAAACTGGCTCCTCGATTTGTTGGTCCCTTCAAGGTGTTGTGCAAGATCAACCAGGTGGCTTACCCGTTGGAACTGCCTGCCAATATGAGGATACATAATTTCTTTCATGTCTCCCTGTTAAAGCCCTTGGTCTACAACCGGTATACCTCCGCTCCTGTCCGTCCTGCTTCCGTGATAGTTGCAGATCACAAGGAATATGAGGTTCAAAGTATTCTGGACTCCCATATGGTTAGAGGACGTTTACAGTATTTTATCCATTGTAAGGGATATGGTCCAGAGGAGCGCTCCTGGATCCCTGCTGCTGATGTTCACACTCTCCTGGTGTTCAGATTCCATGCATGTTTCCCTGACAAACCTGGTCCGGTCCCTCGGAGGAGGGGTCTTTAAGGGAGGGTACTGTCACAGTACCTTGTTTCCAGTGCCGCCGCTCCAGCGGCGCTCAGAGTCTTTTCATGCGCCATTTTCTGGCAAGAGGCTTCAAGCATGCTGCAGGCCTCTGTTTTATGTGTGTTTGTCTCCTCCTACCTACTTCCTCCCACTAGCTGCTCCTCCTACCTACTTCCTGTGGAGGAGTTTAAAGGGCAGACTGAGTCCTGACTCAGTCACCCTTACTTTGTTGTTCTGAGCAGTTCATTTTCTAGTATTCCTGATTCCTGTATATGATCCGGCTTGTCTGTATATCCATTCTGGTGTTGACCTGTGGCTCTGTCTGACAATTCTCCTTGGCATTCCGATTTGGCTCAGATATCCTTTCTGGTGCAAACCTGTGGCTCTGGCTGACTACCCGCTCCGTGTATGACTTTGACTCATCTGACTATCCTATATGGTGCTTACTAGAAGGCTCTATTTGTTCTCTCAGTTGTAGGTTCCGTTATTCAGACATCCTTCCTAGTACTGACCTGGGGCTCTAGCAGACTCCTAGCTACTGACTGAAGGCTGAGTCAGTATCTCTTGGGCGTTACTTTACCACGAGAATCCAGTGGGCTAAGGCCTAGTCTCAGACAGTGTGGTGCAGAGATTGGGAGACTGCTATTCCTGATACAGTGTTCGCCGTTTCAATCACCCACTGTGTGTATATTTATATATTGCATTACTGTCATTATTCTCATAATAAAGGTTCTATTAACTATACCATCTGACTCCTGGTTTTGCTTGCCAACCGTAACAACCTGCTGCCAGATATGCTGCCACTAGTGTTGTACCTGCTGCCAGTGCTGAACCTGTTGCCACCAATATTTGCCTGCTGCTAGTGTTTCTTTTAGTACTCGGGGGGGGGGGGAAATGATGCCAAGTGTGACAACAGGGGACCCTCTGTCACATTGCTCGTCACCTCCTACAAGCAGCAGTTGTAAGCGTTCATGCTTACCTTTACTAGAGAGCCGGCTGCCCTAGTTCAGCGTCCTGGATGCTGTTCCTCTAGGCTGTGCATGTGGGCTCCTGCCGCATCGCTTTGACTCCCTCTGCTGGCCATTAGAGTCAGGCTCGCATAACTGGGATTTCTTAGTGACGTAATGCCAGCTCTTAAAGACACAGTATTCGGTGCTCCACCTTCCAGGGGTGGAGCTAAGAGTATTTAAACTGCCTGGACACTAAGTCACTTGCCCTTTCGTGGTGTTCCAGTGCAGTTGTATTGTTGAGCTCTGTGTATTACCCTGGTTTGTCTGACTACCCAATCTGGCGCTGACCTGTGGCTCTGTCTGACTATCCTCCTTCTGTTGTCCCTTGTCTTGTCCGATAACCATTCTGGTGCAGACCTGCGGCTCTGGCTGACTACCCGCTCTGTGTATGACCTGGCTTGTCTGACTACCCACTCTGGTGTTGACCTGGGGCTCTGTCAACTGCATATCCAGCATACCAATGCTTCAGTGGATATCCTTTTTGGTGGGAACCTGTGGCTCTGGCTGACTACCCGCTCCTTGTATGACCTGGCTTGTCTGACTACCCACTCTGGTGTTGACCTGGTGCTTTGTCCACTGCGTATCCTGCATACCAATGCTTCAGTGGATATCCTATCTGGTGTGACCCTGTGGCTCTGGCTGACTACCTGCTCTGTGTATGACCTGGCTTGTAAGACTACCCATTCCTTGCTACTGGGATTGTCTGGTGATGCCTAGGTGCGGACCTAGGCTCAGACATTCCTTACTCCGCTGCCTATCGATTAAGTCTGATTCCCCTACAGGTGCATACCTAGGGTTCAGTCCATTATCCTTCCTGAGTATCTTTCTCTATAGTCTGGTAGACTCCAGGTGCTGACCTGTGGCTCTGCAGATTACGCATACATTTATATTACTGGGCCATACTGATCAAGCTCTTTACAGAGGTAATCTCCTACTCTCTACAGTAGGCGCTAGCTCCGTTAATTATGTACTTCTCTGGTTGAGGTCTACTGCTGAGACGTACCTGACTGTTTCATTATTTATGCTCAATAAATTGATTGTTACCTATAAGTACCTGTACTGTATTAATTTGTATGAACCGTTACAGCAGGGTGATGTCTGGAATAGAGCAGCATCACGCAGGGACTAGTGGTGGTAGTGGTGTTGGAGAAGCTGGGGTGGAAGAGACATTGATGGCCTTTTCATCAGAAAGTGAGAAGGAATGGGAGACAGGGATGAAGATGGGCATCACCACCACCGCTAGCAATCAGCAAGTGATCTTATTTCTGCTGCTGCTGAGATAAAAGGGCAGCAGGGTGCTGAGGAGCACACACACACACACACAGTGGGAATGGGGCCAACAAGTGATGCGGGACTAGGAAGGGTTACACTTGCCAGCCCAGGAAAACCCCTGGTCCTAGTTTCAGTGCTAAACCTGAGGCAGTAGCAGCAACATTATCCACTGCCACAGAAAGTGAAGGGGAATGTGGAGGGCAAGAAGAAAGAGGCCATTCTTCTCCACCTGTTTCCTATCCCTCCCCCCAGAAGTCATGGGTATGCAACTATTATTCTCTTCCGGCAGGCACAGTGCAGTCATCATCAACAATGGTACAGTGCAAAATTTGTGACAAGTTAGTGAGAAGGGAAAAGCATGGAACACGCCTTGGCACAAGCTTCCTGATAGCACACATGAAACACAGACACCATGACATTTATGTCAAATATGTTAAAGCCAAACACCCATTACAGAAATCTAGCACCGCTGTTACTGTACCCCATGACTCTCCAGAAAGGTGGAGATCAAAGAGGAGGAAGAATAAAGAAACCCAGACAGACACTGGAAGTTCCATGACGAGCAAAACAACTAGCTCGCCATCAACATCACCTTCTTCCTCTAGGGTAACATGTACATCTCCTTCCAATCCACCTCATTCATTGTTACCTCCCCCTCCAAATCATAGCCACTCGTTTGATGTTAGGATATGGCAGTTCATCTCCACCCATTGCACACTGTGTGGTGCACTGACCACACATGCCAGTGTGGTGGAGGAGAATCGATACCAGGTCATCAGGTGGTATCTGAAAAGATTCCATCCCTCAGAATATGCTAGGATTCTGGCAGGGAGGGTTCATCATTACTATTAAACTGTCAGCAAGTTGTCATGTGTCCTTAGAGGGGTCTGGACAAGGGGTATAGTTACAGCGGCAGTACTTGGTTTTGGGTGTCATGGTGTTTGGATAGAGTTGTGCCCCCAGATGTTATTTACCATACACACACTGTGCACATTGCAGTTGCTGATGGAAGCCACAATTCCTGTTCTCAAGGGAAAATATATATTCTAATAACAACACACCCATGATTTTGGAAGAGGGCAGGTGGAGAAGATTTAATGGTCAACTTTTTCTTTTCTCCACATATACTGGGGGCTACTTATTCTTCTGCTACTGCCTCAGGTGCGTCACTGGAGCCAGTCGTGGCAAGTGGAACCTTCATTATCCATCTTCCATGTTACTGCCATTGTTGATCCCATTCCCTTTCAGCTGCCTTATCATTCTGCTGCTTAAAGGGATAGTAATACTTCGTTTTAACTTTATTTTATTTTGTAGGCATTAAAAAAACATGAAGAATGATATGTCTTATCTCTCAAACCTTTATGGTTTAAGAGATATTCACAAGCAAAGTTTCCCCATCCCGCCCCTTTTTCCTAGTGTAAGCAATCTCTTCTCAGATGTGAATCTGGTTGTAAGACCAGACAGATAACAGCAGGGGACAATCTTCTTTGTATGAAAAGAATGAAAGCCCTTCCCCCTTGACAAGTTTTTCAGCTTTTTCCCTTATCTTAATTGAATATTGTCCCTCTCTGCAGTCTACCTGGGCACCTCCCTTCTGATCTGGTTTAACGGGGTGGGGGGGGGGGATACTTTGCTTGTGAATATCTCTTAAACCATAAAGGTTTGAGCGATAAGACTTATATCGTTCTTCATGTTTTTTTAATGCCTACAAAATAAAATAAAGATAAAACGAAGTATTACTATCCCTTTAAACAACTCAGCAGCACCAGCAGTATGAACAGCAGTTGAGACTCAGGAGGACATCTGACAATGGCCAGTGGCTACTGGCCAACATAACCTGCTGGCACTAGGCCAATAGGACATTTTTATTTTTTTCTCTGGGCTTGTGCTTTGCAATATAAAAAATAAATACATTAAAAAAAATAGTCCTACAAAAAAATAAACAATTTTTGGGGGGTTTGTTTCTTACAAGCCTAAGTCCTATGAATCAGTGTTTCCTTAGGGCTTGTGACAAACAAGTTTAAAGGGATAGTAATGTTTCATAATAAAAGCAGCTCTAATTAATCATCATAGTATTTGGACTTTGGAGAGTATTATTTCAATTCTGTCAGAGTTGTAGTTCAAGAGTAATTCAATTACAAAGTATCCCCCTCCCTCCCCTTTTACTGATGTAACACTGTTTAGCCAGAGCAGAAGAGAGGCACCCAGGTAGATTGCAGAGAGGGACAATCTTCAATTAAGATAAGGGAAAAACCTGAAAAACTTTTCAAGGGGGCAGGGCTTTCATTGTTCTCAAAGGAAGAAGAATGTTCCCTTCTGTTATCTGTCTGGTCTATGCACTGCATTCCACATCTGAGAAGAGATGGTTTACACTAGGTAAAAGGGCCGGGAGGGGAAACTTTCTTGTGAATATCTCTCAAACCATAAAGGTTTGAGAGATAAGGCTTATATTGTTCTTCATGTCGAAGTATTAGTATCCCTTTAAGTCCTACAAATCAATGTTTCCTCAGGACTTTGTCCTCTAACAACAAATCTAACAAATCATCCTCTAAGAAAAACTCTATCAAGTCAAGTTTTAGTCCACCCCAGTGGCAGCTTATGTCAAGGGATTCCTGTCTCTACAAATTTAATTACAAATATCTTAGTTTATATTTTATTAACTGTCCCCCCAATAGCAGTCAAGAAATCACCCAAAACAAATTCCCTGTTCAAATGATTCATTCATTCACAAACACAGGCACCCTCCTCAGACCCCTATATACCATGTCTTATGGTTTTTATTTTATTTAGGATTTCTTTTTTATTAACTGCCCCCAATCCCAGTAAACAACCCCCTCCCCAAAAAAACCATCCCCTGTTCAACTGATTATTTCCCCACACCCCACCAACACAGGCATCCTCATGCCCCTGTTATACTATGCCTATGGGAAATTAAATAATATTTATTTTATGCGGTGTGTAACTTCAATGTTCCCATTGATTTCAATAGAATGAGCTAGGTGGAAAAAGTGGAAAAAAAGCGGAAAATCGGAACGTTTTTTCACCAAGTGGAAAGTACCATTTTTCGCCGATTTCAGTCTGAGGAGGAAATTTTCACCCATCCCTATATCCAGGCCATAGTCTACTTCACTTCTAAGTTCAAATGGGTTTAAGCACATTCAGGGTTGTATAGAGGTAGATGGAGGTGAAGCTTTCACAAACACCTTTTAAGCGAAGGACCATATTCGGGAAGCATATATAATTTGTAGATTACTGAAAAACAAAGCAAAAAAGCAGCCTATGGCACCTTGTCTTCCCAGGCGGTCTCCCATCCTGGAAATCACCAGGCCTTAATACACAGTTCTATAGCATCATAGTGGATTTGAATGGCCCTTAGGAAGGCAATAAAAAAAAATCAGAGACTTCAAGATGGATGAAGGCCCCAGAGACCTAGTGCAATATTTATTTTCAATCCACCCTTTGAGTGTCAGAGGGGAACGCAACTCCTTGCAAAGCAAAGCGTTGTGTACCCGTCTGACAATCAAAGAGTTAATAACCTGGCTACAGAAACTTTTCAATGTAATTTGTAGATGGCTGCAAAAACCAAGCAAAAAGTCACCTATTGCACCTGGTTTTCCATCGCGGTCTCCCATCCAGGTACTATCCAGGCCATAGCTTCACTACCAAGTTTGAATGGGTTTGGGTGCATTCAGGCTTGTATGGTCGCAGGCGGAGGAGATAATTACAACAAACTCCTTTTACACTAAGGACCATATTCACCAAGCATATAGAAATTGTAGAGGCTGATAAACAAAACAAAAAAGCAGCCAAAGGCAACTTGTGTTCCCAGCCTGTCTCCTATCCTGGAAATCACCAGGCCGTAATACGCAGTCCTATGACATCTTAGTGGATTTGAATGGTCCTTAGGAAGGCAAAAAAATGATCAGAGACTTCAAGATGGATGAAGGCCCCAGAGACCTGGTGCAATATTTATTTTCCTTCAACCCCTTGAGTGCCAGAGTGGTATGCAACGCCTTGAAAAGCAATGCGTTGCATACCCCTCTGGCACTCAAAGAGTTAATAAACTGGCTACAGAAACTTTTCAATGTAATTTGTAGATGGCTGCAAAAACTAAGCAAAAAGCAGCCTACTGCACCTGGTATTCCCAGGTGGTCCCCCATCCAGGTACTATCCAGGTCATTTAAAAGATAAAATAGAAGACAGCGCCCAGAGACCTTCAAAGTGTAGTGGACAAATATTGGATGAGTGTTAAACAATTATACGTGGTAAAAAATATAGGGTATATTTAGTGGAAAAGATACAAATATTAAGTCAAACAAATATAGTTTAAAATGAATTAATAAAAGATAAATTAATACATAAAATACGTTTTCAGTTGTATTTAAAATGGTATATCCACAGTTTACTGGAATATACTATAAAAGTAAATGAAAATGTTAATATTAACTATGGTGGATGTCAAAATGATATCAGAGACGGGACCTATATGGGGATACTAGAATAGTCAATATACTACAGAGGATGCTTGTCTGATTTGTGTACTATCTCTAGGGGGTATTAGATGTATTCACATCCTACATCAGTGAGTAAGTATTCAGATAAATATGCACTCCTTGTGTAATTGAATAATAATAGCTGCTCACCAGAGATCTTCTTGTTTATGGGCCCGTAATAAACAAACACCGCTGGTGATGCCAGTTTCTATTTCAGCATCCCCTGGTTCTCTGTCTCCCGCCGATAAGGTGATGATCAGATCTTGTATTGATCTTTGTGCCACTGTACGTTATCAGTTGAATATAGGTCCACCAAATATTGATGTGATGAAGTCCTCTTCACCGCGTTTCGAGTATCTGGTCCCCTTTTTCAAGTTGAGAATTTATTGCGCTAGGAGTTAACACTAACATTTAAACCGCAATTGGCCGATCACAATCTTTCATAGGGTTCACAGAAGTGACCTTTAGTATTTTAGTTTCATGCTTTCTGAATATTATGAAATTCTTACAAGTTTTTGTAGATTTTTGTACTTGTTGATAAGAAAACAATTAAAAGGCATATATATTTAATACCTGTGGTTCAAGTGTGCAATTTTTTTAGTCTGCTGCTTATTTTAACATAGTATGTGCTTGTATTTTTTTTATTTTTTTATTATTTTTTTTTTAATCCGCTATTCATTTCATCATTATATGAATTTAGTTTCTGTGACAGTTTCTGAGTTAAGTTATACATTCTATCTCCGAAATGGGTGTTTCTCATCCTTTTATTTATTTATTTTATTTATTTAGAAAATGTTTTACCAGGAAGAATACATTGAGATTTCTCTCGTTTTCAAGTTTGTCCTGGACAGTTTTCAGTAGAGGGTTGCATATTTACACAAACTGAGAAACATTACATATAGAAATTTTACAATTATAAACAGTTACACTCTGTTTTTAGATATAGAGAAGCATTTACTTTTAAGGATTTTAGACTGGGAGCATATTTGATTATTTCAGGCAGATTGTTCCAGGCCTTTGGCACTCTGAAGGAGAAGGCAGATCTTCCTGCTTCTTTCTTGTACTGTGGTATACGTAGCAAGTTGTTTGCGGTGGAGCGGAGGTTATACTTAGTATGGAGAGCAGGAGTGAGCAAACTGCTCAGGTAGTGTGGTAGTTTTCCAGAGAAGTGGTTGTGTATTAAGCAAGAAAGGTGAAGGGCACGTCTAGATTTGAGTGTTAACCAATTTAGTTCTTTTAACATATCACAGCGATGAGTAGAGTAATTACATTGGAGGCTAAAGCAACTTTATTTTGATCAAACAATATTGTTTGATCAAACCATATTTTCTATGTAACTTTTGTTGTTCCGCGATGTGAGAAAGATCTACAATGTTACTCTGCGATGTCATGGAGATCTTCGTTGTCTATAGAAATCTAATTGCTTTCAAAGGTTTTTAAAAGCTAATATATTCGTAATCTTGACTATGGGATTGTTTTATTAACTCTTTATTAGGGTACTGTCTGGTACTTTAAAATCATTTGGTTTCATGTTCCACTTTTTCTGTTGTTCATCAAACGATTAATTATGATGTCTTAAAGACCTGAAAATACTAATTCTCATCAGTATTAATAACTAGCTTTTAATTATTGTTAGTTTTATATATAGGACATTACCTATCCATCTGATGAGTGCCACATAGCTATATATATATCCTATCCAGGTCATAGTCTGCTTCACTTCCAAGTTTGAATGGTTGCATTCAGGTTGTATGACCGTAGGCGGAGGTGAAGCTTTTACAAACTTCTTTTATTCTAAGGACCATATCCGCCAAGGATATATAATTTGTAGATGACTGAAAAACAAAGCAAAAAAGCTAAGTGATGAGTACCCCTCTGGTACTCAAAGGGTTAATAAACTGGCTACAGAAACTGTTCAATGTAATTTGTAGATGGCTGCTAAAACTAAGCAAAAAGCAGGCTATGGCACCTGGCATTCCCAGGCAGTCTCCCATCCAGGTACTATCCAGATAGGGGTGGGTAAAACTTGTCGCCGTGTTTCCATGGGAAATTTTGCAAAAACCACGTTGTTATCCACTTTTTCAGGGGAAAATCAGCTTTAAAACTCGCGCTTAAAATGTTCGCATCTTCTACCCATTGGCCAAAATGGCTATAAAGCTTCTGCCCATTGATTTACGTTGTTTTCGCACTTCCGTGAAGATACAATAGAAGCAGCTACAGAGCGAGATAGATGTGCTGTGCTGTTCTGCTGTGATATTTTGCAAAAATAGTCAGGAAAGGCTCATAGTGACTGCTATCACTATGGGCAGGGTGAAAAATAATAAATGGAGGAGCTGTCTACTGTCCACTGTCCACTGAGTCTGAGGAGAAGGAGGAGGAAGTGACTACAAGTACTGAACCAATGCTGTCCAGTCCCCTTAAATCAACCCAAGGGTTCTTGGGGAATTTAATGGGAAGACAGGGAGAAAAGGGAATGGGAAGGGAGGGAGAAAAGGGAATGGGAAGGAAGAGAGAAAAGGGAATGAGAAGGGAGGGAGAAAAGGGTAGTACTAGTGAGAGCAGGACAGGTCAGCTTCCTGATCCTGCTGCAAGACGTGCTTCCCCTGCTGCCATTGCCACCATTGCTGTACCTGCAGCCACTAGTGTTGTACCTGGTGCCAGATGTGCTGCCACTAGTTTTGTACCTGCCACCATGGACACAGTAAGAATGGGGTCAACAAGTGATGCTGGTCTAGGAAAGGTTCCACTTGCCAGTGCCAGCAATACTCCTGGTCCTAGTCGCAGTGCTAAATCTAAGGCAGTAGCAGCAACATTATCCACTGCCACAAAAAGTGAAGGGGAAGGTGGAGGACAAGAAGAAAGAGGCAAATCTTATTTTATTTTATTTATTTTTTATTAACTGTCCCCCCAAAAGCAGTCAAGAAATCCCACAAAACAAATTCCCTGTTCAAATGATTCATTCATGATTCATTCATTCACCAACACAGGCACCCTCCGCAGACCCCTTTATACCATGTCTTATGGTTTTATTTTATTTAGGATTTCTTTTTTATTAAGTGCCTCCCAATCCCAGTAAACAACCACCCAAAAATCATCCCCTGTTCAACTGATTATTTCCCCACAACCCACCAACACAGGCACCCTCATGCCCCTTTTATACTGTTCTTTTGGGAAATAAAGTATTATTTGTAATGTGTTGTGTGTAACTCTATGCTCCCATTGATTTCAATGGGCGAAAAAAGTGGAAAAAAGCAGAAAATCTGCACTGTTTGCGGGAAATTTTTGCCAAGCGGAAAGTGCCATTTTTCGCCAATTTCAGTTTGAGGCAGAAAGTTTTGCACATCCCTAATTGACACCATATACCACACCATCCGTGCCCTATCTGGTTTGCAAAAAGCTCATGGGTGTCATCCACTTCATGGAAAGTGGATCTTTTCAGTCCACAGAAGACTTTGCATCTGAAAAGTCACTGCTCACATGATCAAAGGCACTGACAAAGGTTCTGGCAGCACTCAAGAGGAAGGCCAGGACCTATATCCACTTCTCCACCACTGACATGGAGTGGACAAGTGTGAAACAGCAGTTCTACACATGGGGAGGCATGCCTGGGGTCATGAGTGCAATTGACTGCACACGTGTTCGAATACGATCTCTTGCACAAGAGAGCCATTTGTACATGAACTGGAAGAATTTCCACTCTATTACTGTTCAGATGGTCTTTGATGCCAGTATGAGGATAACCCATGTCTGTGCCAAATATCATGGAAGCGGTCACGACTCCTATACCTCACACACACTCCTCAGTACACAGGGAGTTTGAGAATGGGACCTATACAGGAGGATGGCTATTAGGTGAGTCAACACAACATACACCACACCACAGCCGCAGATGTACTCGCACTACGCATGGAAACACGGCTTAGCATGATCATGATTCGCAACAAGTACTTCATCCACATATCATGTGTATCACGGTGCCCGTGCTCCTTTTGCGACATTCTGTCAGTCTACACTCCTACTCTACTCCTATTGGCTATACTGTGCTTGTCCCGCCCAGTATAGCCTTTATATACTGGGTTCTGGCACCTCTCTGGTGCCCTTTCGTGGTGTTCCTGTAGAAGTGCTTGTTCCTGATCTCAGTATTCTCAGTGTATCGACCCAGCCTGCCTGACTACTCTGCATCTCGTCTCCTGCCTATGAACTGACCCGGACTGCCTGACCATTCTAATTCTCCTGCTCCTGTGCACCGACCCAGCTTAGCTGAAGTTCCTGCTATGTGTACCGATCCGGTTTGGCTGACTTTTCTGCTCTGTGTACCGACCCGGATTGGCAGAATACAAGTTGCTTGGTCTCCGTTACTGCTACGGTAGTGCCCACATCTCTCAGCCTCCGTTACTGATAAGGCAGTGATCACGTGGCCTAGTCTCTGTTACTGCTCCGGCAGTGCTCTATGTGGCTCAGTCTCCATTACTGCTCTGGCAGTTCACGTTTGTCTGCTAACCTATTACTGGGCGTTACACATCTAATAGCTCTCTATCCTAAGTGAGCTCCTTAACAGATCTCTCATCACATGGGACTGTTTACACTCACTGAAGGCCATCAACCCATGCAGTACTGATACACTGAGATTCCTTCGTTTTCTGCCTGACCTGTGTCAGTATATCTTGTTATGGACTCTATGTTTATACTGGACCTGTGTAGGCATATGTAAATGTAACCTGTCTTGTGTCTGTATTATACTGATAAAATACTACAAGACCTGTGAAGGTTATTGTATTACTGTTTTCTTAATAAAACTGTGTTTTATCCTAAACCACTGTGTCTGTGTGTCAAACAAACCATTACAGTAGGAAAGGGCCATGACCTCAGACGGTAAAGATGAGGGAAATGTACAGAACATCCATTGGAGGATGGATGTACATGAGCAGGGTTTGGACCAGTTGGCACTGGCCATACAAACTATTCTTGAGCGCACGGTGCATCTCGATAAACCAGTTCAGAGTATGGTGGTCCCCTCAGTTTCGACATCGGAGACTCAATCCTTGACAGCTGTGGCCTCAGGTAAAGGGTTAACCGCTTCTACTCCATTACCACTCAGATCCGATGGTGAACCCACCTTGTGCAGAGGGTTTATTAATCAGTTGGAAATTTTTCTGGAACTAACCCCTCACGCCTTTCCTAATGACCGCAGTAAGGTGGGGTTCATGATATCCCTATTGACGGGTAGAGCCCTGGCGTGGGCCAATCCCCTGTGGGAGAATGCTAAACCATGCACCAGGAACTTCAGGGAGTTTGTACATACTTTTCGGAGAGTATTTGAAGTTACTGGTAGAGCTGCCTCTGCTCCAAATGATTGATGGAGACACAACAGGGCAATCGTACTGTGGGCGATTATGCCATAGAATTCTGTACATTGGCAGCAGAGGTAGGTTGGAACAACGAGGCGCTGGTGGCAGCTTTTGTTCAGGGACTTGCTGACCGTATTAAGGATGAGACGGCAGCTAGAGAAGTGCCCAGTGATTTGGATGAATACATTGATTTCTCCATTCTAATTGATTCTCATATTTGTGAGAGACTCATGGCTAAAGACCGCAGGCTACGGCCCAGGAACATTGGGCAAAACAGTTTTTTAGTCCCACCCATGCCTCCCTCGCCTCCCATGCCTCCTGAACGTTCACAGGAGACCTGTGAACCAATGCAACTTGGGTTCACCAAACTATCTAAGGAAGAACGGGCACAACCCAGGAGGCAGGGGTTATGTCTGTACTCCGGCAAAGCTGGGCACCTATTACGTACCTGTCCTGTACATCCGGGAAAAGAACGCACCTAGGGTACCTTGGGGGACAGGCCCTAGGTGGTGTTCAGAAGTCCCTAGACCCTGTTATGCAGAAACCCACGATCTAGGTGGCGTTTTCAAGGGCAGAACATTCAGTGGAGGTTCTGGTCCTGGTTGATTCTGGTGCGGCCGGATACTTCATGGACAGTTCATTTGCTGCATTACATCAGATTCCGTTGGTCATTGAGGCCATTGAGGCCATTGATGGCAGCCCGTTAGAACCAGCTCGGATAACTATGGAAACTATTCCACTATCTATGACTATTGGGGCCCTCCACATGGAGGAACAGCAGTGTAGGATTATACATTCTCCTTATCATGCGGTCATTCTGGGGTTCCCATGGTTACATTTGCATAATCCCCAGTTTGACTGGCAGACTTGTGAGATCACGTCTTGGTCCGAGTACTGTATGGAGTATTGTGTGACTCATCCAATTAAGATTTTGTGTACCTCTCCCTCCGTGCCAGCCAAATATCACCAATTCAGTGACGTTTTTAGTAAGGGAGAGGCTAGCACTTTGCCCCAGCATAGGGCATACAATTGCGCTATTGATTTGCTTCCTGGCGCTGTGCCTCCTAGGGGCCGCACGTACCCATTGTCGTGCGAGGAGGATCAGGCCATGGAGGAACACATTGATGATGCCCTTAAAAGAGGGATTTTTAGAAAATCTACCTCGCCTGGTGGTGCTGGTTTCTTTTTTGTTAAAAAGAAGAATGGCAAGTTGAGGCCTTGTATCAATTACCGGGGACTGAATAAACTAATGTGCAAGAATTCCTACCTCATACCACTCATTACCGAACTATTCGACAGGTTAAAAGGTTCTTCCATTTTCACTAAATTAGATCTACGGGCTGCCTATAAACTGATCAGAATAAGAGCTGGGGACGAGTGGAAAACGGCATTTAATACCAGATTGGGGCATTATGAATACCTAGTCATACCGTTTGGCCTTTGTAACTCACCCGCAGTATTCCAAGAATTTATTAATGATATCCTCCGTGATATGCTACAGTCCTGCATAGTAGTCTTATCACAGTGCCCGTGATTCGTGCTGCTCTGTGTCTGTCACTTGCTGAGTATTCGTGATTGGCTGTCTGTCATTAGCCCTCCTCACACAGCCTTTTTAAACCCAGGTTGAGCACTTCCAGGTGGCCCTTTCGTGGTGTTTCTGACTCCACTCTGCCTGACCTGCTTGTCAGATCTCTGGGCCTATTTCCAGTGTTCCTGTATGCTACGTTCCTGTGTTCCAGTGTTCCAATGTTCCTGTACGTTAACGTTCCGGTGTTCCAGGGTTCCAGTGTTCCTGTACGTTAATGTTCCGGTGCTCCAGCGTTCCAGTGTTCCTGTATGCTAAAGTTCTGGTGTTCCAGTGTTCCAGCGTTCCTGTGTGCCTGTATTCCGGGGTTCCTGTGCTCCAGCACCGTGCGGGTTAACCTGTACGAGTTCCTGAGTCTCGCGCTCCAGCTGTTGCTCCGGCGACATTGTTCTCCTCGCTATTGTATACACATTGTTGGTTCCAGCGTGCGGACGCTGGTTTACTCCACTAAACCTGGTTGCAATATACATTGTTGGTTCCAGCGTGCGGACGCTGGTTTACTCCACTAAACCTGGTTGCAATATACAATGTTGGTTCCAGCGTGCGGACGCTGGTTTACTCCACTAACCTGGTTACAATACACATTGTTGGTTCCAGCGTGAGGACGTTGGTTTGCTCCACTAAACCCGTTTGCAATATAAATTGTTGGTTCCAGGGTGCGACGCTGGTTTACTCCATTAAACCTGGTTGCGATATACATTGTTGGTTCCAGCGTGCGGACGCTGGTTTACTCCACTAAACCTGGTTGCGATATACATTGTTGGTTCCAGCGTGTGGACGCTGGTTTACTCCACTGAACCTGGTTGCGATATACATTGTTGGTCTCAGCGTGCGGATGCTGGTTTACTCCACTAAACTGGTTGCGAGATACCTTGTTGGCTCCAGCGTGAGGACGCTGGTTTGCTCCACTAAACCTGGTTGCGATATACATTGTTGGTTCCAGCGTGCGGACGCTGGTTTGCTCCACTAAACCTGGTTGCGATATACATTGTTGGTTCCAGCGTGCGGATGCTGGTTTGCTCCACTAAACCTGGTTGCGATATACATTGTTGGTTCCAGTGTGCGGACGCTGGTTTGCTCCACTAAACCTGGTTGCGATATACATTGTTGGTTCCAGTGTGCAGTCACTGGTTTGCTCCATTAAACCTGGTGGCGCTATTTACCATTAGTCCCAACGTGCGGACGTTGGTTTGCTCCTGAACATCCAGTACTGTGGTCAGTCGCTGTCCACTTCCTTGCAGTTGTCTGATTATCCCTGGCAATAGACTTCTGCTGATCAAGGTCTCTATACTTTTGCTCTCTGCTGTCTTAGTCACCTGACAGCTGGTCTACTTGCTCAGGCTGCCCTGCCCGGTATTGGTGAGGCCGATAGAACCTTGATGATCCATCCTGTAAGTTGCCTCACCCGGTATTGGCAGGGCCGGTAGAGCCTACTACAGTACTCCTTTGGGCTGCCCTGCCCGGTATTGGTAAGGCCGGTAGAACCTTGTATTCACCATCTTTAAGGTTGCCTTACCCGGTATTGGCAGAGCCGGTAGAGCCTACATTCAGCATTCCATTGGGCTGCCTTGCCCGGTATTGGTAAGACCGGTAGAACCGGTATACGTCATCTCACGGTTGCCTTACCCGGTATAGGCAAAGCCGGTAGAGCCTGTCATTATAACTGTCACTTGGGTTGCCTTGCACGGTATTTAGGCAAGGCCGGTAGAACCTATTGTATGTTCTATTACTGTTGTATTGTTATGTATGTTTACCCTACGGGGACTGCCTTTAACTTTTAATAAAGTTAAATTATTTTACCAAACCTTAAGTCTGAGAGTCTTCATAAACCGTGACAAGTCTATCTAGATGACATACTCATACACTCGGCTAACCTGTCTCAACACATCAAGGATGTGTCCGAGGTCTTGCTTCGATTATGTAAGAATAAACTATTTTGTAAAATGGAGAAATGCGAGTTTCACGGGTCCATGGTGCCTTTTTTTGGGTTTCGTGATCTCTAAGGATGGTATTGCTATGGACCAGGAGAAACTCGCAGCGGTATTGCAATGGCCACGACCCAAATGGTTAAAAGCGATTCAGCTCTTTCTTGGGTTTACTAATTATTACAAAAAGTTTATCCGGAACTTTTCCACTATTGTTAAACCTCTGTCTGACCTTACGCACAAGGGTGCTAATCCATCCCAATGGTCTGAAGCAGCTTATCATGCTTTTGAGACATTAAAGTCTGCTTTGGCATCTGCTCCTGTACTGTCCCAACCCTTCCCTTCCATTTACGTTGGAGGTTGATGCCTCTGAAAATGGGGTGGGAGCAGTACTGTCACAGCGTCCGGTTGCTGGGGGTACTCTGAGACCATGTGGGTTCTTCTCAGCAAAACTGTCTAGTGCCCAGAGTGACTATGAAATTGGGGACAGAGAACTCCTGGCTATCATTCTCGCTTTGAAAGAATGCACCTGCTGGAGGGTACTAGAACTCCTGTGTTAATTCTAACTGACCATAAAGATTTGACTTATCTCTCGGAAGCTAAGAGATTGTCCTCACGTCAGGCCAGATGGGCCCTGTTTTTATCTCGTTTTAACTTTATAGTATCCTACTTGCCGGGCTCCAAGAATGTTAGGGCTGATGCCCTGTCTAGACAATTTGGGCCAGAGATGGAGAAGGATGAGGTCCCCATACCCATCATTCAGCCTGATCGCATCCCTAAGAGTAATGAGGGTAATCCAGACGTGGACCCCTTGCTCACAGTGCCTAGAGGGATCAGCTGCACCTCACCGACGAGGCCCAAGAAGGCCGAAACGTACGTCTGGGGTTAGCTGTTTCCCTTGTTCAGAGAGGAATTGTCTGGCATTTCGTGGCTGGACTGTCATTTGGCAGGACCAGTATGATATGCTTCAGAAGATTTCCTCTCTGTGTATGGCACTGGTGAGCTAAAAGAGATTGCACCCTGGGCGCGAGGACACAGTCCCAGTGAGCTTCTTGCAAGTATTTGCTAGCTCATGAGCCTAGTTGAGCATCTCTCACCTTTCGTTCTACATATGCAAATTGCTCTTGGGGTTGGTCACCCTAAGAGTAATGAGGGTAATCCAGACGTGGACCCCTTGCTCACAGTGCCTAGAGGGATCAGCTGCACCTCACCGACGAGGCCCAAGAAAGCCGAAACGTACGTCTGGGGTTAGCTGTTTCCCTTGTTCAGAGAGGAATTGTCTGGCATTTCGTGGCTGGACTGTCATTTGGCAGGACCAGTATGATATGCTTCAGAAGATTTCCTCTCTGGTTATGGCACTGGTGAGCTAAAAGAGATTGCAGTGACTGTTCATACTTCAACTGGTGCATTCGACGGCGCTTATCTGGCGTCGAGAAGGAGAGACCCAGGAACGACGGCGGAAGGCGACGCGGTCCCTTCTCAGCTTCCGTTACATTCCTTCCGCCATCGTTCCTGGGTCTCTCCTTCTCGATGCCAGATAAGTGACGTCGGATGCACCAGTTGAAGTATGAACAGTCACTGGAAACAGCCGCAGGATCGCTGGAAGCAGGGAAGCAGGGAAGAGTCCACGTCGCCACCTGACAGTCCACGAAGTTAGGACGCAGGAAACTGGCAGCAGGCGGTCAGCGATTCAGGATACTTGGCGCAGATGGGTATCAGAGTGGATACTTTAGACCATAAGCAATACAAGACTCCAGGACTCCCTGTTCACTCCACACTGGTGAGTGGGAATACGCTCCTCACCAGTGCCCCTGTTGCCCTGCCTGATACCCGTTTGCCCCTGGACTATGTTTTCCCTGAGCTGGGGGGTGGGAGTTCGTTCCCCCTCAGTGAAGAAGATGCCTCTGTATCAGGGGATGGGACGGACGTCTCCCCTGGTAGGCATGTTGCCCCTTTCCCTGTTTTCCCAGCTGCGGTGGACGAGACGCAGGTCCCCACCAGCAGCAATTGTGTGCCCCAACTGATGGGTGGGAGCAAGCCCATCAGTCCTCCTGAGACCCCTGATGTACTGGGTGGGAGAGAACCCAGCAGCAGCCCCAAAATGTTGCCCCTGGTGGGGGTGGAAGATGCCCTGGGAGCGGAGCCGTGCGTGCTCCCCAGGATTATGAGTGATGCCGCCTGGAGGGATGGGACTGCGGTCTCCCTCCAGGGAGAAGAAAGGCCGGTGTGTGATGGCCTGCAAGAGGAGGACCCCAGCAGGCTGGAAGGAAGCAGTGCTGCTGGACCTCCTGAGGATGTGTTATGTGAGCTGAGGGGTGGGAGCCAGCCTATCAGCCTCCCTGAAAACCCTGCTGTAATGAGCATGAGAGAACCCAGCAGCAGCCCCAAAATGTTGCCCCTGGTGAGGGTGGAAGATGCCCTGGGAGCGGAGCCGTGCGGGCTCCCCAGGATTACAAATAATGCCGCCTTGAGGGATGGGACTGCGGTCTCCCTCAAGGAAAAAGAAAGGCCTGGGTGTGATGGCCTACCAGAGGAGGACCCCAGCGGACTGGAAGAGAGTAGGGCTGCTGGAACTCCCCTGGATATATTATATGACCTGATGGGTAGAGAAGAGTGCCCCATCAGCCCCCCTGTAGACCCTGGCCTGGTGAGTAGGAGCGAGCTCACCAGGGCCCAGGATACCCCTGCTGTGGTGAAGGAGACGCAGGTCCCCACCAGCAGTCCTAATCTGTCCTCTGTTGTTGGTGCCCTGGAGAAAGGGAAGATGGTGTTCTCCAGGTGCTTGAATAAAATTGCTGGGAGGTTTGGGAGTGCCTCCCTGCTGAAGAAAAGAAGTGGCCCTGAGGAGGAGGCCCTGCACGCCAAGGAGATCAGCCGATTGCCTCTTTGCAGCACTGATTCCTTGGACCCCCCCCCTCTCTGTAAACCCTGACTTGGTGCATGGAAGCAAGCGCACCAGGTCATGTGAAGCCCTGGCTGGGATGAGTGGGACGGCCGTCCTCATCCCCAGCCCAACACCTGTTCTGCCCTTCCCTGAGACCCCTGGCCTAGTCAATGGGGGCCCAGTCATGCTTAAGGAGTCTGTTTTTACCCCTACACTGGAGATCCCCACCTTGGTGAGTGGGATCGCGATCCTCACCAAGGATATTTGTGTTGCCATGTCCCCTGTTGACCCTAGCTTGGTGGGTGGGAATGTACTCCCCATCAGGCCCATACCTGATTTGACTCAGGAGCGTGGGAACTGCATCCGCTCCTGTCCCTCTGGGGCCCTGGCCCAACTAAAAGGGGGAGATGTGCCTCTCTCCCCAAACTCTGCTGCCCAGAAGCCAGCGTCATCATTGCCTCAGGGAGATCCCCCTTATAGACTGGCTCTGGACCCTGAGCCACTGGCCCCAGACCCAGAAGGATTTGACTGTAGCACTGCCTGGAGAAGGGCCCAGGAGAGGCCCCCTAATCTGCTATTGGTCAGGGCAACCCAGTACCAGTTCCCCTGGCCCAGGACTAAGGACAAAGGAACTGGCATTCTCCTCACTGGCCCAGGAGCAGGGCCTTGTGCACCACTACCAGGCCCAGACAAAGGGCTCCTGTTTTCCCCTGGCCCAGGACAGAAATACTATTTCAATCTCTGGCCCAGGACAAGGGGCCCCACAGTTAAAACTGGCCTAGGACCAAGGCCTCCGGACTAATGTACTGTCCAGACAAGTGCCTCACCATCTCTATGCCCTCCTACAGCTCCAAGCCAGCGTTTCCTGCTGTACCCGCTGGCTTGGTACTAAAAGGGGGAGAAATGTAACGGATGTTATCCGTTACTTAGGCCTTGTCTGGCCATAAGTTTGTTTAACCAAAAACTGTGGACATTTCTGTCATGCCTAAAACAACCCTTGTCTAGGCATATGGATTGTCAGCCCAGTGACGCAGGCTATGTAGAGCTTTGGGATATTATATTGGTGGACAGATGTGCCAAAAAGGACTAAAAATCATAGCCTGCTTTCAGGGAACAGGGCCATTAGGGGGTTAATAATTTGAGTTTACCTAATGTTACTTGCAATGTGTATTGTAGGCACTGAGGCTATTGTATTGAGACCCCCTGCGGTGTGATAATTCATTCAAGTCCCTCCAGTCTTTATGTCCATTGTGTGAGTTCAGCAACCCTTTTGTATTTGATATGTAATGAAGTCTGAGTCATTGTATTTGTTAGACCATTGACCTTTTGTCTACTGTGTGATTGAATTATGTTCCTAATGTATTTGCTTGGTCCATTTATTTGAATGTAAGGTTTGACTATAAATATGTGTGGTTTGTTTCAATAAAGGGAGTTCTGTTTTGGAGTAAACAAGGAGTCCTGGAGTCTTGTATTGCTTATGGTCTAAAGTATCCACTCTGATACCAATCTGCGCCAAGTATCCTGAATCGCTGACCGCCTGCTGCCAGTTTCCTGCGTCCTAACTTCGTGGACTGTCAGGCGGCGACGTGGACTCTTCCCTGCTTCCCTGCTTCCAGCGATCCTGCGGCTGTTTCCAGTGACTGTTCATACTTCAACTGGTGCATCCGACGGCGCTTATCTGGCGTCGAGAAGGAGAGACCCAGGAACAACGGCGGAAGGCGACGCGGTCCCTTCTCAGCTTCCGTTACACTGTGCAGTTAATTCATTGTCAGGGAGCTCTCCTTTTCTCATCAGCTATAAATTCCAGACATGTTTGCTCCCGGACTCATTCCAGTCGCAACAGATTCCAGTGCTGGACGAGCACATCGAGCAACTCCGCTCCACTTGGGCACAGGTTCAGAGGGCCCTCAGTCAGTTGTTCCAGCGTCATCAGTGCCACACTAACCGTAGACTGCTGCCAGCGGTCTCCTTTCAGGTTGGGGACAGGGTATGGCTCCCCTCCAGAAACCTCAATTTTCAAGTTCCATCTAATAAGCTGGCTCCCCGGTTCTTTGGTCCCTTCAGGGTGATCCACAAAATTAACCCTGTTTCGTATGCCTTGGATCTCCCAGCGTCTATGCGCATTCACAATGTGTTCCATGTTTCCTTGCTGAAACCTCTGGTTCTGGGTCAGGAGGAGTACAAGGTCCAAAGCAAAACTGATTCACACAGATTTAGAGGAAAATTGCAATATTTGGTCCATTGGAAGGGCTATGGCCCTGAAGAACGTTCCTGGTTTGATCAAAATGACCTTCATGCTCCTAGATTGCTGCGCAATTTTCATTCTAAATATCCTCAGAAGCCAGGTCCCTCTTCTAGGAGAGGGGGTCTTTGAGAGGGGGGTACTATCACGGTGCCCGTGCTCCTTTTGCAACATTCTGTCTACACACCTGCTCTACTCCTATTGGCTATACTGTGCTTGTCCCGCTCAATATAGCCTTTATATACTGGGTTCTGGCACCTCTCTGGTGCCCTTTCGTGGTGTTCCTGTACCAGTGCTTGTCCCTGATCTCAGTATTCTTGGTGTATCGACCCAGCCTGCCTGACTACTCTGCATCTCTTCTCCTGCCTGTGAACCGACCCGGACTGCCTGACCATTCTGCTTCTCCTGCTCCTGTGCACTGACCTGGCTTGGCTGACGTTCCTGTTCCGTGCCTTACCCGGTATTGGCAGAGCCGGTAGAGCCTACATTCAGCATTCCAATGGGCTGCCTTGCCCGGTATTGGTAAGACCGGTAGAACCGGTATACGTCATCTCACGGTTGCCTTACCCGGTATAGGCAAAGCCGGTAGAGCCTGTCATTATAACTGTCACTTGGGTTGCCTTGCACGGTATTTAGGCAAGGCCGGTAGAACCTATTGTATGTTCTATTACTGTTGTATTGTTATGTATGTTTACCCTACGGGGACTGCCTTTAACTTTTAATAAAGTTAAATTATTTTACCAAACCTTAAGTCTGAGAGACTTCATAAACCGTGACAAGTCTATCTAGATGACATACTCATACACTCGGCTAACCTGTCTCAACACATCAAGGATGTGTCCGAGGTCTTGCTTCGATTATGTAAGAATAAACTATTTTGTAAAATGGAGAAATGCGAGTTTCACGGGTCCATGGTGCCTTTTTTTGGGTTTCGTGATCTCTAAGGATGGTATTGCTATGGACCAGGAGAAACTCGCAGCGGTATTGCAATGGCCACGACCCAAATGGTTAAAAGCGATTCAGCTCTTTCTTGGGTTTACTAATTATTACAAAAAGTTTATCCGGAACTTTTCCACTATTGTTAAACCTCTGTCTGACCTTACGCACAAGGGTGCTAATCCATCCCAATGGTCTGAAGCAGCTTATCATGCTTTTGAGACATTAAAGTCTGCTTTGGCATCTGCTCCTGTACTGTCCCAACCCTTCCCTTCCATTTACGTTGGAGGTTGATGCCTCTGAAAATGGGGTGGGAGCAGTACTGTCACAGCGTCCGGTTGCTGGGGGTACTCTGAGACCATGTGGGTTCTTCTCAGCAAAACTGTCTAGTGCCCAGAGTGACTATGAAATTGGGGACAGAGAACTCCTGGCTATCATTCTCGCTTTGAAAGAATGCACCTGCTGGAGGGTACTAGAACTCCTGTGTTAATTCTAACTGACCATAAAGATTTGACTTATCTCTCGGAAGCTAAGAGATTGTCCTCACGTCAGGCCAGATGGGCCCTGTTTTTATCTCGTTTTAACTTTATAGTATCCTACTTGCCGGGCTCCAAGAATGTTAGGGCTGATGCCCTGTCTAGACAATTTGGGCCAGAGATGGAGAAGGATGAGGTCCCCATACCCATCATTCAGCCTGATCGCATCCCTAAGAGTAATGAGGGTAATCCAGACGTGGACCCCTTGCTCACAGTGCCTAGAGGGATCAGCTGCACCTCACCGACGAGGCCCAAGAAGGCCGAAACGTACGTCTGGGGTTAGCTGTTTCCCTTGTTCAGAGAGGAATTGTCTGGCATTTCGTGGCTGGACTGTCATTTGGCAGGACCAGTATGATATGCTTCAGAAGATTTCCTCTCTGTGTATGGCACTGGTGAGCTAAAAGAGATTGCACCCTGGGCGCGAGGACACAGTCCCAGTGAGCTTCTTGCAAGTATTTGCTAGCTCATGAGCCTAGTTGAGCATCTCTCACCTTTCGTTCTACATATGCAAATTGCTCTTGGGGTTGGTCACCCTAAGAGTAATGAGGGTAATCCAGACGTGGACCCCTTGCTCACAGTGCCTAGAGGGATCAGCTGCACCTCACCGACGAGGCCCAAGAAAGCCGAAACGTACGTCTGGGGTTAGCTGTTTCCCTTGTTCAGAGAGGAATTGTCTGGTATTTCGTGGCTGGACTGTCATTTGGCAGGACCAGTATGATATGCTTCAGAAGATTTCCTCTCTGGTTATGGCACTGGTGAGCTAAAAGAGATTGCACCCTGGGCGCAAGGACACAGTCCCAGTGAGCTTCTTGTAAGTATTTGCTAGCTCATGAGCCTAGTTGAGCATCTCTCACCTTTCGTTCTACATCCTGGCTACCTTACCTACTAGTATCACTTCGTCACTGGGGGAGGAGATTCTGGCTACCCAGGCTATGGCACCCCCAGAGAGCCCAGTGGGCAAGTGCTTTGTGGATGAGCCATTTCGTACCCGTTTGCTCAAGACATACCATTCATCTAAAGCTGCTGGGCATATTGGGAGGGATCAATTAATTTGGTCTCTCTCACAAGTATTTTGGTGGCCCTCCCTACTGGCTGACTGCTCCGCATTCACGGTGGCCTGTACCACCTGTGCTCGTACCAAAACCCATAGACACCTTCCAGTGGGCTTACTCCAACCAGTACCGAATGATGAACGACCTTGGTCCCATGTATCCATTGATTTCTTGGGAGAATTGCCTGTGTCCAGGGGTTATTCTTTCATAATTATGGTGGTTGATAGATTTTCTAAGATGGCTCACTTCGTGCCCCTTCCTGGCCTTCCCTCAGCCCAGGAGCTGGCAGTTGCATGGGGTACCAAGAGTTCTGGTGTCCGACTGTGGGAGCCAATTTGTATCCAGATTTTGAAGAGCATTCTGTAACCAGATGGGCATTCAACTGTCCTTTTCATCTGCCTACCATCTCCAGACCAATGGAGCCACTAAGCGTGCCAATCAAGGATTGGAACAGTTCCTGCGCTATTTTGTTACCGATCATCGCGATAATTGGGCAGACCTGTTGCCTTTGGCAGAGTTCGCTAGGAACTGTGCAGTTAATTCATCGTCAGGGAGCTTTCCTTTTCTCATCAGCTATAGATTCCAGACATGTTTGCTCCCGGACTCATTCCAGTCGCAACAGATTCCAGTGCTGGACGAGCACATCGAGCAACTCCGCTCCACTTGGGCACAGGTTCAGAGGGCCCTCAGTCAGTTGTTCCAGCGTCATCAGTGCCACACTAACCGTAGACTGCTGCCAGCGGTCTCCTTTCAGGTTGGGGACAGGGTATGGCTCCCCTCCAGAAACCTCAATTTTCAAGTTCCATCTAATAAGCTGGCTCCCCGGTTCTTTGGTCCCTTCAGGATGATCCACAAAATTAACCCTGTTTCGTATGCCTTGGATCTCCCAGCGTCTATGCGCATTCACAATGTGTTCCATGTTTCCTTGCTGAAACCTCTGGTTCTGGGTCAGGAGGAGTACAAGGTCCAAAGCATCACTGATTCACACAGATTTAGAGGAAAATTGCAATATTTGGTCCATTGGAAGGGCTATGGCCCTGAAGAACGTTCCTGGTTTGATCAAAATGACCTTCATGCTCCTAGATTGCTGCGCAATTTTCATTCTAAATATCCTCAGAAGCCAGGTCCCTCTTCTAGGAGAGGGGGTCTTTGAGAGGGGGGTACTATCACGGTGCCCGTGCTCCTTTTGCAACATTCTGTCTACACACCTGCTCTACTCCTATTGGCTATACTGTGCTTGTCCCGCTCAATATAGCCTTTATATACTGGGTTCTGGCACCTCTCCGGTGCCCTTTCGTGGTGTTCCTGTACCAGTGCTTGTCCCTGATCTCAGTATTCTTGGTGTATCGACCCAGCCTGCCTGACTACTCTGCATCTCTTCTCCTGCCTGTGAACCGACCCGGACTGCCTGACCATTCTGCTTCTCCTGCTCCTGTGCACTGACCTGGCTTGGCTGACGTTCCTGCTCCATGTACCGACTCGGCTTGGCTGACGTTCCTGTTCCGTGTACCGACCCGGTTTGGCTGACGTTCCTGCTCTGTGTACCGACCCGGATTGGCTGACGTTCCTGCTCCGTGTACCAACCCGGCTTGGCTGACGTTCCTGCTCCTGTTGCCTCTGTGTCGCCTCGGCGATATTCCCATTGGCTTGTCATTCGTAATGCTCCCGGTTGGTTGCCACCTCAGGGTGAGTTGCTCAATTGCTCATTCCGTTACTGTCACAACAGTGCTCAGTTGCGCAGTCTCCACTACTGTCATGGCAGTCTCCATTCGCTTAGTCTCCGTTACTGCTCCTGCAGAGTGCAAGTGGCCTAGTCTCTGTTAATGCTACGGCAGAGTTCAAGTGGCCTAGTCTCCGTTTACTGCTACGGCAGTGTACAAGTGTCCTAGTCTCCGTTACTGCTACAGCAGAGTGCAAGTGGGCTACCTCTGTTCACTGCTACGGCAGGGTGCAAGTGGCTTAGTCTCCATTTACTGCTACGGCAGAATACAAGTTGCCTGGTCTCCGTTACTGCTACGGCAGTGCCCACATCTCTCAGTCTCCATTACTGCTAAGGCAGTGATCACGTGGCCTCACGTGGCCTAGGAGGCCTAGCGATCCTGTGCTTCCTTTTGCTGTGTTTCTGTTAGCCGACATGGAGGCCAGCCACTTCCTCATTCCTGATGTCTACTGGAGAGGGCACTGTTATGTGCGCTTGTTTATGGGTCTCCTACTGATTTGCCTAATTGGTTCCCACCTTTGTCTGCTCCTTTATATAGTTCCCTGGACCTAGGAGCCCTTACGTGGTGTTTCTGCTAGTAGCTTTTGCATTCTCGTTGTGACCCGTGTCTGACCTCCGAATCCCCTCTGTGTATGATCTCGGCTTGTCTGACTGCCCACATTGTTTCTTACCTGTGTTTCTGGCTGACTAACTCGCTCCGTGTAGACCCCGGCTTGTCTGACTACCAACATCGGTTCTGACCTGTGGTTCTGGCTGACTAACTTGCTCCGGATGGCCACCGCTTGTCTGACTACCCACATCAGTTCTGACCTGTGGCTCTGGCTGACTAACTCGCTCCATGTAGACCCGGCTTGTCTGACCTGTGGCTCTGGCTGACTACTCACTCCATGCACTACCCAGCTTGCCTGTCCATTTGTCTCAGTGTCCCATGGATCTGGTTTGCTCTTGCTCCCTGTTGCCTCTAGTTAGTGATACCCTGGGTGGAGACTTGTGCTATCATATACCGGTTCTATCGGTGCTCACCCAAACCTATTTCCAATCTCCTCCGGTATCTTGAAGTAGTGCAGTGCACAGCACAGTGTGCAGCTCCAGGTAGAAGCCTGGGGCCTACCATCCTGTGGTCAGGGGTTTTGTGGGCATATTGTTATTACTGTATATAATAAATAATGGTGATTATATTTTATTACTGTTGTCTGTCCTTCTTTGCCTGAATACCGTGACAGTACGTAAGGGCCATGTCTACTGAAGGTACAGGCAGTCCACCAAATCAGAGCATCCTGTCCAGGATGGATTCTCAGAATCAGAGAATAGATCAGTTGTCGTTTGCCATGCAGGCACTGTTAAATCAGACGGCGCACCTTGATAGCTTTACTCAGCAACCGGTGGCTTCCACAATGCCTGCGCCTGTTGTGGCAACTACCTCTGAGGCTGGCATGATTAGGGGGTTATCTGACTCTGCTCCCCTACCCAAAGATATGATGCAGAACCTGCACTGTGTCAGGGGTTCCTTAATCAACTGGGAATTTTTTTTGGAGATGGTACCACATGCATTCCCTACTGAGTGAAGTAAAGTGGGATTCCTGATCTCCCTCCTTTCTGGCAAGGCACTGGCCTGGGACAACCCACTATGGGAAATGGAGAAACCCATAATTCATAACTTTTCGGAATTTGTGGCCTCTTTTCGGAGAGTTTTTGAAGTTCCTGGTCAAGCAACCTCCGCTGCCAAATGACTTATGATGATACAGCAGGGCACACATACAGTAGCTGAGTATACGATCGAGTTCCGTACTCTGGCAGTGGAGGTAGATGGAACAATGAAACCCTAGTAGCCGCATTCTGCCAAGGCTTGTGTGATGCTATCAAAGATAAGATGTCAGTCCTAGAACTGCCTGATGATCTGGAGGAGCTAATCTCAGTCACCATCTTGATAGATACGAGGATTTGTGAGAGGCCTTCATTCAAGGAACATGTGTGGAAGCGTTTTTCTCATCTGGCACCAAGCTTCTTATACCCACCCAGTCCTCCCTCTCCTCCCATACCTCCTAGTTCTGACCCCGCCGGTGGGGTGCCAATGCAGGTAGGCTTCAAATGCCTTTCAGTGGAGGAGAAGGCTCGGAGCAGGATGGTTGCTTTTGCTTATACTGTGGGGAGCCGGGTCATACAGAGGTTCCTGGGCTTCACTAATTACTACAGGAAATTAATATAAAACTTTTCCACAATAGTCAAAACTCTCATGGACATGACTCAGGAGGGAGCTAATCCTTCAGACTGGACACCAGAGGCCCTGCAGGCATTTGAAGACTTGAAATCTGCTTTTCGAAAGCCCTGATATTGTCCCACCCGAATCCCACCCTGCCATTCACTCTGGAGGTGGAGGCCTCGGAGTCAGGAGTAGGTAGCTTTGCTGTCCCAGCTTGTGGGCCCTGGGAAACGATTACTCTTATGCGGTTTCTTCTAACATAGTAACATAGTAAATTAGGTTGAATAAAGACACAAGTCCATCAAGTTCAACCTTCTCCTCATATCCCAGTAACTGAGAATTTTATAGATTCCCTGCTACCAATTAAATTAGTCTTTATCAAACCTTCCTGATCAGCCTACTGATAAACAGTATAACTCTGTATGTTCCCTTTTGAAAGAAATGTATCTAATCTTCTCTTAAATGTATCCATTGTATCTGCCATAACCACCTCCCTGGGCAATGAATTCCACAATTTAACAGACCTTACCATAAAAAAACCCTTCCTCTGCTGAAGTTTAAACCTCCTTTCCTCTAATCTCAAGGGGGGTCCCCTGGTCACCTGATCAGGCCTAGGAATAAATAGCTTAAAACAGAGATCCTTGTATTGACCTCTCATATACTTGTACAATGTGATAAGGTCTCCTCTTAGTCATCTTTTCTCTAGAGTAAATAAACCAAGTTTGTTTAGTCGTTCCTCATATGTCAAGTCCTCCATTCCCTTAATTAATTTTGTTGCTCTCCGCTGTACCCTCTCTAGTTCTAGTATATCCTTTTTCAGAACCGGTGCCCAAAATTGCACTGCATACTCAAGAAGAGGTCTTACCAATGATTTGCATAATGGCAAAATAATGTTATCCACTCTTGCTTTGATACCTCTTTTTATGCAAGACAGGATTTTGTTTGCCTTTGCTACTGCTGTTTGACACTGGTCACTGTTTCCAAATTTGTAGTTGACAAGGATGCTAAGGTCTTCCTCTAGCAATGAGTCCCATAAAATGATTCCATTAAGTTCATAAGTAGCCTTGGGATTGTTTCCTCCCAAATGCATGACTTTACACTTCCTCACATTAAACTTCATATTCCATATATTTGCCCAATCTGACACTGTATGTAAGTCCCTCTGTAGAGAGAAAATATCCTGTTCTGAATTAATGACCTTGCATAATTTAGTATCATCTGCAAATTTTGATATTTTGCTTTCTATATCTATTTCCAGGTTATTTATAAACATGTTAAAAAGCAGGGGACCTAATACTGAACCCTGAGGTACTCCAATCTGTACTTTAACTGTATTGGAGAATTTTCCATTTACAACTACACACTGTTCCCTATCCTTCAACAGTTTTGTATTCAATTGCAATTCTCTAAGAAATTGTCTAAGCTGGAGAGTTTATATGATGTGGGCGATCGTGAATTACTTGCCATCATTCTTGCGCTGAAAGAATGGTAATATCTGTTTGAGGGGATGACCATTCCGATCCTTATACTGACAGATCACAAGAACTTCACATATCTGTCAGAGGCCAAGAGGTTAACTCCACGTCAGGCCAGATGGGCCTTATTCCTCTTTAGGTTTAATTTTGTGGTTTCCTACCTCCTTGATGCAAAGAACAGATGTTCTTTCTCGACAATTTGGGGCAGAGTCTCAGGAGGAGTGCCCTCCAGTGCCTATCATTCCTCACAACCGTATTTTGGCCACAATACGTACTAGTATTAACTCTCAGCTGTTTGAAGAGATATTGGCTGCTCAGGCTACACCAAATGGGAAATGCTTTGTGCTGGAATCCCTATGTACCAGACTGCTGGAGACTTACCACTCCTCAAAGGTAGCAGGGCACGTTGGGAGAGATAAACTAATATGGTCTATGACTAGTCTCTTTTGGTGGCCCAGCCTGAGAGCAGATTGTTTTGCATTTGTTGTGGCATTCTACTTGTGCACGGACCAAGACTCCAAGACACCTTCCAGTGGGTCTCTTACAGCCTATACCTAATGGGGAGCGTCCATAGTCGAATTTATCTATCGACTTTATGGTTGAATTGCCAGTGTCAGAAGGCTACATGGTCATCCTCATGATCGTGGATAGATTTTCCAAGATGGCCCATTTTGTACCACTTAAAGGACTCCCCTCCACTAAGGCGTTTGGCCGAAATCTTTGCTAAGGAGGTGGTTTGTCTCGACTGTATACCCAAGGTGGTGGTCTCATATCCTGGGAGCCATTTTGTGTAGCGTTTTTGGAGAGCTTTTTGCAGTCAGATGGGTATCCAACCTTCGTTCTTCTCGGCTTAACATCCTCAGTCTAACGGTGCTGCAGAGAGGTCTAATCAGGCGTTGGAACAGTTCCTCCGTTGTTTTATCTCGGATCACCATGATAATTAGTTGAACCTGTTACCGTCGGCAGAACTTGCCAGCAACAGTGCTGTAAATTTCTCCTCTCGGAACTCCCCATTTTTGATTAATTATGGGTTCCAATATTCCTGCTCTGGAGGAGCACTTGAGGGTGCTCAGCTCCACATGGGTACGGGTTCATAGAACCCTGCAGAGTTCCACGTTACGCTATAAGAGACAAGCAGATCGTAGACATCTACCGGCTCCAGTGTTCCAGGTGGGAGAGAGAGTATGCCTGTGGTTTGTTTGCCTGCATTTTGATCCAGTGTTGTGGTACTGGGATTGCATCCTCTGGTCTGCCACTAGCTGAGGGTGCACGTCTCTGACGTTGCACTTGCTATTTTGTAGATTCCTCTCTGATTGGACGATTGTGATCCACCTTCCAGCGGCGGCCTTATAATTTGCCTGCGAACTGTGCTTAATCTCCCTTTCCTGGTGTCTCTGTGCGTATTCCAGTGTTACTCGTTTTGACCCTTGCTTGGCTTCCGATATATCTTGGGTCTCGATCCTTGGCTTGTCTAACTATCTGATCCAGTTTTGACCATTGGCTCTAACTATCTGATCCATGTATGACTCTGGCTTTTCCGACTACCCGCTCTGTGCTGACCTCAGCTGTGGCTGACTACCCGATCCAGTTCTTGACTGTGGCTTGTCTGACTTATGCTCTGTGCTACTCCCACTCCTGTCTGACTACCACTGTCTCCAGGTATAGCTGTGGGCATGCTCTACCTATCCGGTACAACTACTGCCTTGCTGGTAGCATTGCAAGTTGCCTCCTTTCTGTGCGATCTCATTGCCTCCGGGCTGGTAGTGTTAATTGTATCTCTCAATCCATTGCCTCTTGGTACACTACCATATACTATTCCTTGCTGTCTCTGCCTGTACTCACCCTGAGTCCCGCACTGTGCTACTGCAATCCCATCTTGGGTAGCCTGCTAGTATGCCTCCACTGTGTGGCCTTCAGTCTGTACCACTCAGGTACTCTAGCTGCCCAAGCTGTTATCTGACATCCCTCTCTGGAGGTTGTCCGGGTACGCTCCGTTACTGATCTCTAGCATTTATAGTTCATATCTGTCGGTGAGAGCCAAGTCTGGTTCTGTACCCTTTATATCTACTGTACTGATTGAAGTTCAGTGTCAGCTCTGGGGTAGTAGACTAGACACTGATCTTACTCCTGTCTCCCAAAGGTTGAGGAAATGTTCACTCCTATATTACTATTATTATTTGCTTCAATAAACTGGTTAAATTCACTTGTACTGTATGATTATTTGCCTAAGTTACCATGTCACTGGCTCCTCGATTTGTAGGCCCCTTTCAGGTTCTCAGTAGGATCAACCCTGTAACATTTGCTCTCGAACTCCCTGCAAATATGCGCATTTCCAATGTGTTCCATGTGTCACATTTGGTCTGTAACCTCTATACTACCACTCCTGTCCATCCCAGACCTGTCCAAGTGGGGATCATGAGGAATATGAAGTGCAAAGCATTCTAGACTCTCGTTGGGTCAGAGGCCAGGTGCAATATCTAGTTCATTGGAAAGGGTATGGCCCTGAGGAGCATTCCTGGGTCGCTAAGTGAGATCTGCATGCACCTGCCCTGCTCCATGAATTCCACTCCCTCACTTCCTCTGGTGCTGGTCCTTTTCCATGGGGGAGAGGTCGTTAAGGGGGGGTACTATCACAGTATCCCTAGGAGGCGTAGCGATCCTGTGCTTCCTTTTGCTGTGTTGCTGTTAGCCAGTATGGAGGCCGGCCACTTCCGCATTTGTGACATCTACTGGAGCGGGTGCTGTTACATGCGCTTGTTTATGGGTCTCCTACTGATTTGCCTTATTGGTTCCCACCTTTGTCTGCTCCTTTATATACTTCCCTGGGCCTAGGAGTCATTGCCCTTATGTGGTGTTTCTGCTAGTAGCTCTTGCGACCCGTGTCTGACCTTCGAATCCACTCTGTGTATGATCCTTGGCTGGTCTGACTACCCACATCAGTTCTGACCTGTGGCTCTGGCTGACCAACTCGCTCTGCGCATGACCCCGGCTTGTCTGACTACCCACATCGGTTCTGACCTGTGGCTCTGGCTGACTAACTCACTCCATGTAGACCCGGTCTGTCTGACCTGTGGCTCTGGCTGACTACTCGCTCCACGCACTACCCAGCTTGCCTGACTAATCGTCTCCGTGTTTCGTGGCTCTGGCTTTCTCTCGCTCCCTGTTGCCTCCGGTTAGCAAAACTCTGGGTGGAGACTTGTGCTATCATATACCAGTACTACCTCTGGTATCTTGCAGTAGTGCAGTGCACAGCACAGAGTGCAGCTCCGGGTAGAAGCCTGGGGCCTACCGTCCTGTGGTCTGGGGTTGTGTGGGCTACATTATTATTACTGTACATAATAAATAAAGGTGTTTATATTTTATTAGTGTTGTCTGTTCTTCTTTGCCTGAATACCATGACAAAAGAACATTATGAATTCACTAACACTACTAAACCAGATGAAGAAGTGTCAGGGTACTACAGTGGAAATTGAGTTATATATATCTCATATGAGGAAGAGATTACCCTGCTGGACTGCCACTCAAGACATCACCCCATTCATACACTGTTGATGTGTATTCCATTTACAGTTTGGAGTTTATTTCGAGGTATGGTGTATATAAACATGCAAGATATTTGTCTTGATGTAGGCCAGCAAACAAACACTGTCTCGTGGTGCTGTGCTCGTGCTCACAAGCATTGACATAATGTCTCTGGCACATATACATATATCTGCTCAGCATCCTCTTGTTCCCAACATCATGTCTTACCCAGGGGTGGATATCACCTTTCTGAACAATGATTTTTCCCCCCACTGAAATGCAAAAGGTTAATGGTGTAATTATGTATGATCTGTTGCATGACACACAGTTATACAGTGAACTTACAAATTGTCATCCCTTTCCACAGGCATCAATACCATGACCACTCAGGGAACCGAAGAATTTCCACTTGACTCTCCTGAAGCCATGACTACATTTCCATGTAGCTAACCCACTGATGTGTTAAGAAGTACTTGATTAGAGCGAATTGTACTCAGTCACATATTTAACTAATACTCATGTCTCTGTGTTACCTAAAAGCCTGTTTCTTAGGAAACATGTACATTAAGATTGCTCATCCTCAGAGTGACAATACCTTTGGTGAAACACCTGAGCAGATCAAATATGTTACTCAGGTCAAAATATATAAATGTGATGATTCGCAAAGTCTGCTAAATATTGTAGTAATATGCTGAGATATTTTTGTTGTAAGGTATTGCTTGACATATTAACGTATACCATCTCCACGCAACTCATGTTTATTCATATTGATGTCAGCTTTAACATATTCAGATGGCACCAAAGTTACAGTTCTGTGAAAACAGACCAGTGGATGTGAATGAATAGGGATAGTTCTGTACCTATTATGCTAAAGGGTGTTTATCAGGTGTTCAAGTTCAACTCACATCATGGACCTGTCATGTTGGTCGTTTCACTAGGTGGATTGTAAATTGGAATTCTACAACAGTGTATGTGGTATTTGTGCTTAACTATAGTTCAGTACCTTACAAACAAGCTATTTGTACACACACACAAAATTATCTGTATAAAAATACAGTGATATTTGTACAGTAGGTCCATAAAATAACACAACTAGAAACAGGAAAAAAATTGTGAGAATAAATGGTGAGTGCTAATATTGCTTTATTATTGCCCTTCATTGGTTCAGAGAACTCACCCTTCTCACATAGAGACCAGTTCAGTTCATCTTGTCATTGGCCATTGTTAACCCTTAAGACATAACTTGTATTGGTGCTAGTAAAATTATCCAAATGGACTCTTTATAAATTAGGCACTGTACTTAAAAGATCCCCGAGTAACACTACTTGCTACATATCAGGGAACATTAAAACCAAAACCTTGATCCCAATCAGTATCCTATGCCATTACATCCATTGCAACAGTGTCTCAGGCCGCAGCCTACTCCTGAATCAAACACCTATGCTTACTTATCACACAGATCTTGATCCTAGCTTCTTTAGATTTAGTGTTTTATAAAATTGGACCAGTTGGTTTAAATATTTTGGGTGAACACTATATAGATACAGCAATTCCTACTGCAGAGGGTCCCTTACTCTAGTTCCCTCGCAGAAAACCACAAGTGGAATTCTACATTGTAAATATGTAACTGTAATTACACCTCTGCTGTGGTTGCTATAAGTGAGTGGTACTTGACTTTAGGGAGGACAGGTTTACACCACCCTATTGCCCAACGCGTTTTGCCACTGCTGTGGCCCAAGTACCAATAAAAGTTATGTCTTAAGGATTAACAATGGCTGATGACAAGATGTACAGTACTGGTCTCTGTGTGATATGGGTGAGTTCACTGAACCTATCAAGGGCAATAATAAAGCAATATTAGCGCTCACCAGTTATTCTCACAAATTTCTTCCTGCTTGTTTCTGGAAACAAGTTATATGCACAGGAGTTGTGTTCGCTGCATTGCTTTGCAGTGCATTGGAAATATCTCTGCCACAGTGTATGTGGTGTGTGCCTTCCTATAGTTCAATACATTGCAACTGTTTTATGTACATTTGTAAATATGTAACTGTAATTACACCTCTGCTGTGGTTGCATTGGAAATATCTCTGCCACAGTGTATATGGTGTGTGCCTCCTATAGTTCAAAACCTTGCAACTGTTATATGTGCAGGAGTTGTGTTCACTGCATTGCTTTGCAATGCAATGGAGATATTTCTGCCACTTCTTAACCTGTTGATCAACATAAAAATTCTCAGACATGATTTGCATAAATAAATGTAGCTTTATTTGGGGGAAATCTAAAACTGGGCTTTTTTATTTCTTTTTGGGGGGATGTTTTGAAGAGACTGCAGAGGTGAATGCTCTGCTTGCCTGCCTTGTGACGCTGGCTAGTCTGGGGTTTGGTGCAGGGGTTACACTGGAGGGGGATGTGATTGCAGTGGACCCCTCTGTAGACTTAAGCTCCCTTTCCATGCACAGGTTCTCCCTGTGGTTGAGGTCCCTCAACCTCATCATGTCCATCATGTCCATCATGCCAGTTCTGAACTGCCTGAGCTCACTGGTCAGAACTGTGTGCTGGGCTTCAAGAGCATGGAGGGTGGTATTGCTTTGTGTTGTATACCCCCTTTGACGCTGAAAGTGTTAAATAAAATAAAGGATTAAAAGGGAATAGGATATATTTTATAAGATCCTTTTTTTAACTGTTCTTGTAATTATTGATGTTTATATTGTTAAGTTACAACATCATGTGCTTTAACATATGCAGTATGTGCATTCATTTCCTTTGGGATTCCTTTAGATCAACTGCAGTTAAGGTAATCCAATACAGAGATAAAAATTTGGAGTAATGAATTGCTTGATCTGAATTTTGTCTATACAATCTGATGAGAATTTTAGTCCTAAAAGCATATATTATGGCACACAATGTATATTTGACTTTTATGCTATTATTAAGTCCAGATTGAACAAAAGGCATTGGCCAACACTAACTGTATTTTATGCAGTAGCCCTAATTAAACGACAGAGTCAGTTATTACAATTTGCACTAGTGAAAAGATGCTCTTATATATGCAAGATCGGTTTCCCTAAAGTGGGACCAATTTACTCCAAGGAACGCTTTGAAAATATCAAGTTTAACTTTGATTGACTTGAAAGGTTGCTGGAGGATTATCTTGAATTGTGTTTGGCATTCAGTAGAGGACAATTCATTGCACGTGGAACCGTGAAGGTCCTAAATGCAAAACTGGACGATCCATCTGGAGGTATTATGGAAGTCTGATAAGCCCAAATTCAGTGGGCTAAAATGCTTTGGCAAACAGATATATATACCTGTTTGCATCTCATTTTGTGAGTTTTCCTACTGTTCTTCAATAAAATAGAATTTAAAAACTTGTACTATGCTATGTGTTTTTGTCTCTTATTTTTGAAGGAATATCTATGTCCAACGAATTTAGATAAGTATTACATTTATTAATAGTGTGAATTCACGGCTTGCTCGTGTTTCACTCTGGTGTTGTGTGCTGAAGATATAGCTGCACCTGTTTTTTCTATTTTGATTATTTTATATATTTTTTATACATTTTTTATTTTTAATGAGTGATGACTTTTTAGTGCTCTATATTTATATTATTTCATTTGTGTGTACCCTAAGCCCCACAGAAATACATCCAAAGCATGAGAAAAATGTGTCAAATGTTCGTAGAATTAACCCTATGAGTGCCAGTGGGGTATGCACTTGCTTACGCACCTCACAGCCAATGAGCTACTGGGTGTGGAAGTGATGAAATCCCCTAGAAGCTGATTGGCTGGGAGGTGCATAAGCACACATCCCAGCTAATGGTAGGCTGGAAACAATTTTGAACAGAGTCTGGGCATATAAAATGAAATTCTGGCATAGTTTAACCCTTTGATTGACAGAGAGGTACACAACACATTGCTTTGTATTTTGTTGCGTAGCCCTAAGGCACTCAAAGAGTTAACGATTGCATTGCATGGAGATATTTTTATTAAGTTAATGTTCACTTTCTGTTTTTTACAGGGACATCATTTCAACACAGATGAAGATCATAAGAGAAGAAGACAGAAGAGAAGGAGACAGTTGAAGACAGAAGATGACAGAAGAAGACTGACAATGGATGACAGGTAAGTGTTTTACAGCTCTGGGTGTTAGGATAGTGTTAGGGCTAGTTTTGTTGCACATTACAGTTAGGGCTAGTGCACTGTTAATGTCTGGTAGGGTGACTGTTGTGTTTGAGCTCACTCTCGGTGCTTGACAGTTTCAAGCACTGATCGTTAGCACTTTTCCTTTGATTGTGCCATTTAGCATGGGTTTTGGGAACTTAAAACACATAATAGACATTTGGCCACAAGTCTGTTTCTGTGGCCCAAAGTTTGTTGTGGTTTCAGTTGGAAGGGCAATTGAATGGCTCCGCTAGCACATTTTGCTAATGGGTCATTAGCCAATTTTGCCCTGCCGGCTGTTTTACCAGCCGCATTTGAATCACGGCCTTAGAGCCCTGCTTTCTCCAGCTACGCCATTTAATGTAAGAAACTGGGAAACCCGGAAGTTAGTTGCTGGGTCATAAAGGATATAACTGAGACAACCCATTTGTCCTTCACCAGAAGTAAAAAGCAATTGGCTGAATTTCTCTACCGAGAGAGAGCTGCATCAAACCAAATAACAGTCTGTTTTTAGCTAGAGTGGTTCAAGAGATTGAAGAGTTTTCATGGTTGCAGCAGATTGGTGACTGCTGCAGAATCTGTAATTTTCTATAAAGTGAAATTCCAGTGGATACTTCTTTGCTCCTTATCCAGCTATGTTAAGGAAGAGAGTTTAAAGGTGTATGGTGTGTTCATAAAACATCTCTTTACAAAGGCTATAAGTGACCATACTAAACAGTTATTAAATAAAACTCAAAAACAGTTTGCACAGCACTGGCAGAGCATTAATCTATTAAATAGGTCCCAAGGGTTAAAGGGGCCAAGAAAAAGTTAGTATGTATTTATATGTTGTTATTCTTTATTGCCCCTTTAAAAAGATTCTATTTAACCCGTAACACTGTACACCACTCTGTCATTTGAGTGCCAGGCGAGTGTGCAAGGCATTACCTTGTAATGCATTGCCCGCAACTCTAGCACTCAGAAGGTTAAATGTTTATAATTGCTTCATTTATGCCTTTATACATAGGGTCCCAGAGTAACACCAGACAATTTATGATAGATATTTTTAAAATGTTCATAAACACAAACTAAATGAGAATGATCTTGAAAATTAATGTTTTGAAATTTATTAATCCCCAAAAATCTATACATTATGTTATAACGCAATTTAAATCATCCATAAAGCAGAACATTTCAAGAAAAATAAATACATCTATTTAAAACTAAGAAGATCGGAAGATCTCAAAGAGGGCTCCATAAAACCCTTAATTCCCTGAGGAAGTAAAAGAGGCTCCATCAAAAACAGTGTGGATCCATCAATTTGTAACAAATATGTGATTTTAAAAGAGCTTTCAAAATCATATTTTTATGATATAATTGTAATTTTTTTTTGTTTTACAGACAATAGTTCATGGGAAATTCAGCTTCGTTTATTTGTCAGCTTATGTAGTTGCTCTAATACTGGCTGGCAGGCAGTGGCAGTGACAGTGCCTGGCTGCATGTGCAATATATGACAAATAAATAAAGCTAAATATATCACAAATAATTGTTTTAATAATTATTTCCTCTGAGTGCCAGAGGGGTATGCTATGCATTGCTTCACAATGCGGTGCATAAACCTCTGGCATTCAAAGGGTCAAAACAATTACCAGCATTAATATGGGTGCTTTCGAAAGCTCTTGAAAAAATGTCCTATTTGTACAAAGTGACAGCTCCACTTAAACCCTCTGAGTGACAAAGAGGTGTATCCAATGAATTGCATTGAAGTGCGTTGGATATCTCTCTGGCAAAGGATTAAGCAATAGTGGGCAGGACAAGAAGACTTGAGAGTCACATGGTAACGTTGGTCTACAAAGAGGAACTGGAGCAATACTGTACAATGCAGTGGGGACCTTTTTAGCATTCAGGTGATTAAAAGCCTTACAGATCAATAGAAATGCTTATTTCTCCCCTATGGAGCAATTGCTTTGCTCCAGATTTGTTCCAGTCCTATTTAGTACATCTGTTACTGTGTGTGTGGTTCTTTGACTACCAGTGGATATGCGGCAGACTGAAACATGTCAGCAGTGCAATGTCTACATCTGAAAGATTTCTCTTGAAATGCGTTTTATAAATCATCCCCTTCTGAGCAAAACAATATTTTCATATATTATTAGTTGGCAACTGTTACCTGGCACATTTAAGACATATAATTTAGACTTATTACTGGGTCAAAATAGTATTTCATTACATTAGAGGCTGATAATATGTTAACTCTTTGAGGGCCAGAGGTCTGCGCACCCCTCTGGCCCTTAAAGGGTTAACTCTTTGATAGGCAGCAAGGTATCCAAAGCCTTACAGAAAAATGTGTTGGATACCTCTTTGGCACACAAAGGGGTTAAAATCTTCATTGCAATAGACTGTGAAGCAATGTAGAGGAGGCGCGTCACGTGTTCACTGGTTAGAGGTCTTGATAACTATGGCTCCACAAGGTTTTGTTTTCAAGTTAAAAGGATCAACCACAACAAACATTCTGAGAACCACTAAGGTAGACAGTTCTTTCTTGCCAGAAGTCACAGTGCTCAAAAAGAAATTCAAACATATATAAAGTTTTTAGCATTAGTAGCAAATGGCTGGTCAGCAAAGTGTAGTTTCAATGTAAGCAAATCTTGTGTAAAAGAAAAAGTAATCTGAAGAAGCTGGAAATCCCGCATTGTCGTCAGTTGTGGAAAAAAACACCTTTCTTCTTCTGGATAGGGAGTGCACATCCAGAGGGACTAGTTACATCAATTTCATAAAGAGAAGAGACAGGAGAGATGCACTGAGAGTCCAGGGCATGGGGGAATCTGTGGAAACATATAAAAAATTAGTGATTTATTCTGTACACTTTTATCACAGTTCACTGTAGTGTGTGTTCATGTGTGTGTGTGTGTGTGTGTGTGTGTGTGTGTGTAGGTGACCATTCTTATATACTGCACTGTAGAGTGCATTGTGTATGATATATATCTTATTGAAACAGTTGTGGGTTTGTTATCAAAGAAAAATGAAACCAAAGCTGAGGAAAACAGCTGCACTGTTTATCATGACAGAAACATGGAGGCCTGTTCAGGAAGCTTTTGCAATGCATTGCGTACCCCTCTGGAACTCAATGGGTTAACCCAAAATGCAAAGCAATGGAGACCACTACAGTGTTCAAGGAGTATAATGCCCAGTTAAAATCAGGGGGAATTTGGGGGATTTTTATTTGCCACTGTGAAGCAGATTGCCCACATTTTTTGCTTCCTGAATAAGCCATAGAATCAAAGTCTGTGATTGATTAATTAACTGCAGAAATAAGAGAGAACACTTTTATTAATGGATATTGTAGTATAAATCTCAGACTAATACAGGCTGCTATGCTCTCAGTCAAACACAAATAGCTATGGTATAACTGGCTAAGCCCTAATGCCCTGTAGCATACATCGGAAATAGGAATCTGCATGGCGAGTTTTAAATACTCTGCCACAACAGCCCAGTGCTGACCTATTTGGGTAAAGAGACTTATTTTGTCTTGAGGTTTGAGGGTGAAGTCATATAATGAAACTATGCAATGTGTTAGAAACCTTTCTAGTGCTCAAGGGATTAACCACTGTTTAAGTCAATGGGAATTTTTACTTCCCGCCTAAAATACAATTGGTTTGCTCCAGAATTGCTCATCTTTATCTTTCTGCATGTGACCCACCCTACTATCCCCTTCAAACAAACATATTTTTTTTGCAAAGCTGGAAATTGTACTTACAGTCGAGGGCACCTGAATTAAGATTCATCTTGTCTTCTGTAAAACAAATAGATTTCAGTTAGGTCAGAGATGAAAGCACCATGGTGAAGATATACGTATTTCATGGTTCAGCACATATTAACCCTTTGAGTGCTGCAATGCGCTGGATAGCTCTCTGGTAATAAAAGGTTTAACTGCCACTTGTATGTATGGCAAAAGAGCTTTGTTAGGCATTAGCAGTCTTTTATAATCTTTTTTTAATTTGTCTTTCTATATAAAATATATCTATTGCTTTAGTCCATTATAGATTGTTCTAGTAAATATTGCTAAATATGTTTTTCTTCAGAAATAAAATAGCAGTGCTTTCTAGGAATGTATATATCTCTACTACTGAAAATCTTGTAGCGGAGGAGTAATCAATTTTTGCTATAACTCCCATCATCTCCAACTATATTATACTATAAATCATTCTGTAATATAAACTTAACAGAGTCCACTTACTGGCAGCGTTTCTAATAGCACAGTGAGAGAGGTTTGTTCTGGACCAAATCTAGTTGATATACCATGATGGGAATTAGTATAAAGTGTCACACTGTGCCAACAAAACATAAAGCTTCATTTCTTAAAGTCAATGTATTTAATAAAAATGGACACTACAACACATAAGCAGATATTAATTCTCTGTAAAACAAGCTAAAAGGGATAGTAATACTTAAAATGTAAAAAAAACATGTTGTAGGGTTTATGCCCCTGAGTAAATCAAGAGTACATCAACTGCTGAAAGGTGTTTTATTCAAAAGTTATTACAGCTCAAAGTTTAATTTTTTAGGTTCAATATCACAGTGGCCTGAAAGTCTACAGTGGCACTGTTGCTACACCATCCTATGGACAGCTATGGTCCCGGCACCATAAAGCTCCACAGAATGGTGTAGAAACAGCGCCACTGTAAAATTTCAGGCCATTGGGATAGTGCACCTAAAAAATTCAACTTTTAGCTGTAATAATTTTTGAATAAAACACCTTTCAGTAGTGGGAGTACCCTCGTTTTACTCAGGGGAATAAACCCTACAACATATTTTTTTTTTTACATTTTAAGTATTACTATCCCTTTAAGTTGAAGATCTTTCTAGCAGTCAAGAGATTAACCCTTTGAGTGTCTGAGTGGTATCCAAAATACTGCCCCTGTGTCCATGCATTAAAGGGGAACTACCACCCCGCAATAACTTAACATGCATTCATTCTTCATCTGGCGACTAGCTGCTTAGTAGCTCTAGTCACCAGAAATATTACCTGGTTCCAAAGATTTTGCCGTTTTACTGATGCTCACAGGAGCAGGAAGCATGGACATCTCGTCACAGTGACGTCCGTGCGCCTGCGCTGTCAGTCCCCCACTTGGAAGAATGAATGCATGTTAAGTTATTGCGGGGTGGTAGTTCCCCTTTAAGGACTGGTCCTGGCACGTCATGACTTTTTTGATCAAAGAGCTCCTGCGGGAGTGCTGTGATCACACTGGGAGTCTAGAACTGACTGCTCAAACCCGCTGCAGCCAGTTTCAGAATCTCCCATGGTGAGCTTGTACGTGTGATCACTCACACATTCAGGTTCTGAAAACAAAATGGCCTTGGTCCTCGGCTGCATACAACCCTTGGCCCACCTGGTCCTTAAGGAGTTAAATCAATGGCAATTCCGGATTACAGGCCAGAATATGTTCACTGTCATTTGTAGAAGTTTGTGAGCTTTTTTTCTCCTTTTTTACATTTCTCTCTATTCTGTGTCTCTGCACAGGACTATATTACAAATTTTGTGTTATGATTTAACTCTTTAGTGCTAGATTTTATTTAATAAATTCCCACCATAATGAAATTTGGAAACAAACCAACTGATAAATAACAGTACATAATCTGCAATACACTTCATTCAGCTATCTACCTTGTATCTCAATTTCTTACCCTCTTTTACAGCTCAGTTGTAAACATGTTTGATACTTTAGTAGGTGATATGTTTGGCTACTTTTCACTTACCTGCCTCTAGATACACACTGACAGTTGCTGAACTCTCCTGTGCGCGAAGATCACCTGATCTGGAGGTGCAAACCTGTAACAGGAAGAAAGCACATAGATTCCATGATCTTCCTACGTTCTGGTATAGACAAGGCTAAAATGATTCTGATTGAACTCCATTGCAGCTTATAACTTATCACCAGTTTTATCTGCACATTTCTCCATTGACTTCAATAGGATTCTGTGAGATAAAACCAGTAATAACTTTATCACCTGCAATGTAATCTAGACCTAAATAACAAACACGAACATCCTCCAGGTGTTGAGGACTACAATTCCCATCATCTCCAGTAATCCTCAACACCTGGAGGGCCTCAGATTACCCAGATTAACTAGAGCCTACTGGACCCTGGGGTGAAATTTAAGGATGAGCGCCCCACCAACATGGTTTGGAGCAAGCCTGAAAACAGCGTATTGACATTAACTGTACTTAAAGTCCCAGAGCAAGTCTGAATTGCACTTTCTGAGGGGGTCAAAGAGGGAAAGTAGCTCACGTACAGTGTTGTCGGCTGGCAGCAGCCTTTTGTGTAGGAATCGGAAAAGTATTGTCTATAAAGTATGAAAAATTGCACTTTTCACCTTCTGTGGGAATGCATGTGAATAGTTGTTCTTATGCTAATTTCTGCTGTGCTCATGCTGATCCCAAGCCTTTTCCAGCTGCACTGGAGGCCATAGAACCACACACACTGAAACCTAGTCTTGTCCTATGGTACATAGAACTGCACTTACTGATCCCTCCCCAGCACTGTCCTACTACACCGGTAGCTATAGGAATAGGCAACAGAAGGGCTTCCAGATGCTTCCAATTCTGAGTTCCTATCAGAAGCTGGCTGGTGGGGAATGATGAAAGTTGTAGTCTGGTAGCACTTTGAGTGCCAGAGGGGTATGCAAAGCAATGTGTTGTGCAGCCCTCTGGCACTCAAAGTGTTTAGTACTATGAGGCTGATGTATTAAAATTGCTAGAGTCATTTTAAAGTAATAACTAAAGTGATTTTGGAACCATTCAAGTGCACCCTATGGGAGAAATACAATTTACATTTATTAACCCCTTAAGGACCAGTGGACCACAGGTACTTTTGACCTTAGTAACAACCACACAGACTAAATTCAGGGAGCCTGTGCATGTGAGCGATTACATGTACAGGCTCCCTGAAAGAGAGGCTGAAACTGACTGCTCCAAGACCGGAGCAGTCAGTTTCTTCCTCTCTTTTGGTGAGCAGAATGAGAGGCTCCCCGCATGAAAACTGAGCGCCTGCAGCAGCGCTGTGATCAAAAACATCATTATGTGGCAGGATCATCAGTGGTCCTTAACCCTTTGAGTGCCAGAGGGGTACGGAACGCATTGCAAAGCAATGCATTCCGTACCCCTCTGGTACTCAAAGGGTTAAAGCACTGACACTAGTGACAGTACTCGCACGTCACTGGACCTTACAGGGTTAACTGGGGTTTTTAATCTCTTGAATGCTAAAGAAGTCACTGGCTCATTACAAAGCATATAAATCAATAGAAATTTTTATTTATCCCCGGTGGTAAATTTGGTTTACTCTAGATCCAGTTCTTCTTAGTACATCAGTCTCTACATTTAGGTATGCTTCAAAACAGACCCTAATTAGCAGCTGTGTCAAGTCTTACCGGGGTACAAGTATTATTACAGATTGTAACATCTGCGAAGAGGTAGAGACTTGATAGCCCAGAAACTTGGAATACTTTCATTTCAAATCGCGCTTCAATTCCATATCCATTCTGCACAGGCTTCACTAGATTAGCTTCAAGGGTAAGATCTGGACAGCTATAGAAATAATAATGTTTAATTAAAGTTATTTTTGGCAAACACTTATCAAAAGGCAAAATTTGCAGAGGAAATACTATTCTCTCAAATTAATTTTATAAAAAAAAATATTTAATGCAAAGGGGTAAAGAGAACAAGAAGGGAGGGGAAGGAGACACAGTAGTAAGGATAATGATACTATAGTATGATACATTGATATAGGGGCTTAGGTTTACATAATTTTTTAATGGTTCAAAGTGCCCTAGTTTTCAGGAAAGGCCTGAAATTTTCACTATACACATACTCCCAGTTATTTATTAATGATTGCATATTCTTATGAAAGATGTACTAAAAAAAACCCACAAAAGGAAGTGCCTTTTATGTGTGTGGATCATTTCCGTACAGTTCAATAAAATAATATACAAGTGGCTAACATACACGCTATATATAAATATCAATGCCTAAAATCATGAAAGCTTAGGCATTAGCAGTTGGTCCGTGGTGGGCTGTGAATAGGTAGGTAGCGTCTTCAGCAAGTCCCCATTATTGTGCACCAATGGGTGTCGCTATCATGATGTTAATATCACTGTTGTCACATGCTACATAATGCTGACAAGCATATGGGGAAAGCTAGAACTGATAATTAGGGAGACAATGTATGGGTGAATAGCTAGTGTTAGAGACTGATCGCGTGGGGAGGCAAATAGAGAGGAAGAAACAGTGAGTGGTATGCTGTAGTTATGAGAAAGAAGATACAGCATGTGGATGATCGGCAGAGACAGAATATTTAAGGGGTACTTAGTGGCAATCAAGAATTAGAAAACCAGAGACATGCAGTAATACTAGTGATGGTAAAGTTAGAGAGTATGTACTGATTACCTTGAGTTACATTTGTAAAAGTATTATCTAGCAAGTTACCACATAATTGTAGTTAGTTATAATCTGTTGTAGATACAGTGCAGGGTAGTTGTGTTTGGAAATATTCAGGGATTAGGATCCTGTGGATAGGCAGTTTAGTAATAACAGGCATATAGTGGGGGTGAGTTTCATTAGGAGGAAGAGACTCCCTTGCTTCTGCATGGTTTGTGTATGTTTCTTGTGCCTGGTAGGATGCATAGGGGTTTTGGAAAGTTCCGGGGTGGTAGTAAAGAACCGCAGAAGAGCTGAAATGTTTAGTGTCTGGGGGGGCAATAGGATCTGTTAGATATAAACGGGCCCCAACAACACCACCAGTTCACGCCAACGGAAAATGTACATTTTGGCTGGAGAATCCAGAATTTTCAAAAGAGAAATCCATTGGGTATACAGATTGTGGGAACTGTGATATGTTTTGGGGATTGTGTAACAATGAGTGTGGTTAAAAATGCTGTTGAATTGTAACTGTGTATATATTGTTTAATATGTATTTAAGTGCATATATTTCAGTGGAGGCATTTTATCATACAGATCAGTGACAGATTCATTCCCTGCCTATCCCACCAACATAGTAATACCCAAAAACACAGGTGAAGCTTGGCTGATTTAGTTAATGCTGCTTTAGTGGGAGAAGGGTATTACATATATGGCCATTATTAGGAGCTGACCTATCAAACAGATTCAGATTTTTTTGCAGTGGTTGGTCCTTTAGTTTGTCACCAAAGAAGACAATCTGGATCTGTCATTACCAGAAGCAGCTAATACTAATAACTTTCAACTTTCAGGCACTATCAGAAATTGCTTGGTAGTTCTGGTCAAGGACTAAGACCACACTGAATGTAGAATTATTTGGTCAATTAACACCTTGCTTTTTTAACACATTTCCAAAGATTACAAGGCATTGTATTGGGTTGAAAACAGGTCTGCGAGCATGAAAAGAAGACCCCTCTCGATTTTTGTAAAGGCTATGGGGCATATGTATAAAGTCAAAGTGGAGCAATCATGGAGCAAAGCTTTTCCACCATATGGAACAAAGAAAACCCATATAAACCCATTGTGTTGTAGGGAAGAATCCAGTGCATTGCATTGCAATAAACTGATATTCTCTCTAGAATCTAAAGGATTACGTTTGCAAATATTGTGCAGTTTTAACACCTTAATTGCCACATTTGTATCTATACATATGCCTCACTATTATTATGAAATAGGTATGCATTAAGACAGAGATAGTCACTCTCTGAATCTCCATTTGTTGGAGACCACAACTGCTATCATCCACAACAATCCAATTGCAGTCCCCAAAAGATGGTAGTCTACAGATAGTCTACATGTGTGAGAGATATGTGAGGGCTATGATAATAAAGCCATCCCACCCAGCCAACTTATGCAGAAGTTAAATACATACCCATTTTTAAGCACATAATACTTTGGGTCGCTACTGGAATCTGGGGATCCAGAGACATACAAATTGTTCACTTTAATGGAAAAAGTATCCAATGTTGCCATCTTTACGGAGACATAAACAGTATCTTCCACTTGCAAGACAGTGTCAGTGGTGACACTCTGAGTATATGATGATTCTTTAAAAAGCATCATGCTAGCAGATACTACTCCATTTGATTCAGGAACAGGTATCTGTGTGGTTCTGAAATATAAAAATACAAACTACTGCATTTAAAATGAACTTAATAGTTAAGATTTAGAATTTTCTATCTATCTATCTATCTATCTATCTATCTATCTATCTATCTATCTATCTATATGTTTGTGTGCACATGAGTGATTATATTTCTAAGAGATTAGTAAATTAAATATTATATATTTATTGGCTATCTGAATGGCTCTAGCTATAGCCACTCAGATAGCCAATAAATATTATCTCCTGCGTTTTCTGTTTCTATCAGGGTACCATGTTTTACCCATACTATATTTCTAGTACGTTTAAATTAAAAAAAAAAAAGTTCTTATACATTTAACCCATTGAGTGCTGGAGGGGTGCCCAAAGCATTGCTTCTCCACTGTCACAAACAGTTGCATTATCATGAGATTAATAGACTCTTTAAAGACACCATAAGAGTAAACCTATTAAAAACATCACAAACTTACCACTAACAATAAACCATATTCCAGTTAAAAGGTGCAATTCTGATGCAAACCAACTGTTCTATGGGATTGGAATTCAGATTGCATAGCTACATTTGTTTTAAAAGGGGCTTTTGCAATATACTGGAGACTGCTCTAGTATTCAATTCAATTCAATTCTGGGATAAACTGACTGAACTATAGGGGCAAATACAAACTGTCATTGCGTTAAATAGGTATTTTAAACTCTACATTACTAGAGAGGGTGGCACTTTTAAATATGTGTTCGACAGCTCTCTAGTATTAAAGGGCAAAATAGCTCAATTCAAATCAATGGGGATTTTTATTTGCCCCCTATGGTGAAGTTAATTTACACCAGTATTGCTTCATTTCTCTTAATACATCAGCCACACTGTAGCTATGTTTTGCCCCTGAGTAATATTCATGGTCTCCACTAGCTGCCTGGTATCCCAGCTGTCTGACAGCTACACAGTATCAACATTAGCCTTTAGCTGCTATCTGTATTTGCTGTAGCTGTGTTCTGTCCTTCCATTGCATTATCATAAACTTGCTGTCTTGCAGCTGTAAACGTACTTCTGAACCTGTAACAGCATGCTACCCCTATAACTCTATAGTGGCAATGCATCCCTGCTCTGCAGTAAGGTGGTGAACAGGACAGTAATTTTCAACATTAGTCCTTGGGACAGAACAAGCCACTTTTTTCAAAACATCCCTTCTCATTCACATTTATGCTTAATTAGGGATATGTTTAAAACTTTTCCTGTTGGTCACATTTACTAAATAGATTTGCTGGAAGTTACAGAGCCCACTCACTCATCATGCTGAAATGTAGAAATAGGGCCATTTGCACAGACAATAAGACAAACAGTTCAGGGGCAAACCAAATGCACAAAAGGGGACAAATACAAATGTTTACTAATACAAATTAAGGTTTTAAACCCTTGAATGCTAGAGAGATCTCCAATGCATTGTTTGCAGTGTGTTGGGGATCTCTCTAACATTCAAGGAGTTAAAAGGCCCATTTTATTTCTCCTCTTGTTATGCAGTTGGATTGCCGCAGAGTTGCTTCTCTTTTTATTTGTGTTCATCTCCTGAAGGTGTCATGCGGCATGTGAGACGAATAATTCACTAAGTGCATACACGGTTTGGAGATGATATATAAAGTTAAACAGTGACACAGTTGAATTTTTTTATTCATGACATCACATTGCAAGCTATTTCAAAATGACACTTACCCTATAACTGGTTTCAAGGTAACATTAAGTACAATATTCATATTCAGTGGGTAACTGCAGGAGAAGTTCATAGTGACATTGGATCTGCTTACAGTTGTAGATATCTTGGGGCTGATGTACAAAGTATTAGAGTATATAACATGGGTACCATTTATCTGTGGAGCAGAGATACATCACAAGAAGGTAATATTAAGTTGTATTTCCAAAATAAACATATGTGATTATTGACTGATGCCTAGATTCTGTTGCAGGTGCTAAACGTTAACACCCGTTTTATCAAACATTTTCCTATTGAAGTCTATGGGGAAAGCTGGAGATAAAAGCAGAGATAAAATTAGCACTTGCAATAGAATCTAGCCCGGAATCAGCAGAAATGTGATTTTAGCATTTACACAATTAAAGAGAGGACAGTACCTTACATTTCTGAACTTTGAAATAAGATTATTTTTGTGTGGGATGGGATGTCAGTAACAGTGAACATTCCTTATGAAAAAAATATACGTTATAGGGCAGGGGAAGACAACTTTTCATGCTACACTTATTCGGGGCTTCTGCTCTTATCATCCCAATTAGCCGTTCGCTGGTTGGAGCTAAAGTTTTAACCTTTAAATATTGTCTATCCTTGTTATAGGGTTTTTGCTGCATAGTAAAATAATGGTTCTCATACTGCTGAGAGGTTTTCAATTCAAAAATTATTACAGTTCAGACTTTGTTTTATTACACTAAATTACAATTTTCTATTGTGGACACTAGGTGGTGGTGTTCCTATCATGTACGTGGAGACAAGTAGTTCATGACTCAAGCTATCCCACACAGTGCAATACATAAATGCTCTTTTTGCATACTAGCTGGTGCTGTTTTTTTAATTAATAATAATAATCAGAATGCTGCAATAAAAATTGAATGAAAAAAACCCCAACAAGTTCACTTCCCATACATATGAGTCTGGCTGTAAACAAGTCATAACGCTTAGAACTGATTCTAATGCCTCAGTACAAATGTGAAAGTTTTAATACATTGATTTGTGTCATTTTTTAATGAGCTGCAAACAAGATGACAGAAACCATAATTATGCAAGAAATCATCTTAAATTATAAATAAATGAAAAGTAGTCTCTTATTAACTAAACATATTTACTGTAAGGAATCTTTGATACATCTTTCCTCTTTTCTTAATTCCCAGTAGTTTTGCCAGATGATCCCATTAAAAAATGAACACTTATGAAAAATGCAAGATGCAGGGCTGTAGCAATTATTACTGGGCCACAATGGTTCAACTGACTTCAAGGATACTACATTTTTCATAAATATTTATTTTAAAAGGGATGATCTTGCAACCCTTAAAGGAATAGTAAATCTTTATTATGAAAACAGAAAAAGTGGGGCTTTTCCTGCTGAGTAAAACATTGGTACTTCTATTGCCTGGATATATTTTGTTCCCTAGGTATGCGCTTAATTTTTTTTTTTTTGCTTTTTTACTACATTAACAGTGCCCTCTGGTGTCCAGAAAGCTAACTCACAGTGTTCCTGATATCCATCAGCTTCTCACATTTTAACAGGTTAAAAGTTAATAACCTCTGAATAAGATAACTGCCAGTGGTAGGAATGCCCTTGTTTTTACTCAACAAAGAAAATACATAGACAACATGGACATGGTGCACTCACCTCTACATTGTTTCCACATTTTCCACTTATCAGTGGGGAATGAAAAATAAGTTGAGCTGTATCATTCACAGGACTTTGCACTGGAATGCAGGCTGTATCAGTAGCATCATTTAGGTGCAAGCTTCCAGAGTCGTATCTGTTTTTCTCCAGCTGACACTTTGGCATCCACAGAGACATGTCATTACCACACTGAATAAGTGGAGTTGGTGGCTTCACTGAGATATATAAAACGCTTCAGTTAGAGTGTCAGAGGGATAGCTCTGGTAGACTACATGTACATCTTTACCAGGACAAGTTGTTAGGAAGACTGTCCCCATATTAATAGGACATTTCTTTTCTATAATTATGTTATTAAAGTCAATAGTCTATGTGTTTGATGTACTAAGAATAACACAAGCATTTCTGGAGCAAACCAATTGCGTTATAATGAGCTGGATACATCTCAGGCACTCAAAGTGTTAAGGACAAAATGGCTGTGCAGTGGATTTCTCCATAATGCTTTACACACGCTTCTAGTCCTGAAATGGTTAAATGGGATTTTAACCCCTTGAATACTAAATCTTAGGCAGGTATCGGATTAATTTAATCAAAATTGTTATTTGTCTCCTACAAAGCAGTTGGTTTGTTCTAGTTCTCCTCAGTACATCAGAAACAAGATGTCAGTAATTACAGTCACAGAATGTATGTGGCTAGTTGAACAAATAATGGACATGCTCAGCTCATTGAGGGTGAAAGACAATGGGAAAACAGGGAATGTGGGTGATAGGGGAATAGGCAGGGAGCTGAAAAGGGACTGACAGAGTGGCAGATGTAGAACCAACATACTAGACATGGGGGTAAAAAAACTGAAGGCAACAGGGAAACAGTGTGTGAGAAGACAGTCTGATGTAGATAGTGAAAAACAGACAACTGGACAGATGGGTGATAGTCAAGAAAGAAATGGAGGGAAGAACAGGTGGGAAGTAAATAGCTATCCTCCATGTGTTAGTTATCCTTTGAATACTCTCCAACAACTTGCAGGACATAGTGAGTTACCTCTCTGACACTAAAATGGTTAATGAAGTATACTTTAGTGCACTGCATATTATTGGTATGAGCCATACTCAGCTGACTGCTCTAGCATCACCATGGCTGACCCAGGAAGAACTCTGGGGGAGATTGATAAACAGTGTTCTTGTTCCTTTTTGCGTATGGATCCTTAAAATGTTCTTATTCCTTATTATGCGTGTTGGTATTTATAAAGTAATAGCTGCATTTATAAATGTCATGACTGTTAAGAATAAGAACAGGTCAGACATGGCCTTATATATTTGGAGTAAATTCTGTTACTAAATTGTCACAAATAGCGCCATTTCTTTAGAAATACGCTGCTCCATTTCCTTACTCCATTTAAATTAAATTTACTACATGAAATTATGTCTTCCTAAACTGTCCTTAATACTTTTATAACCACCAGCAACAATTGTACAGCCATTTTAACACTTACTTTCCATTAACTCCACTTTTATAAATCTCCCTCTCTGATACTTACTGTCTCTGTCATTTACAGACTCTTCACAGATGCAGACACAACATTGAGCGGAGGGCTGAGCAGGGATCATAATAATACATATGTAATGCATGGATATTGGTATCTTGAGTAAGTACACTGGATAGTCCATTAGTACTCAAAGGGTTAATGCATGGAGCTCACTAAGATCACTTGTAAGTCCTTCTACTTTACTGGCACTGGCTCACAGGTTAATCTTACAGGGTAAAACATAAAGACTATAGGCAGTTACACTGAAGAGACCAATGAGGCAGAATTTCAACACCCGGAGAAACCAGCTTTCTCTTTTCAGAGTCTAATGAACGGAGCATGGACCCCCAGGTGACCATAATGAGTGAGTGTATGTAGGTGTAACAGTGTCTATATCCATCTGAGTTACAGAGGGATATCTAACACAATGCAAAGCAATGTGTTGGATACCTCCTGGCAGTTAAAGAGCTAGAGTGGTTCACTTCTGAGGTAAACCAACTGCACCACAGGACAAATTAAAATGCCTTTGATTGAAATGGGCTGTTAGCCCCTAGAATGCTAGAGAGGTCTCCAGTGCATTGCTTCACAATGCATTGTAGACCTCTAGCATTCAAAAGGTTTAAAACCCCACTTAAATCAGTGGGAATATGGTTCAGTTGGTTTAACTCAGATTTACACACTCTAGTTTGTTGAATTATAAAAACAAACTGGAGTTATTCTGGAGTAAACTATGCACTTGAATATCGCTTTTTAACCCCTGAAATGCCTGAGGGGTCTCACGTGCATTATTTTGCAATTCATTGGAGACTTCTCTGGTATTCAAGTGGTTAAACACTAATTTAATTTAAAAGGCATCCTTATTTGTCCCCTATGTTGAAGTCGGTTTCTCCAGAATAGCTTTATAAATATGGTCCTTTATTATTCTGTGTGCGTATAAATATGGGCCTGTATTACTGTGTGTGTGTTTGTGTGACTGTTTGTGTGTAAATATAGGCCTGTATTACTGTGTGTGTGTTTGTGTGACTGTGTATATAAATATGGGCCTGTATTACTGTGTGTGTGTTTGTGTGTGACTGTGTGTATAAATATGGGCCTGTATTACTGTGTGTGCATTTGTGTGACTGTGTGTGTGTATAAATATGGACCTGTATTACTGTGTGTGTGTGTTTGTGTGACTGTGTTTACAAAATATGGGCCTGTATTACTGTGTGCGTGTTTGTGTGACTGTGTGTATAAACATATGTCTGTATTACTTTGTGTGACTGTGTGTATATTTGTCTCCTATGGTGCATCTGATTTTCTCAAGCATTACTTCACTTTTCTTAGCCCTTTGAGTGACAGAGTGTAACCCTCTGAAACTCAAAGGACTAAGGCTGTTTCTGTGCGCATGTGTGTATGCGTTCTTTCCAGAGCATGCGTGTGCATAACTTGTGAAAAAATGCAAGTTGGCTTTTTATCAGACTGACTGTATTTTGTTGTAATGGTAAAGGAAGAGTCATTGCAGTGTCAGATGTGTAGTTAGTACACTACGTGAAACCACTTGAACATATGGTGAACAAAATGTGAGGGGCTACATACTGTACCTGATTCTGTGTACATAGAGGAAATACAGACACATTGGCTGGAGATGGTGTTACACGTTTCATCATTGGCACAGGTAGGGCAGGCAGCAGACACTACAGAGACTGAGATATAAGACCACCGCAAAGTGTTAAAGATATTGTACAAAATAAAGTTGTTTTTGACAGTCCCTATTCATCCTAATACAGTTGCTACTACATTCTTCCCAAATTGCTATCAAAGTGTCATCTATTATTCCTGTTTTGTCTGCATTGCAAATATACTTTTTTGCAGGCCGTCTCTTGGTAATAACTAATGTTCTATTTTTTTGTCAAAAATTATATTTCTGTGGAAGTATTGTCAATCTTGAGACAAAAAGAAAATGTTCTATTTGTACATTTCCTTTTATTATTCAGATGCAATCTTTGTTTTATGAGAACACTAGTTAGGTGCATGACCACATTTTTCAACCACTAAACCAAGTCTAACTTCTTTTACACAGACATTGATCTAATTGGTGTGCAAAGTACTTGAAGAACATGGATATAAAACCTTATTAAAAAGCTGTGTAAGAAAATAACTTTTTTTTTTTCACTGCAGAAACATTTGGAGAAACTGAGTGAAAGGACAGAAAAGTGGCACCTGAGGTTTGATATAGATAAATGCAAAGTTATTCATTTGGGCTTGCAGAAATATGAACGCTATATATATATATATATATATATATATATATATATATATACACTAAATGGAAAACTCTCTGGGGAGAAGTATTTGGGAACACTTGAAAACCAGGGGTCACCAACCTTTCTTTTAATGAGAGCAACTTTTCATTAGTGAAAAATATACAGAGCTATTCCAAAAGATATAAAGACAATATATGCATTGGTAACAGCACATATTAAAAACCAAGCATTGTAAAGCTGTTCTTAAAGCTTAATTCTTTCCCATACTTTTCAATAACAAAGAGCTGCACAGAAACAAGTGATGTCCTATATGGGTTGAGACTTAAAATTAGCAGAAGGAATCCTTATTCACTATGAAGGAGAAAATGTTACTTGTCAGAAAATACAGATTTTTATGATTTATAGTGCCTTCTTTATCCCTATCCTTAAGGACACTATCCCAAATTCCCATGAATATAGTCAGAATGCAAACCCATATTCTCTTACCATCTTTGACAAAAGATGCCACCCACAACACTTTCTATGCTATATTTTTGAATAAGCATGCCAATTAATATATATAATCAGACAGTTATTTATTCAAGAACTATAATGGTTGTTTGGGGCAGGAAAATCACAAACATGTAAAGCACTCTATTATCTGCATTACTATAAACTTTCTTTTGGGTAAGTGGTGGTTATGGCATATAAAAGTTGTGTATATTGAAAGTCAGAGATGCTCAACTAGGAACAAGCCCACAATACAAATTTGCAGGCTCTATAGGAATGGTATCCTACCCAGGGAGCAATCTCTTTTAGCCCACTAGTGCATTTCACCGAGAAGAAATATCAGAAAACATATCATACTGGTCCTGCCATTACAGCAGTCCAACCACAAAATGCCAGGCAATTAGCTACACCTCATTGATGAGGCCCAACAAGGTCGAAACATACGTCTGGGGTTGGCTGTTTCTCTTGTTCAGAGAGGAATTTAAGCACAGTAAGGATGTATAATTTTATTTTTTATTGAGTGGCTATGTTGGCAGTTATTGTAGATACTTAAAAAAAGTAAACGCTGCCTGTTATGACTGTTGGTTTGAATGCAGGTAGAATGTTAATCCAGAGAGATATCTGATTGCCATTTGGAAGGATTTTTTTTTATCCACTTGGAGCATAACTGGAATCTATTTCAATTTGTTTTAATTTGCCATCCTCTGGTAAAAGGATATGGCAAAGGTTGATGTACACACTTTTCAACTTCCTCAGGTATGCTAATATGTATTCTCAATAAACCCTTGGCTGTGTAGGCGTCTCTTAGTTCAGAATGTAACATCTGGTCCAAATACCTGGTTTAGATATGCCAAATGCTGGTAAGATTGAATTAAAATTCCCTGTTTACAATCTCAAATTAGTGAAACTGTCTTTGACAAAGGATGTTTTCCTGCAAACCCTATGTTTTTGAAGCCAGTTTTCCCATCTCATGCTGTAGTCATTTAATGCATGTCACCTAACTTACCTACTGTCAAGCAATAAAGTGCTAGAAGCAATACCACAAATGACCTCATTTTCAGATGTGTTGACTCTAAAAAGAGGAGGCAGAAGGGAAAGAAGCAAAAAGTTAGTGAATCAGTAAATTACACATTTCTTTCTTTGTAATATGTGGTCAATTAAATAGTTATTAAGATTTGGGTTTTGTTATAATGGGATAGTAAATGATTATCTGTAGGGGTTAGGAAAGATTTTTTGGGGCATACTTTTCAAAAAATGGACATTCAAAAAAGGTTGAACCTGCTGTTTTCAGCCTCTTCAACTATGTTACTATCTCTCTGATGTGATGAATGTACACATGGCCCAGTGAGGCTAATGTACTAAGCAAGTGATTCACTTATGGAGAAACCTGATTGCACTATAGGAGACAAACTGAAACATCCAAATTGATTTAAACTGGATTTTTAACCTTGTGACTAATAGAAGTCCCCAACATAACGCATAATCCTTAGCAGTTCATTGAAGACCTCTCCTAAATGTATGTGGCTAAAAGTCCCATCTAAATTAAGGATTTTTTTTAGGTTTGTATTTATCCTTTATGGTGCAGTTGGTCTGACTCATAATTGTTTCAGCAGATATGTGTCACAGTAGGAGTACACTATTCAGCAGTAATAGTCTTACAATATATGCTTTCTTCCATAATAGAGGTTTGCTACTCTTTTAACCATAACACATGTAAGGGACGATAATATATTTAGTAAAATCCCAAGACATCTTTCCAGAATTGATCCTCATATCCCTTAAGACTAGATTACTCCTTTAAGGACCAGAACAGTACACAGTGCATTGCAAAGCTTTGCACATCAGTTTGAATGGCAGCCATTGCATTGCATTGGATCCTTCACTGGTATTCCAAGGGTTAATATCAATCAATCAATCAATCAATCAATCAATCAAAGAGACATGTATATTTAGCATCCGTTTGTTATTTGCAAGGGAATTTGGTGTATATTCTCTCATGCTATATCATTTACTTTATGATGTACTTAGGAGGATTTTAGCTATTCTAAGGCAAACAAACAAAACCATACACTGGACTTTTCTCTCATTGAATGCTGGAGATGACTCCACTAGATTTATGTATTAAAGGCATGTTCTCTCCTAACAGATGTTTTAAAATGTCTTCTACAGTCATTAAGGCTAGAGGAAAATACTCAAGCTGATGAATAGCAAAGTATATACCTAAGCAAGTAGTTTAGCAAGAGAATATGCACTGAATATATATCTTATTTTGACAAATGTCTGTGTTAGTTACCCATGTGAGCTGACCTGGCACATGAAAAAGTCCATTGATGCACTTGTTGATGTCTGTCATATTTGCTTACCTGGGACTTTTCAGGTGAAAAGATGCAGGCAACAATGCAATAATACTTCATTCTGTGAGTGGTGTTTATATAGCTAAGGGAAAAGGGTGTGTTTAGGCGGTGACGACTTGTACCCATCAGTGCTAAACTCAATTTGGCCTCAAGCTGAAATAAACTAGTTCATGATCATATCTTAAATGCTTAAAAGGACAAAGTAGATCACTGAAACTGTTTAGAGGTGCAAAAATATATGTATTCACTTGTAGTACCTACTACCACTAATCACTATTCAAGCTGAGCATGATGGACAAAAGAAAACTGGAGTAATTCTGGAGCAATTATTGAGGACAAACAAAACGTCCTACTGATTTAAAGTAGACCTGTTATGCTAAGATATATTTACTTAATTTTAAAGGGAATTACTAACCATTTATTTGTGACATAAAGGGCTTTTTGCGAAATTAACATTTATTTCTTGGTGACACAGTAAAGCACTTTATGCTAATTAATTCCTGTGTTTAGCCAGTATTACCTCTCACTGTGGTATGGATGAATGTAGATAGCGAACACACGGGGACATTTCTAGAAGTTTGTCCTTCAATAGAACTGGAAAGCACACTGTGCACTGAATTGCTATAAAGTGCCATTTGGTGCCACCATAAAATAAAGGTTAATGTCTCAAAAACTATTTATTTTACAGAAAAATGGCTAGTTCAAAATATAGGCAGAGTTTAATTTTCAGAAAAACAAACTATGCTGCAGAGACCTCTATAGTAGTGTATGGGAGAAAACATAATTTAAATCAATGGGAATTTTGGGACTTCTCATTTCTCCCCGATGTGCAGTTGGTTTGTCCTAGAATTATTACAGTTTTTATTAGTTATTTTGCCTTTTAAATGGGAAATTCCTCAAAAGAGAAATTGTAGGCAACGGTTGAGTATTCCCTAAGTATTTCTTAATATGGCAGAGGAGCCAATAAGTATTTCTTAATAATCATATTCTGATATATTAAGAAGTGCCTATAAACTGTATAATCAGTGTTCTTTGTGTTGCAATGGTGATATTTAGTGTTGAGCGAGCATGCTCGGCCGATGCTCGGATCGGCTCGAGCATCGCTCTGCTCGGCACATGGCGGTACTCGTACGAGTACCGCATGTGCTCGCCCGCCATGTTCGGGTCTCCTCCCCGCACGTTTTGCGGCTGCTGCGCAGCCAATAAACGTGCAGGGAGGCTCTGACATCGGTGTAATGCCAGCAGCCATGTTGGCTGCTGGCATTACACTGATTGGCTGGCCAGAACCCGTGGTCAGGTGCTGTATAGCACCTGACCATCGAGTTCGGCTCAGTCTGAGCCAGGGAGAGCTGAGGATAGGAAGGGAAAGGCAGTGTAGGGAGGAAAAAAACAAAAATTGTGAAAAAAAAGAACCAAAAGTCCTTTTTAGGACTACTGTGTGTGGGGGCAGCAGGTTATTTGGTGTGGGGGGAAAAAAACAAAAAAAAAAAAAAAAAAAATATTCTGTTTAGTGTGAAAAGTTGCAGATTAGAGCACATTCTGTTTAGTGTGCACAGTTGCAGATTAGAGCACATTCTGTTTAGTGTGCAAAGTTGCAGATTAGAGCACATTCTGTTTAGTGTGCAAAGTTGCAGATTAGAGCACATTCTGTTTAGTGTGCAAAGTTGCAGATTAGAGCACATTCTGTTAAGTCTTCAAACTAAAATATCAAAGTCACGTATTCCATTCAGTGTGCGTCGCCGCAGTTTAGCAGCACATTCTGAGTACTGTGCAGAGTTGCAGAATAGGAAGAAATACTGTTAAGTCTTCAAACTAAAATATCAAAGTCACATATTCCATTCAGTGTGCTTCGCCGCAGTTTAGCAGCACATTCTGTGTACTGTGCAGAGTTGCAGAATAGGAAGAAATACTGTTAAGTCTTCAAACTAAAATATCAAAGTCACATATTCCATTCAGTGTGCTTCGCCGCAGTTTAGCAGCCTATTCTGTGTACTGTGCAGAGTTGCAGAATAGGAAGAAATACTGTTAAGTCTTCAAACTAAAATATCAAAGTCACATATTCCATTCAGTGTGCTTCGCCGCAGTTTAGCAGCCTATTCTGTGTACTGTGCAGAGTTGCAGAATAGGAAGAAATACTGTTAAGTCTTCAAACTAAAATATCAAAGTCACATATTCCATTCAGTGTGCTTCGCCGCAGTTTAGCAGCCTATTCTGTGTACTGTGCAGAGTTGCAGAATAGGAAGAAATACTATTAAGTCTTCAAACTAAAATATCAAAGTCACATATTCCATTCAGTGTGTTTCACCGCAGTTTAGCAGCCTTTTCTGTGTACTCTGCAGAGTTGCAGAATAATAAGAAATACTGTTAAGTTTTCAAACTCAAATATTAAAGTCACATATTCCATTCAGTGTGTTTCACCGCCGTTTAACAGCCTATTCTGTGTACTCTGTACAGTTGCAGAATAATAAGAAATACTGTTAAGTTTTCAAACTCAAATATTAAAGTCACATATTCCATTCAGTGTGCTTCACCGCCGTTTAACAGCCTATTCTGTGTACTCTGTACAGTTGCAGAATAATAAGAAATACTGTTAAGTTTTCAAACTCAAATATTAAAGTCACATATTCCATTCAGTGTGTTTCACCGCCGTTTAACAGCCTATTCTGTGTACTCTGTACAGTTGCAGAATAATAAGAAATACTGTTAAGTTTTCAAACTCAAATATTAAAGTCACATATTCCATTCAGTGTGTTTCACCGCCGTTTAACAGCCTATTCTGTGTACTCTGTACAGTTGCAGAATAATAAGAAATACTGTTAAGTTTTCAAACTCAAATATTAAAGTCACATATTCCATTCAGTGTGTTTCACCGCCGTTTAACAGCCTATTCTGTGTACTCTGTACAGTTGCAGAATAATAAGAAATACTGTTAAGTTTTCAAACTCAAATATTAAAGTCACATATTCCATTCAGTGTGTTTCACCGCCGTTTAACAGCCTATTCTGTGTACTCTGTACAGTTGCAGAATAATAAGAAATACTGTTAAGTTTTCAAACTCAAATATTAAAGTCACATATTCCATTCAGTGTGTTTCACCGCCGTTTAACAGCCTATTCTGTGTACTCTGTACAGTTGCAGAATAATAAGAAATACTGTTAAGTTTTCAAACTCAAATATTAAAGTCACATATTCCATTCAGTGTGTTTCACCGCCGTTTAACAGCCTATTCTGTGTACTCTGCAGAGTTGCAGAATAATAAGAAATACTGTTAAGTTTTCAAACTCAAATATTAAAGTCACATATTCCATTCAGTGTGTTTCACCGCCGTTTAACAGCCTATTCTGTGTACTCTGTACAGTTGCAGAATAATAAGAAATACTGTTAAGTTTTCAAACTCAAATATTAAAGTCACATATTCCATTCAGTGTGTTTCACCGCCGTTTAACAGCCTATTCTGTGTACTCTGTACAGTTGCAGAATAATAAGAAATACTGTTAAGTTTTCAAACTCAAATATTAAAGTCACATATTCCATTCAGTGTGTTTCACCGCCGTTTAACAGCCTATTCTGTGTACTCTGCAGAGTTGCAGAATAATAAGAAATACTGTTAAGTTTTCAAACTCAAATATTAAAGTCACATATTCCATTCAGTGTGTTTCACCGCCGTTTAACAGCCTATTCTGTGTACTCTGTACAGTTGCAGAATAATAAGAAATACTGTTAAGTTTTCAAACTCAAATATTAAAGTCACATATTCCATTCAGTGTGTTTCACCGCCGTTTAACAGCCTATTCTGTGTACTCTGTACAGTTGCAGAATAATAAGAAATACTGTTAAGTTTTCAAACTCAAATATTAAAGTCACATATTCTGTGTAAGATGAAGAAGGCGGGTAAAAAGGGACGGGGAAGTGGACGTGATCCTGAAAGTTCAGGGCGCGGGTCAGGACGCGGAGAAACTGTGCCTGGTGCCAGAGCACAAGAAAGAAAGACATCCACCATACCTAGCTTCATGTGTAATTTTACAGGGCGTCGCAGGACATCACTCTCGAGGTCCGACCAGTGCGAACAGGTGGTCGGTTGGATGACAGCTGATACTGCTTCCAGTCGGTTAAGCACCACCCTGTCTTCCACCAAGTCCACTCTCAGTAGCCAAGAGTCTGGTCAACATAATCCTCACTCTGATCATCCTTCCTCCCACCATACACGGTCTGGTCAAAGAAGTGATCCCACACTGGGATATAGTGAGGAGCTCGTCTCATCACCAATCCTTCATTTGACCCTCTCTCCAAGCACGCTTGCAGAGGAACATGATATCTTGTGCCCTGATTCACAACCTCTAGAGGCTACCCAATCACAAGAAGATGACAGATGTGAACGGCATTTAAGGTCAAAGGAAGTAGTGGATGATGATGATGATGATGAGACACAGTTGCCATTAAATCAACCACTATTTCCGTCTCAAGACCTTGTTGAGGAGAATGTTATACAGTTGTCAATGACTGAGTATGTGGTGGGATCAAGACTTGAGGAGGATGATCAGAGTGAGGAAGTGGAGGAGGACTTGGTGGACGATGAGGTGACTGACCCCACCTGGGAAGGTGTAGAGCCGAGCGATGACAGCAGTCCTGAGGGTGAGCCATCTGCAGCACCGCAACAGGCTGGAAGAGGCAGTGGTGTGGCTACAGAAAGAAGGCGGACCGCACCAAACCGGCCCGCAAATGTTACACGGAGCACCCCCTTGCGTAAATCTACCTTGCCAAGGGGTAGGTGTTCCGCGGTATGGCGTTTTTTTAAGGAAAGTGCGGACGACAAAAGAATTGTAGTTTGCAACCTGTGCCACACCAGAATGAGCCGAGGCATGAACACTAGAAACCTCACCACCACCAGCATGATCCGACACATGGCATCCAAGCACCGTAGTAAGTGGGAGGAACGCCTGGATCGTCCATCTGTGTCTGCAGGCCACACCACTGCCTCCTCTTCCCCTGTTTTCGGTGCCGGCCAATCGCCTGTCGAAGGCGCAGGCCCGCATACCTCCCGCCCTGCACCTGTAGCATCTGAAGCACCATCAGCGACCACATCCACTTCCCTGTCCCAGCACAGCGTCCAAATGTCGTTACCCCAGGCATTTGAGCGCAAGAGAAAGTACCCAGCCACCCACCCACAGGCCATAGCACTAACCTCACACCTTTCAAAATTACTGGCCATCGAAATGCTGCCATTTAGGCTTGTGGACACTGAGTCCTTCCGCAGCCTGATGGCAGCAGCTGTCCCTCGGTACGCGGTCCCCAGCCTCCACTACTTTTCCCGGTGTGCCATCCCCGCATTACACCACCATGTGTCCCGTAACATCACCCGTGCCCTGACCAACGCAGTTACTGGGAAGGTCCACTTAACGACTGACACATGGACAAGTGCTTGTGGCCAGGGACGCTACATTTCCCTGACGGCACACTGGGTGAATGTCGTGGAGGCTGGGAGCGACTCGGACCCTGGGATGGCACGGGTGCTACCCACGCCGAGGATTGCGGGCCCTACCTCCATCAGGGTTTCCACCAGCACCTACGTTATTGGCTCCTCCTCCTCCGTTTCCACCTCCGAATTCTCTACACACACCGCCACTCCCCCATCAGCCAGTAGCTGGAAGCAGTGTAGCACTGCAGTGGGGAAGCGTCAACAGGCCGTGCTGAAGCTGATCTGCCTTGGGGACAAACAGCACACGGCCTCAGAGCTGTTGCAGGGGATTAGTCACCAGACCGAGCAGTGGCTCTCGCCACTCAACCTGCAAGCAGGCATGGTTGTGTGTGATAATGGGCGTAACTTGGTGGCGGCTTTGGAGCTCGGCAAGCTCACACACGTACCATGCCTAGCGCATGTATTTAATTTAGTGGTGCAGCGATTTCTAAAAACCTACCCCAATGTGCATGATCTCTTGACCAAGGTGCGCCGCGTGTGTGCACATTTCCGTAAGTCATCAACAGCTTCAGCCGGCCTGTTGAAGCTGCAGCAGCGCTTACAATTGCCAGCTCACCGGCTGCTGTGTGACGTGAGCACGCGCTGGAACTCCACCTTCCACATGTTGGCCCGGCTTTGTGAGCAGCAGAGGGCAGTAGTGGAGTACCAGCTGTTACACGGTCGTCGCCTCTCCGTTCAACTTCCTGTAATCAGAAGTGAGGAGTGGGAATGGATGTCAGACCTCTGTGAGGTTTTACGCAATTTTGAGGAATCGACACAGATGGTGAGCGGCGATAACGCTATTATCAGTGTAACCATCCCACTTCTGTGTCTACTGAAACGCTCGCTGCTCACAATTAAAACCGACGCTTTGCATGTGGAAGAGGTGGAAATTGGGGAGGAAGAGCTTACACAAGGTGATAGCCAGAGCACCCTCACTTCGTCTTCTCAGCGACAATTGGAGGAGGCGGAGGAGGAGGAGGAGGAGGAGGAGGAAGACACGGTTGCCTCCGCTACAGAGGGTAGCCATGGAACTTTAGTTCCATCTCTTCAGCGTGGGTGGGCAGAAGAGGAGGAAGAGGATGAGGAGATTGAGAGTCATCCTCCTGGTGAGGACAGCGAAATCTTGACTGTTGGTACTCTGGCACACATGGCTGACTTTATGTTAGGCTGCCTTTCCCGTGACCCACGCGTTGTACGCATTTTAGACAACACGGATTACTGGGTGTTCACCCTTCTGGACCCCCGCTACAAAGAGAATTTCTCATCTCTCATTCCTCCGGTGGAGAGGACAAGCAAAATGTTGCAATACCAGAAGGTTCTTGTTGAAAAATTGCTCCAAAATTTTCCATCTGACAACGCTGGCGGCAGAGTACGTGCTACCTTGGCCAACCGAGAAGGGGAGAAAAGGGGAGCACACAGCAGTTCCGAGAAAGGCAGGGCAACACTCTCCAAGGCGTGGGACACCTTCGTGACACCCCGCCAGCACCCTCACCCTGATGCGCAGCCTAGTGTCACAAGGAGGGAAAAGTTTTGGAAGATGGTGAAGGAGTACGTAGCAGACCGTGTCAGCGTCCTCAATGATCCCTCTGTGCCTTACAACTACTGGGTGTCCAAGCTGGACACGTGGTATGAACTGGCACTCTACGCCTTGGAGGTGCTGGCCTGCCCTGCCGCCAGCGTTCTGTCTGAGCGGGTATTTAGTGCTGCTGGTGGCATCATAACAGATAAGCGTATCCGCCTTTCCACCGACAATGCTGATAGGTTGACACTTATAAAAATGAACAAGGCCTGGATTTCCCCTGACTTCTCCACTCCACTGGAGGAAAGCCCCGGGGGAACATAAACTCACTTTACATATATTATTTACAATGATGGGAATACTCTGTATTCCCATTCACCCCTTCCACCCAAAAAACGGGTATATGGTTGACTCTTAATCTTCTCATCCTCCTCCTCCTCTTCCATATGCCCTGTGCTATAATTTTTATATAGGGCCAGCTCACCAGCGGGCCCTGTGATATAATTTTTATATAGGGCCAGCTCACCAGCGGGCCCTGTTTGACAATTTTTATATAGGTCAGCTCACCAGCGGGCCTTCTCATATAATGTTTTATTGGGTCAGCTCTCTAGCGGGCCCTCTCATATAATGTTTTATAGCGTCAGCTCACTAGCGGGCCTTCGCATATAATGTTTAGGATGGTCAGCTCTGCAGCAGACCCTCACCCATAATGTTTTAGATGGTCAGCTCAGCGCACGTTTCCCTCTTAATCATGGCCTCAGTTCAATAAAATCAAGGAAATTTTTGGGATAATTTGCCTCTGCGCACATTTCCCTCTTAATCATGGCCTCACTTCAGAAAATCAAGGAAATTTTTGGGAGAATTTTCCTCTGCGCACGTTTCCCTCTTAATCATGGCCTCACTTCAGAAAATCAAGGACATTTTTGGGATAATTTGCCTCTGCGCACGTTTCCCTCTTAATCATGGCCTCAGTTCAGAAAAATCAAGGAAATTTTTGGGAGAATTTGCAGATGATATACAAGTAAATATACAGCAAATATTGTTTGGTAACAATTTTTCGCCTAAAGTCGTTTTTATTTTCCTTTTTGTGTGTTTTATGGTCAGTCTGTAAAAATGGCGTACTACGGGCGAAAGATCGTTCCCAGCAGCGATGTTGGAGTCCAAGGTGCATCCAGACATCCTCCCTATGCTGTCCCTGAACCATTTCTGTAGTGTTTCCATCTTTTTCTGCCCTTTTCCTATGGACCAGGCACCCTCCCCTCATCAGAGCAGGGGGTGCCTGGTGTAATGCTCGAGTCCTCCCATTGACTTCAATGGGGCTCGGATGCTCGGCCGAGCACTCGAGCCTCAGGGGGTGCTCGGTCAGAGCACCCGAACATCCGAGCATTGGGGTGCTCGCTCATCACTAGTGATATTATATGTATAATGTCAGTATATCTTCACAGCCACCTCTGAGACCTATATAAGCCTTACAGTACAGATTCTTTCACAACTAATAAATAATAATAAATACAAAAAAAATTAATTTCCCATTTTTCCCCCTATAATTCCCTCCCATAGAAAATCCATACCAAGAACTTGCACTTTTCTATCTATGCTTTCTACGGCTGCAAGGTTCCCACCATAATATTATTGCTACTGAGGGCTTAAAGCAGAAATCCACAGCTGAAAGTAAATGTTGTGAGCAGTTAGAGTCCTACAAGTAGCATAAGTTCCCTTGAGGACAAAAGGGAGTATAGATATGCCATTACTTGAAGAAGTTTAAAGGGTAGCACTTCCCATTAAAAATGATGGTACAGCCATCCTTGGAAAATAACTGCAACTTGGTATATGCCAGCAGGATGTAACTCGGAACATCAGTTCTTTAAAACCTCTGTTTTCATCAGAAGAAAATGGCATCATGTTACTAACCAACATTTTCCCAGATGTGCCATTCCACAAGTACACTTTTGGATTTTTCAGTTTTTGACTTCTCCTTAAGAGTGCAATACGTGTGGGGCGGCAGCATATAGTAGAACAACTGTATAACATAATTATCTTAAGAACATGACTAATGGTGGGGGAGCTGGAAATGGGTGTGGTGACTATGATTCTTGTCACCTCCAACTAACTCACAGTCATCCTTCTCCGTGCCTTGCATTTGCACAACACCAACATAGAATAGGAAAATATGTTGCACAACACCATCATACAGAATGTCCCAATTTCTGATATGTCTATTTAATAACTATCATGTGCCCTTTGCCACGTGGCCTTTTAGGATTGCTTCTGTTGCTTCTAGTTGAGGCAGATCCTAACATGGTGTTGGTGTGTATCAGACCTGTGATAGTGTTTTAAGTGGGATCTCAAAGAGAATGTATCTAAATGGGACCCTCAGGAGAGAAAGAGACTAGCAACGCATGTGGAACCAATAAACTGGTGTTGACGGTCGTATGAAATGCCGACTTGAAAGGAAGGACATATATGAACATAACTGGCTACAGCTGGCTTGCAGGGAGAAGTTCAGTCAACTATAAATAAGGGGCATATACAAATATGTCCAACTCCAACTGCTAAATGAACCAAAATACCATTATGATCGACAACATAAGCATGTATCCTCAAGAAGATGCCAAATATAAAGGTGAGAGGAAATTCATAAAGTCATAAAACCACTTTTCTCTTATGTTCAATATGGAACACAGGTGCCATGGGGTTGAGTCCCTCCTCCTGGAGGGCAAAACAAATCTCAAAAGACAGAATGTTTGAGACTCCCTCCTCCTCCAGCTCACCCCCTCGCCTACTAACTTCCAAAATTCATGTGTCCTGCTAGAAGCTGGATGGGCAAGACACAGACTATTAGTTTTTCTTAGGTTTTTCTTATTTTGTTCTTAGATATGGGGCTGTATAATTCCCCATTAGGTGGGTTACCATCAGTTGGCTTCCCTGGAGTGGATTCACCAGTTCACAGATGCTTTGTGGACCTTTTCAGTCTTGTGGAGGGAATCTTGCTGCCACATTTTCCCTCATGACAGGGTCTCTTGGGACTCTTTCTTCTCTTTAAGATGGCAAACTGAAGACAGAAAACCCATCAGTAACCCTTTGAGTGTCTCTAGCCCACTTTATGTCCCTTCCTTTGTGGCCTCTCCGTAAGGGCCTGTTTCTGAGCCTTGGTAGTCTCTGGCATCCATTATTGGTATCTTTCTTATCTATATGTTCCTTTCAGAGGGCTTTGGATTAAGGATGGCTGCTCTCTTTTCTGGGATGTATCCATCCTTTTCCATTTTGGCTATTTTGATGTGTATGTGTTTTTTTGGAGTTATTTTTACCTCCCTACTGTTTTATACTCCCTTCAGATGTTCCCCGGGTGTTTTGGGTCTCTTGATAACTTTTTCATATTGATGATTTTAGTATGATAGCCCCTTTAAGAATTGGAGCCAGCCCTCCTTCATCTTTGCTCCACTGACTTCTGTGGTACATATCTCTGCAACTGTTTTAGATACAACGGTCAGAGAGGGCTCTATCTTCTTGTCTCCTCATGTCCTGTCATCTGGTCCACTTTCTTAGTGGTGTCAACCCTGGATGCCTTTCTTAATCTTAGTTCCATACCAGGGAGCTACATAGGGCTGTTCTCAGGAACTGGTTGGGTAATTCCGAGCACCTGTGTCAGCAGGTGTCTCTCCCTCCGAAAGCCAGGGTAGATCTCAGGTGATTGTTGCATCACCTGAATATCACAGTGCCCGTGATTGCCTCCAGTGTTACTCTACTGTAAAAGCGACCTTACTACTTCCGGGCTGTCGCTCAGTGCAAGTCGCTGTTCCTATAGGTCACTGGTAATTGCTGTCATGTGTCCGCCCACCTACTAGTCCTTAAAGTCCTCAGCATTTCCAATACCCAGTGCCCTTTTGTGGTGTACCTGAACCTTGTGCTGTGTTGGTCAATTTACTGATTCCTGTGTATTACTGCTGGCTTCGTCTGACTACCCGATCCGGCTCTGACTCCTGAGTTAGTTTGACTACCCAATCCAGCTCTGAACCCTGGCTTCGTCTGACTACCTGATCCGGATCTGACTCCTGGCTTCATCTGACTACCTCCTCCTCTGTTGCTGTCCCGGCTTTGGTTTACTGCCAGCCTCGGCTAACCAGCCCTGGATATCGTTCACCCTTGGCTTCCTGGTCCTACTGTTACCACCACGCTTGCTACCCCTGTAGCAGTGCTTGTTAGGTCAGTCCGTGTCACTGACCTTCTGCGTCCTATAGTCCGGGTGGCTTGTTGCCTTGTCTAGCATTCTAGGTGCAGTTTACCTTTGCCTCTCGTTATACCCTAGCGATAGGGTATAGATAAGCTATTGTTAACCTGCCTAGTGGAGGGTTGAGGAAGTGCCGTGTACTGTCCTCATTCTCGGTCTCGTTAAGGTTGCGGGGGGCCAGTACATATACATTACTAGTTACACCTGCCTAGTGAAAGGTTGAAGAAAGTGTCATGCCCTGTCCTTACCTGGTCTCGTGAAAGTGGATAGGTACATTGCTGCTCCTATTTGTACTTGTCAGTGTCTTTAATTCTCAACTCACTCCATGTCAGTACAAAAGGGCCATGAACCCTGACGGTACAGATACCAGTAGTGGGCAGCCAACTAGTATCATGTCCAGGATGGATATGCAGGAACAACGTTTTGATCACTTGTCAGTAGTGTTGCAGACACTCTTAGAACAAACGGTGCATCTTGATAAGATTGGGTAACCACTGATGGCCTCCTCGGTATCAGCATCAGTAACAACCACTCAGGTGGAGAATACGAATTATAAAGGGCTGTCTGGGACCGCTCTATTCCCTCTAAGATATGATGGGAATCCCATGTTGTGTCGTGAGTTCATAAAACTACTTTTCATTTTTTTGGAACTGGTACCTCATGTGTTCCAAAGCGAAAGAAGCAAAGTAGTATTTGTGATTTCCTTGTTGAACGGCAAAGCCTTGGCATGGGCCAATTCATTGTGGGAGACGGCTAAACCCATAAATTCGAATTTTACTCAATTTGTTGAAGCCTTCCATAGTGTTTTTGACATTCCAGGTCGGTCAATCTCTGCCGCAAAAAAATTGATAACGATTCAACAGGGAGCCCGTACAGTAGCAGAATATGTTACTGAGTTTTGTACACTAGCGGAGGTAGGCTGGAACAATGAAGCTCTGGTGGTAGCTTTCTCGCAAGGGCTCAGTGATGATATTAAAGATGAGACAGTAGCTCATGAGCTGCCGGTGGATCTAGATCAGCTTATTTCCTTTACCATAATTATCGACACCCGTATAAGAGAAAGATCCACATATAAAAACCACATGTGAAGGCATGAGTCTCGATTGGCACCAAACTGGAAATTCCCACCCATGCCTCCCTCGACTCCCTTGCCACCTAGTGCGGAGGTCACTAGGGTTGAGCCTATGCAAGTTGGCTTTACACATTTGTCCAGGGAGGAGCGGTCCTTCCATCGAAGAGAAGGTCTATGCCTATGTGGTAAGGCTGGACATATGTTGCGGGCTTGTCCTGTACATCCGGGAAACGCACGCACCTAGGATCCCTGAGGGGACAGATCCTAGGTGGAGTCAGTCGGTCCCCAGATCAGGAACAAAGCAAGCCTATCTTACAGGTGGCTATATCTTGGGCTAACTCCTCAGTGGCTACCCCAGCCCAGATCGATTCTGGTGCTGCAGGCTATTTTATGGATGGCTAGTTTGCTAAAGTACATAATATTCCCTTGGTGCCTTGTGACTCTCCATTGGTTGTAGAGGCTATTGATGGTCGACCACTATAACCATCCCATGTCACACATGAGACTTGTCCACTATTCGTGAGAGTAGGTGCTCTCCATGTCTGTTACGGTTTTCAAGACACTCAGACCAGTAGGTGAAATAAAATGCAATTTTATTAAGAACAAAATAAATGACAAAGATCGCCCCCTATAGGCAGCACTGCGTAGCAGCAGGAAGGCAACTGTATGAGCAATATACAATATGTTAGAAAATAGCACAGGCAACTGACAGGCACTGAGTACTGATATACAAGGGTTAACGGAATAATTAGTCCGTCTCAGTTGTTTTGTTTGGCACGCCCAAGGTGTTAAAGGTGGTGAATGGTGGAGAAGACTCAACACCAACAGTCTGCAATACTGAGGAAACTGTCCAGTAAAGAGGAACCTGCCACCCAGAGCCTTCTGTACTTGAATGGTAGCCCCCATGGGCGTATGAACTGAGCAAGTAGACTGCCAGAGCTAGAACGGATAGCCCCCACGGGTGTAACGGAGACAACTGACTTGCAAGAGCTGGAGCCACTAGCCCACACGGGCGTAATGGCAGGAACTAGATTGCAAGAGCTTGAACCAATAGCTCCCACGGGCGTAATGGAAGCAACTGAATTGCAAGAGCTTGAGCCAATAACCCCAATGTGCGTAATTGAAGGAACTGGATTGCAAGAGCTTGAGCCAATAGCCCCCATGGGCGTAATGGTAGTGACTGAATTGCAAGAGCTTGGACTAATAGCCCCCACGGGTGTAACCACAGAGACGTGCACAGAAGCAGCCAGAGCCGGGCGCCACTGGGCGCGGTAATGAGCTACACCGGACTGCAAGGAGAGGAACGGCTCAGAACACAAGCAACTCTCTGTATAGACTGAAGGCCCAGAACCGGGACACAGCTCTGCACGGGTTAACGGCTCGATAGTTGGAACACATCTCTGCACAGGGAAACAGCTCGATAGTTGAACACAGCTCTGCACGGGTTAACAGCTCGAAAGTAGGAACACAGCTCTGAAGGAGGCGGCTCAGAGGCAGGAACCAGCACAGCACGGGCAACAGCTGCATCTGCTCAGGACAGCAAGTGGGACAGTCACAATGTCGCCGTGGCGACAGGGGAGGCAGGAACGTAGACAGGGCTGGAGAACTGGTACAAGTCATGAAGCAGGAACGTCAACAAGCCGGGTCGAATCACGAAGCAGGTTCTCAGACAAGCAGGATCAGGATACAAGCAGAAACATCAGCCAGGCCGGGTCAATTCACGGAGCAGGTTCTCAGACAAGCCAGATCAGGAAACGAGCAGGAACGTCAGCCAGGCCGGGTCAAATCACGGAGCAGGAACACAGGATCGTAGTCAGAGATAGCCAAGTCGGTACATTGGAAATCAGGAACGCAGGAACACAGCACAGCAAAATTGGCTCAGGAACACCACGAAAGGGCACCTGCCACTGGCCCAGTATAAAAAGGTCACCAGGGGAGGGCCAAACAGGCTCAACCAGTCAGAGCGCTGCACAAGCAAGAGTGACATAAAGAGAAACTGCACCGTGATAATGTCGAGACCTTACAATTCGAGGTTATTCAGTCTCCACACCATGCAGTCATATTAGGATTCCCTTGGCTCCAGAGGCATAATCCCAAAGTGGACTGGGAGACTTTTGACATATTATCCTGGTCTGACTATTGTAAAGGGGCTTGCCTACAGCAACCTATTAAGATTTTGTGTACCTCCCACTCTAACCCTCAGAGTACCAGTCATTCAGTGAGGTTTTCAGTAAGGGGGAGACTAGCACTTTGCCGGAACATAGAGAGTATGACTGTGCTATTAATTTGAAGCAAGGCTCGATACCTCCTAGAGGCCGCACCTACCCCCTGTTGGTAGAGGCCATGGAGGAATACATGGAGGAATACATTACTGATGTGTTGTCCAGAGGCATAATCAGGAAATCTTCCTTGCCCGCGGGGGCTGGATTTTTGGAGCTTAGAACCTGCATCGACTATAGAGGTTTAAATAAGCCGATGGTGAAAAATACATACCCCATCCCATTAATTACGGAGTTGTTCGACCGCTTGAAGGGATCCTCTGTGTTTACAAAACTTGATTTAAGGGCGGCCTATAATTTGATTAGAATCAATGAGGGCGATGAATGGAAGACCACTTTTACACTCGTAGTGGCCATTATGAGTATTTGGTCATGCCACTTGGGCTATGTAATGCCCTAGCTGTCTTTTAGGAGTTCATAAACAATGTTTTGAAAAGTCTTCTACAGTCCTGTGTAGTGGTTTACCTGGACGATATCCTGATACACTATCCCGATATCGAGATTCATAGCAGAGATGTCACTATAAAGAAAATAAACTGTATTGCAAACTTGAAAAATGCGAATTCCATAAAGACAGAGTGTCCTTCCTGGGCTATGTTATTTCTGTAGAAGGTATTGCCATGGATACAGAGAAACTCTTGGCAGTCCTGCAATGGCCACGTCCTGTGGGTCTGAAGGCCATACAAAGATTCTTAGGATTCGCAAATTATTATAGAAAATTAATTCAAAATTTCTCTACAATAGTCAAATCCTTGAGTGGCGTAACACATAAGGGCTCTAACCCATTGGTTTGGTCCCCTGAGGCCAACAGTGCTTTTGGAGCCCTAAAATCTGCCTTTGTGGTGGTCCTTTTATCATGGAGGTGGATGCATCTGAGACCGGTGTAGGGGTAGTGCTGTCTCAAAGATCCGAGCAAGACTCTGAGGCCCTGCGTATTCTTTTCCAAAAAGATGACTAAGGCTCAGAGCCTATATGACATAGGTGACTGTGAACTGCTAGCCATTATCCTTTCTCTTCGTGAATGGCGTCACCTTCTGGAGGGAACTAATGCTCCTATCCTGATCTTAATGGATCATAAAAATTTGACATACCTGTCTGAGGCCAAGAGATTGTCACCTAGATAGTCCAGATTGGCACTGTTTCTGTCTAGATTCAATTTTGTAGTCTCGTACCTCCCTTGGTCCAAGAATATTCGTGCAGACGCCCTGTCTAGACAGTTTGCCCCAGAAAGTGAGACGGTAAGTGAACTTGTTCCGATCATTTCCCCAGATCGCATTTTGGCCACAATACGCACTAGCATTACATCTCCATTGGGCGAGGAGATTCTGGCTTCTCAGGGTAATACTCCAGTAGAGAAACCTAGCGGCAAATGTTTTCTAGAGTTCAATCTCTGTACTAAGCTACTTGAAACTTATCACTCGTCCAAGGCAGCGGGACCAACTGATTTGGTCAGTGTCACAGTGTAATGGTTTTTCAAGACACTCAGCCCAGCAGGTTAGAATAAAACACAGTTTTATTAAAAAATAAATAAGAAAGATTGCCCTCTATAGGCAGCACAGAATAATAGCGAGATATTGGCTTACAGATGCCTTCTCAAGCCCAGTATACAGATGGAAGAACTATACATATACTGTCACAGGACAGGCACAGAATGGTAAGGGTACTCAATGGTTAAGTACTAGTAATCAATCAGTCTCTGTTGTGGTGTTTGGCACGCCCAAGGTGGTAATGAGGCATCAAGTGGTGTTGGATGATACAACAAACACCTTAAGTCCATAAGGCATAGATAGCTGCTTAAGCAGAACAGGAACTGAGGCCGGAATACTGCAGAGTAGTTGGAGCCAATAGCCCCCACTGGCATAGTAACGGAGATAGATTACACTGCAAGAGCTTGAGCCAATAGCCCCCACGGGAGCCAATAGCCCCCACGGGCGTAGTAATGGAGACAACTACACTGCAAGAGCTTGAGCCAGTAGCCCCCACGGGCGTAGTAACGGAGACCAACTGTACTGCAATAGCTTGAGCCAATAGCCCCCACGGGCATAGTACTGGAGACAAACTGTACTGCAAGAGCTTGGGCCAATAGCCCCCACGGCCGTAGTAATGGAGACTAATGTTACTGCAAGAGCTTGAGCCAATAGCCCCCACGGGCGTAGTAATGGAGACAAACTGCACTGCAAGATCTTGAGCCAATAGCCCCACCGGACGTGTAACGGAGAGTTAACACTGAATGAGCTAGAGCCAATAGCGCCTCCCGCGGGCGCGGTAACGGAGACCGACTACACTGCAAGATGACAAGATGAGCCGCCGCCTAAACAAGGCTTTAAACGAGACCGGCTCAGCAGATGTAGCGGATAGTCAGCAACGGCTCTGCAAGTGTTAAAGGAGGCTCAGATAATGGAGACAACCCCTCTGCATGTGTAAATGGAAGCTCAAGGAACGGACACACAGGTCTGCAAGTACAACCGGAGGCTCAACAAACGTAGGTACCGCTCTGCAAGTGTTAAGGGACACTCAGCAAATGGAAGCACAGCTCTGCAAGTGTTAATGGAGACTCAGCAAATGGAGACACGGCTCTGCAAGTGTTAATGGAGGCAATCACGATCAGCCCTGCCACAAGCACAGCGGAAGTCAGAATGTCGCCTCGGTGACAGCAAGCAGCAGGAAGCAGGAACGATGGCAGGGTCAGTAGCAAGTTGGTTCAGGTCACGGAGCAGGAAGTCAGCCAGGCTGGGTCAGATCACAGAGCAGGGTTCTCAGACAAGCCAGATCAAGTCACAAGCAGGAACGTCAGCCGGGCCGGGTCAGATCACGGAGCAGGATTCTCAGACAAGCCAGATCAGTTCACAAGCAGGAACGTCAGCCAAGCGGGTCAGATCACGGAGCAGGAACTTAGGAGCGTAGTCAAAACAGACCAAATCGGTACACGGGAATCAGGAACACTGGAACACAGCAACAGCAACGCTGGCTCAGGAACACCACGAAAGGGCACCTGACAGGTGCCAAAGGCCAGGCATAAAAAGGTCACAATGGGTGGGCCAAACAGGCTCAGCCAATAGAAGCGCACCACAAGTGAGAGTGACAGAAAAAGATCACGGGCACCGTGATAGTTTCCCTGTGTACCGACTTGGCCTGCTGACTATTCTTCAGTTTCCTGCTCCTGTGTACAGACCCGGATTGCCTGACTACTCTTTAGTGCCTGCTCCTTTGTATCGACCCGGCCTGGCTGACATTCCTGCTCCCGTGTACCGACCCGGCTTGGATGACGTTCCTGCTCCCGTGTACTGATCCAGCCTGGCTGATGTTCCTGTTTACCGACCCAGCTTGACTGACGTTCCTGCTTCTTCAGCTCGTTGTCGCCTCGGCGACATTCTTACTCTGCAGGCGATCTGGTTACACTTGCTTACTAGCACTTGTGTCCACCTCTGTTACTGCTCCTGCAGGTTGCTAGTGTGTGCCTCCGTTACTGTTCCGGCAGTATGCCTTTGGCCTAGTCCTCCGTTACTGATCATACTGGTTGCAAGTGTCTGCCTCCATGATTGCTCCGGTAGTCACCATTGGCTTGTTCCCCGCTACTGCTCCTGCAGGTTGCTAGTGTGTGCCTCGCTACTGCTCCATCAGTGTGACTTTGGCCTAGTCCTCCGTTACCACTCATACCGGTTGCAAGTGTCTGCCTCCGTTATAGGTCTGATAGTTGCCATTGGCTTATCCTCCGTTACTGCTCCTGCAGGTTGCTAGTGTGTGCCTCCGTTACTGCTCCGGCAGTGTGCCTTTTGCCTAGTCCTCCGTTACCACTCATACCGGTTGCAAGTGTCTGCCTCCGTTATTGTTCCGGTAGTCGCCATTGGCTTATCCTTCGTTACTGCTCCTGCAGGTTGCTAGAGTGTGCCTCCGTTACTGCACCGGCACTGTGCCTTTGGCCTAGTCCTCCGTTACCACTCATACCGGTTGCAAGTGTCTGCCTCCGTTATTGCTCCGGTAGTCGCCATTGGCTTATCCTCTGTACTGCTCCTGCAGGTTGCTAGTGTGTGCGTCCGTCACTGCTCCGGCAGTGCTCTCTGCCTATATCTGTTGTACTCCGCAGTTCACGTTGTTCTGCTAGCCGTGGGCGACCTGAAGCTCTCCATGACGTGCTACCCAGTACCTTCACACTTGGGACTGGTTACACTCATTTATGAACTTTAACTCCTGCAGTACCAGAGTCCTGGGAAACTTACTCCTCTTGCCTGACCTGTGTCAATATATACTGCTTGTACCTTTAATTTGTACTGGACCTGTGTGGGCAATTGTAAGATTAACCTGTCGTGTGTCTGCATTATACTGCCTGTATACTACAGGGCCTGTGAGGGTTCTTATTGTATTGTGAATTCAATAAAACTATGTTTTTATCCTAAATCATTGTGTCTGTGAGTCGAACAAACCGTTACAAGGTGATAAAAGGGAGGCCCACTAGAGGGCCGTAATAACCGTTGAGAAAGCCAGCAGAGAAACCGGTGATACGCGTGGGGGATTTTTCTGTCTATGATACCGTCAGGTTTGAGAGAAGGAAAAGGGAAAAGGAACGGTTGGAAACTTTGAGCATAGGATTATAAGTGTATTACTGCCACGGAATCTGAACACATTGGGATGAGAAAAGGAGCCCAAGGGATGTCCAGGACAACTTCACTATAAATAGAGGTACCATAGGTGTGGTTGATTCGGAATCTGGGAGGACCTAGAGTCCATTAGTGTTGCAGGAGTAACGTGGAAGTTGATATTCACATTAGAAGAATTTGCTTGATGATATCTTTGGCTTGTCTGAATTGTATATCTTGTAATTGTATTTTATGCGGGGGCTGTGTTATTGGGAATAAACATACACCACTTTTAGATTTCTTCTTCTGTTTCTTTTCGCCCCTTTTTGTTGTGGTTTGGCTTTAACATGTTTTATATAAATGTCATGGTGTCATGTGCGTTATCAGGATCGGTTGTTCCAAGGTGTGTTCCCTCCTTTCCTCGTCTCACTGACTTGTCACAAATTGTGCACAGTGCTGTTGGTGATGACTGCACTGTGCCTGTCCCAAGCGAAAAATAGTCCCACATCCATGATTTCAGGCGATATTGATAGGGAACAAGTGGAAAAGAATGGCCTCTTTCTTCTTGTCCTCCACATTCCCCTTCACTGTCTGAGGCAGCAGATGATGTTGCTGCTGTTGCTGCTACTGCCTCAGAATCAGCATTGTAACAAGGATCAGGAGTTTTGCTGTTGCTGGTAAGTGGAACCTTTCCTAGTCCCAAATCACTTGTTGACCCCATTCCCACTGCGTCTCCATGGTGGTCTGTGGCACACTAGCTGGCCCCTCAGCATCCTGCTGCCCTTGCAACACAGCAGTAAACTTCAGATGCTCGCTGCTGGTTGGAGGAGGTGATGAGCAATGTGATAGAGGGTCCCCTAATGTCACACTTGCCATTTCTTGCCATTTCCTCCTCAGACTCAGACTCAGTGGACACATAATAGTCCTTCCAATTCCTCCTTTTATTATTTGTAAACCTGCTCATAGAGATAGCAGTCACTATGAGCCTCTCCTGCCTCAATTTTGCCTCAAAATCACAGCAGAACAGCACAGCACATTTTTATAGCAAAAAGGCATAAACTTTCTAACCACTGAAAAAATGATGAAGAATTTTGGCCAATGGGTGAAAAAAGTGAAGATTTTATTTGCCATTTTTAAAGCTGATTTTCCCGTGAAAAAGCACAGAATAACGTGGCAGATTTTTTCGTGGGAACCTTTCTCCCACCCCTAGCTATGGTGCCTAGCCATTTTTTAGAAGGGGAAAAAAGGATACAATCTACAGTGAATGTGGCAGATGTTTATAGTGATGGTTGACTGGTGTGGTGTGATTGATGTATATATCTGTATATATCAATAGATTTATTTATATTCAACATGATTCCTGTAGCAATTACCTATATCAGCTTTGAGTCTAATAAGCTATCATTTTTTGGCACACATTAATCAGTGTTCATATCAGTTGTCCCACAGTGGTAGATGGTATCAACCCTTCACATCCCTCATTCTCCTCATGCTCTGTGCTGCTGTTATTAATACATGTGGCCTGGCTTTCCTGCCATGTGTGATTTTGTCCACTTCTGTACCTGATACAGAATTAGCAAAAAACACAAGAACTGGAGGCACTTCTGGTGTTATATTGTCAAACACAGTCCAAAAATACAAAATGCCTTCCCCAGTAGGAAATCTACTCACAATTAGGAGTGTTCGGTGCGACATATATATGTCCAATGAAATCCCAGCAGAAGGGATTTTATACTGTCTCACCTACAGTATAATCCATGGTAAACATGAACACTTGCAAAGACCTCCTCTATACATCCATTAGAAAGACAAATGTATGGATAAACAAAAAACAAAAGGGTGCCCAATAGTGCCTGTTATCTGGATGAATATTGATTGAATAGGTAAAAGTAATATACTCACAATTAAAGTGGTTATGCAGAGGCTTATAACTTCTCCCAACAGAATAAACATGCAGAGACAACAACCCTGCCTCTGCTCAGGTGTCCAAAATTCAGGAAAAAGGGTGCCGCTCTTCAATCCTCTTAGAAAATAATTTTAATATTAAAGGGATAGTAATACTTAAAATGTAAAAAAAAAATGTTGTAGGGTTTATCCCCCTGAGTAAAACAAGAGCGCTCCCACTGCTGAAATGTGTTTCATTCAAAAGTTATTAATTTTCAAAGTTGAATTTTTTAGATGCAATATCACAGTGGCCTGAAATTGTACAGTGGCGCTGTTGCTACACCATCCTATGGAGATTTATGGTCCAGGGACCAGAGCTGTCCATAGGATCATGTAGCAACAGCGCCACTATACAATTTCAGTCCACTGTGATATTGCACCTAAAAAATTAAACTTTGAAAATTAATAACTTTTGAATGAAACACTTTTCAGCAGCGGGAGTACTCTTGTTTTACTCAGGGGGATAAACCCTACAACATATTCTTTTTACATTTTAAGTATTACTATCCCTTTAAAAACACAAGAGATGTAATATCAAAACAATAAATGTTGACAAAATCAGCTAAAAAGCCGTAGATTTATGTTTTGCAATTTACACTGCTTCCTCATAATCTAATGGCATATACAGAAAAAAAAGATATAAATGCGGATGTAGGCTTATTCTTTTGGGAGAAAGTATAAGCCTCTGCCCAACCATTTGAGTATATTACTTTTATATATTCAATCACTATTGTGCATGCATCTTGCTCAAAGCACACAATCGTGTCCTTTACCAGCTGATGGATGTCTGTTTTGTCATTATGGCAAGTTTCCTCAGCCATGCTTATCAGGTTTTTCTGAAATAAATATATCAGTGGAATCATTTCGCTTATTCCCACCCTACATGACTAACCAGCATGGTTGCCTCCTCAGAAGGTTTCAGCAGCTCACATACATTGCACATTAGTTGCCATTGCCCAGGTGACAAAGAGGCACCCTCCAAAGCATCCCAGGTTTGTATTGTGTACTTGCTAATGACCTTATTCTGCTCATACAAATGTTATAGCATGTACATTGTGGAATTCCACCTCTCTGAGGGTTTCAGATTCTACTACAAATAAATTTAGCACATGGGCAAAGCAGGGCACATGCACCATATCACCTGTTTTCAATGCAGTTTTATGTTGGAACTATTATCAGCATACATTGTGGGCTTGGACTTGGAAGTGGTGACAATGCTGATGATGACTAAAAAGATGACTGTATTTTGGGCATCTTTGCTTTTCTAGGACTTTCCAATTGTTTTCTCAGTTTATAGACAGGTACAGAGATCCATTTCAGTGGTGGAATATAAAGTCTTTTGACTTTCTGGCCTTATCCTCTCTATCACTCTCAATTTCCTCTGTATCTAAAGAAGGGGAGGATGCCAGAGAGATATATTCTGGTCTGCATCATCATCATCAGTCATTACGTCATGCCAGGATAGCCCACTGTTTCTTGCCCACTACTTTTATATTCCTCTAAGCTTTTACAGGTCACAAACAATATCCTTTTACTGTTACTTTCCAGATTTCTGCTACTTTCAGGACAGGTGTTTTTGGCTTGTTTGTCTCATTATCAGATGCACCATTTGGTTGAACTACTACGCCTTCTTCCATTATGTCATCAACACTAGAATGTGACTCGTTGTCTTCTGTGTTCTTACATGTTTCTTTTCTTATGGCCCTGTTGTTGGTGGTGGAACATTTGGGGGACTTTTAAATACTTCTTCCTCCTCTGAAGGGGAGGGATCACCATCATTTACTGCACACGCTGCAGGAACCATGACTGTAGTCAATTTTTGGAGCACCACCTTACTCGCACATCCCTACTCTACTCCCCAGTTCAGGACTTGCCACAGAGAGACCACTAAATCCACAGTCTTCTGTTAGTATGTATCATGGAGCATGTAATTAAATATTTAGTAAAACTTCAGAAAATCTGTAGGCAGTAGTTCTTGCAGGTAGGTTAGTCTGTGTATCAGAGCCAGGAGAGAAGGTGTTAGGGTGTAGATGACTGCACAGTGGCATGACGAAGAGCCATAAAGTAGTGAAATCAGAGTCACCAGACCAGGACAGCTCCCATCAACACTGGAAATGTCCAATCCTTTGCCAGAAAGAAAGTAGAATAGAACATAGGCATGTCCTTAGCAGAAGTGTTTTTTTTTTTTTTTCAGCATCTCAGAAAATACAAAAATTGTTGTGAGAAATGAGGCATAGGTAATGCATGATCAAACATAACATACAGCTATAAGACTAGAGCTAGACAATTCCACCAGGGTATTATAAGTAATAGTATAAGCATTAACTCACTTCCAGCGAGGTCTGTGAGGGAGGACTCCCAGAAATGACAGGCCCTCATTTTATATATCAAGAATTGGCCAGGCCAGTATGGGATCAGGATAGATACTCAAGGTAGATCAAAAATAACCCTGATCCATAGTTTCTTTCAGGGTTGAACGGCCATCTCTTTGTGGTTCAGGCTAAAAGGAAAGCCCCATTCATAACTAATTTAGTTGTAATGGAGACAGTCAATGATCAATTTAAGGAGCCTTCATTTTCTCAGGGAGCTGCAAGAGAGGTCCTGATAGAGCTTGATTTCCACTCTATTCTTTTAAGTTGTCTCATGTTTCTAGCTTTTCTTAATTTATTTTCCTCCAGAGAAAAATTATATATGTAACACATAACATATCTCATGTTTTGAAGGGTGGATTTGAGCATGCAGTTCTCTGTGATCTTGATCATAAATTAGGTATTTTCTTGTCATCCTATAATGGTATTAAATATATTAGTAAAGGTAGTGATTAAGTTGCCCATCATGATGGATTCTGGTATCCATTTCACTCTGCTGTTACTTTGTCTCCGCCTGTTGTAAATAGCCTCAATTTCCTTATTATTTTCAAAATTTGAAGAGGGACAGTGACTTTTATTGGAGTAAGTGTATTGACTGATGTTTTCTTGGTTTTCTTAAACATCTATGATATAAACTGGGTATGTCGACCTTCTGTCTGTTTCACGTGACTGATCTACTCGTCAAAATCTACTCTGGAATGTAATTATTCTATAAATCATTTCCTGAGAGCCAGGCCAGCCCCCCTTCCCACCCTGCATCAACAAAGCTGTATCAATGGCTATCTGGGGGTGTCAAAAATACAGGAGACTGGAACCCAATGGCTGGACAGAATGTTACAGCTTACCTTGGTTTCAGTGTCATCTACAGGAGTGAGGCTTCAAGCATGCAGCAGGCCTTTTTATATGTTTGCTTCCTGTAGTCTCTTCCTACCTACTTCCTCTCTCTGAGCTGCTCCTCCTACCTACTGCCTGTGGAGGGGTTTAAAGGACAGCCTATCATGGTGCCCATGATTACTTGTCAGTTATCATAGGTGTGCTCTCCATTGGTTGCCCTATGTTTAGCCTGCCCAGTATTGCCTTTATATGCTGGGCTCCTGCACCTTCTTGCTGCCCTTTTGTGGTGTTCCTGAGCCTGTTCTATGTCTGTACTGAGGTTTCCTGTGTTCACTGGGCTGGTCTGACTTTTCTCCTGTTCCTGCTCCCGTGTACTGTCCCGGCATGCCTGACTACTCTCCAGTATCGTTCCTGTGTATCGATGCGGCCTAGCTGACGTTCCTGCTCCTGGGTTCCGACCTGGCAGTCTCCCATTGTGGTCCTGGTCGCCTCGGCAACATTCTCATTTCCGGTGCCTTACTGGATTTGGCACTCCTGTCCCGCAGGCTTGCCTGTCTTCCATTGTTGCTCTGATCGCCTTTGGCCTAGTCCTCTGTCTCACCCAGTCGCAAGTGTTGCCTCCGTGATTGGACTGGTTTGCTCCACTCTGTCTAACCGGTTGCTCATGCTGCCTCCGTTGTAGCACCAGTAGTACTGTCTCGGGCTACGTGCCACTCAGTCTTATCCAGTTGCAAGTGTTGCCTTCGTGATTACACTGGTTTGCTCCACTCTATCTAACCAGTTGCTCATGCTGCCTCCGTTATAGCACCGGTAATATAGCCTCAGGCCATGTGCCACTCAGTCTCATCCAGTTTCAAGTGTTGCCTCCGTGATTGCACTGGTTTGCTCCACGCTATCTAAACCGGTTGCTCATACTGCCTCCGTTATAGCACTGGTAGCATTGCCTCTCGCTACGTGCCTCTATGTCTCATCCAGTCGCAAGTGTTGCCTCCATGATTGCACTGGTTTGCTCCACTCTATCTAACCGGTTGCTTGTGCTGCCTCCGTTATAGCACCGGTGATACTCCTCAGATATTGGCTGCCTTACCTGGTATATGGTAAGGCCGGTAGAGCCTCCTCAGTTCCTTATTGCACCAGATACTGGCTGCCTTACCCGGTATTCGGTAAGGCCGGTAGAGCCTACTCAGTTCCTTATTGCAGTAGATACTGGCTGCCTTATCCGGTATTTGGTAAGGCCGGTAGAGCCTCCTCTGTTCCTTATTGCACCTGTTACTGGCTGCCTTACCCGGTATATGGTAGGGTCGGTAGAGCCTCCTTGCTCCTTGTTGCATCAGATACTGGCTGCCTTACCCGGTATTTGGTAAGGCCGGTAGAGACTCATTATTGTATTTACTTGTCATGCTTATGTACTATATGTCATATCTATTACAGGACCTGTGAGGGTTCCTTACTAGTGATGATCGAGCACCCCGATGCTCGGGTGTTCGGGTGCTCTGGCCGAGCACCCCCGGAGGCTCAAGTTCTTGGCCGAGCACCCGAGCCCCATTGAAGTCAATGGGAGGACTCGAGCATTACACCAGGCACCCCCTGCTCTGATGAGGGGAGGGTGCCTGGTTCATAGGAAAAGGTCAGAAAATGATGGAAACACCACAGAAATGGTTCAGGGACAGCATAGGGAGGATGTCTGGATGCATCTTGGACTCCAACGTCGCTGCTGGGAACGATGTTTCGCCCGTAGTATGCCATTTTTACAGACTGACCGTAAAACACACAAAAAGGAAGATAAAAACGACTTTAGGCGAAAAATTGTTACCAAACAGTATTTGCTGTATATTTACTTGTATATCATCTGCAAATTCTGCAAAAAATTTCATCGATTTTTCGGAACTGGGGCCATGATTAAGAGGGAAACGTGCGCAGCGTAAAGCAGGTGTTCAACGTGGTTATGGCCCGGGTAAGGTACAGCATTCAGGAACGGAGGCCGCAGCTACCACAGGTTTTACAACATGTCCGTTTGCCCTTGTTAAGTCCAAAATTTATAGTCGGAACAGTGGGGTCTGATCCATTGAGTAAAAGTGACGAAGTGACTTAGTGGATGAAGCCAAGAATTACCTTCTGCTCTGTCGAACACCCCAGCCCTATTTAATTCAATGGGAGGACCTGAGGCACTCCGATACAACCTGTATATCACAAAATGGAGGGCCTCATTCACATTGTGGTACAATAGTTCAGGTAGTGGTCCAACACTCATAAAGCCTATGCACTAAGTGAAAGGGCTGCCAAAAATTAGACTGAAATGTCACTCCAATACACCCTTTATTACACATAAAGGAGGGCATCATACACACCCTTGAAAAATTAGGATTAATGGCCTGCTGGTGACCCTCTAAAACATTAGGGGCGAGGGCATGCCGCTAAGCTGACCATCTAAAACATTAGGAATGAGGGTCTGCTGCTGAGCCGACCATCTAAAACATTATGTGTGAGGGTCTGCTGCGGAGCTGACCATCCTAAACATTATATGCGAAGGCCCGCTAGTGAGCTGACGCTATAAAACATTATATGAGAGGGCCCGCTAGAGAGCTGACCCAATAAAACATTATATGAGAAGGCCCGCTGGTGAGCTGACCTATACAAAAATTGTCAAACAGGGCCCGCTGGTGAGCTGGCCCTATATAAAAATTATATCACAGGGCCCGCTGGTGAGCTGGCCCTATATAAAAATTATATCACAGGGCATATGGAAGAGGATGAGGAGGATGAGAAGATTAAGAGTCAACCATATACCCGTTTTTTGGGTGGAAGGGGTGAATGGGAATACAGAGTATTCCCATCATTGTAAATAACATATCTAAAGTAACTTTATGTTCACCCGGGGCTTTTCTCCAGTGGAGTGGAGAAGTCAGGGGAAATCCAGGCCTTGTTCATTTTTATAAGTGTCAACCTATCAGCATTTTCGGTGGAAAGGCGGATACGCTTATCTGTTATGATGCCACCAGCAGCACTAAATACCCGCTCAGACAGAACGCTGGCGGCAGGGCAGGCCAGCACCTCCAAGGCGTAGAGTGCCAGGTCATACCAAGTGTCCAGCTTGGACACCCAGTAGTTGTAAGGCACAGAGGGATCAGTGAGGACGCTGACACGGTCTGCTACGTACTCCTTCACCATCTTCCAAAAACTTTTCTCTCCTTGTGACACTAGGCTGCGCATCAGGGTGAGGGTGCTGGCGGGGTGTCATGAAGGTGTCCCACACCTTGGAGAGTGTTGCCCTGCCTTTGTCGGAACTGCTGTGTGCTCCCCTTTTCTCCCCTTCTCGGTTGGCCAAGGTAGCACGTACTCTGCCGCCAGCGTTGTCAGATGGAAAATTTTGGAGCAATTTTTCGACAAGAACCTTCTGGTATTGCACCATTTTGCTTGTCCTCTCCACCGGAGGAATGAGAGATGAGAAATTCTCTTTGTAGCGGGGGTCCAGAAGGGTGAACACCCAGTAATCCGTGTTGTCTAAAATGCGTATAACGCGTGGGTCACGGGAAAGGCAGCCTAACATAAAGTCAGCCATGTGTGCCAGAGTATCAACAGGCAAGATTTTGCTGTCCTCACCAGGAGGATGACTCTCAATCTCCTCATCCTCTTCCTCCTCTTCTGCCCACCCACGCTGAAGAGATGGAAATAAAGTTCCATGGCTACCCTCTGTAGCGGAGGCAACCGTGTCTTCCTCCTCCTCCTCCTCCTCCTCCTCCGCCTCCTCCAATTGTCGCTGAGAAGACGAAGTGAGGGTGCTCTGGCTATCACCTTGTGTAAGCTCTTCCTCCCTCATTTCCACCTCTTCCACATGCAAAGCGTCGGTTTTAATTGTGAGCAGCGAGCGTTTCAGTAGACACAGAAGTGGGATAGTTACACTGATAATAGCGTTATCGCCTCTCACCATCTGTGTCGATTCCTCAAAATTGCGTAAAACCTCACAGAGGTCTGACATCCATTCCCACTCCTCACTTCTGATTAGAGGAAGTTGAACGGAGAGGCGACGACCGTGTAACAGCTGGTACTCCACTACTGCCCTCTGCTGCTCACAAAGCCGGGCCAACATGTGGAAGGTGGAGTTCCAGCGCGTGCTCACGTCACACAGCAGCCGGTGAGCTGGCAATTGTAAGTGCTGCTGCAGCTTCAACAGGCCGGCTGAAGCTGTAGATGACTTACGGAAATGTGCACACACGCGGCGCACCTTGGTCAAGAGATCATGCAAATTGGGGTAGGTTTTTAGAAATCGCTGAACCACTAAATTAAATACATGCGCTAGGCATGGTACGTGTGTGAGCTTGCCGAGCTCCAAAGCCGCCACCAAGTTACGCCCATTATCACACACAACCATGCCTGGTTGCAGGTTGAGTGGCGAGAGCCACTGCTCGGTCTGGTGACTAATCCCCTGCAACAGCTCTGAGGCCGTGTGCTGTTTGTCCCCAAGGCAGATCAGCTTCAGCACGGTCTGTTGACGCTTCCCCACTGCAGTGCTACACTGCTTCCAGCTACCGGCTGATGGGTGAGTGGCGCTGCGCGCAGAGAATTCGGAGGTGGAAACGGAGGAGGAGGAGGAGGAGCCAATAACGTAGGTGCTGGCGGAAACCCTGATGGGGGTAGGGCCCGCAATCCTCGGTGTGGGTAGCACCCGTGCCATCCCAGGGTCCGAGTCGCTCCCAGCCTCCACGACATTCACCCAGTGTACCGTCAGGGAAATGTAGCGTCCCTGGCCACAAGCACTTGTCCATGTGTCAGTCGTTAAGTGGACCTTCCCAGTAACTGCATTGGTCAGGGCACGGGTGATGTTAAGGGACACATGGTGGTGTAAGGCGGGGACGGCACACCGGTAAAAGTAGTGGCGGCTGGGGACTGCGTACCGAGGGACAGCTGCTGCCATCAGGCTGCGGAAGGACTCAGTGTCCACAAGCCTAAATGGCAGCATTTCGATGGCCAGTAATTTGGAAAGGTGTGAGGTTAGTGCTATGGCCTGTGGGTGGGTGGCTGGGTATTTTCGCTTGCGCTCAAATGCCTGGGGTAACGACATTTGGACGCTGCGCTGGGACAGGGAAGTGGATGTGGTCGCTGATGGTGCTTCAGATGGTACAGGTGCAGGGCGGGAGGTATGCGGGCCTGCGCCTTCGACAGGCGATTGGCCGGCACCGAAAACAGGGGAAGAGGAGGCAGTGGTGTGGCCTGCAGACACAGATTGGCGATCCGGGCGTTCCTCCCACTTATTACGGTGCTTGGATGCCATGTGTCGGATCATGCTGGTGGTGGTGAGGTTTCTAGTGTTCATGCCTCGGCTCATTCTGGTGTGGCACAGGTTGCAAACTACAATTTTTTTGTCGTCCGCACTTTCCTTAAAAAAACACCATACCGCGGAACACCTAGCCCTTGGCAAGGGAGATTTACGCAAGGGGGTGCTCCGTGGAACATTTGCGGACCGGTTTGGTGCGGTCCGCCTTCTTTCTTTAGCCACACCACTGCCTCTTCCAGCCTGTTGCGGTGCTGCAGATGGCTCACCCTCAGGACTGCTGTCATCGCTCGGCTTTCCACCTTCCCAGGTGGGGTCAGTGACCTCATCGTCCACCAAGTCCTCCTCCACTTCCTCACTCTGATCATCCTCCTCATTTCTTGATCCCACCACATCCTCAGTCATTGACAACTGTGTATCATCCTCCTCATCAAGGTCTTGAGACAGTAATTGTGGTTGATTTGATGGCAACTGTGTCTCATCACCATCATCCACTTCTTTTGACCTTAAATGCCGTTCCCCTCTGTCATCTTCTTGTGATTGGGTACCCTCTAGAGGTTGTGAATCAGGGCACAAGATCTCATGTTCCTCTGCAAGTGTGCTTGGAGAGAGGTTCAAATCAAGGATTGGTGATGAGACGAGCTCTTCACTATATCCCAGTGTGGGATCACTTCTTTGGCCAGACCCTCTATGGTGGGAGGAAGGATGATCAGGGTGAGGATTATGTTGACCAGACTCTTGGCTAGTGAGAGTGGACTTGGTGGAAGACAGGGTGGTGCTTAACCGACTGGAAGCAGTATCAGCTGAAATCCAACCGACCACCTGTTCGCAGTGGTCTGACCTCGAGAGTGATGTCCTGCGACGCCCTGTAAACTGAGACATGAAGCTAGGTATGGTGGATGTCTTTCTTTCTTGTGCTCTGGCACCAGGCACAGTTTCTCCGCGTCCTGACCCGCGCCCTGAACTATCAGGATCACGTCCACTTCCCCGTCCCTTTTTACCCGCCTTCTTCATATTAAACGGAATATATGCCGGTAATCTGCGGCTAGGCACACGAAACAGAATGTGACGCTAATCTGCGGCTAGGCACACGAAACAGAATGTGACGCTAATCTGCGGCTAGGCACAGTGAACGGAATATGTGACGTTAATTTGTGAATTTGCACACTAAACAATATGTGCCGCTAATCTGCGGCTAGGCACACTAAACAGAATGTGACGCTAATCTGCGGCTAGGCACAGTGAACGGAATATGTGACGTTAATTTGTGAATTTGCACACTAAACAATATGTGACGCTAATCTGCGGCTAGGCACACTAAACAATATGTGACGTTAATCTGCGGCTAGGCACACTAAACAATATGTGACGCTAATCTGTGGCTAGTCACACGAAACAGAATGTGACGCTAATCTGCGGCTAGGCACACGAAACAGAATGTGATGCTAATCTGCGGCTAGGCACAGTGAACGGAATATGTGACGTTAATTTGTGAATTTGCACACTAAACAATATGTGACGCTAATCTGCGGCTAGGCACAGTGAACGGAATATGTGACGTTAATTTGTGAATTTGCACACTAAAGAATATGTGACGCTAATCTGCGGCTAGGCACAGTGAACGGAATATGTGACGTTAATTTGTGAATTTGCACACTAAACAATATGTGACGCTAATCTGCGGCTAGGCACAGTGAACGGAATATGTGACGTTAATTTGGGAATTTGCACACTAAACAATATGTGACGCTAATCTGCGGCTAGGCACAGTGAACAGAATATGTGACGTTAATTTGTGAATTTGCACACTAAACAATATGTGACGTTAATCTGCGGCTAGGCACACTAAACAATATGTGATGTTATTCTGCGGCTAGGCACACTAAACAATATGTGACACTAATCTGCGGCTAGGCACACGAAACAGAATGTGACGCTAATCTGCGGCTAGGCACAGTGAACGGAATATGTGACGTTAATTTGTGAATTTGCACACTAAACAATATGTGACGTTAATCTGCGGCTAGGCACACTAAACAATATGTGACGCTAATCTGCGGCTAGGCACACGAAACAGAATGTGACGCTAATCTGCGGCTAGGCACACGAAACAGAATGTGACGCTAATCTGCGGCTAGGCACAGTGAACGGAATATGTGACGTTAATTTGTGAATTTGCACACTAAACAGAATGTGACAATAATCTATGGCTAGGCACACGTTTAAATTGGCCCTTTTTGTCGCTGCGTTGTAAAATAATTGGCCCTGTGCACCTAACAGAATATGTCAGCTTGTCACTGCACTGTGAAATATTTGTCCCTGTGCACCTAGTACAATGTCACCCTATAAATATCCCCCCCCCCACAAAAAAAATGAAATTGTGCCCCCCAAACAAAATATAAATGCTGCCCCCACACACAACAGTCCTAAAAAGGACTTTCGGGTCTTGAAAGAGTTTAAACAATTTTATTCTCCCTACACTGACTTTCCCTGCCTAAGCTCATCTCTCCCTGGCTGAGAATGAGCCGAACTCGCGCGTCGGGTGCTATACAGCACCCGATCACGGGTTCTGGCCAGCCAATCAGTGTAATGCCAGCAGCCAACATGGCTGCTGGCATTACACTGATATCAGAGCCTCCCCGCACGTTTATTGGCTGCGCAGCAGCCACTAAACGTGCGGGGAGGAGACCCGAACATGGCGGGCGAGCACATGCGGTACTCGTACGAGTACCGCCATGTGCCGAGCAGAGCGATGCTCGAGCCGAACCGAGATTCGGCCGAGCATGCTCGCTCATCACTATTCCTTACGTATTATTGTATTCAATAAACTGTGTTTTTATCTTAACTCTGTGACTGTGAGTCAAACAAACCATTACAGTACGAAAGGGCCATGACCTCAGACAATAAGGGTGAGTGTAATGCACAGAACATCCATTGGAGGATGGATGTACATGAGCATCGCTTGGATCAGTTGGCATTAGCTATACAAACTATTCTCGAGCGTACAGTACTCCCTGACAAGCCTGTCTCGAGTCCGGTGGTCCCCCCAGTTTCGACACCGGAGAGCTTACCCATGACTTCAGTGGCCTCAGTCAAAGGGTTAACCGCTTCCACACCATTGCCACTCAGATATGATGGTGAACCCAGTCTATGCAGAGGGTTTATTAACCAACTTGAGATATTTCTAGAATTAACCCTTCATACCTTTCCTAATGATCGCAGTAAAGTTGGGTTTATGATATCCTTACTGACCGGCAGATCCCTGGCATGGGCCAATCCCTTATGGGAGAGTGCTAAACATTGCACTAAGAATTTCAGGGAATTTGTGCAAACATTTTGGAGAGTATTTGAAATCCCTGGTAGAACCGCCTCTGCTGCTAAACGTTTGATGGAGATACAACAGGGCAAGTGGATGGTGGGCGATTAAGCCATAGAATTCCGCACATTAGCAGAAGAGGTGGGTTGGAATAATGGGGTGTTGGTGGCAGCCTTTGCTCATGTTTGGTCGACCATATCAATGATGAGACCACAGCTAGAGAATTGCCGAATGATTTAGACGAATATATTGATTATGCCATTCTAATTGACACTCGGATCCATGAGAGACTTATGGCAAAAGACCGTAGGCTATGACCTAAAAGTAGTGGGTTCAGCAGTTCATTATGCCCACCCATCCCTCCCTCGTTGTCTAAACCTAATGACCATACACAAGAATCCTGTGAACCTATGCAGCTAGGGTTTACCAGGTTATTTAAGGAGGAACAGGCACACCGTAGAAGGCATGGGTTATGTTTATATTGTGGCAAAGCTGGGCACATGCTAAAAACCTGTCCCGTACGTCCGGGAAACGAACACACCTAGGGTACCTTGGGGGACAGGCCCTAGGTGGTGTTCAACCATCCCCAGATTCTATTATACAGAAACCCACGATCCAGGTGTTATTCTCATGGGCAGATCGCTCAGTGGAGGTTCTGGCCCTGATTGATTCCGGCGCGGCCGGTTATTTTATGGATAGTGCTTTTGCTGAACTGCACAAGATTCCGCTGGTCAAAAGAGAATCTCCTCTAGCCATTGAAGCCATTGATGGCAGACCATTAGAACCAGCTATGATTACTCTCAAAAAAATATCACTGCCTATGACGATTGGGGTTCTCACAAGGAAGAACAGCAGTTCCAGATAATTCATTCCCCTCACCATGCAGTCATTTTGGGGTTTCCTTGGTTGCAACTGCATAACCCCCAGTTTGATTGGCAGAGGTGTGAGATTGCTTCTTGGTCTCAATATTGTATGGAGCATTGTGTGTCTCACCCTGTTAAGATCCTGTGTGCCTCTCCCTCCTTGCCAGTTGAATACCAACAATTTAGTGACATTTTCATTAAGGGAGAGGCTGGCACCCTGCCTCAGCACAGGTCCTACGATTGTGCCATTGATTTGCCCCAGGGGTGCTACCCCCCTAGGGGACATACGTACCCACTGTCATGCGATGAAAACCAAGCTATGGAAGAATATATTGAGGATGCCCTCAAGAGAGGTATCATTAGGAAATCTACCTCGCCTGCTGATGCTGGGTTCTTTTTTGTGAAAAAGAAGAATGGCGAGCTAAGACCGTGTATCGATTACCGTGGCCTAAATAAGTTAATGCCTAAGAATGCCTATCCGATACCACTCATAACCGAATTATTTGACAGGTTAAAGAGTTCCTCCATCTTTATGAAATTAGACCTAAGTGCGGCCTATAACCTGATTCGCATAAAAGCTGGGGATGAGTGGAAAACGGCATTTAATACTAGAGCCAGGCACTATGAATATCTAGTTATGCCTTTTGGTCTCTGTAACGCACCTGCGGTTTTCCAGGAATTTATTAATGATATCATCCGTGATATGTTACAGTCCTGTGTCGTTGTCTACCTGGATGATATACACTCAGCTAATTTGTCACAACACATCAAAGATGTGTCCGAAGTGCTGCTCCGCTTGCGTAAAAACAAACTATTTTGTAAAATGGAAAAATGCGAGTTTCACAGATCCAGTGTGCCCTTTTTGGGGTTAGTAATTACTAAGGAAGTTATTGCCATGGATCAGGAGAAACTCGCAGCAGTATTACAGTGACCACAGCCCAAAGGGTTAAAGGCGATCCAGCGATTCTTGGGGTTCACTAATTATTACAGAAAGTTTATTAAGAATTTTGCCACTATTGTTAAACCACTGTCTGACCTCACACACAAGGGCGCTAATCCTTCCCAATGGTCTGAGGCAGCTGAACATGCCTTTGAGTCACTGAAATCCGCTTTTGCAGCTGCCCCGGTGCTATCCCACCCCAAACCATCTGTAACGGAAGTTAAAAAGGGACCACGTAGCCTTCCTCCATCATTCCTGGGTCTCTCCTTCTCAACGCTGGCCTGGCGCTGTCGGATGCACTGGTTGAAGTATGGACGGTCTCTGAAACAGTCGTAGGATCGCTGGGAGCAGGGAAACACGGGCAGTGGTAGTACTGAGTAGTGATGAGCGAGCACCCCAATGCTCGGGTGTTCGGGTGCTCTGACCGAGCGCCCCCGGAGGCTCGAGTGCTCGGCCGAGCACCCGAGCCCCATTGAAGTCAATGGGAGGACTCGAGCTTTACACCAGGCACCCCCTGCTCTGATGAGGGGAGGGTGCCTGGTCCATAGGAAAAGGGCAGAAAAGGATGGAAACACCACAGAAATGGTTCAGGGACAGCATAGGGAGGATGTCTGGATGCATCTTGGACTCCAACATCGCTGCTGGGAACGATCTTTCGCCCGTAGTACGCCATTTTTACAGACTGACCGTAAAACACACAAAAAGGAAGATAAAAACGACTTTAGGCGAAAAATTGTTACCAAACAGTATTTGCTGTATATTTACTTGTATATCATCTGCAAATTCTCCCAAAAATTTCCTCGATTTTCTGAAGTGAGGCCATGATTAAGAGGGAAACGTGCGCAGAGGCAAATTCTCCCAAAAATTTCCTTGATTTTATTGAACTGAGGCCATGATTAAGAGGGAAACGTGCGCAAAGTCAAATTCTCCCAAAAATGTCCTCGATTTTTCTGAACTGGGGCCATGATTAAGAGGGAAACGTGCGCTGAGCCGACCATCTAAAACATTATGGGTGAGGGTCTGCTGCGGAGCTGACCATCCTAAACATTATATGCGAAGGCCCGCTAGTGAGCTGACGCTATAAAACATTATATGAGAGGGCCCGCTAGAGAGCTGACCCAATAAAACATTATATGAGAAGGCCCGCTGGTGAGCTGACCTATATAAAAATTGTCAAACAGGGCCCGCTGGTGAGCTGGCCCTATATAAAAATTATATCACAGGGCCCGCTGGTGAGCTGGCCCTATATAAAAATTATAGCACAGGGCATATGGAAGAGGAGGAGGAGGATGAGAAGATTAAGAGTCAACCATATACCCGATTTTTGGGTGGAAGGGGTGAATGGGAATACAGAGTATTCCCATCATTGTAAATAACATATCTAAAGTGACTTTATGTTCCCCCGGGGCTTTCCTCCAGTGGAGTGGAGAAGTCAGGGGAAATCCAGGCCTTGTTCATTTTTATAAGTGTCAACCTATCAGCATTTTCGGTGGAAAGGCGGATACGCTTATCTGTTATGATGCCACCAGCAGCACTAAATACCCGCTCAGACAGAACGCTGGCGGCAGGGCAGGCCAGCACCTCCAAGGCGTAGAGTGCCAGTTCATACCACGTGTCCAGCTTGGACACCCAGTAGTTGTAAGGCACAGAGGGATCATTGAGGACGCTGACACGGTCTGCTACGTACTCCTTCACCATCTTCCAAAACTTTTCCCTCCTTGTGACACTAGGCTGCGCATCAGGGTGAGGGGGCTGGCGGGGTGTCATGAAGGTGTCCCACGCCTTGGAGAGTGTTGCCCTGCCTTTGTCGGAACTGCTGTGTGCTCCCCTTTTCTCCCCTTCTCGGTTGGCCAAGGTAGCACGTACTCTGCCGCCAGCGTTGTCAGATGGAAAATTTTGGAGCAATTTTTCAACAAGAACCTTCTGGTATTGCAACATTTTGCTTGTCCTCTCCACCGGAGGAATGAGAGATGAGAAATTCTCTTTGTAGCGGGGGTCCAGAAGGGTGAACACCCAGTAATCCGTGTTGTTTAAAATGCGTATAACGCGTGGGTCACGGGAAAGGCAGCCTAACATAAAGTCAGCCATGTGTGCCAGAGTACCAACAGTCAAGATTTCGCTGTCCTCACCAGGAGGATGACTCTCAATCTCCTCATCCTCTTCCTCCTCTTCTGCCCACCCACGCTGAAGAGATGGAACTAAAGTTCCATGGCTACCCTCTGTAGCGGAGGCAACCGTGTCTTCCTCCTCCTCCTCCTCCGCCTCCTCCAATTGTCGCTGAGAAGACGAAGTGAGGGTGCTCTGGCTATCACCTTCTGTAAGCTCTTCCTCCCCCATTTCCACCTCTTCCACATGCAAAGCGTTGGTTTTAATTGTGAGCAGCGAGCGTTTCAGTAGACACAGAAGTGGGATGGTTACACTGATAATAGCGTTATCGCCATTCACCATCTGTGTCGATTCCTCAAAATTGCGTAAAACGTCACAGAGGTCTGACATCCATTCCCACTCCTCACTTCTGATTACAGGAAGTTGAACGGAGAGGCGACAACCGTGTAACAGCTGGTACTCCACTACTGCCCTCTGCTGCTCACAAAGCCGGGCCAACATGTGGAAGGTGGAGTTCCAGCGCGTGCTCACGTCACACAGCAGCCGGTGAGCTGGCAATTGTAAGCGCTGCTGCAGCTTCAACAGGCCGGCCGAAGCTGTAGATGACTTACGGAAATGTGCACACACGTGGCGCACCTTGGTCAAGAGATCATGCACATTGGGGTAGGTTTTTAGAAATCGCTGAACCACTAAATTAAATACATGCGCTAGGCATGGTACGTGTGTGAGCTTGCCGAGCTCCAAAGCCGCCACCAAGTTACGCCCATTATCACACACAACCATGCCTGGTTGCAGGTTGAGTGGCGAGAGCCACTGCTCGGTCTGGTGACTAATCCCCTGCAACAGCTCTGAGGCCGTGTGCTGTTTGTCCCCAAGGCAGATCAGCTTCAGCACGGCCTGTTGACGCTTCCCCACTGCAGTGCTACACTGCTTCCAGCTACTGGCTGATGGGGGAGTGGCGCTGCGTGTAGAGAATTCGGAGGTGGAAACGGAGGAGGAGGAGCCAATAACGTAGGTGCTGGCGGAAACCCTGATGGAGGTAGGGCCCGCAATCCTCGGCGTGGGTAGCACCCGTGCCATCCCAGGGTCCGAGTCGCTCCCAGCCTCCACGACATTCACCCAGTGTGCCGTCAGGGAAATGTAGCGTCCCTGGCCACAAGCACTTGTCCATGTGTCAGTCGTTAAGTGGACCTTCCCAGTAACTGCATTGGTCAGGGCACGGGTGATGTTACGGGACACATGGTGGTGTAATGCGGGGATGGCACACCGGGAAAAGTAGTGGCGGCTGGGGACCGCGTACCGAGGGACAGCTGCTGCCATCAGGCTGCGGAAGGACTCAGTGTCCACAAGCCTAAATGGCAGCATTTCGATGGCCAGTAATTTGGAAAGGTGTGAGGTTAGTGCTATGGCCTGTGGGTGGGTGGCTGGGTATTTTCTCTTGCGCTCAAATGCCTGGGGTAACGACATTTGGACGCTGTGCTGGGACAGGGAAGTGGATGTGGTCGCTGATGGTGCTTCAGATGGTACAGGTGCAGGGCGGGAGGTATGCGGGCCTGCGCCTTCGACAGGCGATTGGCCGGCACCGAAAACAGGGAAAGAGGAGGCAGTGGTGTGGCCTGCAGACACAGATGGGCGATCCAGGCGTTCCTCCCACTTACTACGGTGCTTGGATGCCATGTGTCGGATCATGCTGGTGGTGGTGAGGTTTCTAGTGTTCATGCCTCGGCTCATTCTGGTGTGGCACAGGTTGCAAACTACAATTCTTTTGTCGTCCGCACTTTCCTTAAAAAAACGCCATACCGCGGAACACCTACCCTTTGGCAAGGGAGATTTACGCAAGGGGGTGCACCGTGGAACATTTGCGGGCCAGTTTGGTGCGGTCCGCCTTCTTTCTGTAGCCACACCACTGCCTCTTCCAGCCTGTTGCGGTGCTGCAGATGGCTCACCCTCAGGACTGCTGTCATCGCTCGGCTCTACACCTTCCCAGGTGGGGTCAGTCACCTCATCGTCCACCAAGTCCTCCTCCACTTCCTCACTCTGATCATCCTCCTCATGTCTTGATCCCACCACATACTCAGTCATTGACAACTGTATAACATTCTCCTCAACAAGGTCTTGAGACAGTAATAGTGGTTGATTTAATGGCAACTGTGTCTCATCATCATCATCATCATCCACTACTTCCTTTGACCTTAAATGCCGTTCACATCTGTCATCTTCTTGTGATTGGGTACCCTCTAGAGGTTGTGAATCAGGGCACAAGATGTCATGTTCCTCTGCAAGCGTGCTTGGAGAGAGGGTCAAATGAAGGATTGGTGATGAGACGAGCTCATCACTATATCCCAGTGTGGGATCACTTCTTTGACCAGACCGTCTATGGTGGGAGGAAGGATGATCAGAGTGAGGATTATGTTGACCAGACTCTTGGCTACTGAGAGTGGACTTGGTGGAAGACAGGGTGGTGCTTAACCGACTGGAAGCAGTATCAGCTGACATCCAACCGACCACCTGTTCGCAGTGGTCGGACCTCGAGAGTGATGTCCTGCGACGCCCTGTAAAATTAGACATGAAGCTAGGTATGGTGGATGTCTTTCTTTCTTGTGCTCTGGCACCAGGCACAGTTTCTCCGCGTCCTGACCCGCGCCCTGAACTATCAGGATCACGTCCACTTCCCCGTCCCTTTTTACCCGCCTTCTTCATCTTACACGGAATATGTGACTTTGATATTTGAGTTTGAAAACTTAACAGTATTTCTTCCTATTCTGCAACTGTGCAGAGTACACAGAATAGGCTGCTAAACTGCGGTGACGCACACTGAATGGAATATGTGACTTTAATATTTGAGTTTGAAAACTTAACAGTATTTCTTCCTATTCTGCAACTGTGCAGAGTACACAGAATAGGCTGCTAAACTGCGGTGACGCACACTGAATGGAATATGTGACTTTGATATTTTAGTTTGAAAACTTAACAGTATTTCTTCCTATTCTGCAACTGTGCAGAGTACACAGAATAGGCTGCTAAACTGCGGTGACGCACACTGAATGGAATATGTGACTTTGATATTTTAGTTTGAAAACTTAACAGTATTTCTTCCTATTCTGCAACTGTGCAGAGTACACAGAATAGGCTGCTAAACTGCGGTGACGCACACTGAATGGAATATGTGACTTTGATATTTGAGTTTGAAGACTTAACAGTATTTCTTCCTATTCTGCAACTGTGCAGAGTACACAGAATAGGCTGCTAAACTGCGGTGACGCACACTGAATGGAATATGTGACTTTGATATTTGAGTTTGAAAACTTAACAGTATTTCTTCCTATTCTGCAACTGTGCAGAGTACACAGAATAGGCTGCTAAACTGCGGTGACGCACACTGAATGGAATATGTGACTTTAATATTTGAGTTTGAAAACTTAACAGTATTTCTTCCTATTCTGCAACTGTGCAGAGTACACAGAATAGGCTGCTAAACTGCGGTGACGCACACTGAATGGAATATGTGACTTTAATATTTGAGTTTGAAAACTTAACAGTATTTCTTCCTATTCTGCAACTGTGCAGAGTACACAGAATAGGCTGCTAAACTGCGGTGACGCACACTGAATGAAATATGTGACTTTGATATTTTAGTTTGAAAACTTAACAGTATTTCTTCCTATTCTGCAACTGTGCAGAGTACACAGAATAGGCTGCTAAACTGCGGTGACGCACACTGAATGGAATATGTGACTTTAATATTTGAGTTTGAAAACTTAACAGTATTTCTTCCTATTCTGCAACTGTGCAGAGTACACAGAATAGGCTGCTAAACTGCGGTGACGCACACTGAATGGAATATGTGACTTTAATATTTGAGTTTGAAAACTTAACAGTATTTCTTCCTATTCTGCAACTGTGCAGAGTACACAGAATAGGCTGCTAAACTGCGGTGACGCACACTGAATGGAATATGTGACTTTAATATTTGAGTTTGAAAACTTAACAGTATTTCTTCCTATTCTGCAACTGTGCAGAGTACAAAGAATAGGCTGCTAAACTGCGGTGACGCACACTGAATGGAATATGTGACTTTGATATTTTAGTTTGAAAACTTAACAGTATTTCTTCCTATTCTGCAACTGTGCAAAGTACACAGAATAGGCTGCTAAACTGCGGTGACGCACACTGAATGGAATATGTGACTTTAATATTTGAGTTTGAAAACTTAACAGTATTTCTTCCTATTCTGCAACTGTGCAGAGTACACAGAATAGGCTGCTAAACTGCGGTGACGCACACTGAATGGAATATGTGACTTTAATATTTGAGTTTGAAAACTTAACAGTATTTCTTCCTATTCTGCAACTGTGCAGAGTACACAGAATAGGCTGCTAAACTGCGGTGACGCACACTGAATGGAATATGTGACTTTAATATTTGAGTTTGAAAACTTAACAGTATTTCTTCCTATTCTGCAACTGTGCAGAGTACACAGAATAGGCTGCTAAACTGCGGTGACGCACACTGAATGGAATATGTGACTTTGATATTTTAGTTTGAAAACTTAACAGTATTTCTTCCTATTCTGCAACTGTGCAGAGTACACAGAATAGGCTGCTAAACTGCGGTGACGCACACTGAATGGAATATGTGACTTTGATATTTGAGTTTGAAGACTTAACAGTATTTCTTCCTGTTCTGCAACTGTGCAGAGTACACAGAATAGGCTGCTAAACTGCGGTGACGCACACTGAATGGAATATGTGACTTTAATATTTGAGTTTGAAAACTTAACAGTATTTCTTCCTATTCTGCAACTGTGCAGAGTACACAGAATAGGCTGCTAAACTGCGGTGACGCACACTGAATGGAATATGTGACTTTAATATTTGAGTTTGAAAACTTAACAGTATTTCTTCCTATTCTGCAACTGTGCAGAGTACACAGAATAGGCTGCTAAACTACGGTGACGCACACTGAATGGAATATGTGACTTTGATATTTTAGTTTGAAAACTTAACAGTATTTCTTCCTATTCTGCAACTGTGCAGAGTACACAGAATAGGCTGCTAAACTGCGGTGACGCACACTGAATGGAATATGTGACTTTGATATTTGAGTTTGAAGACTTAACAGTATTTCTTCCTATTCTGCAACTGTGCAGAGTACACAGAATAGGCTGCTAAACTGCGGTGACGCACACTGAATGGAATATGTGACTTTAATATTTGAGTTTGAAAACTTAACAGTATTTCTTCCTATTCTGCAACTGTGCAGAGTACACAGAATAGGCTGCTAAACTGCGGTGACGCACACTGAATGGAATATGTGACTTTAATATTTGAGTTTGAAAACTTAACAGTATTTCTTCCTATTCTGCAACTGTGCAGAGTACACAGAATAGGCTGCTAAACTGCGGTGACGCACACTGAATGGAATATGTGACTTTGATATTTTAGTTTGAAGACTTAACAGTATTTCTTCCTATTCTGCAACTGTGCACAGTACACAGAATGTGCTGCTAAACTGCGGCGAAGCACACTGAATGGAATATGTGACTTTGATATTTTATTTTGATGACTTAACAGTATTTCTTCCTATTCTGCAACTCTGCACAGTACACAGAATGTGCTGCTAAACTGCGGCGAAGCACACTGAATGGAATATGTGACTTTGATATTTTAGTTTGAAGACTTAACAGTATTTCTTCCTATTCTGCAACTCTGCACAGTACACAGAATGTGCTGCTAAACTGCGGCGACGCACACTGAATGGAATATGTGACTTTGATATTTTAGTTTGAAGACTTAACAGAATGTGCTCTAATCTGCAACTTTGCACACTAAACAGAATGTGCTCTAATCTGCAACTTTGCACACTAAATAGAATGTGCTCTAATCTGCAACTTTGCACACTAAACAGAATGTGCTCTAATCTGCAACTTTGCACACTAAACAGAATGTGCTCTAATCTCCAACTTTGCACACTAAACAGAATATATGAAATTTTTTTTTTTTGGTTTTTTTCCCCCCACACAAAATAACCTGCTGCCCCCACACACAGTAGTCCTAAAAAGGACTTTTGGTTCTTTTTTTTCACAATTTTGCTTTTTTTCTCCCTACACTGACTTTCCCTTCCTATCCTCATCTCTCCCTGGCTAAGACTGAGCCGAACTCGCTGGTCAGGTGCTATACAGCACCCGACCACGGGTTCTGGCCAGCCAATCAGTGTAATGCCAGCAGCCAACATGGCTGCTGGCATTACACCGATGTCAGAGCCTCCCTGCACGTTTATTGGCTGCGCAGCAGCCGCAAAACGTGCGGGGAGGAGACCCGAACATGGCGGGCGAGCACATGCGGTACTCGTACGAGTACCGCCATGTGCCGAGCAGAGCGATGCTCGAGCCGATCCGAGCATCGGCCGAGCATGCTCGCTCAACACTAGTAGTGAGACCTCTACTCCCAGTCAAAGGATCACTGGAAGATGTCACAGGAACACAAGTATGAGAGGATGGAGTCCACGTCTCCGTCTGACAGCATACGAAGTTGGGTCACAGGAAGCAGGCGGTCAACGATTCAGGATATTTGGCGCAGATGGGTATCAGAGTGGACACTTTAGACCATAAGCAATACAAGACTCCAGGACTCCTTGTTCACTCCAAACATAACTCACTTTATTGACACAAACCACAGATATTTATACACCAATCTTACTTATGGGGAAACCAGAAACAATAGGGTGTGATCCAATCACAATACATCAGACAAAGGCCAGCAACAGATGGTCTTAACAGATACAATAACTTAGACATGATTACATTTCAGATACAAAAGGGTTTGATTGAACAAAGACTTGAGGGCTTGACTAATTACCACATGGCAGGGGGTATGACTGCAGTTCACAATGGCTTAGCAGGAGGTCTTGCTACAGTACACATAGTCAATGCCTTGAGGGACTGCAATACACATTGGAATAATTAACCCCTCACTGCCTATTCCCTTGGAAGCAAGCCATAATAATATCCATGTCCTCATTCACATACAGAGTACACATATTATTTTTAGTGCATAACCAGGGAAAAATGTCCACAGTTTTTGGTTTAAACAAACTTATGGCCAGATGGGCTCAAGTAAAGGGTAGGATCCGTTACACCATCTCTTCCATTTACGCTGGAGGTTGACACCTCAGGGATTGGGGTTGGGGCAGTACTATCTCAATGTCCGGTGGCAGGGGGCACCCTCAGACCATGCGGGTTTTTCTCTAACAAGTTGTCGAGTGCACAAAGTCACTATCAGATAGGTGACAGAGAACTACTGGCTATCATTCTCGCTCTAAAAGAATGGCGTCACCTATTGGAAGGTACCAGAAATCCAGTATTGATTCTCATTGATCATAAAAACCTGACATCTTTCAGAGGCTAAAAGATTGTCCTCTCGTCAGGCCAGATGGGCTCTGTTTCTTTCCTGATTCAATTTCATTGTCTCATATTTGCCGGGTTCAAAGAACGTTAGGGCTGATGCCCTGTCTAGACAATTTGAACCTGAGACTCATACGGACGAGGTCCCAGTACCCGTTATACAACCTGACCGCATTTTGGCTACCTTACGTACTAGTATCACTTCGCCACTGGGGGAAGAAATTCTGGCCACCCAGGCTACGGCCCCCCCGGAAACCCCAGTGGGCAAGTGTTTTGTTGATGAACCAATTCGTACTCGATTATTTGAAACATACCACTTGTCCAAGGCTGCTGGACATATCGGTAGGGATCAAGCAATATGGTCTCTCTCACAAGAGAGCTGACTGTTCTGCATTTACCGCAGCCTCTGCCACCTGTGCTTGTGCCAAGACCCCTAGACACCTCCCTGTGGGCCTACTCCAACCAGTACCCAATGGTGAACGTACCTGGTCCCACGTATGCATTGATTTCATGGGAGAGTTGCAGGCATCTAGAGGGTATTCATTCATACTGATGGTGGTTGACAGGTTTTCTAAAATGGCTCATTTCGTGGCCCTCTTTGGCGTTCCCTCTGCCCAGGAATTGGCTGTTGTCTTTGCTAAAGAAGTGTTTCGTTTGCATGGGGTACCTAGAGTTCTGGTGTCCGACCGGGGGAGCCAGTTCGTGTCCAGATTTTGGAGGGCATTTTGTGAACAGATGGGCATTCAATTGTCCTTCTCCTCTGCCTACCACCCCCAGACCAATGGGGCCGCTGAGCGTGCCAATCAGGGACTGGATCAGTTCCTGCTCTGTTTTGTCACAGATCATCACAATAACTGGGCCGACTTGGGCAGAGACCAATGGGGCCGCTGAGCGTGCCAATCAGGGACTGGAGCAGTTCCTGATCTGTTTTGTCACAGATCATCATGATAACTGGGCCGACCTGGGCACAGGTTCAGAGGGCCCTCAGCCAGTCTTTCCAGTGTCATCAGCGCCACGCCAATCGTAGACGGCTGCCAGCGGTCTCCTTCCAGGTTGGGGACAGGGTATGGTTATCGTCCAGAAACCTCAAGTTGCAAGTCCCGTCCAACAAACTCCCCAGTTTATTTGTCCGTTCAGGATGATCCGTAAAATTAACCCTGTTTCTTATGCCTTGGATCTCCCTGCGTCCATGCGCATTCATAATGTGTTCCATGTATCCCTCCTGAAACCTCTGGTATGCAACCGTTACACAACTACTCCTGTGGTTCCTGGTCCGGTAGAGGGAGAGGGTCAGGAGGTGTACGAAGTTCAAAGTATCATTGATTCATGCAGATTTAGAGAAAAATTGTAGTATTTGGTACATTGGAAGGGCTATGGTCCAGAGGAACATTCTTGGGTTGAGCAAAAGGACCTTCATGCACCTAAATTACTGCATATTTTTCACTCTAAATATCCTCAGAAGCCAGGTCCCTCTTCTAGGAGAGGGGGTCTTTGAGAGGGGGGTACTATCACGGTGCCCGTGATTCCTTGTCAGTTATCATAGGTGTGCTCTCCATTGGTTGCCCTATGTTTAGCCCGCCCAGTATTGCCTTTATATGCTGGGCTCCTGCACCGTCTCGCTGCCCTTTCGTGGTGTTCCTGAGCCTGTTCTACGTCTGTACTGAGGTTTCCGGTGTTCACTGGGCTGGTCTGACTTTTCTCCTGTTCCTGCTCCCGTGTACTGTCCCGGCATGCCAGACTACTCTCTAGTATCATTCCTGTGTATTGATGCGGCCTAGCTGACATTCCTGCTCCTGGGTTCCGACCTGGCAGTCTCCCATTGTGGTCTTGGTCGCCTCGGCAACATTCTCATTTCCGGTGCCTTACTGGATTTGGCACTCCTGTCCCGCAGGCTTGCCTGTCTTCCATTGTTGCTCTGAGCGCCTTTGGCCTAGTCCTCTGTCTCACCCAGTTGCAAGTGTTGCCTCCGTGATTGCACTGGCTTGCTCCACTCTATCTAACCGGTTGCTCATGTTGCCTCCGTTATAGCACCAGTAGTACTGTCTTGGGCTACGTGCCACTCAGTCTTATCCAGTTGCATGTGTTGCCTCTGTGATTGCACTGGTTTTTCTCCACTCTATCTAAACCGGTTGCTCATGCTGCCTCCGTTATAGCACTGGTAGTATTTCCTCGGGCTATGTGCCACTCAGTCTTATCCAGTTGCAAGTGTTGCCTTCATGCTTGCACTGGTTTGCTCCACTCTATCTAACCGGTTGCTCATGCTGCCTCCGTTATAGCACCGGTAGTATAGCCTCGGGCTACGTGCCACTCAGTCTCATCCAGTTGCAAGTGTTGCCTCCGTGATTGCACTGGTTTGCTCCACTCTATATAACCGATTGCTCATGCTGCCTCCGTTATAGCACCGGTAGTATTGTCTCGGGCTACGTGCCACTCAGTCTCATCCAGTTGCAAGTGTTGCCTTCGTGATTGCACTGGTTTGCTCCATTCTATCTAACCGTTTGCTCATGCTGCCTCCGTTATAGCACCGGTAGTATAGCCTTGGGCTACGTGCCACTCAGTCTCATCCAGTTGCAAGTGTTGCCTTCGTGATTGCACTGGTTTGATCCACGCTATCTAAACCGGTTGCTCATACTGCCTCCGTTATAGCACTGGTAGTATTGCCTCTGGCTACGTGCCTCTATGTCTCATCCAGTCGCAAATTTTGCCTCCATGATTGCCCTGGTTTGCTCCTTTCTATCTAACCGGTTGCTTGTGCTGCCTCCGTTATAGCACCGGTGATACTCCTCAGATATTGGCTGCCTTACCCAGTATACGGTAAGGCCGGTAGAGCCTCCTAAGTTCCTTATTGCACCAGATACTAGCTGCCTTACCTGGTATTCGGTAAGGCTGGTAGAGCCTACTCAGTTCCTTATTGCAGTAGATACTGGCTGCCTTACCCGGTATTCGGTAAGGCCGGTAGAGCCTCCTCCATTCCTTATTGTACCTGTTACTGGCTGCCTTACCCGGTATACGGTAGGGTCGGTAGAGCCTCCTTGTTCCTTGTTGCATCAGATACTGGCTGCCTTACCGGTATTTGGTAAGGCCGGTAGAGCCTCATTATTGTATTTACTTGGGTTGCTTATGTACTAAATGTCATATCTATTACAGGACCTGTGAGGGTTCTTTACGTATTATTGTATTCAATAAACTGTGTTTTTATCTTAACTCTGTGTCTGTGAGTCAAACAAACCGTTACACAGTCTGAGTCCTGACTCAGTTGCCCTTGCGTTGTTGTTCATTGCAGTTCTATTTCCCTGGGTTCTGTGTATGACCTGACTAGTCTTCCATCCAACCTGGTGCTGACCTGTGGCTCTGTCTGACTATTCTTTTGCTTATCCCTATAGTGGACACCCCAACCTAGTGCAGACCTGTGGCTCTGGCTGACTACCTGAACTGTGTATGACCTGGCTTGTCTGACTACCCCCTCTGGTGTTGACTTGTGGCTCTGTCTGACTACTCTTATGTTTGTTCCACACCCAATCTAGTGTGGACCTGGGCTCTGGTAGACCAGCTCTGATTCAGACTGCAGGCATGAGTCAGAGTTCACGCCATTCTGACTGCAGGCGTGAGTCAGAGTTTGCTCCATTCTGACTGCACGCGTGAGTCAGATATCGCTCCCTACCGACTGCAGGCTTGAGTCGGTATGACCGCTACATCGGATCAAGATTGTGTGTTCCTGTTCCTGGCTCCTGCTGAGACTACCAGTGGCTAAGCCTAGTCTCTAGCACTGAGGTTTAGCCTTGTATCCTATTATTTCTGATAGCAGGGTTGCTGGCTTTAACCCTTTGCCTGTTCCTTTGTATGTACATATGTATATATTTTCTTTGTTCATTTTGTCAGTTAAATTGCATTAACTATACCGTACTGACTTCTGAACTTTTCTGGGTATCCGTGACAGTACGCAAGGGCCATGAGTTCAGACGGTGATGGCAATGCAGTTTTCCAAAGCATCCTTGAGAGGATGGAGTCAGTGAGTCAGCGGCTTGATCAGCTGTTTTTGGCCATGCAGACAGTTTTGCAGTGCGCTGCTCATCTTGAGCAAATATGTAACCAATTGGTGGCCCCCTCCCAGACTTCCCAGGCACCATTGGTTCCAAATCCTCCTGATGCAGGTATGGTCAAGAGGTTGATGGGCTCCGCTCAGCTCCCACAACGTTATGGTGGGGATCCAGAAGGTTACCGTGGTTTCCTGACCCAGCTAGGCATATATTTCAAATTGGTACCTTATGCCTTTCCCAATGAGCGAAGTAAAGTTGGTTTCCTTAGCTTCCTCCTCACGGGCAGAACACTGGCATGGGCCAATCCGCTATGGGAGACTAATAAACCCATCGTTAACAATTTACCGGATTTTGTGAAATCATTCAGACAAGTCTTTGATAGGCCAGGCCATGTGGCCTTGGCATCCAAGCATCTGCACCAGGGTAACCGCATGGTGGCCGACTATGCCATTGAGTTCCGTAACAATGCTGCTGAGGTAGACTGGAATAAGGAGGCCCTGATGGCGTTTTTTTTTCAGTAGCTCGGCAACACAATGAAATACGAGATTGCGGCACGCGACCTACCTAACAATTTGGACTTATTGAACGAATTCTGTATTCTGGTGGACACCAGAATCAGAGAACGGCCCTCTCTTAAGGAGTACCTGCAGAGGTCCTCAAACAGAGGGTCGGTTAATTACTCTGGTCCATCCTACGTCCCATCCCCTCCCAGTCCTCCGGGACTTGTATATAATGATTCCGAGCCTATGCAGGTAGATGCCATTGTCAGGGGAAGGCCCTCAGTTGCTGAAGGCCTGCAGAGACTGCAAAGAGAGTTGTCCCCTCATGTTTCTGACCCACCTTATCCTTGTCACGGTTTGTTATGACTCTCAGACACAGAGTTAACATAAAAACACAACTTTATTGAAAAGTTTAAAGGGAACCCTTGCGGGTTAGCATACACATACAAAATATATCTTCAATACATAGTCATAGTGAGTAGTGGTATACAGAATGTAAGACAGGCTTTACCGGCCTTGCCAATACCAGGTAAGGCAACCTTAGACTGGCACAAGATGGAATAGGTTCTACCGGCCTTACCAATCTACCGGGCAAGGCAGGCTAGAGGCAGGTAACATGAGGAATGAGGCTCTACCGGCCTTGCCGATATACCGAGCAAGGCAGCCTTGAGATTGGTACAACGAGGAATGAGGCTCTACCAGCCTTGCCAATATACCGAACAAGGCAGCCTTGAGACTGGTACAATGAGGAATGAGGTTCTACTGGCCTTGCCAATACCGGGTAAGGCAACCTTAGACTGGCACAAGATGGAATAGATTTTACCGGTCTTACCAATATACCGGGCAAGGCAACCTGGAGACTGCAAGTACTGGAACACAGACAGGGATGGCCTCAGCGACTGGCATAAAGGTATAACTAGGCAGTCGCCTATGATGGACAGACAGAGGCCAGCTGGGTATCAAGATGTAGAGAATACCCAACGAAGTAAAGGAGCTAACCAGCACCCGCGTACTGGAGTACACAATCTCTACCGGTGCTGTAAGGAACGCAGCAAGCAGCCGGTGAACATGGAGCGAACCAGTACCCGCACACTGGAGTTACACAACCTCCACCAGTGCATCCAGGAGCAGCAAGCAGCCAGTGAACATGGAGCGAACCAGTACCCGCATACTGGAGTAACACAATCTCTACCGGTGCTGTAAGGAACGCAGCAAGAAGCCGGTTAACATGGAGCGAACCAGTACCTGCGTACTGGAGTAACACAATCTCTACCGGTGCTGTAAGGAACGCAACAAGCAGCCGGTTAACATGGAGCGAACCAGTACCCGCGTACTGGAGTAACACAATCTCTACCGGTGCTGTAAGGAACGCAGCAAGCAGCCGGTTAACATGGAGCGAACCAATACCCGCCTACTGGAGTTACACAATCTCTACCGGTGCTGTAAGGAACGCAGCAAGCAGCCTTTAACATGGAGTGAACCAGTACCCGTGTACTGGAATACAAAAACAAAGTGAATGAAAATGTTGCCAAGGGCGACTGGAGGAAGGAGACACTCTGCAGGCATCCAGGAGCAGGAACACAGCCGGTACAGGACAGGAAGTAGGACCATCAATGGCAGTCAACCGGAGCAGGAATGGCAGCAGGAACAGCAACCCCAACCAGATCAGGAATGGAAGTTGGAACCGAAGAAGCTGTCAGACAGGAACTCAGGCGATCACTGGAGAGCATAGAAAATAGATGGCCCAGGAAGCTCAGGAACACAATGCAGGTGCAGGCGACATAGACACACCACGAAAGGGCAACCAAAGGGTGCCCAAGCCCAGTCTAAATAGGCAATACTGGGCAGGTTGAAAACAGACAGCCAATGGAGAGCCATTCAGGTAACTGTCAGGAATGGCAGCAAATCACGGGCACCATGATAGTACCCCCCTCTCAAAGACCCCCTCTCCTAGAAGAGGGACCTGGTTTCTGAGGGTACTTGGAATTAAAAATTTGCAGTAATTTGGGACCATGAAGGTCTTTACTGTTCACCCAAGATCGTTCTTCAGGACCAGGGACGTTCGCCATTAGGCACCGGCTGGAGTAGGCCCACAGGGAGGTGTCTAGGGGTCTTGGCACAGGCACAGGTGGCACAGGCATTGGTAAATGCAGCACAATCTGCTATCAGGGAGGGCCACCAAAAGACTTGTGAGAGAGACCAGATCAATTGATCTCTACCAATATGGCCCTCAGATTTAGAGGAATGGTATGTCTCAAGCAAACAAGTGCAAAATGGCTCATCAACAAAACACTTGCCCACCGGGGTCTCTGGTGGAGCAGTAGCCTGGGAGGCCAATATCTCTTCCCCCAGTGGTGAAGTGATACTTGTGCGTAAGGTAGCCAATATACGATCAGGCTGTATTATAGGTGCTGGGACCTCGTCTCTGTCTACTTCAGGCTCAAATTGTCTAGACAGGGCATCAGCCCTAACATTCTTGGAACCAGGCAGGTATGAGACAACAACATTGAATCGAGAGAGGAACAGCACCCACCTGGCCTGGCTCGAAGACAATCTTTTAGCCTCAGAGAGATAGGTCATGTTTTTGTAGTCAGTCAGAATTAATGCTGTATTTTTTGTGCCCTCTAGTAAATGACGCCATTCTTTAAGGGCAAGAATGATGGCCAATAATTCTCTGTCACCTATCTCATAATGACTTTGAGCCACGGACAATTTCTTGGAGAAAAACCCACATGGTCTGAGAGTTCCTCCTTTTACAGGTCATTGAGAAAGTACTGCCCCAACACCAATCTCTGAGGCATTAACCTCCAATGTAAACGGGAGAGATGGGTTGGGGTGGGATAACACAGGAGCGTTAGTAAAAGTGGATTTCAATCTCTCAAAAGCATCTTCTGCTGCCACCGACCACTGCGATGGATTAGCACCCTTGTGCGTAAGGTCAGACAAAGGTTTAACAATTGTTGAAAAGTTCTTAATAAATGTCCTATAATAATTAGCGAAACCCAGAAATTGCTAAATAGCTTTAAGGCCCTTGGGCCGAGGCCATTGCAAAACTGCCACCAGTTTCTCCTGATCCATGGCAATGCCTTCTTTGCCAATCACAAACCCCAAGAAGGGCACACTGGTTTTGTGGAACTCACATTTTTCCAATTTGCAATACAATTTGTTTTTACGTAGGCGGAGCGACACTTCTGACACATCTTTAATGTGTTGTGACATGTTTTCAGAATGAATGAGTATGTCGATCAGGTAGACAACAACGCAGGACTGCAGCATATCCCTGAGGATATCATTGATTAATTCTTGAAATACTGCGGGTGCATTACAGAGACCAAACTGCATAACTAGATATTCATAGTGCCTGGATTTAGTGTTAAAGGCTGTTTTCCACTCATCACCAGCTCTGATCCTAATCAGGTTATAAGCAGCTCGTAGGTCCAATTTAGTAAAGATTGAGGAACCTTTTAACCTGTCAAATAATTCGGTGATGAGTGGTATCGGATAAGCATTCTTAGACATTACTTTATTTAGGCCATGTTAATCAATGCACGGTCTCAGTTCGCCATTCATCTTTTTCACAAAAAAGAATCCAGCCCCAGCTGGAGAGGTGGATTTCCTTATGATCCCTCTCTTGAGGGCATCTGAAATATATTCCTCCATAGTTTGGTTCTCTTCGCAAGACAATGGATATGTGCTTTCCCTAGGGGGCACCACCACCGGAGGCAATTAATAGCGCAGTCATAGGATCTGTGCTGTGGTAGGGTACCAGCCTCTCCCTTACTAAATACATCACTCAAATGTTGTTACTCGACTGGCAGTGAAGGGGAGGTACATAGAATCTTGACCGGGTGGGACACACAATGCTCCATGCAATACTGAGACCAAGCAGAGATTTCACACTTTTGCCAATCAAACTGAGGATTATGAAGCTGCAACCATGGAAATCCCAGAATGACTGCGTAGTGTGGAGAACTGATAATCTGGAACTGCTGTTCCTCTTTATGAAGCGCCCCAATGGTCATAGGTAATGGCATTGTTTCAAAGGTAACCTGTGCAGGTTCTAGAGGTCTGCCGTCAATAGCTTCAATAGTGAGAGGGGATTCTCTCTCGACCAGCGGAATCTTATGCCGTTCATCAAAAGCACTATCTATAAAATATCCAGCTGCACCGGAATCAACCAGGGCCAGAACCTCCACTGAGTGATCTGCCCAAGAGAGTACCACCTGTATGGTGGGTTTTTGAGTGATCAAACCTGGGGACGGTTGAACACCACCTAGGGCCTGTCCCCCAAGGTACCCTAGGTGTGTTAGTTTCCCAGACGTACGGGACAAGATCTTAGCAGGTGCCCAATTTTGCCACAGTATAAGCACAACCCCTGCTTTCTGCAATGTGCTCTGTCCTCCTTGGTTAGCCTGGTGAAGCCTAATTGCATAGGTTCACCTGATTCCCGTAACTGTTTATTGGACTTAGATGCCAAGGGAGGGATGGGTGGGCAAAATTAACTGCTAGATCCGTTATTTCTTGACCGCTGCCTTCGGTCCTTAGCCAACAATCTTTCACGGATCCGAGTGTCAATTAGGATAACATAATCAATATATTCATCTAGATCAGTTGGCAACTCTTTAGCTGCAATTTCATCTTTGATCTGCTCGCTCAAACCTTGAGCAAAGGCTGCCAGTAACGCCTCATTGTTCCAACCTACCTCTGCTGGCAAGGTGTGGAATTCAATGGCATAATCGCCCACCGGGGATCTCAAACACTCTCCAAAATGACTGCACAAATTCCCTGAAATTCTTTGTGCACAGTTTAGCACTCTCCCATAAGGGATTGGCCCATGCGAGGGCTCTGCCAGTCAGTAGGGATATCATAAACCCAAATTTACTGCGTTCATTAGGAAAGGCATGCGAGGTTAGTTCCAGAAATATTTCAAGTTGGTTAATAAACCCTCTGCACAGGCTGGGTTCACCATCATATCTGAGTGGTAAAGGGGCGGAAGCGGTTAACCCCTTGACTGCAGCCCCTGAGGGCATGTATCGTTCTCTGGTGTCGAACCCGGGGAGACCAGCGGACTCGGGGTGGACTTGTCCGTGAGTACTGTATGTTCAAGAATGGTTTGGATCGCTACCGCTAGCTGATCCAGGCGCTGTTCATGTACATCCATCCTCCAATGGATGTTCTGTGTATTACAATCACTCTTATTATCTGAGGTCATGGCCCTTTCGTACTGTCATGGTTTGTTATGACTCTCAGACTCAGAGTTAAGATAAAAACACAACTTTATTGAAAAGTTTAAAGGGAACCCTCGCGAGTTAGCATACACATACAGCGAACCAGTAACCGCGTACTGGAGTAACACAATCTCTACCGGTGTTGTAAGGAACGCAGCAAGCAGCCGGTTAACATGGAGCGAACCAGTACCCGCGTACTGGAGTAACACAATCTCTACTGGTGCTGTAAGGAACGCAGCAAGCAGCCGGTTAACATGGAGCGAACCAGTACCCGCGTACTGGAGTTACACAATCTCTACCGGTGCTGTAAGGAACTCAGCAAGCAGCAGGTTAACATGGAGCAAACCAGTACCAACGTACTGGAATACACAAACAAAGTGAATGAAAATGTCGCCAAAGGCGACTGGAGGAAGGAGACACTCTGCAGGCATCCAGGAGCAGGAACACAGCCGGTACAGGACAGGAAGCAGGACCATCAATGACAGTCAACTGGAACAGGAACGGCAGCAGGAACAGCAACCCCAGCCGGATCAGGAACAGAAGCTGGAACCAAGGAAGCTGTCAGACAGGAACTCAGGCGATCACTGGAGAGCATAGAAAGTAGACGGCCCAGGAAGCTCAGGAACACAATGCAGGTGCAGGCGACATAGAGACACCACAAAAGGGCAACCAAAGGGTGCCCAAGCCCAGTCTAAATAGGCAATACTGGGCGGGTTGAAAACAGACAGCCAATGGAGAGCCATTCAGGTAACTGACAGGAATGGCAGCAAATCACCGGCACCGTGATAATCCTCCCTCTCCTCCTATGCCTGCGGATATGGTCTCTGAGAGCAGCGAACCCAGGCTGGTGGGTGTCACTTGGCTTCCTAGGGAGGAGAGAGCCTTGAGGAGAAAGGAAGGTGTTTGTACTGTGATAAGGCGGGTTATTTGCTTCGGTCTTGTCCCATTCGTCCCGTGAGACCCCCGAAGGCCAAAATGACCTGGAGTCAGATGATAGAGGGCATTTCTGTGGCTCCAGTGCACCTTTCGGATAAGCCGTGTTGACGGCTTGTTTTTATTGGGCTAATTAATCCGCCTCAGTTCCAGCGTTACTGGATACTGGGGCAGCTGGCTGCTTTATGGATGCGGAGTTCAATGCCAGCAAAAATATTTCATTGCTGCCTCTTGCCACCCCGTTGGCCATGGAAGTCATTGATGGCAGACCACTACAACCCTCTCACATCACGCATGAGACCCCCTTAATAACCTTGAGAGTGGGAACCCAGCATATGGAAACCCTGAAGTTTCAGGTAATCAACTCTCCACACCATGCCATGGTCCTGGGGTTCCCTTGGATCCAAAAACATAACCCCAGGATAGATTGGCACACTTGTGAGGTGGTGAACTGGTCCCCACTATGTAAAAAATCTTCCCTCCTTCCAGAGGAGTACACGCGTTTTATAGACGTATTTAGTGAAAGCCAAGCTGAGCTCCTGCCACCTCATAGACCCTATGATTGTACGTTGGAATTGCTTCCTGGGACTACACCCCTGAGGGGTCATGTCTATCCCTTGTCTGTGGAAGAGAATAAGGCTATGGAGAAATATGTGACTGATGCTCTTGCTAGAGGCATCATACGTAAATCCACATCTCCCGCTGGTGCTGGATTTTTCTTTGTCAAAAAGAAGGATGGGCGCTTCGTCCATGTATTGATTTTCATGGTTTGAATAAGATTTTGGTCAAGAATGCTTATCCTATTCCCTTGATCACCGAACTCTTTGAGCGAGTCAAGAGTTCAAAGATTTTCACTAAACTCGATTTGAGAGCCGCGTACAATTTAGTTTGGATTAAAGAGGGACGCAAATGAAAGACAGCCTTTAATAATCGGAGTGGGCATTATGAGTACCTGGTCATGCCCTTCGGATTGTGCAATGCTCCGGCTGTCTTCCAGGAGTTCATAAATTATGTGTTAAGAGAACTCCTTCAAAGTTGTGTGATGGTATATTTAGATGATATCCTCATCCACTCTCCTACATTGGAGATTCATCATTCTGATGTTGCAAAGGTTCTTAGCCTACTACGGGAGAATAAGTTGTTCTGTAAACTTGAAAAGTGCGAGTTTCACAAATCACAAGTGACATTCCTAGGCTATATAATTTCTGCAGCTGGATTTTCCATGGACCCCCAAAAATTGTCTGTGGTTGTGGATTGGCCATGTCCTAAGGGACTCAAGGAGATCCAAAGGTTTCTAAGTTTTATGAACTACTACTGTAAATTCATTCAGAATTTTTTGACTATTGTCAAACCGCTGACTGACATGATGCATAAAGGGGCCAACCCTTCTGAATGGTCACACCAGCTATTGTGGCTTTTGAAAACCTCAAAGGCAGCGTTTGCTCTAGGGCCCATATTGGTGCATCCCAACCCCTCCCTGCCCTTTACCTTGGAGGTGGAGGCTTCTGAGGTCGGAGTGGGCGCCTTCTTGTCCCAGCGCACTTTCCCGGGTGAGTCGCCACGTCCGTGTGGGTTCTTTTCCTGAAAATTGTCCAAAGCAGAGATGCTTTACCAAATTGGTGACAGAGAATTACTGGCTTTAGTCCTGGCCTTGAAGGAATGGAGGCAATTGCTGGAGGGTTCTAAGGTGCCTATCTTAATTTTAACTGACCACAAGAACCTCATCTACCTCTCTGAGGCCAAATGTTTGTCTCCTAGACAGGCCAGATGGGTGCTGTTTCTGTTTCACTTCAATTTTGTGGTTTCCTATCTTCCTGGGTCTAATAATGTACTGGCAGATGCGTTATCCCGTCAATTCTTTGCTTTATCCCAAGAGGAGGTTTCTCCCTCCCCGATCATCCCAGCAGACTGGATACTGGCAGCCCAAGATTCTGCTCCTACAGAGAGACCTGAGGGTCATTGTTTTGTCCCCGCTCACTTACATATAAAACTGTTGGAAACGTATCATACTTCAAAAGTGGCGGATCACATTGGTCGAGACCAACTAATCTGGTCCGTGTCCTGAGTATTTTGGTGGCCTAGCCTACGGGCTGATTGTACCGCTTTCACGGCTGCATGTATGACTTGTGCCCAAAACAAGTCTCCTAGACACCCGCCAGTGGGCTTGCTCCAGCCAGTGGCCAATGGGGAACCCCCCTGGTCACATCTTTCCATTGACTTTATGGTCGACCTTCCTAATTACATGGGTTATTATCACGGTGCAGCTTCTCATGCTGTCACTCTCACTTGTGCTGCGCTCAGATTGGTTGAGCCTGTTTGGTCGCCCCTGGTGACCTTTTTATTCTGGGCTAGTGGCACCTGTCATTTGCCCTTTCGTGGTGTTCCTGAGCCAGTTTTGCTGTGCTGTGTTCCTGTGTTCCTGATCTCCGGTTACCGACTTGGCTATCCTTGACTACGATCCTGTGTACCTGCTCCGTGATCTGACCCGGCCTGGCTGACGTTCCTGCTCGTTTTCCTGATCCGGCTTGTCTGAGAAACTGCTCCGTGATTCGACCCGGCCTGGCTGACGTTCCTGCTCGTTTCCTGATCCGGCTTGCCTGAGTACCTGCTCCGTGATTCGACCCGGCTTCCTGACGTTCCTGTTCCGGTCTCTGCGGCCGGTCTCCATTACTGTCCTGCCTTGTTGCCTCGGCGACATAGTGACTGTGCTCATACTGTTCATTACGGCTCCGTGCTTTGCTGATTCCTGCCACTGAGCTGATTACTGCTGAGCTGTGTTTCTCTACCGAGCTGTTAACCCATGCAGAGCTGTGTCCTAACTACCGAGCTATCAGCCCGTGCTGAGTTGCGTTCCAACTTCTGAGCTGTTAACCCGTACAGTGCTGTGTTCCTACTATCGTGCTGTCTCCAGTGCAGAGCTGTGTTACTACTATTTGCCATTAACCCGTGCAGAGCTGTGTTCCAGTGAGGGCGCGCAGCCCATACAGAGAGTTGCCTTGTGCTGAGTCTGTTCTCTCCTTGCAGTCCGGTGTAGCTCATTACCGCGCCCGGTGGCGCATGGCTCTGGCTATTTCTGTGCACGTCTCTGTGGTTACACCCGTAGGGCTCTTGATCCAAGCTCTTTCAATCCAGTCTCTCTATTTCGCCTGTAGGGTTATTGGTTCAAGCTCTTGCAAATCCATCACGCACGTTTAGGGTTATAAGCTCAAGCTCTGGTACTAGTCATCTCCATAGGCCGAAGGGCTATTGGTCCAAGCTCTTGCAATCCAGTGCCAATCCACGACGCCCGTGGGGGCTAGTGGTTTCAGCTCCGGTAACTCAGTCATCTCCGGTACGCCCGTGGGGGCTATTCGCTCAAAGCTCTGGCAGTCTACTTACTCTGTTCATACGCCCGTGGGGGCTACCATTGCCGTACAGCAGGTGGGAGGCAGGTTTCTCTTTGCTGGACATTTTTCTTCAGTTTTCCAGACTGTGGGTGTTGAGTATTCTCCACCTTTAACACCTTGGGCTTGCCAAACTACACAACTGAGACTGAATGATTATTCTATTAACCATTTGTATACTAGTACTCAGTGCCTGTTCAATTCTGTATTATTGTATACTGTGCATACTACTGCTATTCCGCTGTTTCACAGTGCTTCCCTTAGGTGGCGATATCTGTCATTATTTTGTTCTTAAATAAATTGCATTTTATTTTTACCCGCTGGTCTGAGTGTCTTGAAAACCGTGACAGTTATACAGTCATTCTATTGATTGTAGACAAATTTTCCAAGATGGCACACTTTGTGCCAATGAAAATATTACTATCCGCACAGGAATTGGCAGTGGTTTTCACTAGAGAAGTCTTCTGTCTCTATGGTGTTCCTAAAGTGATTGTGTCTGATAGAGGAAACCAATTTGTATCCCGCTTCTGGAGGTGCTTCTGTGCGCAGATGGGTATTCAATTGGCATTCTCCTCCTCGTATTATCCACAGTCCAATGGTGCGGCAGAGAGGTCTAATCGAGCCTTGGAGTAGTTCCTCCTCTGCTAAATCTCTGACCATCACGATAACTGGGCTACCCTGTTATCTTGGGCGGAGTTTGTCTGGAATAGTGCTGTTAACTCTTCCAGTAAGATTTCCCCGTTTTTGGTCAACTATGGGTCAACTATGGGTTCCAACCATCAACACTCACTGAGAACTTCCAGGCACATGAGAGTCCGGCTCTGGATGAGTATCTAAGGGTGCTCCTTTCCTCATGGGTACGGGTACAGCATACCCTACGTGACTCGGTACAGAGACAAAAGAGGCAGGCTGGCACCTAACTTTTAAGTAGGAGTGTGATTGTCGTCCCGTAACTTGCACCTCTAGGGTCCCTGTGACAAATTTGCTCCTCGATTCATTGGTCCGTTCCGAGTGTTGCACAAGATTAATCCAGTGGCTTATGCGTTGGAACTTCCAGCCAATATGCGCATACATAATGTGTTCCATGTTTCCCAACTGAAACCCTTGGTCTGCAACCGGTATACCTCAGCTCCTGTCCGTCCTGCTACAGTGAGATTTGCAGATCACGAGGAGTATGAAGTACAAAATATTCCGGACTCTCGTTTGGTTCAAGGGCGCCTACAGTACATTATTCATTGGAAGGGCTAGGGTCCTGAGGAGCGCTCCTGGATACCTGCCAGTGAAGTCCACTATACTGGTAAGCAGGTTTCATGCTCGATTCCCTGACAAACCCCGTCCGGGGGGGTACTGTTACAGCTTACCTTGGTTTCTGCGTCATCTATAGGCGCGAGGCTTCAAGCAGGCCTCTGTTTTATGTGTTTGCTTCCTGTAGTCTCCTCCTACCCACTTCCTCCTACCTACTTCCTCCCTCTGAGCTGCTCCTCCTACCTACTTCCTGTGGAGGGGTTTAAAGGGCAGTCTGAGTCCTGACTCAGTTGCCCTTGCATTGTTGTTCATAGTAGTTCTATTACCTAGGGCTCTGTGTGTAACCTGGCTAGTCTTCCATCCAACTTGGTGCTGACCTGTGGCTCTGTCTGACTATTCTTTAGCTTATCCCTATAGTGGACACCCAACCTGGTGCAGACCGGTGGCTCTTGCTGACTACCTGAACTGTGTATGATCTGGCTTGTCTGACTACCCCCTCTGGTGCTGACTTGTGGCTCTGACTATTTAAATCAAAAGAATTTGTGGAATTATTTGCACCTGTTTGGGAAGCTGATTTGCGCCTGAATTACAGAAGTTTTTTTAATCAGCCCCTGTGACTTAAATACACAGTGCAAAAGAAATGTTATGTAGCTGTCATTATATATATATATATATATATATATATATATATATATATATATATATATATGTTAGTAGCCAAAGGGGCATTTCAACATATATAGTAGTAGAAGTATTTAATACCAAACCCATTTAAACTTGAAATATTTACCTGTCATATTTGACCTAAATACTTACATCTTTTGAAAAAGTAAAGATATCTATGCCATATTTGTAATCAGTCTCCAAATGGATACATAAATATGTTTTTTACTTAGAGTTATTGTTTTTTTTTAATTTTTTTACCATGATAGTTTTATTATTAATTGTTGCTTTATCCCTTTAATGCATGAGATGTCTCAAATGCATTGCACATCACTTACTGTCCCAACTGCATATCTGCCTGTAGTGAAATTGCTGTATTCATTAAAAAATATATATCTACTAACATTCAGTTTTTTGACACTGTAATATCCCAAGTAGAATCAACATCATCCTCTGAAGCATTCATTATAAACACTTTACTCACTGTATTAGATCAAGGTGAAGGGAACTAGGGCTACATTAACTGAGGCTGATGCACTAATAAAAAGTGGTACAATTCTGGAGCAAATCAAGGGCACTACAGTGAACAAATAAAAATGTCCCAAATTAACATTCATTTAAATGGACATTACACTCCTTGGGCGATAGAGAGGTCTCCAGCACATTGATAAGATAGGAATGGGGACGTCTAGCATGGGATGGGTTAAAAGCCCCATTTAAATGAATGGAATCTATTATTTATATATTCCCTATGGTACACTTTGTGTATTCAGTATTTGCGACACTTGTAAATTTATTTATTACACGGCGTACACGTAGCATAATTTAAACCTTTTGATAGCAAACTAAGTTCCTTTTTAACTAATTTAATACCACTAATATTATAAATTACTAAACTATCTTTCTCCTTTGTCATTTTGTTTCTTTGATCTACCCTTTCCTCCTCTTGTACCTCTGTTCTTTTTATTGGTAGTATAGTTTTGCAATTTTGCCATTATTTATTCCTTTGACATCTGTTGCCCCAATAATCTCTCTCTTGATTCTTCCAACAGAATGAATGGGTTCATCCTTGTTCCTGAAATCTTAATGTCCCCAATCTTTATTTCCAAATCTTGGGATGCTTCCACTTCCAATGTTGAATTTCCCTGTCTTTCCTGTTTGAAAAAATAATTTTGGTTAGTGCTATATTTAATCTTAGGTTTATTATTTATATCAGATTCACTTGGTGTCTCTGCATCCTCTAATGGTGTACAGTAATGTGAAAAAGTTTTAGGCAGATGTGAAAAAATGCTGTAAAGTAAGAATGCTTTCCAAAACAGACATGTTAATAGTTAATATTTATCAATTAACAAAATGCATAGTGAGTGAACAGAATAAAAATCTAAATCAAATCAATATATGTTGTGACCACCCTTTACCTTCAAAACAGCACCAATTCTTCTAGATACACTTTCACAAAGTTGAGGATTTTGTAGGCATATAGTCAGGTGTATGATTAAACATTTATACCAAAAAGGTGCTAATGATCATCAAGTAATATGTAGTTTGAAACAAAATCATTAACTGAAACAGAAACAGCTGTGTAAGAAGAATAAATCTGGGTGAGGAACAGCCAAACTCAGCTAATAAGGTGAGGTTGCTGAAGACAGTTTAATATTAAAAATCATACACCATGGCAAGACTAAGCACAGCAACAAGACAAAAGGTAGTTATCCTGCATCAGAAAGGTCTCTCCCAGGCAGAAATTTCAAGGCAGATAGAGGTTTCCAGATGTGCTGTCCAAACTCTTTTGAAGAAGCACAAAGAAATAGACAACGCTGAGGACCTTAAACACAGCAGTCCGCCAAGGAAACTTAGTGCAGCAAATGTAAGACACATTATGCTTACTTCCCTTGGCAATTGGATGATATCCAGCAGTGCCATCAGCTCAGAACTAACAGAAATCAGTGGTACCCTGGTATACTCATCTACTGTCCGGAGAAGCAACGTCAGAAGTGGTCTTCATGAAATACTTGCAGCCCAAACTCCATACCTCCAACATGGAAACAAAGCCAAGTTATTCAACTATGCCCGAAAACACAGAAACTACAGTGCAGAAAAATGGCAGCAGGTACTCTTGACTGATGAGTCAAAAGTTGAAATATTTGGCTGCAGCAGAAGGCAGTTTGCTCACCAAAGGGCTGGAGAATGGTACAAGACTGAATTTCTGCAAGCAACAGCAAAGCATGGTTCAGGTTCCTTCCAGGTCTGAGTCTGCATTTCTGCAAATAGAGTTAGGGGTTTGGTCAGAATTAATGATATCCTCAATGTTGAGAAGTACAGACAGATCCTAATTGGCCCCAAATTTATTCTACAACATGACTGCGACCCCAAACATACAGCTAAAGTTGTTAAGTACTATAGCTCAGTGGTAAATGCCCTGACTGCAGAGCCTGCTCAAACCGCAAGGTTGCAGATTTGAATCCCAGCAGGGTCAACTCAGCCCTTCATCCTTCCGAGATAATAATAACATCTATTATTCAGCTGCCGATTTGGTTAATTCCGAGACCTTGAGCTGAAAGTGCTTTGAGTCACACTGGGAGAAAGGTGCTATGTAAATACTAGTTATTATTATCTTCATAGTAAAGAAGAACAAGGAGTCCTAGAAGTTATGGTATGGCCCCCACAGAGCCCTGATCTCAACATCATCGAGTCTGTCTGGGATTGCATGGAGAGAGAGAAGCAACGGAGTGTCACTTCCGTTCCCCTTCCTCCAGTCTTCGTTGTCTAGATACTGGCAACCATGCTCATTGGCCCAAGTTTGTTTTTAACACGAGCACGCTCACACTGACGTTGCTCGTTCTACAAGCTTCCTGTTATTGTTTTCTCTTGTTCCCTGTAGTCCTGGATTCTGACCGAGCCTTGTTATTTGACCTCGCTCCAGCCTGCAGATAGAATTCTGTGCCTTGTTGAATTCCCATGATTGACCCGGCTTGTTTAACTTCTCTCCAGCTTGTCGATTTAATACTCTGCCTTGCTGACTTCCCGTGATAGACCCAGCTTGTTTGACTTCACTCCAGCCTGCTGATTGAGTACTGTGCCTCTTGCTTATTAGATTCTCCAATTCCTGACTCTTGGCTCTCCAGAGGCAATGGAATCGCACAAGATGGAGGCAACTAGCAAATATACCGGCAAAGTAGTAGTTGCATCGGATAGGTAGAGCGCTCCTACAGCTGAACCTGGGGACTGTGGTAGTCAGACAGGAGGGAGAGTAGCACAGAGTGTAGGTCAGACAAGCCACAGTCAGGAACCAGATCGGGTAGTCAGCCACAGCCGGGGTCAGCACAGAATGGGTAGTCGGACAGTTAGTCAGACTGAGCCAAGGTCAAATACTGGATCAGATAGTCAGACAAGCCAAGGATTGAGAACCAGGAGATATCGGAAGCCAAGCAAAGGTCAAAATGAGCAACACTGGAATGCGCACAGAAACACCATGAAAGGGCGGTTAAGCACAGTTCACGATCAGATTATAGGGCCGCCACCGGGGTTGGAGCACCATAGGCGATGCATACAGCAAGCTACAAAATAGCGAGCATGGTATCAGAGACGTGCACCCGCCGATAGCGGCAAACCAGGGGATGCATCCAAAACCCCCCCACCGGATAGAAGAGCAGGCAAGGAAATCACTGGCACTGTGATACATGCAAACAACAGACATGCTCACACACAGGCAACAGATATGCATGCACACACGCGCAACAGATATACACACATATGCAGCAGACACACACACAGAGGACATTGACACAGTGATAGCCACCCCCCTTGCTGGTTCCCTGGATCTGTAGTTTTTAAGTGTAGAAGTGTGGGCTGTGGCCACCCTGGGATTAGTATAGGAGTTTTACAATGCTGTGTAGGTAACAGTCTTGTATTAAAGTGACTATCTGCAGTATTCAGAGCTTTAGAAGCCAAATGTAGGCTAGCCCTCTAAGGACCAGAGGACATTGCTTCACATCTGGTTCTGAAACCGTTAAATCAGTGGTATTTGATATTTTCTTTACTTTGGGCAGAATTGCAGTATTATAACTCTGTGTGTTTGCCGTGTAGAAGTTTGGCGTGTAGAAGTAAAATAAAAGGAGATTATGTGAGAGAGACTTATACCAGCATGTTAAGCCACAGAGTGCAATGCAGTATACCACGGTGCGTCATGTCAAAGTTAACCCTTTGAGTGCTGGAAAGGCATCCAATTTGTTGTGATGCAATGCATTGGTTACCTCTCTGGCACTCAAATGTTAAATAGAGTGCTGTTAATGTATAAAGAAGTTGTCCCAATGACATAAATAATGTAGAGTCAGCACCCCACGTTACTGTCCCCAGTACAGTGAAGACACTCTTCTCCCCATAATGTGGCTCGCAATGTCCAGATCCAGTGCAGGAGGAAGAAGCCACTGTTGATTCTGAGGAAACAGGTCTGAGCCTAGGGGCTGGCAGGGGATTCTCCCGTGGAGATGCAGTGCTGGACATCTGTGAGTTGAGGATACTTATTTATTTACAGTGTTGTAGGCCAAACGATATTAAAGCCAAAACGATCCCCCTTCTGCCCCTTCTGGCCACCTTCCATTAGATTTGGAATCCGGTCATGGGACCGTAGGGCTGCAGCGAGGGACAATCTTCATTCAGTAAGTTAAAGGAAAACCCTGCCTCCCTTGAGGAAGGAGGAAAGGATTTTCCTTTTGCTTACTGAAGATTGTCCCTTGTCAAGCTCCATCTAGACCAGACTGAGAGGCTGAGTGATGCAGGGAAAGGTGCCGGAGGGGGATCCTTTTGGCTTGAATAGCGTTTGAACTACAACGCTGTAAGTAATTAAATATAGCTCTACATGTTAAAAAAAATATAAAGATGACTTGGAGCTAAACTTTAATAGAAATATTACTTTCCCTTTAACCCTTTGATTTCCAGAGAGTTTCTCAACTCATTGCTAAGCAATGTTCTGCATACACCTCTGGCACTCCAAGGGTTAACCGTTTGAGTAGCATAGACATCCAACATCCCTCCCTCCCTCGTACATTACTTCCCTGCAAGTTAAGACTCTATAAAGGTTTTACCCTTTGAGTGCCAGTTTGGTTTGCAACACATTACAAGGAATGCATTGCGTTCCCCTCTGGCACTGAAAGGATTAACAGGAGAAGTGCAGGTAAGGTCATTGTGTGTGTGTGTGTGGGGGGGGGGGGGGAGCAAGAGGATACTTGGCCATAGAAGAGGCTCAGGTGAGGGCTGTGTGTGTATGTCTGTGTCTGTTCTACATCTGTCCAGTACATTTCTTGTATTACATGCCTCTTCTTCATATTCTGAGCATGCTCATTCAGTTCCTTGAAGTCCAAGACTCTTTTTCACATCCTGAACACAACCACACTGTTCTAAACAGCCTAGTAAATCCTTCTGACAGACCCACAAATATAGAGGGGACTACATGTATTTATGTGTGTGTATGTATATGTTTCATAGTGTTTGTGTATGTATGTATGTGTGTCACAGTGTGCATGCGTGTGTTTGTCAGCTTTGTTCTTTTTTTTTTGAGGATGAAGCTGAGGGTGGGATAACTCCTTGCAGAGACCTGCCCACTCCTGTCAGAATCACCCCCCCCCCATATCTCTAGGACTGGCAGTAGGGAGGGAACATGAATATCCCCTTCTTACTGCCACCCCTGGGTGTGTTAGGCTTCAAACAAGTTTATATATATATATATATATATATATATATATATATGAAGACTTATTACATCATTCTTACATTAACCTTCTAAATTTGATTATTAAACTTACACAAATGGTTAAATTAAAACAAGACATTAATTTACTTTGGAAACTAATGAGATATATAAAGGTACAGAGGAAAATAAATGTTGGATAATATAGAGAAAACAATTATAAACAGGAAACAATGAAAATACGACAGAGAACTGAGGAGGAAAATGTAGCAAATGGGTTCTAGGAATGAGGATGAAGACTGGCAAGTGATAAAAACAGAAGAAAAAAGTAGTAAGAGAAAACATATCAGGAAATAGTAATGGGGAGGAAATACTGTCTGATCGTTTGTGGAAAATAGATATACAGTACTGTGCAAAAGTATCAGCAGGTGTGAAAAAATGGTGAAAGGGAAGAATGCTGACAAAAATGCACATATTAACAGTTTATTTTTATCAATTAACAAAATGCATAGTGAGTGAACAGAATTACAATCTGAATCAAATCAATATTTGGTGTGACCACCCTTTGCCTTCAAAAGAGCAACAATTCATCTAGGTACACTTGCCTTGCGCACAATTTTTTAAGGAACTTGGCAGGTAGGTTGTTCCAAACATCTTGGAGAACTAACCACAGTTCTTCTGTGGATCTAGGCAGCCTCAGTGTAAGACTGATAGTAACAAGTGTCACCTGGATTCAGTATCCTCTAGTTTCAGAAGCTAGAGGGTGTTGGATAGAGAGTGTATCTAGGGTATGAAGCAGCCTCAGGTGTGTTTGTACTGCAGCCAAAGCTGGATTAAAGATGCTAGCCACGAAGACAGATGTCTGACTCCAGTTGATCCGGAGCCAGGAACTGGATAAACACACTTGACAACTTATCTATAGAGGACACTGAGCTAAACTAGGAGTGGATCCCTGTAAGCAGATAATCTGATGGGCTAAACCAGGAGGACCAATACTGATAAAAAATGAATCAGAAAGATACCCCAAAAGGTGGAATACACTAGGCCTACCTCTGGAAAGGATCACATGCTACATACTGTAAGATAACCTATAGCACACAGACACTGCAACACAGAATGATAGGATGACACTGCAATCAAAATATATAAAACTACCTACCTCAGACAGACAACTGCAAAAGCAAAGTCTACTACCACAAAGAGTATGCTGGCAGACAGCTGTATAAGACTGGGAGATGAAGTGGATAAACAGGAACACTTGATCCAGACTGCAGAATACCCAGACAGCAAGAGATGCTGAAAAAGATGGAACAGCTTGCAGACACAGCTAGGGGAAGCAGACAGATAACAGCAGCTCACAGATACTGAGGTGAACAGGTAGGAGATGATATAGATCAGGCAGGAGTGCAGTGAAGCAGGCAGACTGCTGATAGGAATCAAGTAAGAGCAAGCAGCATGGCCAGAGAGGCGCAATAGTGCAAGAGCCAGGAAGTATGCAAAAAATAGAGAGAGAGGACATACATCAATCTATAGGGGTACCTGTATGGTATCAGGAGGGTCAGGCAAGCCAGTATCATACACCAGGCAAAGGTACCAAAGGAGTAGGCCAGAAGCATAGGCTAACGGAGCGAACCAGTACCCAGTACGTGGGACGCTATACACATGAGACAGCCGGATGGCTTGTGTCTCCAGTAAGCTATCTGGCGAGATAACAATGTCGCCTAGGTGACTCAGGAACGTCTTGAAAGCAGACAGGACTGGACAGAGGACCAGCGGCAGGAAGCAGGAACCCGCAGACAGTCGGTAAACCGGAATCAGGATGCAGGGGAGACTGGCAGCAGAAGGCGGAGGTTCAACCGGATCAACGTCAGCAGGAACTCTCGAACTGGAGGCACTGTAACGGGTTAACACTGGTCACAGGAAATACATCAAGGCCCAGGATACTCAGGAACAGTGAAAATCACAGCAGCAAGGAGACAACACGAAAGGGCAACCAAGGGTTGCCCAGGCTAGGTTTAAATAGGCAATACAGGGTGGGCTGAAAACAGCCAGCCAATCGAGAGCCCCCTACTGGTGACAGACATAGAAATAGAGCAATCACGGGCACCGTGATAGAGTGCCAAGAGTCAGGAACCGGAGAATCTAATAAGCAAGAGGCACAGTACTCAATCGGCAGTCTGGAGTGAAGTCAGCAAGCTGAGTCTATCACAGGAAGTCAGCAAGGCAGAGTATTAATCGGCAGGCTGGAGCAAAGTTAAACAAGCCGGGTCAATCATGGGAAGTCAGCAAGGCACAGAATTCAATCTGCAGGCTGGAGCGAGGTCAAACAACAAGGCTCGGTCAGAATCCAGAACTACAGGTAACAAGAGCAAACACTAACAGGAAGCTTGTAGAATGAGCAATGTCAGCATGAGCGTGCTCGTGTTAAAAACAAACTTGGGCCAATGAGCATGGTTGCAGTATCTAGACAACAAAGACTGGAGGAAGGGGAACAGGAGTGACACTCAGTTGCTTCTCTCTCTCTCCATGCAATCCCAGACAGACTCGGTGATGTTGAGATCAGGGCTGTGTGGGGGCCATACCATCACTTCCAGGACTTCTTGTTCTTCTTTACTATGAAGAAAATACATAGCACCTTTCTCCCAGTGCGACTCAAAGCACTTTCAGCTCACTGTCTCAGAATTAACCAAATCGACAGCTGAATAATAGATGTTATTATTACCCAATAAATGGCACTCATTTATCTCAAATTAAATACATATACTGGTCATTTTGGTTTCCTTCCATTCTGCATCTCTCCAGAGGCGTAGAAAAATACCATATAGTCCTAAAATGAAAGTAGTAGCACTATTGTGGAAGGAATAAACAGATAAAATATCCAGTTACTGCAGCCCAGATAAAAATGACCACCACTCCAAAGGCCAAAAAACATAACTGTGACGGTACCAGGATTTACCGGACCCTTTTGGGGTCTTCGGTTCCTGAACCGCCGCTGCTGCTGCCCCTCTTCCCCGGCCGGCTGGAGCCCTGCTGCTCCCTGGAGGTCATGGATACTCAGGCAGGATCAACTGGATGCTGCCTCCAGGCAGACTGGCAGAGCTAGTGAATTTAGCTGCAGAATCCTAGGTGGGGTCTCCAGAGGCCCTGCGCCAGTAGACTGGCGAGGCAAGTGAATTTGCTCCTGCAGTGGCTAAGGTGAGAATCCCCAGCCCAACCCCCTCCAGAAATACAGCCAAGACTTGTATTAAGGAGGGTAGAACAGAACAGCCTTTATTGATAAAACACACTGCTTATATACACTTCCAGACACTCTTATCAAGATAAGAATACAAATTTGTGCTTGAAAAAGGGACATTTTAACTGGTCTATAATAACCTCCCCTGACTGGTCAATGAAGCACAGCAGGAGTCAATTCACATTCCTTAGCACATTCCTTAGAACATGGAGTATTCTTTAAACAAGTCAGAGTGCTGGACTTAACAGCCCACTCTGCAATCTGATTCCCCAGATTTACCAAATGTCACACAATGTACAAAACAGTGATCAATATTTCAAATGTTATATTTCTAAATTATTCCATCTGGTCACACTACTCCCCCCAAGTCTTGGACAGACCAGGTGTGATCCCAACGGATCCACCTCTGCACTGTCCACAAAGTCTTTCAGGTATCTTCTTGCCAGGATAGTCTATCAGCCTTTTTGTTGGACTTGCTAGGTCCGCACTGAATGGTAAAGGTGGAGGGAGAAGCTCCAGCTGTGTAACAACTGTCCATTTTTCCTACAACCATATTCAGAAATGCAGCCATCTTTGGGGTTGTACAGACATGGAGCTTGATAAGGCACTGGTAAGATACCCCAAATCATTTGCTAACAGTACTTCAGCTGGGATGCCAGACATCACTCCCACCTCACAGTCTCTTTCACCAGCACCCCAATCCAGTGTGATCTGGGCCAAGGGAATCTGGTGTATGGCTCCTCCAGCAACTTGTACTGCCACTGACCAGCCAGTTCTCTGCCTGTGGGGGACCCGGTGGGGTTGTACCATAGTGATTGTGGCCCCAGTGTTTCTCAACCCCTTGGCTGGCTGCCCGTTCACCAGCACTGTCTGACCATGGTGTCCTCGGTTATCTGTGTTTGGACCAGGCTCACCTCGTGGATTGGTCCCCACACTTCGTCCCTGCCAAAAGGGGCACTATTGTAATCCACTCCCATGGGCATGGATAAATTATACTCCATAGGTTCAGTGCCAGGGTCCTCTCCACAGTAGGCCTGTCTTGGTGCACTCCGGGGTGGGACCGGTAGAGATACCAGCTGCTGGGGCAAGAGCCCAGGCTGTGACTGTCTCTGAGGCTAATTGCTCCAAACAAGCCCAGGCTGCAAACAATCATCACACTGCAGTCCATAGCAGTTCTCTCTACTGGGCTGGTTGTGACTGATGGGAATGGGGCTGAGATGTGGTATCTGGCCCATTCGAGTGTCCGTAGTAATTCCTTTGGCTTGTACAGGAGAGCGACAGGACCCATTCTCTTGAGCCTCCACATATCTTTCCATACAGTAGGCTTGTCTTGGAGCATTCTGGGGTGGGACCAGTGGAGATACCGGCCTCTAGGGCAGGGGTCTAGGTCTGGACCGTCTCTGAGGGCAATTGCTCTGAACATGTCCCAGCTGCAAACAATTATAGCACTGCAGGCCAGAACTGCACCTTCTACTGGGCTGGAGGCTAGTGATGGTAATAGGGCAGGTCCCTGGTACCTGGATCCCTCGAGGGGTGGCATTAGATCCTGTGGGGGGGACCGGAGAGGGCCAGGGCCCACTCCATCGGGTTTCCACATATTTTTCGGCTAACTTGGCCGATTCCCCTACTGTAGCTGGATCACGGTCCCTTACCCAATCCCGAACTTCAGGAGGCGTATGTTGAAAGAATTGCTCCAGTAGTAAAAGCTGCTGACAATCCTTCAATAGTCTTTGCATTGCAGCCCAGTAGCCAGTTGGCACAAGCATGGTCTATGTGGTACACCCATTCCGCATACAAGTCCTGTTGCCGCCGTCGGGTATCCCGGAACTTCCGTCTGTAGGCTTCCGGGGTAACTGCATACTGGGCAAGCAGGCACCTTTTCACCTCAGCATAATCGTGGCTGACTTCATCGATATGCCTCGGCTGCACGTCCAGTCAGCTTGCCCACCAGAATTTTTACCCAGTCTCATAAAGGGTACATTGCCTCTCAAAATCTTGCAGGTACCCGTCTATGTCTCCTGTACTCTCCTCAAACACCCTGAAGGCTTGATGAGGCAGTTTGCCCTTTCGGATCCACAGCTCCGTGGAAATCCAGAGTCTCTCTGGCCTCTCTCCAGTTCTGCCATCCTCAGACGTTCCTCCCTTTCTGCTGTCCTCCCCATGAGTCACCATGGCCATAACTCTCTCCACCACCTCAGCTGATGAATTGGGCCCATAAAAAGCAAGCCGGATCTTGACATCTCGGGTGAAGGCATCCTCATGCTCTGTAGAGCTCTGCCTGGATCCCATGCTGGTCTGCAGGCTTGCAAGGATAGCGGGTCCAAGTGATAGGCGGTCCATCTGCATCAAAGCCTCAATCAAATCAGTCTTTCTGGGTCCACTTGCATCTCCACCTCTGGCAGTTAGGATCTCTTTTAACGTGGATCACTTCAGCTGCTTGTAGAACCCCTCCATATGCTTGCAATTGGCTCCAGCCAAATCTCCTGAAGAAGATTGTCCCGTTGGTGGTTTGGATGCCTTTAGGAAGAGGGCATCCCACCTCACTGCCACCAAATGTGACAGTACCAGGATTTACCGGACCCTTTTGGGGTCGTCAGTTCCTGAACCGCTGCTGCCCCTCTCCCCTGGCCGGCTGGAGCCCTGCTGCTCCCTGGAGGTCATGGATACTCAGGCAGGAACAACTGGATGCTGCCTCCAGGCAGACTGGCAGAGCTAGTGAATTTAGCTGCAGAATCCTAGGTGGGGTTTCCAGAGGCCCTACGCCAGTAGACTGGCGAGGCAAGTGAATTCGCTCCTTCAGTGGCTAAGGTGAGAATCCCCAGCCCAACCCCCTCCAGAAATACAGCCAAGACTTGTATTAAGGAGGGTAGAACAGAACAGCCTTTATTGATAAAACACACTGCTTATATACACTTCCAGACACTCTTATCAAGATAAGAATACAAATTTGTGCTTGAAAAAGGGACATTTTAACTGGTCTATAATAACCTCCCCTGACTGGTCAGTGAAGCACAGCAGGAGTCAATTCACATTCCTTAGCACATTCCTTAGCACATGGAGTATTCTTTAAACAAGCCAGAGTGCTGGACTTAACAGCCCACTCTGAAACGTATCTCTTTGCAATGAGCCGCGTACCCCTCCGGCACCCAAAGGGTCAACACAGCGGGACTGCATATATTAAGAATGCTACAATGCCAACAATTCAACATACAACTTGTGCCCACATAGATATATACATATACACATACATACACACATGCACATTATTATACAAAATTATTAAAGATCTACAGCCAATACTAGCAGAAGATGATACTCTGAAAAATATCTTCTCTGAAACCCCCATTTTGGCATTTAGACAACCACCAAACCTTCAACAAAAACTAATCAGCAGGAAACTACACACTGATGAGAAGAATACAGAAAAAGGTACCAGAAAATGCAAGAAACCTCGCTGCAAACTATGCCAGCATATATGCCCAGACAACAAAGCCACCCACAACAACAAAACCTACAGCATTAAAGGATCATACTCCTGCACATCTAGCAATTAAATGGCAGAATGAACATGCACAGACACTCTATCACACATCACAAAGAAGGATCTTACTGCACCCCTGTGGGACACCATTTTACCCAGCCTGAACACTCAATTAGGGACCTAAAAATCAAAGTGCTCAAAGGGAACTTTAGAAATACCCAAGAAAGAAAATCTTTTGAAGCCAGAATGATTATATTTTTTAACAGTTAGAATAGAGGACTAAATGTTGATTTGGGTTTCCTATCCCACTATGAAAGTTTCACATGAACCCTATATCATTATCTTACTCTTCATATATATCCACATGTCAACATGCATTCTAATGACAGGTTTCATATTATTATTATCATATTAAGTATACATACTGACATATGCTTTCCCATACTTTTATGCATGCAGGCGTATATATATATGTAGGTGGACTATTCTATATGTATATACGTGTGGGTATGTATGCATGTGTTTATGTATGTATGCGTATGTGTACTGGTACATATATGTGGATACTTATGTATAGATATATGTTTTTGTATGCATTCCGACATATTGTATGTACATATTTAGATATATGCGTTTATGTATATGTATGTATCCACGTATATGTGTTTGTGTGTATATGCTATATACACGTATATTTGTGTGTGTATGTGTGTGTGTGTGTATAGGTGTGTAGATAGATATATTGTATGGTTATATGTATATGCCTATATGTGTATATGTGTATATATATGTATGCATGTGTATACAAGTATATGTGTGTATATGTGTATCTATATATATAATATGTATGTATTTGTGTATATATGTGTATGTGTGTATATGTGTGTATGTATATATATATATATATATATATATATGCACATGTGTGTATATGTGTGTGTGTGTATTTGTATATGTGTATGTATGTATATATGTGTATGTGTGTATTTGTGTGTGTGTGTGTGTATATATGTATATGTATGTGTGTAAGTATGTATGTGTATATATATGTGTATGTGTGTATGTATGTGTATATGTATATATCTATATGGGCACAAGTTGTATGTTGAATTGTTGGCATTGTAGCATTCTTAATATATGCAGTCCTGCTGTGTTGACCCTTTGGGTGCCGGAGGGGTACACGGCTCATTGCAAAGAGATGCGTTGCGTGCCCCTCTGGCACTCAGGGGGTTAACCCTAGCAAACAACACAGCTTTGAATTCAATGTATTAACTGTTATAACTGTTTTAACTGTGAATTCTGTGTGCTTGTGCTCACAAATGCTTCAGACTTGAGAAAGGGAGTTTATCCCGAAAGCTTGTCAATCCAAAATTCTGTTAGTCCAATAAAAAAAGGTATTACAAGATATTAATTTTCTTTGTTATTTTACATATATATATATATATATATATATATATATATATATATATATATATACTAGCAATGTGGGACGGCGTTGCCCGTCAGGATATATAGGGAATTAATGCACACACACGGATGCGAGACAAACACAGAGACACACACGCAAATGCACACGCATGCACTGAGATGCTTAAAGAGCGACAGTCATACACACATACATGCAGACACATAGAGTGTGATACAGACGTGCAACACACACAGTGAGAAACACACACACACACACAAGTGAGTCATAAGGGGGTGACTTATGTGTCATTGTAATGAGTTTGTGTTTGTACTTATGCCTCCACTGTGGCATTCATTCATATAGTTGAAATGCATGTGGTAATTGCACATACTATGGTGGAAGGTGGATCGTGCTGGCTCCCGGCATGTGAGTGACTGGCATTCATTCATGTAATTGAAATGCGTGTGGTAATTGCACATACTATGGTGGAAGGTGGATCGTGCTGGCTCCCGGGGTGTGAGTGACAGTGAGACTATGGTAGAAGGTGGATCGTGCTGGCTCCCGGGGTGTGAGTGACAGTGAGACTATGGTGGAAGGTAGATCGTGCTGGCTTTCGGGGTGTGATTACGCGTGAGTGATTGTGTTTGAGTGTGAGATTGAGTGATTGCGTGTAAGTGATTGAGTGAGTGTGTTAGTGAGTGTGTGTGATTGAGTGAGTGTGTGAATGAGAGTGTGTATGATAGTGAGAGGGTATGAGTGAGAGGGTGTGAATAATTGAGGGTGTGAGTGATTGAGGGTGTGAGTGATTGAGGGTGAGAGTGTGATTGAGTGTGAGTGTGATTCAGTGTGATTGAGTGTGAGAGTGTGATTGTGATTGAGTGTGACTGCGAGACTGTAAGTGTGAGAATGTGATTGAGTGTGAGAGTGTGAGACTGTGAGAGTGTGATTGAGTGATTGAGTGTGAGAGTGAGACTGTGTGAGAGTGTGATTGAGTGAGAGTGTGATTGAGAGTGAGAGTGTGTGAGTGTGATTGAGTGAGACTGAGAGTGTGATTGAGTGAGACTGTGTGAGTGTGATTGAGTGTGTGAGTGATTGGGTGTGAGACTGAGAGAGTGAGAGAGACTGTGTGAGACTGAGAGTGTGAGAATGTGAGTGTGAGAGAGTGTGTGAGACTGTGAGAGTGTGAGAGACTTTGAGAGTGTGAGAGAGAGTGTGAGAGACTGTGAGACAGAGTGTGAGAGACTGTGAGACTGAGAGTGTGAGAGACTGTGAGACTGAGAGTGTGAGAGACTGTGAGACTGAGAGAGTGAGAGAGACTGTGAGAGTGTGAGAGAGTGTGAGACTGAGAGAGTGTAAGAGAGTGTGACTGTGAGAGTGTGAGAGAGACTGTGAGAATGTGAGAGAGAGTGTGAGAGAGAGTGTGAGAGAGACTGTGAGAGAGAGTGTGAGAGAGACTGTGTGTGAGACTGTGTGTGTGAGACTGTGTGAGTGTGTGAGACTGAGAGTTTTTGAGAGTGAGAGAGACTGTGAGACTGTGTGTGAGACTGTGTGCGAGACTGTGTGCGAGACTGTGTGCGAGACTGTGAGTGCGAGACTGTGAGTGCGACAGTGTGAGACTGTGAGAGAGAGAGACTGTGAGAGAGAGACTGTGAAAGTGTGAGACAGTGAGAGCGTGCGAGACTGAGAGAGTGCGAGTGTGTGAGACTGAGAGTGTGAATGTGAGAGACTGTGTGTGAGAGACTGTGTGTGAGAGAGTGTGTGTGAGAGAGTGTGTGAGACTGTGTGAGAGTGTGAGACTGTGTGACTGTGTGACTGTGAGAGAGACTGTGTGTGAGACTGTGTGTGTGTGAGACTGTGTGTGTGAGACTGTGTGTGTGAGACTGTGTGAGTGTGTGAGACTGTGTGAGTGTGTGAGACTAAGAGTTTTTGAGAGAGACTGTGAGACTGTGTGTGAGACTGTGAGTGCGAGACTGTGAGTGAGACAGTGTGAGAGTGAGAGAGAGAGACTGTGAGAGTGTGAGACTGTGAGAGTGTGAGACTGTGAGAGCGTGCGAGACTGAGAGAGGAGAGTGCGAGTGTGTGAGACTGAGAGTGTGAATGTGAGAGACTGTGTGAGAGAGACTGTGTGAGAGAGACTGTGTGTGAGAGAGTGTGTGATACTGTGTGAGACTGTGAGACTGTGTGTGTGAGACTGTGAGTGAGACTGTGTGTGTGAGACTGTGTGTGTGAGACTGTGAGTGAGACTGTGTGTGTGAGACTGTGTGTGTGAGACTGTGTGTGTGTGAGACTGTGTGAGTGAGACTGTGTGAGTGTGTGAGACTGAGAGTTTTTGAGAGTGAGAGAGACTGTGTGAGTGTGTGAGACTAAGAGTTTTTGAGAGTGAGAGAGACTGTGAGACTGTGTGTGAGACTGTGAGTGCGAGACTGTGAGTGAGACAGTGTGAGAGTGAGAGAGAGAGACTGTGAGAGTGTGAGACTGTGAGAGTGTGAGACTGTGAGAGCGTGCGAGACTGAGAGAGGAGAGTGCAAGTGTGTGAGACTGAGAGTGTGAATGTGAGAGACTGTGTGAGAGAGACTGTGTGAGAGAGACTGTGTGTGAGAGAGTGTGTGAGACTGTGTGAGAGTGTGAGACTGTGTGAGTGAGACTGTGTGAGTGAGACTGTGAGTGAGACTGTGTGTGTGAGACTGTGTGTGTGAGACTGTGTGTGTCTGAGACTGTGAGACTGAGACTGTGTGAGTGTGTGAGACTGAGAGTTTGAATGTGAGAGACTGTGTGAGCGAGTGTGTGTGAGCGAGACTGTGTGAGAGACTGTGTGTGAGACTGTGAGTATGAGACTGTGTGAGTGTGAGACTGAGAGAGTGTGTGTGAGACTGTGTGTGAGAGTGTGAGACTGTGCGTGAGTGTGAGACTGTGTGTGAGTGTGAGACTGTGTGTGAGAGTGTGAGACTGTGTGTGAGAGTTTGAGAGTGTGTGAGACTGTGTGTGAGAGTGTGTGAGACTGTGAGTGTGTGAGACTGTGAGTGTGTGAGACTGTGTGAGACTGTGTGTGAGACTGTGAGACTGTGTGTGAGACTGTGTGTGAGAGTGTGAGACTGTGTGTGAGACTGTGTGTGAGACTGTGTGTGAGACTGTGTGAGACTGTGAGACTGAGTGAGAGTGTGAGACTGTGTGAGAGTGTGAGACTCTGTGAGAGTGTGACAGAGAGAGACTGTGAGAGTGAAAGAGAGAGACTGTGAGTGTGTGAGACTGTGTGAGACTGTGTGACACTGTGTGAGACTGTGAGAGACTGTGACAGAGAGAGACTGTGAGACTGTGTGAGAGTGAGAGAGACTGTGTGAGTGTGAGACTGTGTGAGTGTGAGACTGTGAGATTGTGTGTGAGACTGAGAGTGAGAGAGTGTGAGACTGTGAGAGAGTGTGAGACTGAGAGAGTGTGAGACTGTGAGAGAGTGTGAGACTGAGAGAGAGTGTGAGACTGAGAGAGTGTGTGTGAGAGTGTGTGTGAGAGTGTGAGACTGTGTGAGACTGTGTGTGAGTGTGAGACTGTGTGTGAGTGTGTGTGAGTGTGTGAGACTGTGTGTGAGTGTGTGAGACTGTGTGAGACTGTGTGAGTGTGAGACTGTGTGTGAGAGTGTGAGACAGTGTGTGAGAGTTTGAGAGTGTGTGAGACTGTGTGTGAGAGTGTGTGAGACTGTGAGTGTGTGAGACTGTGTGAGACTGTGTGAGACTGTGAGAGACTGTGAGAGACTGTGTGAGACTGTGAGAGACTGTGAGAGAGTGTGAGAGAGTGTGAGACTGTGTGAGACTGTGAGACTGTGAGAGAGCGAGACTGTGCGAGACTGTGAGTGCGAGACTGAGTGAGACAGTGTGAGAGTGAGAGAGAGACTGTGAGACTGAGAGTGTGAGAGACTGAGACAGTGTGAGAGACTGAGAGAGTGTGAGACTGAGAGAGTGTGAGACTGAGAGAGTGTGAGACTGTGAGACAGTGTGAGACTGAGACAGTGTGAGACTGTGAGACAGTGTGAGACTGTGAGACTGTGAGACTGTGTGTGAGAGTGTGAGACTGTGTGTGAGACTGTGTGAGACTGTGTGAGACTGTGAGAGACTGTGTGAGACTGTGTGAGAGTGTGAGACTGTGTGAGACTGTGAGACTGTGTGTGAGACTGTGTGAGACTGTGTGAGACTGTGAGAGACTGTGTGAGACTGTGTGAGAGTGTGAGACTGTGAGACTGTGAGAGAGCGAGACTGTGCGAGACTGTGAGTGTGAGACTGAGTGAGACTGTGTGAGAGTGAGAGAGACTGTGAGACTGAGACTGTGAGACTGAGAGTGTGAGACTGAGAGTGTGAGACTGAGAGTGTGTGAGACTGAGAGTGTGTGAGACTGAAAGACAGTGTGAAACTGAGAGACAGTGTGAGACTGTGTGAGTGTGAGACTGTGTGTATGTGAGACTGTGTGAGTGAGACTGTGTGTGTGTGAGAGTGTGAGAGAGAGAGACTGTGTGAAAGTGTAAGACTGTGAGAGTGAAAGAGAGAGAGACTGTGAGAGTGAGAGAGAGAGACTGTGAGAGTGAGAGAGAGAGACTGTGAGAGTGAGAGAGAGAGACTGTGAGAGTGAGAGAGAGAGACTGTGAGAGTAAGAGACTGTGAGACAGTGTGAGACTGTGAGACTGTGTGAGTGTGAGACTGTGCGAGTGTGAGACTGTGTGTGAGTGTGTGTGAGTGTGTGAGACTGTGTGTGAGTGTGTGAGACTGTGTGAGACTGTGTGAGTGTGAGACAGTGTGTGAGAGTGTGAGACTGTGTGTGAGAGTTTGAGAGTGTGTGAGACTGTGTGTGACAGTGTGTGAGACTGTGAGTGTGTGAGACTGTGAGTGTGTGAGACTGTGTGTGAGACTGTGTGTGAGACTGTGTGTGAGACTGTGTGAGACTGTGACAGAGAGAGACTGTGAGACTGTGTGAGAGTGAGAGAGAGAGACTGTGTGAGTGTGAGACTGTGTGAGTGTGAGACTGTGTGAGTGTGAGACTGTGAGATTGTGTGTGAGACTGAGAGTGAGAGAGTGTGAGACTGTGAGAGAGTGTGAGACTGTGAGAGAGTGTGAGACTGAGAGAGTGTGAGACTGTGAGAGAGTGTGAGACTGAGAGAGTGTGAGACTGTGAGAGAGTGTGAGACTGTGAGAGAGTGTGAGACTGAGAGAGAGTGTGAGACTGAGAGAGTGTGTGTGAGAGTGTGTGTGAGAGTGTGAGACTGTGTGAGACTGTGTGTGAGTGTGAGACTGTGTGTGAGTGTGTGTGAGTGTGTGAGACTGTGTGTGAGTGTGTGAGACTGTGTGAGTGTGAGACTGTGTGTGAGAGTGTGAGACTGTGTGTGAGAGTTTGAGAGTGTGTGAGACTGTGTGTGAGAGTGTGTGAGACTGTGAGTGTGTGAGACTGTGAGTGTGTGAGACTGTGTGAGACTGTGTGTGAGAGTGTGAGACTGTGTGTGAGAGTGTGAGACTGTGTGTGAGACTGTGTGTGAGACTGTGTGAGACTGTGTGAGACTGTGAGACTGTGTGAGAGTGTGAGACTGTGTGTGAGAGTGTGAGACTGTGTGAGAGTGTGAGACTCTGTGAGAGTGTGACAGAGAGAGACTGTGAGAGTGAGAGAGAGAGACTGTGAGTGTGTGAGACTGTGTGAGACTGTGTGAGACTGTGTGAGGCTGTGTGAGGCTGTGTGAGACTGTGAGAGACTGTGACAGAGAGAGACTGTGTGAGAGTGAGAGAGAGAGACTGTGTGAGTGTGAGACTGTGTGAGTGTGAGACTGTGTGAGTGTGAGACTGTGAGATTGTGTGTGAGACTGAGAGTGAGAGAGTGTGAGACTGTGAGAGAGTGTGAGACTGAGAGAGTGTGAGACTGTGAGAGAGTGTGAGACTGAGAGAGTGTGTGTGAGAGTGTGTGTGAGAGTGTGAGACTGTGTGAGACTGTGTGTGAATGTGAGACTGTGTGTGAGTGTGTGTGAGTGTGTGAGACTGTGTGTGAGACTGTGTGAGACTGTGTGAGTGTGAGACTGTGTGTGAGAGTGTGAGACTGTGTGTGAGACTGTGTGTGAGACTGTGTGAGACTGTGTGAGACTGTGAGACTGTGTGAGAGTGTGAGACTGTGTGTGAGAGTGTGAGAGTGTGAGACTCTGTGAGAGTGTGACAGAGAGAGACTGTGAGAGTGAGAGAGAGAGACTGTGAGTGTGTGAGACTGTGTGAGACTGTGTGAGACTGTGAGAGACTGTGAGAGAGAGACTGTGAGACTGTGTGAGAGTGAGAGAGAGAGACTGTGTGAGTGTGAGACTGTGTGAGTGTGAGACTGTGAGATTGTGTGTGAGACTGAGAGTGAGAGAGTGTGAGACTGTGAGAGAGTGTGAGACTGAGAGAGTGTGAGACTGTGAGAGAGTGTGAGACTGTGAGAGAGTGTGAGACTGAGAGAGAGTGTGAGACTGAGAGAGTGTGTGTGAGAGTGTGTGTGAGAGTGTGAGACTGTGTGAGACTGTGTGTGAGTGTGAAACTGTGTGTGAGTGTGTGTGAGTGTGTGAGACTGTGTGTGAGTGTGTGAGACTGTGTGAGTGTGAGACTGTGTGTGAGAGTGTGAGACTGTGTGTGAGAGTTTGAGAGTGTGTGAGACTGTGTGTGAGAGTGTGTGAGACTGTGAGTGTGTGAGACTGTGAGTGTGTGAGACTGTGTATGAGAGTTTGAGACTGTGTGTGAGAGTGTGAGACTGTGTGTGAGACTGTGTGTGAGAGTGTGAGACTGTGTGTGAGACTGTGTGTGAGACTGTGTGTGAGACTGTGTGAGACTGTGTGAGAGTGTGAGACTCTGTGAGAGTGTGACAGAGAGAGACTGTGAGAGTGAGAGAGAGAGACTGCGAGTGTGTGAGACTGTGTGAGACTGTGTGAGACTGTGAGAGACTGTGACAGAGAGAGACTGTGAGACTGTGTGAGAGTGAGAGAGACTGTGTGAGTGTGAGACTGTGTGAGTGTGAGACTGTGAGATTGTGTGTGAGACTGAGAGTGTGAGACTGTGAGAGAGTGTGAGACTGTGAGAGAGTGTGAGACTGAGAGAGTGTGAGACTGTGAGAGAGTGTGAGACTGAGAGAGAGTGTGAGACTGAGAGAGAGTGTGAGACTGAGAGAGTGTGTGTGAGAGTGTGTGTGAGAGTGTGAGACTGTGTGAGACTGTGTGTGAGTGTGAGACTGTGTGTGAGTGTGTGAAACTGTGTGAGACTGTGTGAGTGTGAGACTGTGTGTGAGAGTGTGAGACTGTGTGTGAGAGTTTGAGAGTGTGTGAGACTGTGTGTGAGAGTGTGTGAGACTGTGAGTGTGTGAGACTGTGTGTGAGAGTGTGAGACTGTGTGTGAGAGTGTGAGACTGTGTGTGAGACTGTGTGTGAGAGTGTGAGACTGTGTGTGAGACTGTGTGAGACTGTGTGAGAGTGTGAGACTGTGTGTGAGAGTGTGAGTGTGTGAGAGTGTGAGACTCTGTGAGAGTGTGACAGAGAGACTGTGAGAGTGAGAGAGAGAGACTGTGAGTGTGTGAGACTGTGTGAGACTGTGTGAGACTGTGTGAGACTGTGTGAGACTGTGAGAGACTGTGACAGAGAGAGACTGTGAGACTGTGTGAGAGTGAGAGAGAGAGAGAGAGACTGTGTGAGTGTGAGACTGTGTGAGTGTGAGACTGTGAGATTGTGTGTGAGACTGAGAGTGAGAGAGTGTGAGACTGTGAGAGAGTGTGAGACTGTGAGAGAGTGTGAGACTGAGAGAGTGTGAGACTGAGAGAGAGTGTGAGACTGAGAGAGTGTGTGTGAGAGTGTGAGACTGTGTGTGAGTGTGAGAAAGTGTGTGTGAGTGTGTGAGACTGTGTGTGAGTGTGTGAGACTGTGTGAGACTGTGTGAGTGTGAGACTGTGTGTGAGAGTGTGAGACTGTGTGTGAGAGTTTGAGAGTGTGTGAGACTGTGTGTGAGAGTGTGTGAGACTGTGAGTGTGTGAGACTGTGAGTGTGTGAGACTGTGTGAGACTGTGTGTGAGAGTGTGAGACTGTGTGTGAGACTGTGTGTGAGACTGTGTGAGACTGTGTGAGACTGTGTGAGAGTGTGAGACTGTGTGTGAGAGTGTGAGACTGTGTGAGAGTGTGAGACTCTGTGAGAGTGTGACAGAGAGAGACTGTGAGAGTGAGAGAGAGAGACTGTGAGTGTGTGAGACTGTGTGAGACTGTGTGAGACTGTGTGACACTGTGTGAGACTGTGAGAGACTGTGACAGAGAGAGACTGTGAGACTGTGTGAGAGTGAGAGAGAGAGACTGTGTGAGTGTGAGACTGTGTGAGTGTGAGACTGTGTGAGTGTGAGACTGTGAGATTGTGTGTGAGACTGAGAGTGAGAGAGTGTGAGACTGTGAGAGAGTGTGAGACTGAGAGAGTGTGAGACTGTGAGAGAGTGTGAGACTGAGAGAGTGTGTGTGAGAGTGTGTGTGAGAGTGTGAGACTGTGTGTGAATGTGAGACTGTGTGTGAGTGTGTGTGAGTGTGTGAGACTGTGTGTGAGTGTGTGAGACTGTGTGAGACTGTGTGAGTGTGAGACTGTGTGAGTGTGAGACTGTGAGATTGTGTGTGAGACTGAGAGTGAGAGAGTGTGAGACTGTGAGAGAGTGTGAGACTGAGAGAGTGTGAGACTGAGAGAGAGTGTGAGACTGAGAGAGTGTGTGTGAGAGTGTGTGTGAGAGTGTGAGACTGTGTGTGAATGTGAGACTGTGTGTGAGTGTGTGTGAGTGTGTGAGACTGTGTGTGAGTGTGTGAGACTGTGTGAGACTGTGTGAGTGTGAGACTGTGTGTGAGAGTGTGAGACTGTGTGTGAGAGTTTGAGAGTGTGTGAGACTGTGTGAGACTGTGAGTGTGTGAGACTGTGAGTGTGTGAGACTGTGTGAGACTGTGTGAGACTGTGTGTGAGAGTGTGAGACTGTGTGTGAGAGTGTGAGACTGTGTGTGAGACTGTGTGTGAGAGTGTGAGACTGTGTGTGAGACTGTGTGTGAGACTGTGTGTGAGACTGTGTGTGAGACTGTGTGTGAGACTGTGTATGAGACTGTGTGAGACTGTGAGAGTGTGTGAGAGTGTGAGACTGTGTGTGAGAGTGTGAGACTGTGTGAGAGTGTGAGACTCTGTGAGAGAGTGACAGAGAGAGACTGTGAGAGTGAGAGAGAGAGACTGTGAGTGTGTGAGACTGTGTGAGACTGTGTGAGACTGTGAGAGACCGTGACAGAGAGAGACTGTGAGACTGTGTGAGAGTGAGAGAGAGAGACTGTGTGAGTGTGAGACTGTGTGAGTGGGAGACTGTGTGAGTGGGAGACTGTGAGATTGTGTGTGAGACTGAGAGTGAGAGAGTGTGAGACTGTGAGAGAGTGTGAGACTGAGAGAGTGTGAGACTGTGAGAGAGTGTGAGACTGAGAGAGAGTGTGAGACTGAAAGAGTGTGTGTGAGAGTGTGTGTGAGAGTGTGAGACTGTGTGTGAGGCTGTGTGACTGAGAGTGTGAGAGAGACTGTGAGACTGTGTGTGAGACTGTGTGTGAGAGAGAGAGACTGTGAGAGTGAGACTGTGTGAGACTGTGTGAGACTGTGTGAGAGTGAGACTGAAAGAGTGTGAGAGTGTGATACTGTGTGAGTGTGAGACTGAGAGAGTGTGAGACTGAGAGAGTGTGAGACTGTGTGTGAGAGTGTGAGACTGTGTGAGTGTGAGACTGTGTGAGTGTGAGACTGTGTGAGTGTGTGAGACCGTGTGTGAGACCGTGTGTGAGACCGTGAGTGACTGTGTGTGAGAGTGTGAGACTGTGTGAGACTGTGAGACTGTGTGAGAGTGTGAGACTGTGTGTGAGAGTGTGAGAGTGTGAGACTCTGTGAGAGTGTGACAGAGAGAGACTGTGAGAGTGAGAGAGAGAGACTGTGAGTGTGTGAGACTGTGTGAGACTGTGTGAGACTGTGAGAGACTGTGAGAGAGAGAGACTGTGAGACTGTGTGAGAGTGAGAGAGAGAGACTGTGTGAGTGTGAGACTGTGTGAGTGTGAGACTGTGAGATTGTGTGTGAGACTGAGAGTGAGAGAGTGTGAGACTGTGAGAGAGTGTGAGACTGAGAGAGTGTGAGACTGTGAGAGAGTGTGAGACTGTGAGAGAGTGTGAGACTGAGAGAGAGTGTGAGACTGAGAGAGTGTGTGTGAGAGTGTGTGTGAGAGTGTGAGACTGTGTGAGACTGTGTGTGAGTGTGAAACTGTGTGTGAGTGTGTGTGAGTGTGTGAGACTGTGTGTGAGTGTGTGAGACTGTGTGAGTGTGAGACTGTGTGTGAGAGTGTGAGACTGTGTGTGAGAGTTTGAGAGTGTGTGAGACTGTGTGTGAGAGTGTGTGAGACTGTGAGTGTGTGAGACTGTGAGTGTGTGAGACTGTGTATGAGAGTTTGAGACTGTGTGTGAGACTGTGTGTGAGAGTGTGAGACTGTGTGTGAGACTGTGTGTGAGACTGTGTGTGAGACTGTGTGAGACTGTGTGAGAGTGTGAGACTCTGTGAGAGTGTGACAGAGAGAGACTGTGAGAGTGAGAGAGAGAGACTGCGAGTGTGTGAGACTGTGTGAGACTGTGTGAGACTGTGAGAGACTGTGACAGAGAGAGACTGTGAGACTGTGTGAGAGTGAGAGAGACTGTGTGAGTGTGAGACTGTGTGAGTGTGAGACTGTGAGATTGTGTGTGAGACTGAGAGTGTGAGACTGTGAGAGAGTGTGAGACTGTGAGAGAGTGTGAGACTGAGAGAGTGTGAGACTGTGAGAGAGTGTGAGACTGAGAGAGAGTGTGAGACTGAGAGAGAGTGTGAGACTGAGAGAGTGTGTGTGAGAGTGTGTGTGAGAGTGTGAGACTGTGTGAGACTGTGTGTGAGTGTGAGACTGTGTGTGAGTGTGTGAAACTGTGTGAGACTGTGTGAGTGTGAGACTGTGTGTGAGAGTGTGAGACTGTGTGTGAGAGTTTGAGAGTGTGTGAGACTGTGTGTGAGAGTGTGTGAGACTGTGAGTGTGTGAGACTGTGTGTGAGAGTGTGAGACTGTGTGTGAGAGTGTGAGACTGTGTGTGAGACTGTGTGTGAGAGTGTGAGACTGTGTGTGAGACTGTGTGAGACTGTGTGAGAGTGTGAGACTGTGTGTGAGAGTGTGAGTGTGTGAGAGTGTGAGACTCTGTGAGAGTGTGACAGAGAGACTGTGAGAGTGAGAGAGAGAGACTGTGAGTGTGTGAGACTGTGTGAGACTGTGTGAGACTGTGTGAGACTGTGTGAGACTGTGAGAGACTGTGACAGAGAGAGACTGTGAGACTGTGTGAGAGTGAGAGAGAGAGAGAGAGACTGTGTGAGTGTGAGACTGTGTGAGTGTGAGACTGTGTGAGTGTGAGACTGTGAGATTGTGTGTGAGACTGAGAGTGAGAGAGTGTGAGACTGTGAGAGAGTGTGAGACTGTGAGAGAGTGTGAGACTGAGAGAGTGTGAGACTGAGAGAGAGTGTGAGACTGAGAGAGTGTGTGTGAGAGTGTGAGACTGTGTGTGAGTGTGAGAAAGTGTGTGTGAGTGTGTGAGACTGTGTGTGAGTGTGTGAGACTGTGTGAGACTGTGTGAGTGTGAGACTGTGTGTGAGAGTGTGAGACTGTGTGTGAGAGTTTGAGAGTGTGTGAGACTGTGTGTGAGAGTGTGTGAGACTGTGAGTGTGTGAGACTGTGAGTGTGTGAGACTGTGTGAGACTGTGTGTGAGAGTGTGAGACTGTGTGTGAGACTGTGTGTGAGACTGTGTGAGACTGTGTGAGACTGTGTGAGAGTGTGAGACTGTGTGTGAGAGTGTGAGACTGTGTGAGAGTGTGAGACTCTGTGAGAGTGTGACAGAGAGAGACTGTGAGAGTGAGAGAGAGAGACTGTGAGTGTGTGAGACTGTGTGAGACTGTGTGAGACTGTGTGACACTGTGTGAGACTGTGAGAGACTGTGACAGAGAGAGACTGTGAGACTGTGTGAGAGTGAGAGAGAGAGACTGTGTGAGTGTGAGACTGTGTGAGTGTGAGACTGTGTGAGTGTGAGACTGTGAGATTGTGTGTGAGACTGAGAGTGAGAGAGTGTGAGACTGTGAGAGAGTGTGAGACTGAGAGAGTGTGAGACTGTGAGAGAGTGTGAGACTGAGAGAGTGTGTGTGAGAGTGTGTGTGAGAGTGTGAGACTGTGTGTGAATGTGAGACTGTGTGTGAGTGTGTGTGAGTGTGTGTGAGACTGTGTGTGAGTGTGTGAGACTGTGTGAGACTGTGTGAGTGTGAGACTGTGTGAGAGTGAGACTGTGAGATTGTGTGTGAGACTGAGAGTGAGAGAGTGTGAGACTGTGAGAGAGTGTGAGACTGAGAGAGTGTGAGACTGAGAGAGAGTGTGAGACTGAGAGAGTGTGTGTGAGAGTGTGTGTGAGAGTGTGAGACTGTGTGTGAATGTGAGACTGTGTGAGTGTGAGACTGTGTGAGTGTGTGAGACCGTGTGTGAGACCGTGTGTGAGACCGTGAGTGACTGTGTGTGAGAGTGTGAGACTGTGTGAGACTGTGAGACTGTGTGAGAGTGTGAGACTGTGTGTGAGAGTGTGAGAGTGTGAGACTCTGTGAGAGTGTGACAGAGAGAGACTGTGAGAGTGAGAGAGAGAGACTGTGAGTGTGTGAGACTGTGTGAGACTGTGTGAGACTGTGAGAGACTGTGAGAGAGAGAGACTGTGAGACTGTGTGAGAGTGAGAGAGAGAGACTGTGTGAGTGTGAGACTGTGTGAGTGTGAGACTGTGAGATTGTGTGTGAGACTGAGAGTGAGAGAGTGTGAGACTGTGAGAGAGTGTGAGACTGAGAGAGTGTGAGACTGTGAGAGAGTGTGAGACTGTGAGAGAGTGTGAGACTGAGAGAGAGTGTGAGACTGAGAGAGTGTGTGTGAGAGTGTGTGTGAGAGTGTGAGACTGTGTGAGACTGTGTGTGAGTGTGAAACTGTGTGTGAGTGTGTGTGAGTGTGTGAGACTGTGTGTGAGTGTGTGAGACTGTGTGAGTGTGAGACTGTGTGTGAGAGTGTGAGACTGTGTGTGAGAGTTTGAGAGTGTGTGAGACTGTGTGTGAGAGTGTGTGAGACTGTGAGTGTGTGAGACTGTGAGTGTGTGAGACTGTGTATGAGAGTTTGAGACTGTGTGTGAGAGTGTGAGACTGTGTGTGAGACTGTGTGTGAGAGTGTGAGACTGTGTGTGAGACTGTGTGTGAGACTGTGTGTGAGACTGTGTGAGACTGTGTGAGAGTGTGAGACTCTGTGAGAGTGTGACAGAGAGAGACTGTGAGAGTGAGAGAGAGAGACTGCGAGTGTGTGAGACTGTGTGAGACTGTGTGAGACTGTGAGAGACTGTGACAGAGAGAGACTGTGAGACTGTGTGAGAGTGAGAGAGACTGTGTGAGTGTGAGACTGTGTGAGTGTGAGACTGTGAGATTGTGTGTGAGACTGAGAGTGTGAGACTGTGAGAGAGTGTGAGACTGTGAGAGAGTGTGAGACTGAGAGAGTGTGAGACTGTGAGAGAGTGTGAGACTGAGAGAGAGTGTGAGACTGAGAGAGAGTGTGAGACTGAGAGAGTGTGTGTGAGAGTGTGTGTGAGAGTGTGAGACTGTGTGAGACTGTGTGTGAGTGTGAGACTGTGTGTGAGTGTGTGAAACTGTGTGAGACTGTGTGAGTGTGAGACTGTGTGTGAGAGTGTGAGACTGTGTGTGAGAGTTTGAGAGTGTGTGAGACTGTGTGTGAGAGTGTGTGAGACTGTGAGTGTGTGAGACTGTGTGTGAGAGTGTGAGACTGTGTGTGAGAGTGTGAGACTGTGTGTGAGACTGTGTGTGAGAGTGTGAGACTGTGTGTGAGACTGTGTGAGACTGTGTGAGAGTGTGAGACTGTGTGTGAGAGTGTGAGTGTGTGAGAGTGTGAGACTCTGTGAGAGTGTGACAGAGAGACTGTGAGAGTGAGAGAGAGAGACTGTGAGTGTGTGAGACTGTGTGAGACTGTGTGAGACTGTGTGAGACTGTGTGAGACTGTGAGAGACTGTGACAGAGAGAGACTGTGAGACTGTGTGAGAGTGAGAGAGAGAGAGAGAGACTGTGTGAGTGTGAGACTGTGTGAGTGTGAGACTGTGTGAGTGTGAGACTGTGAGATTGTGTGTGAGACTGAGAGTGAGAGAGTGTGAGACTGTGAGAGAGTGTGAGACTGTGAGAGAGTGTGAGACTGAGAGAGTGTGAGACTGAGAGAGAGTGTGAGACTGAGAGAGTGTGTGTGAGAGTGTGAGACTGTGTGTGAGTGTGAGAAAGTGTGTGTGAGTGTGTGAGACTGTGTGTGAGTGTGTGAGACTGTGTGAGACTGTGTGAGTGTGAGACTGTGTGTGAGAGTGTGAGACTGTGTGTGAGAGTTTGAGAGTGTGTGAGACTGTGTGTGAGAGTGTGTGAGACTGTGAGTGTGTGAGACTGTGAGTGTGTGAGACTGTGTGAGACTGTGTGTGAGAGTGTGAGACTGTGTGTGAGACTGTGTGTGAGACTGTGTGAGACTGTGTGAGACTGTGTGAGAGTGTGAGACTGTGTGTGAGAGTGTGAGACTGTGTGAGAGTGTGAGACTCTGTGAGAGTGTGACAGAGAGAGACTGTGAGAGTGAGAGAGAGAGACTGTGAGTGTGTGAGACTGTGTGAGACTGTGTGAGACTGTGTGACACTGTGTGAGACTGTGAGAGACTGTGACAGAGAGAGACTGTGAGACTGTGTGAGAGTGAGAGAGAGAGACTGTGTGAGTGTGAGACTGTGTGAGTGTGAGACTGTGTGAGTGTGAGACTGTGAGATTGTGTGTGAGACTGAGAGTGAGAGAGTGTGAGACTGTGAGAGAGTGTGAGACTGAGAGAGTGTGAGACTGTGAGAGAGTGTGAGACTGAGAGAGTGTGTGTGAGAGTGTGTGTGAGAGTGTGAGACTGTGTGTGAATGTGAGACTGTGTGTGAGTGTGTGTGAGTGTGTGAGACTGTGTGTGAGTGTGTGAGACTGTGTGAGACTGTGTGAGTGTGAGACTGTGTGAGAGTGAGACTGTGAGATTGTGTGTGAGACTGAGAGTGAGAGAGTGTGAGACTGTGAGAGAGTGTGAGACTGAGAGAGTGTGAGACTGAGAGAGAGTGTGAGACTGAGAGAGTGTGTGTGAGAGTGTGTGTGAGAGTGTGAGACTGTGTGTGAATGTGAGACTGTGTGTGAGTGTGTGTGAGTGTGTGAGACTGTGTGTGAGTGTGTGAGACTGTGTGAGACTGTGTGAGTGTGAGACTGTGTGTGAGAGTGTGAGACTGTGTGTGAGAGTTTGAGAGTGTGTGAGACTGTGTGAGACTGTGAGTGTGTGAGACTGTGAGTGTGTGAGACTGTGTGAGACTGTGTGAGACTGTGTGTGAGAGTGTGAGACTGTGTGTGAGAGTGTGAGACTGTGTGTGAGACTGTGTGTGAGAGTGTGAGACTGTGTGTGAGACTGTGTGTGAGACTGTGTGTGAGACTGTGTGTGAGACTGTGTATGAGACTGTGTGAGACTGTGAGAGTGTGTGAGAGTGTGAGACTGTGTGTGAGAGTGTGAGACTGTGTGAGAGTGTGAGACTCTGTGAGAGAGTGACAGAGAGAGACTGTGAGAGTGAGAGAGAGAGACTGTGAGTGTGTGAGACTGTGTGAGACTGTGTGAGACTGTGAGAGACCGTGACAGAGAGAGACTGTGAGACTGTGTGAGAGTGAGAGAGAGAGACTGTGTGAGTGTGAGACTGTGTGAGTGGGAGACTGTGTGAGTGGGAGACTGTGAGATTGTGTGTGAGACTGAGAGTGAGAGAGTGTGAGACTGTGAGAGAGTGTGAGACTGAGAGAGTGTGAGACTGTGAGAGAGTGTGAGACTGAGAGAGAGTGTGAGACTGAAAGAGTGTGTGTGAGAGTGTGTGTGAGAGTGTGAGACTGTGTGTGAGGCTGTGTGACTGAGAGTGTGAGAGAGACTGTGAGACTGTGTGTGAGACTGTGTGTGAGAGAGAGAGACTGTGAGAGTGAGACTGTGTGAGACTGTGTGAGACTGTGTGAGAGTGAGACTGAAAGAGTGTGAGAGTGTGATACTGTGTGAGTGTGAGACTGAGAGAGTGTGAGACTGAGAGAGTGTGAGACTGTGTGTGAGAGTGTGAGACTGTGTGAGTGTGAGACTGTGTGAGTGTGTGAGACCGTGTGTGAGACCGTGTGTGAGACCGTGAGTGACTGTGTGTGAGAGTGTGAGACTGTGTGTGAGAGTGTGAGACTGTGAGAGTGTGAGACTGTGTGAGACTGTGTGAGAGTGAGACTGTGTGAGAGTGAGACTGTGTGAGAGTGAGAGAGTGTGAGAGTGAGAGAGAGAGACTGTGAGACAGTGTGAGAGTGAGAGAGAGAGACTGTGAGACTGTGTGAGTGTGAGACTGTGTGAGTGTGAGACTGTGAGACTGTGTGTGAGATTGTGTGTGAGACTGTGTGTGAGAGTGAGAGTGTGAGACTGTGAGAGAGTGTGAGACTGAGAGAGTGTGAGAGAGAGTGTGAGACTGAGAGAGTGTGAGAGAGACTGTGAGACTGTGTGTGAGACTGTGTGTGAGAGAGAGAGACTGTGTGAGACTGTGTGAGACTATGAGACTGTGTGACACTGTGTGAGAGTGTGAGACTGTGTGAGAGTGTGAGACTGTGTGAGAGTGAGACTGAGAGAGTGTGAGACTGTGTGTGAGAGTGTGAGACTGTGTATGAGACTGTGAGAGTGAGAGACTGTGAGAGTGAGAGAGTGTGAGACTGTGTGTGAGTGTGAGACTGTGTGTGTGTGAGACTGTGTGTGTGAGAGAGTGTGAGAGATGGTGAGAGTGTGAGAGACGGTGAGAGTGTGAGAGACTGTGAGAGTGTGAGAGACTGTGAGAGACTGTGTCAGTGTGAGGGACTGTGTGAGACTGAGAGAGACTGTGAGAGTGTGAGACTGTGTGAGACTGTGACTGTGAGACTGTGACTGTGTGAGAGACTGTGTGAGACTGTGAGACAGTGTGTGAGAGAGTGTGAGAGTGTGAGAGACTGTGAGAGTGTGAGACTGTGAGACTGTGACTGTGTGAGAGACTGTGTGAGACTGTGAGACAGTGTGTGAGAGAGTGTGAGAGTGTAAGAGACTGTGAGAGTGTGAGGGACTGTGAGAGCGTGAGGGACTGTGTGAGACTGCGAGAGAGACTGAGACTGCGAGAGAGACTGTGAGAGTGTGAGACTGTGTGAAAGTGTGAGACTGCGTGAGACTGTGAGAGTGTGAGAGACTGTGAGACTGCGAGAGAGACTGTGTGAGACTGCGAGAGAGACTGTGTGAGACTGCGAGAGAGAATGTGAGAGACTGTGAGAGTGTGAGGCTGAGAGTGCGTGAGACTGAGAGTGTGTGAGGGACTGTGTGAGACTGCGAGAGAGACTGTGTGAGACTGCGAGAGAGACTGTGTGAGACTGCGAGAGTGTGAGACTGAGAGTGTGAGACTGTGTGAAAGTGTGAGACTGTGTGAGACTGTGTGAGACTGTGAGAGACTGTGAGAGTGTGAGAGACTGTGAGACTGCAAGAGAGACTGTGAGAGACTGTGAGAGTGTGAGACTGAGAGTGTGTGAGACTGTGAGAGTGTGAGGGACTGTGTGAGACTGCGAGAGAGACTGTGTGAGACTGCGAGAGAGACTGTGAAAGTGTGAGACTGAGAGTGTGAGATTGAGAGTGTGTGAGACTGAGAGTGTGTGAGACTGCGAGAGAGACTATGTGAGACTGCGAGAGAGACTGTGAGAGACTGTGAGAGTGTGAGACTGAGAGTGTGAGACTGTGTGAAAGTGTGAGACTGTGAGAGTGTGAGAGACTGTGTGAGACTGTGAGATTGAGAGTGTAAGAGACTGTGAGAGTATAAGAGACTGTGAGAGTGTGAGGGACTGTGAGAGACTGCGAGAGAGACTGTGTGAGACTGCGAGAGAGACTGTGAGTGTGTGAGACTGTGAGTGTGAGGGACTGTGAGTGTGAGGGACTGTGTGAGACTGCGAGAGAGACTGTGTAAGACTGTGAGAGAGACTGTGAGAGACTGTGAGAGTGTGAGACTGAGAGTGTGAGACTGTGTGAAAGTGTGAGACTGTGTGAAAGTGTGAGACTGTGAGAGACTGTGAGAGTGTGAGAGACTGTGAGAGTGTGAGAGACTGCGAGAGTGTGAGAGACTGCGAGAGTGTGAGGGACTGTGTGAGACTGCGAGAGAGACTGTGAGAGTGTGAGACTGAGAGTGTGAGACTGTGTGAAAGTGTGAGTCTGTGAGAGTGTGAGAGACTGTGTGAGACTGTGAGACGACTGAGAGTGTAAGAGACTGTGAGGGACTGTATGAGACTGCGAGAGAGACTGTGAGAGACTGTGAGAGTGTGAGGGACTGTGTGAGACTGCGAGAGAGACTGTGAGAGACTGTGAGAGTGTGAGACAGAGTGTGAGACTGTGAGACTGCGAGAGAGACTGTGTGAGACTATGAGAGAGACTGTGTGAGACTGTGAGAGTGTGAGACTGTGTGAAAGTGTGAGACTGTGAGAGACTGTGAGAGACTGTGTGAGACTGTGAGAGACTGTGTGAGACTGAGAGTGTAAGAGACTGTGAGAGTGTAAGAGACTGTGAGAGTGTAAGAGACTGTGTGAGACAGCGAGAGAGACTGTGTGAGACTGCGAGAGTGTGAGACTGTGTGAAAGTGTGAGAGTGTAAGAGACTGTGTGAGACTGTGAGAGTGTAAGAGACTGTGAGAGTGTAAGAGACTGTGAGAGTGTGAGGGACTGTGTGAGACTGCGAGAGAGACTGTGTGAGACTGTGAGAGTGTGAGACTGAGAGTGTGAGACTGAGAGTGTGAGACTGAGAGTGTGAGACTGAGAGTGTGAGTCTGAGAGAAAGTGTGAGTCTGAGAGAGAGTGTGAGTCTGAGAGAGAGTGTGAGACTGAGAGAGAGTGTGAGACTGTGTGAGAGTGTGAGACTGAGAGTGTGTGCGACTGTGAGACTGCGACTGTGAGATTGTGAGACTGAGACTGTGTGAGACAGTGTGTGAGAGACTGTGTGAGACAGTGTGTGAGAGACTGTGTGAGAGACTGTGAGACAGAATGTGTGCTTTGCAATGCGTTGCTTACCCCTCTGGCACTCAAAGGGTTAAGCTGAGGTAACATAGCAATATAACACACAGGCAACGTAGCAATATGCTGAAGGAACAAATAGAAAGTGGTGTTTGAGGCTTGCCCTCTGTAACATACAGCAAAGCATCTCTCTCCCTTTAAGGAGAAAGGGCGGGAATCAGGAAGCAGGAAGTGGAGGAGTGACAGTTGAGACAGTGAGGTGACTGAAGAGATGATGAGTTAAATAAGAGTTCCTATTAAGTTTGTATTTTATGGGAACATTACACCCTCATACTGAAACAGAGTGTATGGAGGGTTACAGTTATCTGTGGGAGGTGAAACAGTGTGTTTGTGGGGTCATGATCCTGAGTGAGAGTGTGAGTGGACCGGGAGAAGTTACTGATATCCCTACCTCAGGAGCGAGTGGCAGTTATATATTTTTTTTTTTGTCAGTTGGATACTGGTGGGTGGGCTGGAGGGGGGCGGACCAATTCCCTGTATGATAAACACGCCCCCATTGAATCACCCAATGAGAGCAGTAAAGTCCCCATTCAATCACCCAATAGGAGTTGTGTCTCCTAATGAGACATAAATTATGTAATTAGACATTCTGTTCAATGCGAGTTTCTTTTCTGAGGAGACATAAATTATGTTCTGTGTGTGGGGTACCATAAATTATGCAATGAGGCTTATTCTTTTATATATATAGATATAGTATATTCAATAAAATGTGTTATATTTTACTGTGCAGTAAGGTAATGAACAGGGGAAAGGAGGGGATATCCAAAAAAAAGAGAAGAAAAGGTGGATCAAATAAATGGCATTCCTCTCCTTCAAAGTTCTCACCTAAATAAATAATAGCAAAATATGATACCACTGTGGACAAAAAGTGATATAGCACATAGAGCTCATTCCTTCCGCCCTCCCGCCTACTATAAAAAGTAAAATAACAATGTTATGGTTAAAAATCATACCTATCACTAAGTACCTCAAAATCTATATAAACCTCATACATTATGCAATATAATGTATAATAATACTGGAGTGTATACTAAAAATTAGATTATGTGCCTTGAATTGATAATTTATCATGTTGAATTAAACGGAGCTGGAACAGAAATGGAAGTGATCACCCCCATAACACCACAATCATAAATCATACACTTGTCCATCATCTCCACGCGTGTCCACATGTATTGTCAGAAACACTTGTAAATGAAACAAAGTGTATCCAAATAGTTCACCAAGAAAAGGGAGATGGATGGGAACAATCAGTGGAAACTCAGCAAAGTATTGTATTGTCCAAGGAACATAAGCTGCTTGTGTCTATAATGTTGTTCCTCATAGAAAAGTTTTTGGGGGATTATTTTAGATCCTTTCTCTCTTCTCTATATGGCTCTTCTATGGTCGCTGCCCTTAATACACCAGTGGTATGTGTATAAAACAGGAAACCTGTGTAGAAAATATAACAAGAAAAAAGAAGGGTGCAGACCCTTTAAGAGCTGAAACTATTTGGGAGTCAATTAAATTGAGCCCCCTGGTATCCTAGCAGCTCACAAGATGTCAGTAGTTATAGTCTCATAGCATCCACTATAATAGCAGCGTTCAAAAGGTGATTCAATTAGAATTTTTCTTTTATTATTTATAAATATACAGCAATCTAATGTGTTTTTGTGTTTAATGCAACACTTCATCATGGATAAAAATGTATTTCTGTCTTTCAGCCTCTAGACGGACAAGCTCTATTCTACTCACCCACTTCACAGGGAGGAAATAAATCACTACCTCTATAAAGTGGTGGACTTTGGTCACAAATACTCTTGACCATGCTTTCTATGACTATCACCGCTCCTACTTTGCAAAAGCCGCCGGTATCCTGTCAGTTTCGCTACATGACAGCCTGGAGCCAGTCGGTTACAGAGCTGTTCTGTTGAAACTTTGCCAGATTAAAGGCTGCCTGTTGTTCTAATCCACTGAGTGCACAACAAATATCTTCCCTTCTACAGTCAGCCCACAGTGCATCAGTCAGGGTAAGATGTCAGAGCCTATAGATGGTCAATTTTATGGTTACTGGCCTTTCAAATGGATTCCACACTGGCCTCATCATGCTCCCTCCTGGTTCCTTTGATTGTCCTAACCTCCAATCAACTGTATTGGAACTATTGGCTGAAAATCTCATACTGTCCACTGAACTTACTAAGGGTTATGTCTTAGTGCAACATGTTTTGCTCCCTTCTCAGAAAGGAGACATAATCCTCCTTTCCCAGCATCAACTCCCTGAATCCCCGTGTATGCAACCATTGACAGGGAACATTGGATGACAGAGGGTTGGCCTCCTGGGGTCTTGCTCTTTCCAAGGTTTGGCTTGTTTTTATTTTTGTTCGAGCTATATCCTTTAGATCATTTTATCCACTGTCAATCAGGCCTGATAGAAAGCAAGGATTGGTCTTTTTATTCCCATAGTTATGCCTTTTGTTACATTGGTAACATGGATGTTCCTGCACTAAATGATTATCTGATGTATGTCATTTTATCCCAGGATACCTGTTTGTAGCAGCTGATGCACTTTTTCATTTAATCTTCAGGGAGTTTTTCTGCATGCAACCATTTGCAGACCATCTCCCCACACTTATGAACATGCTGACATGGGATGATCATAGACCACCTTGGATCCAGGGAGCTCATTGATAAGTTCCTCTCTATCAAAACAAAGAATGCCTATTCCAGAGCCTGGTCTGTCTCTTAAGACTTCCTGGGTGCCAACTGCCCCCCTGAGCCTTATGCCATCAGCATATTTTTAACATTTACCTCCCTTTGCCACTTTTCTCTTGAACTCACGTACAATACTGTCAAATTATACCTTTCAGGCGTACTTCATTACATTCAACTATGACACCCAGTTATACCTCATTTCTATCCTATGTTAGTCTGTCAAGACCTTGCTACAGTCATATTGAAATCCACCACTCTCAAGGCCCCTAAATGCCTCCCTAATTAATGGTTCATTGTTCCATTAATGGTCCAGGTCATTACATTCACACCCATTTGAGTCCCATGTAAATCATACACTGTTGACTGTGATGTATCTGGCCTTTTACAGCTTTCTTAGGCCAGGCAAGTTCACCTCCACATACGTTATGGGTATTTGCCTACATATTTCTGATCTTCAAAGAATAACAGAACATTTCGTCTTGCGCCTACCAAAGTCCATGGCTCCGCAGATTGGACCTTCCACTGAGATACCTCTATTCCCTATTTTTAACAACTGATTCCAGGAAGCTGTACATGACTTCTACAGGCAGTCCTTGGCTGGCACACTCAAGACCAGTCCTCTTCTTCTATATTATCATAACCACCTCAAAACACCTTAGTCTATGCAGAACATTTGTGTACTGGTCACAAGACTGGGCCTAAATCCCATGTCCTATTCAGGTCATTTCTTTAGAATAGAGGCAGCTCTGGCAGCCCATGCATATCGATGAAAGGATGGGATGCTGGAACTCTTCCTGTTACACCACTTACATCCCTCAGCCTTATATCGAGGTCAGGAGCGCACTCAGGTCCACCAAAGCATCACTAGCCCAATCACAGTATTAAAAATATTCTTTTATTGTATGAGTAAAAACATCCACTTATAGAATGAAGAATTATACAGCAACAAAACACTGTATCATAAGGCACATCACCTAACGCGTTTTGTAACCGACAATGGTTACTTAATCATAGGAAAAGCTTAATCCAATGTCAGCAACCCTTTTTATACACAATTCAAATGAGATTCAAACAAAATCAACCAATACAAGTGTCCTACTGTACTTCTTAAGTCAAAATTCAGACGCCATCGCAACCGCTATCCACTACTGACGCAGGCATGACGTCAATCTCTGTGACCAAATCACATGATCAAACGCTAATGTCGGTCACATGGGCGCTTAGACTTGTTAAGGAATAATACGTTGACACTATATATATATATATATATATATATATATATATATATATATATCCGTAAACAAAAATACCTGTGCTCACATGACCCCTAAATATATGTGTCCATAGAATTAATAAAACTTAGATCATAAATACAAATTAATTAGTCCCATATCTGCAATGGAATATAAATCTTTTATATTTTAAACTTTGAAATTCCCTTGAAAAATTATTAGTGATCAAATATCACTAAAAAACTTTTTGAAAATACATTTTAAATTTAATTTTATTTTATTTTAAATCCCCACTGATTGTGATAAGTGTTATATTACATTAATTCCACCTTAGATTGTTAATAAATACACCTGAAGTGACTTAAACATTCCATAATATAATAAATTGCTAAAAAAAATTTTTATCAATTAATAATATCCCTTTTCATATAACAGTGACCTAAATTAAATCCAAAATTATTTATTTCCATATGAATAAAGAAACATCATGTTCTGAATTAAGTCCAAATGGGATCCGTGTTCTCAAATACACTATCCATTTTACTTCACATTTATCCAACATCATGTCAATATCACCACCTCTTTCAGGTAAAAGGACACGTTCCATACCCTGAAAGGAGAACTTAGAGAAAGCCAAAGCATACTCAGGGACGGCGCCACCTATAGGCGAGGTAGGCACCGGCCTAGGGCGCACATTCTTTGTGGACGCATCGGCCCCCGCTGCCGCTCACCACTGCAGAAGCAAAAAAAAAAAAATGTACGTTTCGGTGCCCTCCCTCAGCTGGCTATTTTTTTTTAATGTAGCACAGCGATACCTGTTTCTCTCTCCCCCTCCACTCCTTCAATCCTGGACCAGTATTGAAGAAACGGAGGGGGAGAGAGAAACGAGCATCGCTGTGCTACATTAATCCTTTCAGTGCCAGAGGGGTACGCAGCGCATAGCTTTTCAATGCGTTGTATACCCCTCTGGCACTGGAAAGGTTAAAAAAATAGCCAGCCAAGGGAGAGCACCGTAACTACTCAGTCTCACTGGGGGAGAGAGAGATGTGCACCGGGAACAGTAAGTGGAACAGGGGTCAAGAGGGAATAAACAGTAAGACGGGGAGAGAGAGAGTCAAAGGGGGGATCAAGAGTCAGATAGGGGAGAGAGAGAGTCAAAGGGGGGATCAGGAGTCAAGAGGGGGATCAAGAGTCAGATGGGGAGAGAGAGAGTCAAAGGAGGGTCAATAGTCAAGAGGGGGAGAGAGTCAAAGGGGGGGGAGAGTCACATATAGAGAACATACACTGTCACACTGATATACATATAGAGAAGCACACACACATACTTACACACTGATATCCTTACAGAGACTCACACGCACTGACACACTTATATACATATAGATTTCCTTTGTGTGCGGTACATTAACAGATCTTTTCTTGGTATGTGAGTAGCTTTCTGTATTATATACATATAGGGAACACACACTGACACACTTATATCCATACAAGGAACACATACACATATAGAGAACACATACACAAACTGACACATACAGGGAACACACTGACACTTAAACACATACAGAGGTGGGGCATAAATGGGTAGGGCACAAGGGGTGGAGCCAAGGGGCGGCAAAATTAGGTTTTGCCTAGGGTGGTAAAAATACTTGCACCAGCCCTGAGCCTACTTGGTTAACAACTAAAGGAATGTATTAATGTGGGGCTAGGAAATGCCACTCTTGCCAGTATGTGAAGACGGGTGATACTTTCCAGAATTCACAGAAGGATAAGGAATTTAAAATAGGTCAATACATGAATTGGAGAATGACACTTGTCATTTATCTAATTACATGCTTAGCATGTTTTAAGCAATATGTGGGCCGTACAAGTAGAAACCTTAAGGTGAGAATTAGAGAACATATTCTCTCCATTAGTAACAGGGATGAGACTAAACCAGTAGCTCGACATTTTTTTAGCTGTAATGGAGCAGATCTCTCTAAGTTCTCCTTCCAAGGTATTGAACGTGTCCTTTTACCTGAAAGAGGTGGCAATATTGACATGATGTTGGATAAATATGAAGTAAAATGGATAGTGTATTTGAGAACACAGATCCCATTTGGACTTAATTCAGAACATGATGTTTCTTTATTCATACAGAAATAAATAATTTTGGATTTTAGCAATTTATTATATTATGGGATGTTTAAGTCACTTAAGGTATTTATTAACAATTTAAGGTGGAATTAATGTAATATAACACATCACAATCAGTGGGGATTTAAAATAAAATTAAATTAAATTTAAAATTTATTTTCAATAGTTTTTTTAATGATATTTGATCACTAATAATTTCTCAAGGGAATTTCAAAGTTTAAAATATAAAAGATTTATATTCCATTGCAGATATGGGATTAATTAATTTGTATTTATGATCTAAGTTTTATTAATTCTATAGACACATATTTAGAGGTGATCTGAGCACAGGTATTTTTGTTTAAGGATATATATATATATATATATATATATATATATATAGTGTCAACGTATTATTCCTTAACAAGTCTAAGCGCCCATGTGACCGACATTAGCATTTGATCATGTGATTTGTGACGTCATGCCTGCGTCCGTAGTGGATAGCTCTGCGATGGTGTCTGAATTTTGACTTAGGAAGTACGGTAGGACACTTGTATTGGTTGATTTTGTTTGAATTTAATTTGAATTGTGTATAAAAAGGGTTGCTGACATTGGATTAAGCTTTTCCTATGATTAAGTAACCATTGTCGGTTACAAAACGCATTAGGTGATGAGCCTTATGATACAGTGTTTTATTGAAGTATAATTCTTCGTTCTATAAGTGGATGTTTTTACTCATACAATAAAAGAATGTTTTTAATACGGTGATTGGGCTAGTGATGCTTTGGTGGACCTGAGTGAGCTTCCCTCCAGTTGCCCTCAAGTCTGTGGAATCATGGCTGCGATTGTGGGGAGCAGCACCGGGCCCGCCGACTCGGATTTTAAGTGGTGAGTGACATTATTGAATCGGATGTTATTTCAATAATGATTGAGCGACTAATTCTTTTCTTTTGATTGATCTGGGATTAATATCGAGGTCAGGTAGGTTTTTCGTGAACTCGTATTAGGAAAATCTGCTTATATGGTTGGGCTTTTCACTACTATATTTGATTAGAAGTATTTCCCCAGTTTTCATGCTTGTATCGTTTTGGCCCCTATTAGCCTCATGTTACATGTGGGATATGCCGCACTTCAACCAATACACATATACCCTACTGACTACTCCTTCCTGGAGAAACCAATTACAAGTAATGAAGCTAATTAACCTGAATTTGTGGGAGGGCTTTAAATAGCACCCTCCTACACCCCCACACGCACTTTTACCTTGCAGTGTTTCCACCCATTTCCTACCATTTTTATTTCTTTCTTCTCTCTCTTTCTATCCTTTATTTTATTACTCGGTGTACCCCATATCAGGCTTATGGTATGTGTCGAATATGCCACACTACAGCTGACACACGCATACCCTACCGGCCATGGCATTCCTTCCATAGACTTAACATTGGGCAGAAGCCAAATTTTTACCGGCCTGCTGGTAAAATACCGGCTGGGTGGCAACTCTACCAGGGATGTATCCAATGCAATGCATTTGAATACATCTCTTGAACTCAAAGGGCTAAAGTAATTGAGCCCTTTTCATTTTTTTGTGATAACATCTCTATAAAAGTCCTTTTCAAATCAATATGAATTTTGAGACTTGTCATATCATTGTCACCTATGATGCAGTTAGTTTGCTCCAGACTTTCACTTCTTGTTTCTTTATAAGTTCCTTGGTATTTTAACCTGCATGTAAACTCCCATACTTATTACACTGGTCCTTGACATATCCCTTGAAGCACTGACTGAAATGACAACACAAATAATTTTTCAAGTACAAGAGATTTCAGTACCTTTATGTGTATATTCAAGATATATTATATTATATTATATTTCATTTTTCATTTTTGGTAGATGTGAATTAATTTTCCTGCTTTCACAAGTGTTTATGTATCACAAATTCTTGTTGCCACTTTGGAGACAATTCTATACACTTGTTATTTGAATCATTGTGATTAACGAGGGACACTTTTTTGCCCCTTACATTGACATCATTTTTGTGCTTAAAGGTGCAACCAATAGTTATTTTGGTGTGCTTTAATCTGGGCACAATTCACTCCACCCCATAGGTCAGAATGTAATGTATGTTTATTGATATGTACTATACATTTTAATATGTATATCATCATATGATAGTTGTCACTTGGAAAACTAATAAACTCCTTTTGGGTTTCACCATCATATCTATGCTGATGACACTCAAATATATCTTTCCTCCCCAGACCTCTCCCCTTCCCTCCTGTCCCGAGTATCTGACTGTCTGTCTGCTGTGTCTTCCTGGATGTCCGCCTGTCAACTCAAACTTAACCTTGGCAAAACTGAACTAATTATCTTCCCTCCCACTAAAACCAGCCTTACCCCAGATATTACCTTCACCATTAACAACACCACCATGACACCAACACCTACAGCACGCTGCCTGGGGGTCACATTTGACTCCGCCCTATCCTTCATTCCTCACATCCAGACCATCTCCAACTCATGCCACCTCCACCTCCGTAACATTTTGAGAATCCGACCCTTTCTCACACAAGACACTACCAAAATTTTAATCCAAACACTCATCATGTCTGGTCTTGACTACTGTAACTTATTATTAATTGGCCTTCCTCTCACCCGACTAACCCCACTACAGTCCATAATGAACTCAGCTGCAAGACTAATCTACCTCATTCATAGCTTCTCTGACACCAAACCCCTCTGTCAATCCCTACAATGGCTCCCATTAGCATACAAAATTAAATTCAAAATTCTGGTGCTACCTTATAGAGCCCTCACTAACACCTCACCCCCTATATTTCATCTCTCATTTCCAAATACACTCCCACCCGCCATCTTCAGTCTGTACATGACCTTCTTCTCTCCACAGCTCTTATTACATCCTCCCACTCCCGCCTACAGGACCTCCCCCATGCTGCACCACAGCTCTGGAATTCCTTACCCCGCCCAATCAGACTCTCCCCCAACCTTCAAATCTTCAGACGTTCCCTGAAAACTCACCTCTTCATTGAAGCCTATCAACTGCCTCCATAAACATTATCACCAAGAATCACCCCTTGCCTGGACCCCTGAACTCAACAGCACTTCTCACTCCCACCCACTGACTGGCATCTCATGTGGCTGGAGGCACTTACACCCAATAGCACTTACTCCTTCTATGTCAAAAATAACCTTCCTCTAGACTGTAAGCTTTCACGAGCAGGGTTCTCTGATCCTTCTGTTTTCTCCACATTTGATTGTACTATTTTATACCTCCGTACTTCTATTGCCAATTGTACAGCACTGCGGAATTAGTTGGCGATATATATAAATAAAGAATAATAATAATAATCAGGGCTCAAAATTGAAGCCCTGTATGAAAATTGCCCTTTCCCTGCAAGCCCGAGTTCCTGTGCCTTTTATGCTTATGACCCCGCATGCGTAGCTAACACTTGCATGTATCTTCCTGTATAGGAAGAATACGAACACGTTGTGCACATGTACCATGTTCCTGGCCGGGCAGGAACTCGGCTCTGTGTGTCCCATCTGTTGCATTGTGTTCTTAGCCAGACCAGCAGGGGCATCATTAGGGGGGGGCTGAAGCCCCAAGTGTTTTGGTGGGTAGCCACGAATGGAGACTTTGGGCCCCAGTCTCTTGAGCTGCCCGCCGCTTGTTTATTAAGCAGATGTCAGCTGACAGCCCGCCTCCACTGATGAACAGTAATGCTGCTTTTACACTTTGCTACTGCCTCAGTTTCAGACTCCGAGGCATCAGTGTAACGTTGCCACACCGCATCTCACTAGGCATAGTAGTGGTCTGTGATGGTAGGTAGAAACATCTTTATATATTTTATAACTAGCCAGTATTAAATGGATGACAAGGCAAACTTATTCTAATACAGCAGGACTAATATCACTGGATTGCAAGATTGCCTATTAAAATTAGTTCGCTCACACAGAAATGATCACAGGAAAGTATAGTTTTCAGTGTTCACCGATGTTAATGAGCTAGAGCTCTGAGTTGCGCTAGTGCATAGTTTGTTTTTTTTAACCAATGTGTAAGGAACATGTGGTTCTACAAAAGGACAAGTCAAAGAATAGCAAATCCTAACTCGGACATGTAAGTTGTCTGTCTCCAGTCACTAATGACAGGAGCAGAGAGACGGGCCACTGTTGTAGAGTGAAAAAGTGATGCATCCTGGGGAGATATACAGAATTTGCTGTCAGTGCTTGCTATTTTCACAAATTAGACAAAGATTATGTTTGAATCTAACATGAACTGACACAGGATTTTATATATCTCCCCAGCTTGCCTCATATTCACTCTCTGACACTGGCTTGTCGCTCTCTCTCTTCTCAGTAGTGAGAAGAGACAGGCTTTGGTCCTTGTGCCCATCACCTTGTTTCTGACTTTCAGTTTTTAGGCATGAGGACAAGTCCATTACCCCTTTGAGTTACAAAAGGATGTGCAATGCACAACACTAGCACTCAATGCATTGGCTGAAAGCTGAAACTGCTTTTTGCCTGGAGGTTCTCAAGCTCCCTTCTCTGCTGCTAAGGGGAGTGTTCTATGCAGTGCCTGCTGCCCCTGCCTGCAACAGCTAAAAATTTGCATATACATGCCTCATATTCAGTGCCAAAGAGGTGTCCTGACACACTGGCACTGAAAGGGCTAAAGTTTTCAAAGGATTATAGGGTTAACCCACATTAACCACTTTGGGGTTGGGCATCCCTTTGGCACTTTGGAACCCCGTGCAAGCTAAATACTTCTCTGGCAAAAACTACTGCTAGTTCCTGGGCCGAAGGAAGACCAGAGAGAGGCAAGAAGTGAGCCATCTTCGAGAACCTATCTACGACCATCAAGATAAACGTATAGCCCTTAGACACCGGCAACTCTCCCAAAAAATCGATAGATATATGAGACCATGGGTGTTCACCATTAGGCACTGGTTGGAGCAGACCCACTGGGAGATGTCTGGGAGTCTTAGCGTGGGCACAGGTGGCACAGGCAGCAGTAAATGCTGAGCAATCAGCTTTCAGAGAGGGCCACCAAAACATTTGTCATAGAGACCATGCCAACTGATCCCTCCCAATATGCCCAGCTGCCTTAGTTGAGTGATAGGTCTTGAGTAAACAGGTACGGAAAGGCTCATCCACAAAGCACTTGCCCACTGGGGTCTCTGGAGGTGCCCGAGCTAGAGATGCCAAAATTTGCTCCCCTAGTGGCAAAGTGATACTGGTGCGAATAGTAGCCAGGATCCTATCAGGCTGAATAATAGGTACCGGGGCCTCATCCCTCTCAATGTCAGTGCAAAACTGTCTGGATAGAGCGTCAGCCCTAATGTTCTTCGAACCAGGCAAGTAGGACACTATGAAATTGAACCTTGACAGGAATAGGGCCCACCTAGCCTGGTGAGAGGACAGCCTTTTAGCCTCTGAAAGATAAATCAAATTTTTATGGTCCGTAAGAATTAATACCGGAGTTCTAGTGCCTTCCAATAGATGTCACCATTCTTTCAATGCCAAGATGATAGCCAACAATTCCCTATCACCAATATCGTAATGGCTTTGGGCACTGGATAGTTTCTTGGAAAAGAACCCGCAAGGTCTCAGATTGCCACCCTCCTTGGGACGTTGAGACAGAACTGCCCCTACCCCAACCTCAGAGGCATCGACCTCTAACGTGAACGACAGGGTGGAATTGGTGTGGGACAGTATAGGAGCGGAGGCGAAAGCAGATTTAAGGGTTTCAAAGGCTTTTTCCGCTGCCTCAGACCATTGAGAGGAATTAGCGCCCTTGTGCGTGAGGTCAGAGAGAGGTTTTACAATGGTGGAAAAATTCTGAATGAATTTTCTATAATAATTGGCAAAGCCCAAGAACCGTTGGATAGCTTTTAATCCTTTGGGTCGTGGCCATTGTAGGACTGCAGCCAATTTTTCTTGATCCATGGCAATGCCATCCTTAGAAATTACAAAACCCAAGAAAGGTACTTTGGAACAGTGAAATTCACATTTTTCTAATTTGCAGAACAATTTGTTCTTGCGTAACCGGAGCAGGACCTCTGACACGTCCTGGATGTGCTGGGTTAGGTTAGCAGAGTGAATCAATATATCGTCAAGGTATACGACTACACAGGATTGTAGCATATCACGGAGGATATGATTGATGAACTCCTGAAATACGGCCGGTGCATTACATAATCCAAAAGGCATCACTAAATACTCATAGTGACCAAACCTAGTATTGAATGCCGTTTTCCACTCATCTCCGGCCCTGATTCTTATTAGGTTGTAGGCAGCACGTAAGTCGAGTTTCGTAAACAATGAAGAGCCTTTCAACCTGTCTAATAACTCTGTAATGAGTGGTATGGGGTATGCATTCTTAGACATGAGCTTATTAAGTCCACGGTAATCAATACATGGTTGTAATTCGCCATTTTTCTTTTTTACAAAAAAGAACCCTGCACCAGCCGGAGAGGATGATTTGCAAATGATTCCCCGTTTGAGGGCATCCTCTATGTATTCCTCCATGGCCTTATTCTCGTCACAGGACAATGGGTACGTCCTGCCCCTCGGTGGCACCACTCCTGGGGGCAAATCAATAGCGCAGTCATAAGGCCTATGCTGCGGCAATGCTCTAGCCTCTCCCTTACTGATTATGTCACTGAACTCGCTGTATTCAGGTGGCACGGAGGGAGAGGTACACATGATTCTGACTGGATGAGACAAACAGTGACTAGAGCAATAATCAGTCCAAGACTTGACCTCACATCTTTGCCAATCAAACTGGGGATTGTGTAGCAATAACCAAGGGAACCCCAGAATGACCGCGAGATGGGGTGACTGTATGATCTGAAAACAGACCTCCTCTCTGGGGAGAGCCCCAATAGACATAGTAATGGGAGTAGTTTCCATAGTGATGAAAGCTGGTTCTAGAGGTCTGCCATCAATGGCCTCAATGGCTAGCGGAGTATCTCTTTTAGACAACGGAATATTGTGTCGTTCAGCAAAAGCCCGGTCCATGAAATAGCCTGCTGCGCCCGAATCCACCAGAGCTAGTGCCTTCACTGCTTGGTCACCTAGGAGGAAACTCACCGGAATGGTGGGTTTTATGTTACAGGAGTCTGGGGACGATTGTACACCAACTAGGGCCTGTCCCCCAAGGTACCCTAGGTGCGTGCGTTTCCCGGCCGTACTGAACATGTAGTATGTGCCCACTCTTGCCACAATATAAGCATAAACCCTGCCTTTTACAGTGTGCCCACTCCTCCTTAGAAAGCCTGGTGAACCCGAGTTGCATAGGCTCACCCGGTTCGGATACCCGGTCAGGAGGATTGAGAGGCGAGGGTGGGTTTAAAGGGCTGTCTTGCCCATAAGTTGCCCTTCTTGCCAGGCGCCTCTCGCGAATGTGAGTATCAATGAGCATAACATAGTCTACAAACTCGTCTAAGTCAGTAGGCACTTCTCTGGCCGCAATCTCGTCTTTGATTGAGTCTGATAACCCTTGGGCAAAGGCTGCCACTAGTGCCTCATTGTTCCAGCCTACCTCTGCTGCCAGTATCCAAAATTCTATAGCGTAATCGCCTACAGTACGATCGCCCATTCATATTTCCATCAATCTTTTGGCAGCAGAGGTGGTTCTCCCAGGTACCTCGAATACTCTCCGAAATTTTTTGACAAACTCATCGAAGCACAGAATACAAGGTTTGGCCTTCTCCCATAAGGGGTTAGCCCACGCCAGGGCCTTCCCGGTTAACAGAGATATCATGAACCCCACCTTGCTACGGTCGTTTGGAAAGGCATGAGGTGTTCGTTCAAGGAATATCTCTAACTGGTTAATAAACCCCCTGCACAGATCGGGTTCGCCATTATATCTTAACGGTAACGGCGCCACCGCTGTTAGACTTCTGGAGGAAGCAACCATTTGCCCAGCCTGGTTATCTGATGTCATAACTGGAGGGACCACCGGATTTTGGTTAGGTTTATCAAGGTGTACCGTACGTTCTAGTAAGGTCTGCATGGCCAGTGCCAACTGGTCCAAGCGTTGCTCGTGCACATCCATCCTCCAGTGGAGGTTCTGTGTATTGCCGTTACCTTTACCATCTGAGGTCATGGCCCTTTCGTACTGTTACGGTTTTCAGACACTCAGACAATGGTTAAAAGCAAAAACACAGTTTTATTGAAAATAAAATTAAAGAACAGCGCCCCTGGGGGCCAAAACCGGTAATCCAGATAATGACAGTAATACTTGCACAATATAAAGGAGCTACCAGAATGGTCAGAAAGAATGTGGCACCAAGGGTTAATGCTTTCAGCAACAGATCAGTCTCTGTGATGATAATTGGCCAACGCCCGGTTGGAATATCAGTCTCTGGAAAGTGCAAGGAAAAATGCAGAAAGCGTCTGAACTGGATCACTCTCAAATAGCTGTATAATAGGACGCCCAACAGTTACAGCAAGATGATCAGAGCTGAGCCAATACTCCGTAGGGAGAAGTATCAGAGCAAAGCCACTGCTGGAGCAAAACCCAGAACCTGGAGCGCCCTGTGTTCTCACAATAAACGAACCCTGCGTGTACCAACGGGACTAGAGCCACAAGCACCCCTAAGGTGCCAGAAAGGAGAAACACTGCCCAAGCTGTATAAAAGCCAATGCACTGGTAGTGCGATAGATACGAAACACAATGAGCACTTGGAGGCCAGAGCCAAGACACCCTTCCGGTGCCGTTACGGAGCAACACAATGCAAGAGCAATGGAATGCCCATAAGCACCCGGAGGTGCAGCCAAGGACTGAACGCACACCCACTGGAAACTGCTCTGCTAGTGTAACGGATAGGCTCGGTCAAAAGGCTCAGGCTCAATAAGTGTAAATTGGCTCGGTAGGATGCAACAAGCTTGGCAAGTGTACAGGCTCTATATCAGAGGCAACCGGTACAGCAAGGGTTAATGGCAGGTTCGGTAACAGAGGCAGCAGCTCAGCAAGGCACTATAGACTGACTCGGTAATGGAGGCAACAGCTCAGCTAGAGAGAAGTGATTAGTCAGAGCGAACTATCAGCACTGTCCAGAATGTCGCCGGTAGGCGACGAGATGCCACAGGAGCACAAGAACACAAGAAATTGTCTCTTACTTACCTGGCACTAAGAATATATGTGCTGATTCCTTATCCAGACAATTTGTCTCAGATCCTGAAGCTGACTCTATACCTGTGCCTATTATTCCTCCGCACCGTGTACTTGCCACCCTACGAACTAGTATCACGTCTCCCTTAGGGGAGGAGATCTTCGCATCCCAGGCCAATGCTCCTCCAGAGAAACCTGTGGGCAAGTGCTTTGTGGCCGAGCCTTTTCGGGCTAAACTAATGGATACTTACCACTCCTCCCGGGCGGCTGGTCATGTTAGGAAGAATTAATTGATTTGGTCATTGTCCCAAATGTTTTGGTGGCCTGGCATGAGGGATGACTGTGCCGAATTTACAGCAGCCTGTGCCATTTGTGCCCGTTCCAAGGTCCACAGACATCTTCCTGTGGGTCTCTTACAGACTGTTCCTAATGGGGACTGGCCTTGGTCACACGTATCTATTGATTTCTTGGGAAAACTGCTGACCTCTAGAGGGTTTACTGTAATCTTAATGATAGTTGACAGGTTCTCTAAAATGGCTAATTCTGTGTCACTCCCTGGCTTGCCATCTGCTAAGGAGCTGGCAATTGTATTTGCCAGGGAGGTATTCCGACTCCACGGGGTACCCAAGGTGCTGGTCTCGGATCGTGGGAGTCAATTCGTCTCTAGATTCTGGAGGGCCTTTTGTGACCAGATGGGGATTCAGTTGTCCTTTTCCTCGGCATATCACCCCCAGACTAATGGGGCCGCTGAACGTGCTAACCAGGGATTGGAGCAGTCCTTGCGTTGTTTCATTTCCAATCATCACGACAATTGGGCTGACTTGTTGCCGTGGGAAGAGTTTGCCAGGAACAGTGCGGTGTGCAGCATGTCTGGGAGCTCACCCTTCCTGATCAATTATGGGTTTCAACCATGCTTGCTCCCAGATAACTTTCAGGCACAGCAGATTCCAGCTCTGGATGAGCACATTAGGCAGCTCTGCTCCACATGGGCACAGGTCCAGAATACCCTACGTGATTCTTTTGCACGAGCCCAGCGGCATGCCAACAACAGACGCCTGTCGGCCCCTGTATTCCAGGTGGGGGACCGGGTCTGGTTATCCTCGGTTTGTGGGTCCGTTCCGGGTGCTCTGTCGAGTTAACCCTGTCTCCTATGCGTTGGAATTACCGGCTTCCATGAGAATACATAATGTGTTCCATGTGTCACTTCTTAAGCCATTGGTGTGCAACCGCTTTACTACCACTCCTGCTGTCCATGGTCCTGTGCGCATACAGTATCATGAGGAATATGAAGTGCAGAGTATTCTGGACTCACATAGGTTCCGTGGCCAGTTCCAATACTTGGTGCATTGGAAGGGTTATGGTCCAGAGGAACGTTCATGGGTTAACCACTCTGATATTCATGCTCCATTTCTGTTGTGCAAATTCCATGCCAAGTTTCCTAACAAACCTAGACCCCCTCAAGGCAGGAGGGGGGTCTTTGAGAGGGGGGTACTATCACGGTGCCCGTGATTCTCTGTGCTACATTCCTACTTCCGGGTTTGTTTTTGGCTGTCTCTTACTGGTGCTAGCTGTCTAGTCCCTCCCAGGGCTAGCCTTTATATACGCCCTCCTGTCACTAGGCCGGTGCCCTTTCGTGGTGTTCCTGTTCCGTGTTGATCCGGTTTTCGTCTGACCTTGTTCCTGTTCCGCTCTCTGTGTACCGATCCAGGTTCTGGCTGACTACCGCTCTCTGATACTGATACAGGCATTGGATGACTAACGCTCTTTGTGCTGCCCTCGCTAAGTTATCAGTCCTCTCATATTTGTTGCCTCCGGTTGCGCTACTTCCTCCCTGTGTATTTGTGTATCACGGTGCCCGTGATTCGTGCTATCCTGTGTCTATCACTTGCTGGGAGTTCCTCATTGGCTGTCTGCTAATAGCCCACCTCACACAGCCTTTTTAAACCCAGTCTGGGCACTCCCAGGTTGCCCTTTTGTGGTGTTTCTGACATTACTTGTCCTGACCTGCTTGTCAGGCTCTTGGGCCTGAAGTACCTGTGTTCCAGCGTTCCAGTGTTCCAGCGATCCGGTGTTCCAGCGATCCGGTGTTCCAGTCATCTGGCGTTCCGGTGTTCCTGTGTTCCAGTACCTCCACTGTTGACTGTTCCGGAGTTCCTGAGTCTCCTGCCTGTTTGCCTCTCTAGCCGGTTCCGGTTACTTTCCGTGGCTCCAGCAGTTCCGGTCATCTGTCTATGCAGCGGTGTCCGCTCCCGTGGATCCTCCGCTTCATCTGAGGGCTCTCGCTCTTTCCACTGTCGCTAGACGACATTGTTCTTGTTTCGCTCCAGCGAACTACTACTGTTGGTCCCAGCGTGCGGACGCTGGTTTACTCCATTTAACCTGGTGGTGCTTTTTACTGTTGGTCCCAGCGTGCGGGCGCTGGTTAGCTCCATTAACCTGGTGCGTATATTACTGTTGGTCCCAGCGTGTGGACGCTGGTTAACTCCACTAACCTGGTGGCAGATATTACTGTTGGTCCCAGCGTGCGGACGCTGGTTTTCTCCATTAAACCTGGTGGTGCTTATTCCTGTTGGTACCAGCATGAGGACGCTGGTTAGCTCCATTAACCTGGTGGCGTATATTACTGTTGGTTCCAGCGTGCGGACGCTGGTTTTCTCCATTAAACCTGGTGGCGCTTGTTACTGTTGGTCCCAGCGTGCGGATGCTGGTTTTCTCCATTAAACCTGGTGGCACTTGTTATTGTTGGTCCCAGCGTGAGGACGCTGGATTACTCCATTAAACCTGGTGGCACTTGTTCCTGTTGGTCCCAGTGTGCAGATGATGGTTTTCTCCATTAAACCTGGTGAAGCTTGTTCCTGTTGGTCCCAGTGTGCGAACGCTGGCTTACTCCATTAAACCTGGTGGCGCTTGTTCCTGTTGGTCCCAGCGTGCGGACGCTGGTTTACTCCATTTAACCCGGTGACTCATATTACTGTCGATCCCAGCGTGCAGACGCTGGTTTGCTCCATTAAGCCTGGTGGCTCTAACTACTGCTGGTCCCAGTGTACGGACGCTGGTTTGCTCCTTGAGTATTCAGATACTGAGGTCAGGTTGCTGTCCAATTCCTTATGCAGCTGTCTTGTATTCTTTGGCAAGAGACTTCTGCTAGCGAGACCATTGTTCCTATTCCATTCCACTGTCATAGTCATCTGACAGCCAGGTCTCCTCTCTTGGGCTGGCCTTCCCGGTATTGGTAAGGCCGGTAGAACCTATTTACGTTACCATCTTTAAGGTTGCCTTACCCGGTATAGGCAGGGCCGGTAGAGCCTACTATCCGAGTTTCCTCAGGCTGCCCTGCCCGGTATTGGTAAGGCCGGTAAAACCTGTTATTGCTGCCATCCTAAGGTTGCCTTACCCGGTATTGGCAGGCTTGGTAGAGCCTACACTCAGAACTCCTTTGGGCTGCATTGCCCGGTATTGGTAAGGCCGGTAGAACCGGTACGTTCATCTCACGGTTGCCTTACCCGGTATAGGCAAGGCCGGTAGAGCCTATTGTTATCACCTATCACTTGGGTTGCCTTGCCCGGTATTGTTGGCAAGGCCGGTAGAACCTATTCTCTTTGTCATTTATTGTTGTATTGCTATATATGTTGATACCCTATGGGGATTGCCTTAACTTTTCAATAAAGTTACGTTTTTACCAAACCTTAAGTCTGAGAGTCTTCAAATACCGTGACAGTACGAAAGGGCCATGACCTCAGACACTAAGAGTGACGGTAACGCACAGAATATCCATTGGAGGATGGATATGCATGAGCAACGTTTGGATCAGCTGGCGGTTGCTATCCAAACTATTCTTGAATGCACGGTACTTGCTGATAAGTCGGGTCCTAACCCGGTGGTCTTGCCGATTCAGACACCGGAGAATGAGTCTAGGCCCTCAGGGGCCTCAGTCAAAGGGTTAACGGCTTCTGCACCCTTGCCGTTAAGATATGACGGTGACCCTCAGTTATGCAGAGGGTTTATCAATCAACTTGAAATATTTATGGAATTGACGGCACACGCATTTCCTAGTGATCGCAGCAAGGTTGGGTTCATGATATCTCTGCTGACCGGTAGAGCATTGGCTTGGGCTAACCCACTTTGGGAAAACGCTAAACCTTGCACTAAAAATTTCTGTGATTTTGTGCAATCCTTTCAGAGAGTATTCGAGCCTCCTGGTAGAACCACCTCTGCTGCTAAACGTCTTATGGAGATACAACAGGGCAGGCGCACGGTAGGCGATTATGCCATTGAATTCCGCACCTTGGCAGCAGAGGTAGGATGGAATAACGAGGCTCTGTTGGCAGCATTCGCCCAAGGCTTGAGTGACCAGATTAAAGATGAGATTGCTGCAAAAGATTTACCTACTGACCTAGATGATTATATCGAATATGTTATTCTAATTGACTCCAGAATACGTGAGAGATTAACCGCCAGAGAGCGACGAATACGGTTAAAAAATAATGGGTCCAGTAGTAAATTTTGCCCACCCAACCCTCCCTTGGCATCCAAACCTAGTGAACCAATACAGGAACCCAGTGAACCTATGCAGGTGGGTTTCACTAGGTTAACCAAGGAGCAGAGAAGGTACCGCAAGATACAGGGATTATGTCTGTATTGCGGTAAAAATGGGCACCTGTTAAGATCTTGTCCGGTACGTCCGGGAAACAAAAACACCTAGGGTACCTTGGGGGACAGGCCCTAGGTGGTGTCCAATCGTCCCCAGTGATGGGCGCACTTAAACCCACCATACAGGTGGTATTATCGTGGGCACAATGCTCAGTTGAGGTTTTGGCCCTGGTTGATTCTGGTGCAGCTGGGTATTTTATGGATAATACCTTTGCTGAATTGCATGGGGTACCACGCATTCAGAGAGAAACCCCTCTTGCTATTGAAGCGATTGATGGCAGACCATTGGAACCCGCCCAGGTTACTTTTGAAACTATGCCATTGTCCATGACTATTGGGGCTCTGCACAAAGAAGAGCAGCAGTTTCAATTAATTAACTCTCCTCACCATGCCGTGATCTTGGGCTTTCCTTGGTTACAGTTGCATAACCCACAATTCGATTGGCAGAAATGTGAGATTTTTGCTTGGTCTCATTTCTGTATGGAGAAGTGCGTGACCCATCCTGTTAAGGTCTTGTGCACCTCCCCTTCACTACCTGATGTCTATCAGCAGTTTAGCGATGTTTTCAGTAAGGGCGAGGCTGGCGCCTTACCTCAGCACAGACCATACGATTGTCGTATAGAACTGAGTCCTTGAGCAGTACCACCGAGGGGACGCACATACCCATTGTATTGTGAGGAGAACCAAGCTATGGAGGAATACATAGCTGATGCCCTGACTAGAGGGATCATAAGGAAATCTACTTCTCCGGCTGGGGCCGGGTTCTTTTTTGTTAAGAAAAAAAGTGGCGAGTTGCAACCATGTATAGACTACCGTGGGCTGAAGAAGCTGATGGCAAAGAATGCTTACCCGATACCACTCATCACCGAGCTTTTTGATAGACTTAAGGGTTCCTCGATTTTCACCAAATTGGACCTACGGGCGGCCTACAATTTGATACGTATCAGAGCCGGTGATGAGTGGAAAACTGCCTTTAATACGAGATCTGGGCATTATGAATACCTAGTCATGCCATTTGGTCTATGTAATGCTCCTGCAGTATTTCAAGAACTGATTAATGACTTTCTTAGAGATATGTTACAATCATGTGTCGTTGTCTACCTTGACGATATACTTATCCACTCCAAAGACTTGTCACAACACATTAAGGATGTGTCTGAAGTATTGCGGCGCTTATGCAAAAATAGATTATTCTGTAAATTGGAGAAATGCGAGTTCCACAAAACCAATGTACCGTTCCTGGGGTTTATAATTGGCAAAGACGGCATTGCCATGGATAAAGAGAAATTGACGGCAGTCTTACAGTGGCCTAAACCTAAGAGTCTTAGGCCTAGATTTAAAGGCAACCGTTAAACCAGCCGCTAAGTGAAAAAGGCACATCGCTCGCAAATAATACAGGAGTTACGGCAGATTCAATAACTACTCTACGAGAATAGCTATCGAGCGTAGGCACACAAAAAACACGTAACACAAAACCCGTTGTCGCTCATGTTAATGCACAACGGGCGGACAAATCACACGATAACTGAGCTCCAAACAACATGTAACATAACGGCTGCCGTTGTCAAGCAACCATGATTGATGCCAAAACAAATTCAAACACACATCCAATCCCAAAGGCCCAATGTATCAAATAACTTCAAATACACCTATATATACCCAAAAATAACCGCCACACACTGTCTGTTATCGAGTTCTTCAGAGCCAGATATCAGGACCCAGGAGCGGAGGATAGTGATCAGAGAGAGGGAGACAGGAGCGTTCATTGGAGGTAGAGGAGTTTTGGAGTTTGGAGAGAGGAGAGCATTGCACAGAATACGACACATAGCACACCTTTGCACATATTACATACACACATACAAACACATACACATACATACACATAGTCCTTTTATTTTATAACACCTCACACATTTTACTTTTATTTTTGACAGTGTGAATCTGGGAGTGAAAGTGTGTGACAGAGAGTGACTGGATCGAGTGTGTCTGTGAGGGCCTGTGGGAGTGCCTGGGTGTGACTGGGTGAATGATGGCGAGGAGAGGAGGACAGGAGAGAGGGATGGGGAGAGTAGTGGAGGAGGAGGAAGATCAGGAGGGGATCCCTCAGCAGAGCAGGGGTGGGAGAGGGAGATCCGCAGGGCGGAGGGGGACCCGGCCCACAAGAGCAGGAACACGCAGGACAGGGACAGAACCTGCAGTGGGACGAGGGGTAGTTGCTGGGGAGCACCCCACACAGTCAGGGTCAGACCAGGCAGGGCACTCCGGCTCTGAGTCATCCCATGCCGGAGCTGATGAGGCCAGGATCAGAGACCCAAAGTATACAGAGGAGGAGAACACGGCTCTTGTGGAAGCTGTCCTGGAGAGGCAGAGTGTTCTCCACCCGACAGCGAAGGTCCCTGGCCTGTCAGCGAGGAGGAAAGCAGCCTGGAACCAGATCTGCAGCCGGGTCAACGCGGTGGCTCCATGCAGGCGGGACGTGGAGTCCATCAAGAAGCGATGGGGCGACTGCCGGAGGGTGGTCAAGACCAAGCTCTCCGAACTCGCCAAGCACGCCCGAGGCACTGGAGGTGGCCCACCTGTCCCTATCACCTTCTGCGGCTGGGAGGAGATGGTGCGCCAGAATATGTCCCCAACCCTGATCGAGGGGGTTGTTGGAGGAGCTGACACTGGGGATGAGAGGACCCTCCACACTACCGGTAAGTGCAACACTAAAGAAAAACACACTACAGCAACCAACATCAGCTGCACACACACTCACACCTCAACACATGGCCATCATTCATGCACACAACTGCACCAACACAGCACCCTGAGGGTTAAAAACAGGACACAACACAAGGACAAATATCAAGGTCCAACTTGGAACAAACCTGTCCAAGTTCTACTTCAACCCTCCTGTCGCTGTGCTCATCACACACAATACACAAACCATGCAGTTCCAAATGTCGACTGTCATCACTGTTCACACACAATGTCACCCATGTCCCCGCTGGGATGTCAGCACTTAACCCCTCGAGTGCTAGAGGGATCATCAATGCATCGATCAACAATGCTTTGGCAACCCCTCTGGGACTCAAAGGGTTAACCAGACAACAATCAAGTCAATAGGCCAACGATCACATGCTACACAGGGGACATTCACTAAGCGGTGACAAACACATGGTGGAGAGAAATTCACCCTCACACATCCTCATTTCACCAATACCAGTGTTAGCCTATGGAGAATATGCAATAACATGAATCAAGTTGCTAAGGTCCCATCGTATACACTCCATAGAAAACACTGGAAATGGGGAAATGAGATCACTGGAGAAGTCAGCATTATGTACACTCCATCATGTCAACAACACCGCTTACTGAATCACAAAAAGGATGGAGCAGGTCACACATCACAGTGGCACTGAGAATAACTGCTTGTATGTGCAACACACAGGCCTCAAACAATACCCCAGAATTAAAGGGGGAAAAAGTAGGCCTTGGTGTTGTGTCTGCAATCATTTACCCTAACTTCAAATGACATATCTCACATCTGATTCCCACATGGATCCTCAGGGGTGCTGATGCCATGGATGGATGGTACACCAGACACTGTTTGCAGGATACACATGGGAACCAAATATCATCCATTGTACCTTGGTCACCAACAGGCCATGAATGATAGATATCTCGGATTGAGTACGGTTGCCTCACTCAGAAGGATGGATGGGCTCATACTCAAAGAAAAACAGGCCTCAATCAGAGATATCCCTCACTACTGGCGTGATTGTTGCCCTTCAGGATTCAACTGGAACACACGACGTGGACAGGATCCTGTCCAGTTCATCAATCTCTGATTGCCAGGGTGGTATCCCATGCCCTACAATGAAATGCATAGGATATGATCCTGACAACCAGAGAGTCACCTGTCAAGTAATGAAAAATTGTGAATTGGACGGGATCAGCTAAGAAGATAGGGTTGAATAACACTTGATTCCCACTGCACATCTGTTCAAACAAAGATATGCACACAAAGGAAAATGGTCAGATATGTACCTTTCAAATGGCTCAAAATATGTCCCAACACGATGTGAACCCAGAGATCATCTCACTGCCTGTGATTGCCCTACTGGCCAGATATGTGCATCCATCAGAAACTAACTTACATTGATACCATCCAAATACACATACCTAGTATATCCCACTCTACGTAGATGGGATATACGAGGTATGCTCATATCCATCATATCAATCCAATGTATATTTTGATGGGTGCACATATATAGCCAGTAAGGCAATCACACCTACTGAAATGATCTCTGGCTTCATATCTGGAAAGGATATATTCATATCCATATGAAAGGTACACATCCACATGCATATATGACCATTTCTCCTTGTATGTAACTGTAATAGCATAGCAATTGTTAATTTCACCAACATGTGGATCCATGTTAGTCCTATCCCGCCAACCCTCATGGTTAGACAGATATCGCTCTATTTGACAGCTGGAGATTCCAGTCATTAGAACACACGGAAGCTCTTCAGCAGAGCCTAAATTGCCCCATTCAGAGATGGAGACATCTCTGAGATGGTCAACAAAGTGTGCCAGGTTTGCAAGCACACTCTGTTCACCATTCCAATGAGGTTTACATCTCTGAATGGGGCAATTTAGGCTCTGCTGAAGAGCCTCTGTGTGGTGAAATGACTGTCAAACATGTCAAAATGACTGTCAAATAGAGCAATATCTGTCTAACCATGTGGGTTGGAGGGATAGGACTAACATCGATCCACATCTATCTCTTACAATGCCTACAATATTACATCATGGTGAAATTAACCATTGCTATTCCGTTAAAGGGATAGTAATACCTAACATGTGAAAAGAAAAATATATTGCAGGGTTCATCCCCCGAGCAAAACAAGGGTATTCCCACTGCTCAAAGGTGTTTCATTCAAAATGTAGCACAGCTCATAGTTGACTACTCCAGCGGCAATATCACAGTGGCCTGGAACTCTAAAATGGCGATGTTGCTAGACCATCCTATGGACAGCTTACGTCCAGACGCAATAAATTCTCATAGGATAATGTAGCAACAGTGCCAATGTACAACTTCAGGCCACTGGGATATAGCACCAAAGCAATTCTACTCTGAGCTGGGAGACTTTTTGAACAAAAACCTCCTCCAGCAGTGGGAGTACCCTTGTTCCACTCAGGGTGATAAACCACAAAACATATATTTCCCTTTATGCATTTCATGTATTAGTATCCCATTAATCCCATCATGGCTACGTTTACTAATCACACAATCTCAATTCTCCACACAGCTTATGGGCCTCCATCGCAGCAGGAGCCCGTGGAGGAGCCGACCACACCACCCAGTGAGGAGGATACAGAGGAGGGGACTAGCCACTGGGAAGCGTCTACAACCACCACACCTCCTCCCCAACTGGCTGCATCACCACTGCCTGCCTCTCAACTGCCTGCCTCTCAACTGGCTGCCTCTCAACTGCCTGCCTCTCAACTGGCTGCCTCTCAACTGCCTGCCTCTCAACTGGCTGCCTCTCAACTGCCTGCCTCTCAACTGGCTGCCTCTCAACTGCCTGCCTCTCAACTGGCTGCCTCTCAACTGCCTGCCTCTCAACTGCCTGCCCCACCACAGGATACTCGACAAATGTACAGCGGCTGGATTCAGGGGGAGAGATGGATGCATCCCACTAGCACCGGGAGCTATTACCCTCCAGCAGCAGCACCACCACCACCAGGGAGGCAATGGCTGCCCGGGAATGTGGCCACCAGCCAATATGGGCCATATTCCACCGAGATGGATCTACCCTCCTGGATGGCTCCCCAGCATGGCCCCAGGTATGATCCCAGGTGGGGGCCAAGCACCTACCACTGGCCAAGGTATGACCCTTGGCCACTTGACTACCAACACCTGGGCCTGATTGGGGAGCCCCAGCGCCCTCAGCCAAGGGACTTGTTCACCCCACCACCTCAACCAGCACAGACATCAGTGGGCAGCAGTGGGTCCCTTGATGTGGTGGGCACCCACACACCGTCTGTGCAAGCCACTCCACCAACACAAACAGCAGTAGCAGCCACAGCACACCCAGTACCAGCAGAGGAGACAGCAGAGGCTGGGGAGATAGAGGCTGAGGAGACAGCTGAAGCTGGGGAAACAGAGGCTGAGGAGACAGCTGAAGCTGGTGAAACAGCACATGTGTCACTGGCCACTCCCATCTCCAGCAGTCAACGCACCCCAGATCTGGAGGCTGAGTGCATGGCCCTTCAAAGAGGACAGCTCCGGGCAACCCACGCCACCAACGACAACCTCACGAGGAACCGGAGGGAATCCCGGAGGAACACGAACAGGTTGGAGACCAGAATCCAAGCTCTGGAGTCAGAGGTTGCCAGGGGGAACACACAACTCCACCAGATACATACGGGGATGATGGACATGTTTGCACAGGTGCTCGTGGAGTTGCGAGAGATTAACCGCAGGGAGAACCTGAGGATGGAGAGGGAGAACCTGCGTTCCACAGAGGGGTCCACTGCACCCACCACCCCTTCCAGTGTTACCCCAGAAGCCACACCTAGGGGACAGAGGGTGACAAGGCAATCAGCCAGGGCATCCACCTCTGGCACCAAGTCTAAGGCCCCCCCCCAAAAAAAAAAGAAATGAAAGGCCCAACCTGTCATCTGCCCCCTCAATAAATGAAAATTGTGCTTTTGAATCCTGTCTGATCTGCTGTGTAATCACTTATAGATTGGGTGGCAGGGTTGTCTCCAATGCATTGCCAAACAATGCAGTGAACTCAACTCCTGCCTGGGGGAAATGTTTGTGTGATGTTACAACATGGGTTCACACACACCCACACCGTTGTCCAAATTCACCTGGCAACCCATCCCTGTAGCCATATAACACAACAGTGTTACATGGCCATGATGTGTGTCAGATTTGATCAGAACATACCCCTTAGCACAACAACTGGTGCAACACTGAACATTCGTCTGCATCAATTGTTGTGTTTGAGGGGAAAACCAAACTAACAGCTATGCGACTTAGCAGGGAAATAACAAGCAGGACAGATTGAACATGCATCAATATGGTCTTTAAATCAAAATTCTATTGTGCAGCTGACATACTGGGGAACACAATGTACACCCTAGGATCTCAATGTGTGTGTTACACATTGTGATCCTAGGGTGAGCATTGTGTTCTCCAGCAAGTCAGTTGCACAACAGGAGTTTGAATCACAGCCTAACTTACTGCATAACCCAAAAATCTTCCTAAGATTTCATTGTGTAGCACGCACATTGGAACCTTAGGCTGAGCATTGGCTTATGTATTAAAGGGATAGTAAACCTTGAAAATAAGTTCATTCTATATTGTAGCCCTTAAAAAAACATGTAAAATGATATAAGTCTTATATCCCAAATCATATATGTTTGGTAGATAAGACTGATATCATTTTTCATGGTTTTTAAAGGGCTACAATGTGAAATAAACTTATTTTCAGGGTTTACTATCCCTTTAAGTTGTGTTGTTGTTTAACTAAGGTTATAACACACTTCACCAGTAATAACACTTGTCCACATGGTTGTTTTTGTTGATGTAGCCCATGTACTGAGATATGACAACCTACAGCAATCTCAGGACATTGATTATATTGAGCAACACACAAACCATGGACATCACATCACAGTGGAAGTGTGTCCCCTGTATCACCAGCTAATCACTCACAACACACATCAGTGTATCACTGCCATCATGTCATTGCATGTATACATCACAAAGTCCACTCATGGTCAGGCAACTAGTGGACTCCTGTGATGTAAATCATGCCTTCCTTTGTATGAGGGATACTCTAGCCTTGGGTACGGTTCCACATTGACAGGTGTTTGATCCAACATTCATTCATACAGACACGGATTGAGTAGTGATGTTTCTTGTGTATGTAGCCAATATGCATTAAACACTTGTATGAGCACAAAAAGGTACATCTGAACTAAATAGGAATACATTAGAAATGCTAGTGAACTGCTCATGTGTTGTCTACATCGTTTGGCATCTGTGTATGAGCAGTCTTACTGTACAGGTCTGATACCTGGATGTTAGTACACACATAAATTTGTGTCCATATGTGAATGTTCCAGTAGAGGTTGCTGTGAACATCAGGTCAAACATTGCATCACCAACACAATCACTTGGAACGCCAAGGGGTGAGCTTCATGGAAGTGTTGTCCAGACTTCAGTCCAGTCATATGGAAACTCCTCTGTTCAAGGATGGATCGTGCTATGGATGCCTGTGGGACAAGAGGACAGGATTTGGAACATCACCCTCGAAGTGATCGTCATGCAACAGCTACAACATCATGATCCTCTTAATCTTTCCCGTTACATAAGTCTACACAAACCACTGCTTTGTAATGTGTTGTGTACTGGTCTATGAACCATCATGGGGGGAACTAAGGGGATGTTAACCATCCTTAGGGATATTTGCCCCTGACATGGTTACACACATCAACAAATATGTCCTAATAGCTTCCTGACAACAATATATTTGGGCTGCCACTGTCAGAGACAGGCCAAATATGTTTGGTTCATGGAGCTAGTAGGACATATTTGTTAATGTGTGTATTTCTTTCTGGGGCACATATCACTGCACACACATACACACACACAGGGCAGCATGGTGTCCATGGAGATGTGATCCACATTTCATGAGCTCCATGTTGTGTAACACACTATTACTGTCGATCCACCCCTCTGCTGCTTTCTTCAACTGTAGCAAGCTACTGGTCCCATGTCCCCACGAATGCCCCCTGAACCCCTTATATGACAGAGTTCTATCCGATGCATTGGCTTGGATGAGACTCCCTTGCTACAGGGGTACCATGGTTGCTATGGGTCTGATCCTAGCAGAACACTTTAGTTGGTGCCTAGGGAGCTGTGGGATATGCTGAACAAGGTTAAAGTGTTGTACCTTGGTTTCCAGGGGGGGCATGCATGATATCCTTGAGGTAGCAGTATCAACATGGACGACAGGTTGTCAGGTGTATTCGGAATCTCTAGGCCCAATCTGACTGGTCCACGGAATAGTTGATGCTGGTGGTCCATACTGCAGCCAGTGACAGGGCTGTGTCACTGATCCTGTGGGGTGAAACAGAACATGTGTGTTGTGGTGGGTGTGTATGCATGGATTGTGTGCATACATGTATTATACTCACAGCAGAAGTGATCCCTGATCAATCTGTCCCTTGTCTGCATCCCTGTTGGGGTTTCCTCACACTCAACGATATCCACAGGGTCTTCAGGTCTGGGTGGGGGATGGACATCGTCGATGAGTCTGGTGTCCACCGCGATATTATGTAGGATGGCACATGCCACGATGATGTCGCAGACCTTGCCTGGTGCATACTGCAATGCTCCCCCCGAGTGGTCCAGACATCGGAATCGGGACTTGAGGAGGCCGAAGGTCCGCTCAATGGCATTCCGTGTTCTGGCATGAGCCTGGTTATATCGTTCCTGGGCATCGTTTTGGGGATTGGCGACCGGGGTGAGGAGCCATGGCTTGCATCCATAGCCAGCATCACCTGTGGAAAGTGAGTGACATGGTGTGACAAGGAGCACATATTGTGGTGAACATACTAGCACATGTGTATGTGGTGTCATTTGGTGCTGTTTACTCACCCAGTAGCCATCCGCCTGTATAGGTCCCATTTTCGAAATCCCTCTGCACAGATGAATTTCTGAGTATATGTGAATCGTGACAGCTCCCGGGAAATTTCGCACAGACATTCATTATGGCCAGGTTGCTGTCACACACCATCTGCACATTCATGGAGTGGAAGTTTTTGCGGTTCAGGAACATATGTCCCTGACGTGCTGGTGCTTTGATACGGACATGGGTGCAATCTATTGCACCCATGACCCTGGGCATGCCTCCCCTTGCATAGAAGCCCTGCTTCAGATGTGTCCACTCCATATCGGTGATGGGGAAACGTATGTAGGTACTGGCCTTGGCTTTGAGGGCTGGCAAGACCTGGGCCAGCACCCTGGAGAATGTGGCCTGGGACATGCCAGATGCGTAACCCTCTGTCGACTGAAAGGCGCCACTTGCCATGAAGTGTATGGCACACAGGAGTTTTTGAAGGCCAGTTAGAGCATGGTTATGGGTGCATATGGGATCCACCTGCTCCTTGATGACCTCATACAGGGCTATGATGCTGTGTGGCCTCAACCTGTAGCGATCAATAACCTCGTCATCGGTCATTCCAAAGAGAGTGACCCTTGGACGGTATACCCTGGGCCTTGGTGGTCGTCTATGCATCCTGGGCTGCTGCAGGGGTCCCTGTGGCAGCTGGGGAGCATCCTGTTGCTGCAGCTGTGCATCTGCAGGCAGGTGTCCTCCGGGTGGGGATGGGCTCCTGTGTGGCTGCTGAGCCAGAGCCTCCTCACTTGCAACAGGTGGAGGCTGTTGATGAGGCGTGCTTGGAGGTTGCTGATGTTCCCCAGCTCTCTCCCTTGCACGCCTTCTCCGCAGCCTTCGCAACAATATGTAACCCAACATACTGTTTGCTCTCTCTATCTGTCTCTATCTGTCTCTCTCTCTCTATCTCTCTCTATCTCTCTCTATCTCTATCTCTCTCTCCCTCCCTGAGTGGAAAACAAGCCACAAGTGAGTGTGTTGAGTTGTCCCTTTAAGTACTTGCTAGGGCGTTGTGTAGGTATGTTGATGAGGTGAGTGCTGACCAATGGTGAGTTGTTTTTGTCCAGGTAAGTGTTAGCAGGTGTGTGTGTGTTATAAGATGTGGTGTGTTGTGCTTGTTCTGTGTGTGCCATTTGCGGACGTGCAGTTGTGGGGTGCAGGTGGCGTGTTGATGTTGCCCAGGTGAGCTTGTATTTGCAGGTGTCCGCTTTGTGTGATGACCCCCATTGTTCCGTGCCATGTTGTGTTGTTGTTTTTGTGTGTTATTGTGCCTGTGGTGTTGGTTGTTGTTGTTTGTGTAGTGATTTGTGTTGTGTGTGCATGTTTTTGTGTTGTTTTGGCATTGCACGGGTTAATTTTCCCATTTACATGGTTGTGCGGTAAGCATTTTGTGTGTTTTCCTCTGTAACGGGTGTTTTGTTTTGGCCGTTAAGTGTCTAACGTGTGTGAGAAGTGGGTCTTAACTTTTAGCCGTTAGGTGTGTCTTTTTTTCAGCCGTTATCAGTACCGCAAGCCTTTGAATAGCTCTGGGGTATGTTTTTCCATGCGTCTGAATGCACGTAAGTGTATCGGCCGTAAGGATTCTACAACTGCCGTTAGCTGTTGTTTAGACGGATCTTTGAATTGCAACATGACACTTAACGCACCCGTTAGTGATTTTTTTTGCTAACGGCTGCCTTTAAATCGAGCCCCTAAAGCCATCCAACGATTTCTGGGCTTCGCCAATTATTATAGGAAGTTTATTAAGAACTTCTCTTCTATAGTGAAACCCCTGTCTGACCTCACGCATAAGGGCGCTAACCCATCTCTCTGGCCGGCAGCTGCCGAGGAGGCCTTTGAGAAATTGAAGGTAGCCTTTGCTAAAGCTCCTGTGTTATCCCACCCCAATCCATTACTTCTGTTTACGTTAGCGGTTGATGCCTCAGATATTGGGGTTGGGGCAGTACTTTCTCAACGACAGGTCAAAGGTGGCACACTCAGACCTTGTGGGTTCTTTTCTAAGAAATTGACCGCAGCTCAAAGTCATTATGAGATTGGTGATAGAGAACTGCTGGCCATTATTCTTGCTCTCAAAGAATGGCGTCATTTACTTGAAGGCACAAAAATTCCCGTTTTGATTCTGACTGATCACAAGAATCTGACTTATCTCTCTGAGGCCAAGAGATAGTCCTCTCGCCAGGCCAGATGGGCATTGTTTCTATCCCGTTTCAATTTCATTGTATCATATTTGCCGGGATCAAAAAATGTTAGGGCTGATGCTCTGTCTAGACAATTTGAGGCGGAGGTTGACAGAGAAGAAGCACCAGCACCTATCATTCAACCTGATCGAATATTGGCCACCATACGTACTAGTATCACTTCACCTCTAGGGGAAGAGATTTTGGCTTCTCAAGCCTCTGCTCCCCATGAAATTCCAGCGGGCAAAGGTTTTGTCGCTGACCCATTCCGTACTCGGTTACTTGAAACCTACCACTCCTCTAAGGCTGCGGGACATATTGGTAGGGGTCAATTGTTTTGGTCCCTCTCTCAGTTATTCTGGTGGCCTTCTATGAGAGCAGATTGTGCCAATTTTACGAATGCCTATGCTACCTGCGCTCGTGCCAAAACCCCTAGACATCTCCCGGTGGGCTTGCTTCAGCCGCTGCCTAATGGTGAACGCCCTTGGTCTCATGTCTCTATCGATTTTATGAGAGAATTGCCCAGGTCTAGAGGGTATTCCTTCATATTGATGGTGGTAGACAGGTTTTCTAAAATGGCTCACTTCATACCTCTCCGTGGCCCTCCTTCAGCTAAAGAACTGGCAATGGTATTTGCTCGAGAGGTGTTTCGGTTGCATGGAGTACCCAGGGTACTGGTGTTCGACAGGGGGAGCCAGTTTGTGTCCAGATTCTGGAGGGCATTTTGCGAACAGATGGGCATACAGCTATCATTCTCCTCTGCATATCATCCCCAGACTAATGGGGCTGCTGAGCGGGCCAATCAAGGTTTGGAACAGTTTCTGCGCTGTTTTGTGACTGACCATCATGATAATTGGGCCGACTTGTTGTCTTGGGCAGAGTTCGCCAGGAACTGTGCAGTTAATTCCTCTTCCGGGAGCTCTCCGTTTCTAATCAATTATGGGTTCCAACCCTGTCTGCTCCCGGATTCCTTTCAGACACAGCAGATTCCAGCTCTGGATGAGCATATCGAGCAACTCCGTTCCACATGGGCACAAGTTCAGAGGGCACTGGGTCAGTCTTTTCAGCGACAGCAGCGTCATGCTAATCGCAGGAGGCTTCCAGCGGTTTCTTTCCAAGTTGGGGATAGAGTATGGCTGTCTTCTAAGAATTTGAAGCTCAAGGTCCCATCTAATAAGCTGGTACCTTGGTTTATTGGTCCTTACAGAATTATTTGCAAAATTAACCCTGTTTCCTATGCTTTGGAATTACCTGCATCCATGCGCATTCAGAATGTATTCCATGTGTCCCTCCTTAAGCCTCTTGTTTGTAACCGTTCCACTACTACACCTGTGATGCCAGGTCCCGTTGAAGTTGAAGGGCAGGAGGAATATGAAGTACAAAGTATTATTGATTCCCGTAGTCTTAGAGGAGGGGTACAGTACCTGTATGGGCAGGTTATGGTCCTGAGGATCGATCTTGGGCAGATAGTAAGGACCTTCATGCACCTAGTACCCTCAGAAGCCCAGACCCTACTCTAGGAGAGGGGGTCTTTGAAAGGGGGGTACTATCACGGTGCCCGTGATTCGTGCTATCCTGTGTCTATCACTTTCTGGGAGTTCCTCATTGGCTGTCTGCTAATAGCCCACCTCACACAGCCTTTTTAAACCCAGTCTGGGCACTCCCAGGTTGCCCTTTCGTGGTGTTTCTGACATTACTTGTCCTGACCTGCTTGTCAGGCTTTTGGGCCTGAAGTACCTGTGTTCCAGCGTTCCAGTGTTCCAGCGATCCGGTGTTCCAGTCATCCGGTGTTCCGGTCTTCCTATGTTCCAGTACCTCCACTGTTGACCGTTCCGGAGTTCCTGAGTCTCCTGCCTGTTTGCCTCTCTAGCCGGTTCCGGTTACTTTCCGTGGCTCCAGCAGTTCCGGTCATCTGTCTATGCAGCGGTGTCCGCTCCCGTGGATCCTCCGCTTCATCTGAGGGCTCTCGCTCTTTCCACTGTCGCTAGACGACATTGTTCTTGTTTCGCTCCGGCGAACTACTACTGTTGGTCCCAGCGTGCGGACGCTGGTTTACTCCATTTAACCTGGTGGCGCTTATTACTGTTGGTCCCAGCGTGCAGGCGCTGGTTAGCTCCATTAACCTGGTGCGTATATTACTCTTGGTCCCAACATGCGGACGCTGGTTAACTCCACTAACCTGGTGGTAGATATTACTGTTGGTCCCAGCGTGCGGACGCTGGTTTTCTCCATTAAACCTGGTGGCGCTTATTCCTGTTGGTACCAGCGTGCGGACGCTGGTTAGCTCTTTTAACCTGGTGGCGTATATTACTGTTGGTCCCAGTGTGCGGACGCTGGTTTTCTCCATTAAACCTGGTGGTGCTTGTTACTGTTGGTCCCAGCGTGCGAACGCTGGTTTACTCCATTAAACCTGGTGGCGCTTGTTCCTGTTGATCCCAGTGTGCGGACGCTGGTTTACTCCATTTAACCCGGTGACTCATATTACTGTCGATCCCAGCTTGCGGACGCTGGTTTGCTTCATTAAGCCTGGTGGCTCTAACTACTGTTGGTCCCAGGGTACGGACGATGGTTTGCTCCTTGACTATTCAGATACTGAGGTCAGGTTGCTGTCCAATTCCTTATGCAGTTGTCTTGTATTCTTTGGCAAGAGACTTCTGCTAGCGAGACCATTGTTCCTATTCCACTCTACTGTCATAGTCATCTGACAGCCAGGTCTCCTCTCTTGGGCTGCTCTGCCCGGTATTGGTAAGGCCGGTAGAACCTATTTACATTACCATCTTTAAGGTTACCTTACCTGGTATAGGCAGGGCCGGTAGAGCCTACTATCCGAGTTTCCTCAGGCTGCCCTGCCCGGTATTGGTAAGGCCGGTAAAACCTGTTATTGCTGCCATCCTAAGGTTGCCTTACCCGGTATTGGCAGGCTCGGTAGAGCCTACACTCAGAACTCCTTTGGGCTGCCTTGCCCGGTATTGGTAAGGCCGGTAGAACCGGTATGTTCATCTCACGGTTGCCTTACCCAGGATAGGCAAGGCCGGTAGAGCCTATTGTTATCACCTGTCACTTGGGTTGCCTTGCCCGGTATTGTTGGCAAGGCCGGTAGAACCTATTCTCTTTATCATTTATTGTTGTATTGTTATATATGTTGATACCCTATGGGGATTGCCTTAACTTTTCAATAAAGTTACGTTTTTACCAAACCTTAAGTCTGAGAGTCTTCAAATACCGTGACACTGTGGCCTCCGTTACGTATACCCAGTCTGTGCTATCCGGTCACTAGCGGTTACCATTGTCAGCTCATTCACTACGCTCAGCCTGTGATTCTCTGTGGCCTCCGTTACGTACACCCAGTCTGTGCTCTCTGGTCTCTAGCGGTTACCGTTGTCAGCTCATTCACTATGCTCAGCCTGTGATTCTCTGTGGCCTCCATTACATACACCCAGTCTGCGCTATCCAGTCACTAGCGGTTTCTATTGTCAGCTCATTATACTACGCTCAGCCTATGATTCAGTGGGGCCTTTGTCAGTACTACTTCCTGAGCGCACCGGTCTAAGGTGTTACTACCTGTCAGTACTCTCTCTGCTGCACCAGATACCAGGCTACCTTACCCGGTATTCAGTAAGGCCGGTAGAGCCTCCTCTGTTCCCTGTTGCACCAGTCACTAGGCTGCCTTACCCGGTATTCGGGAAGGTCGGTAGAGCCTCCTCTGTTCCTTGTTGCACCAGTCACTCAGCTGCCTTACTCGTTATTCAGTAAGGCCGGTAGAGCCTCCTCTGTTTCCTTTTGCACCAGTCACTAGGCTGCCTTACCAGGTGTTTGGTAATGCAGGTAGAGCCTCCTCTAATTACTGTCACACCAGTTACCTGGCTGCCTTACCCGGTAATCGGTAAGGCCGGTAGAGCCGCATTATTTCTATTGCTATCTGTATGCCCTGACCTGTGTCATACTATCTTACTGCTGCTTGTAGAGTTTGGACCCGTGAAGGGTCTTGTTGCGCTTTATGTTGCTTAATAAAGCTTTTCTATTTTATCTTAGCAAATTGTCTGAGTGTTCAATAAAACCGTGACACGGAGGCAAAGAATTCCATAGCTTTATCGCCCCTACTGTAAAAAATCCCTGCTTTTGTTTTAGTTTTTGTCAGTACCTTTGGCCATTTTACCCTTATTTGTTTGGTTTTTAGGTATCACACATTGGTGAATATATTCACAGATTCGGTACCCTTTCCGTTTCCTTTAATATTGTTTATTGGATAGCTATCACAGCTTACCTTGGTTCCAGCACAACCGCTTCAGGTGACGCTTGAAATGACGCTTCAGTGTCAGCAGCCGTCCATGCTGCACAGATTGACACAGGATATTGGCAGTGGTTGGACGTATCAGAGCAAAATGTGTCATCTGCAGATGCGAGGCTTCAGATTGAAGCAGGCCTCTGTTTTATGTGTTTTCTTCCTGTAGTCTCCTCCTACCTACTTCCTCCCTCTGAGCGGCTCCTCCTACCTACTTCCTGAGGAGTGGGCTAAAGGGCAGACTGAGTTCTGACTCAGTTGCCCTTGCGTTGTTATACAATACAGTTCTGTTTCCTTGGGCTCTGTGTATGACCTGGCTTGTCTGTCTACCCTCTCTGGTGCTGATCTGTGGATCTGTCTGACTATTCTACTGCCTTATCCTTAGATAGTGGACACCCAATCTGGTGCAGCTGGTGTAGCTCTGGCTGACTACCTGAACTGTGTATGACCTGGCTTGTCTGACTACCCTCTCTGGTGCGGACCTGTGGCTGTGTCTGACTATTCTCTTGTTTGTCCCCTATACCTAGCAGACACCCAATCTGGTGCGGACCTGGGGCTCTGGTAGACTAGCTTATACTGACTGCAGACGAGAGTCAGATATCCGCTTCCTATTACTGACTGCAGTCATAAGTCTGGTATCCTTCCCATGGATCTGAACCTGAAATTATGTTCCTGCTCCTGTTGTGTTCCAGTTCCTGTTCCTGCAGAGACTACCAGTGGCTTCGGCCTAGTCTCTAGCATGGGTTGGGTTGTTAGTACCCTTGGTCATTTTATCTATATATATTTATTAGTTTATTTTGTGTGGGGATTTTCCTTACTGGGATGCCTGATTTTCAAACTTGTTTAGTGTTTCTGTTGCTGAGTTCCTGTATTTGCTACTGACGTGAGACTTGATAACTGACTACTTCTTTGGATCTTCCCTTGCTGTACTGTGCCTTGTGTTTTGATTGATCTCCTGGCTTTGACACAGGCTTGCTGACCATTCTGTTTTGTAAATCTTTTCAGGTACCTTCTTGTGTCTCTCTGGTTACTGATCTCTGGCTTGACTCCCGGCTACTGAATACGCCCACTCCTTGTCTGCATACTCTGCTCTGATATAGCCGCAGAGCTGGCCCTTACATGGGTCCCGGTGGGTCCCCGGGACCCAGTTGACACTTTGACAGGGTCAGCAATCTGCAGCCCCAGGCATGTTCTTTTGGTCGCCATGTCTGCGTCCTGCATCCCAACTCACTGTCCATCAAAATCTTCTCCTGCGCTGTGGCTTTATCAGCTGCATCAGTGACACCACTCACTGTGCTCACATCTCACAGGGCTCAGCGGTGTCACAAGAGGGGTGTGGCGGATGAGGACCGCACCGGGTGACATCCTCAACAGGGGTGACATCCGTGCTGCCATCCTCTATACAGCACACAGTGCTGCTTAACTTTTTTATAGAACTTTGACCCAGTTCACATGACCCAGCTAATTTACCGGCCCCGTACTGTGTCCCCCAGTGGAAGCTGACTCCACTCTCTGCAGCCTCAGCCTGTTATTTGGGAGGTGGGTTGGGGAGTATAGTGGTGCCATGGGAAGGGGGAGTTCCTGTTGCGTTGTCAATCTACATCATATAGTTGGGAAGTGGGAAGGAAGTCACAGTGTATGGGCAGAGCAGGAAGGGTGATGGCACGTTTCTACGTCTCTCTTTTTCACATCACTGATGAAGAGGAGCGGGAACAGCAGAGAAGGAGCAGACAGCATGAGAGGCGGACTGAGCTGCTACTGAGCACAAGACCAGGGGCAACAATAAATAGGCGCAGGCAGCAGCACGCTCCATAGCACAGCAGTCTGATGATTGACTGAAGTAAAGAACCATAAAGACTGGATGTTGACAATATAATGCAGGGTAGGCTCATGTTGCCAGATGTTGATTTCTGTGGTAGCATGAAGAGAAAGCAGTATTGTCACCTGGGGAGGGGAGAAAACAATCTGGAGGTGGAGGACAGTGTCAGTGTGTGGAGAAGGTGGACAGTGTGTGTGTGTGGAGGAGGTGGACAGTGTGTGCGTGTGTGGAGGAGGTGGACAGTGTGTGGAGTTGAATGAGGTGGACAGTGTGGGGTGCTGGACAGTGTGGGAAGATGGACAGTGTGGGGAGTTTAACAGTGTGGAGATGGACAGTGTCAGTGTGTGTGTGGAGGAGGTGGACAGTGTCAGTATGTGGAGGAGGTGGCCAGTACATGGAGGTGGATGAGGCGGACAGTGTGGGGAGCTGGACAGTGTGGGAGGAGGATGAGGTGGACAGTGTGTGGAGCTGAATGAAGGGGACAGTGTGGGGACCTAGACAGTGGGGGAGGTAGATGAGGTGGACAGTGTCAGAATGTGGAAGAGGCATACAGTATTATTATATTATTGTACTTCTATACTTAGTAGCATTGAGTGCCATTGCCAGAGGGCAACTTTTGGGCAACTATAGGTCAGATAAATATCTGAAACTGTTTCAAAGCCAGTAGAGATAACCCTTTGTATGCTAGGGACCCAGTGCCAGAGGGATATGAAATGCATTGCTTCATAATGTGTTGCATACCCCTCTGACACTCAGGGTTAACCCTATGAATGCCAGAAGGATACAGAACACATTGGAAAGCAATACAGACTCTAAAAGGTTTAAAAAAAAAAAAAAATCAGCATGTATATATTAGAGTGACCATGTGTCCCAGAATGCCCTGGACAGTCCCATCATTTATATCTCAGGGTATTGTGTGTCTGTGGATGCAAAACACTGAGTGGGGTCAGAGTATTGTGTCTGTGGATGCAGAGTATGGTACAGGAGGAAATCCTAGTGACGCCTCTGACAGGGCTTAGCACCTACACGCACCATCATTCAATTAAAGAGGAGCGTCTTTGCTCAATGGTCTGACCACTTTGGCTGGTTGGGGTGTGTGTGGGACAGAGGGGACAGAAGAGCTGAGACACGGGCATGGATAGTGAGTGAATGTCTGTCACTCACCACATCCACATCTATTCTGACTCGATCGAGTTCTGCAATCTCCAGTGCAGTGAGTTCCTCATTTCCAGTCCCAGGACCCAGACTTCCGACTTCTGCCGGCGCTATTAAACACCCTTGACTTCCCATAGATAAACACATGCAGTTAACTCTTTTAGGATTCCAATTCCCATAGGATTCTTCTTAGCCTACATTATTTAGATTGCAGGATACTTGGACAAGAGCAGAATTTGGTATAAACAAGAGTAAGTTTCCTGTACTCAAAGGGTTAGAATTTTCTGCTGCTGTTCTCAAAGGGTTAGGGTTATCCTTTGAGCACAGGAGCAGCATCCCTAGTTATGAAAGGGTTAAAGTGTCCTGTGTGAAAGATTGATATCTAATACTACTGCAAATGTAAAAACTGAACAGTTTTATAAAATATCTAAAAATTTTAGATGATATTTTATAACTTTTTTACATTTGCAGCAGTGTTAGATATCAGTCTTCTATATAGGACCCCACTTCAACCTTTTCATAACCATGTGGGCTTGGTTTTTGTGGTGGTGGAGGGCAGCATTTAATTCTTGGACCCAGGCAGCACAATGTCTTGGGCCTGCCCTGTATAGCCGTGTTCTCTCCGTCTGACTGCATGCCTGATTCTCCTCTCCGGAAGTAAACACTGACTCCGCCTTCCTCATCTGGCCTTGTGCCAGCCATCAGCGGGTTCTGCAGCTGCGTATCGGGAGATCGCTCCCCGAGTCCCCGCAGAACCCGCTCACCATTTTGTGGTAGGCCTGAAAGCCTACAGCCAGTTCGGCTGCACCTGGTGAAGAGTGTTCCCTTTTATTGGCTCTTTCTCCCGATTATTCACAGGAGTGTTTCAGTGGCTCAAGCGCCACTTGTTTTTCTTTCTCTTCGGTCCGCAACGTCAGACGGCTCTGGCTGCCACTGTATAGCCTGTGCTCTCTTCCTCTTTGTGTCTTTCAACCCTAGATAGACAGCCAGGATAGTGGAAGCCTGGTGGCTACTTTATTGCTAGAGCACATCCTGTTCTCTTTCATGCTGCTGGGCTGGCCAGTATTGCATTAGAGCCTGCCATAGATATATAACTTTTTCATTCATTTTACTGAGACAGCAATCTTCCCAGTATCAGGGGCACTTCCTCTGATTCACTTGAGGGTTTACCTGTATCAGCACTTGGACTTAGCCATAGATAGACGGCAGGAAGTACTAGTCCAGTACTACCTTTGGCTATTCTTCTGAAGAAGTCAGATCTACTGCTATCACAGTGCCCATGATTGCTGCTTTTACATGTCAGTTACCTGTAGGGGGCTCTCCATTGGCTGCTTGCCTTCAGCCCACCTTGAACTGCCTATTTAGACTGAGCTTGGGCACCCTTTGGTTGCCCTTTTGTGTTGTCTCTATGCTGCTGCTCCTGCACTGTGTTCCAGTACTTCCTGGGCCTTTTCGCTGTTCCTGCTTGCCAGTGGTATTCTAGCTCCTGTCTCCTAGTCACCTGGTTCCTGCATCTATTCCTGATCCGGTTGGAGTTGCTGTTCCTGTTGTTGTTCCTGCTGCCGTTACAGATCTGGTTGACCGTCTGCAGTGCTGATCCTCTTCGTCCTCTGCTGAGTTCCTGTCGCGTCATCTAGCTGGTGCCTGCCGTCCCCTGTGGTCTGGGCGACATTATTATTCTCTCATTGGTTATTCCAGTACGCGGGTACTGGTTCGCTCCACTGTAACCGGCTGTTGTTGTACCGGTAGAGTCACTGTTTCCTCCAGTACGCGGGTACTGGTTCGCTCCACTGTAACCGGCTGCTGTTGCCCCAGTAGAGTCATTGGTTTCTCCAGTACGCGGGTACTGGTTCGCTTCACTGAGTCTGGCTGCTATTGTACTTATATGAGCCATTGGTTATTCCAGTACGCGGGTACTGGTTCGCTCCACTTTAACCGGTTATTGTTGCACCGGAAGAGTCATAGGATATCCCGGCACGCGGGTACTGGTTCACTCCATTGTATCCGGCTGCCGTTGCACCGGAAGAGTCATAGGTTATCCAGGTACACGGGTACTGGTTCGCTCCACTGTAAACGTCTTCTGTCGCACCGGTAGAGTCGTTGGTTACTCCAGTACGCGGGAACTGGTTCGCTCCATGATTGGGGCTGTTCTGTCCTGCCTGACAGATTGAAGGTTTCTCCCAGTACACGGGTACTGGTTTGCTCCTCGTTTAACCTGTGGCTAGTTTCGCTTCCAGACTACACCAGTGGTGACTGTAATACACTGCTCGTTATTGTTCCAACCTTTTATGAGTGGCAGTCCATTTCTATCTATACACCCTGTGGCCTCGCTTGTTATCATTGGTGACTGGTTGTCTCCACCTAGCCAGTTACCTCGGCCACCTTGCTGCCATCTTTATCAGCAGTGGGCTGCCTTGCCCGGTATTGGTAAGGCCGGTAGAACCTGGTCATGTCTATTCCTTAAGGGGTTGCCTTACCCGGTATTGGCAAGGCCGGTAGAGCCTTATTACCTACAGTCCCAGTGTCTTGGCTGCCTTGCCTGGTATATTGGCAAGGCCGGTAGAGCTTCTTTACCTGCAGTCCAGTTTCTTGGCTACCTTGCCCGGTATATTGGCAGGTTCGGTAGAGCATTCAGTATTCCTTGCATGAGTCTCCAGGCTGCCTTGCCCGGTATATTGGTAAGGCCGGTAGAACCTGTTACAATCTTGTGCCATCTAAGGTTGCCTTACCCGGTATTGGCAGGGCCGGTACAGCCTGTATCTCATTCCATGTATCATTACTATGATACTATGTAAATTGCTCTATATATATCTTGTATGTGTATACTACCCATTAGGGTGCTCTCTAACTTTTCAATAAAGTTATGTTTTTACCTATCTCTGTGTCTGAGAGTCATAACAAACCGTGACAACTGCAGACTACCTTACTGCGTGTCATCTTTTTCTCAGGTATACTGGGTTCTGATCTAATGCAGGCTACCTATTTTAGGGTGACCACACGTCCCCGGTTTCCAGGGACAGTCCCCAGATTAAGGGCACTGTCCTCGGCCAGAATGTGTCCCCGGATCTGACTTTTGCAGCTGCATCAATAGGAAGGCATGGACGGCAATACCTAAGCTGTATCTGCCATCCAGTGCCTTCCCAACAATTTAAAATGGCATCCAATGAGAGAGGGGAGTTTTGCAGGATACTCCTCTCTCATTGGCTGTAGTGCGTAGGACGGCGCAGGGCAATCAAAGGAATTGGAGCAGGAATGCAGGCAGCAGTAGGGCACCTCTTAAAGTGTTAGTAATGTCTAAAAAAACATTTTTGCATTTAGAAGAGTTTAAAAAGCTGATCTAAATGCAAAAAAACGTATCTCTCAAACCACTATGGTTTAAGAGATACGGGCGTTTAAAATTTGATTTCTCCTACTGACAGCTGTAAAACTGTCAGCAGGAGATCCGTGTCGGTCGACACGGTGGCGCTTGAGAAGTGCCAAGATCTCGTTACTTACACGGAATCCCTTCATTGGAATGGTCTAAAACGTGTTTTTTTGCATCTAGATCAGCTTTTTAAGCTCTTCTAAATGCAAAAACGTTTTTTTAGACATTACTAACACTTTAAGCACTCCAGCAACTTGTGGTGAGTGACTGAGTGCCCCTGCCGGTGGTGCCACGCTAATCCACCTGGGTAAAGCCATCCTAGCTGGTGAGTGATATGGGTGACACTGTAATCTTCTCATGGGTGGGGTGAACAGTGCGTGAGGATGAACAGTGTTGAGGTGGACAATGTGGGCAGTGTGAAGGTGGGCAATGTGGTGTTAGACAATGTGGCCAGTGTGGAGGTGGGCAATGTGTAGGTGGCAGGATGGGCAGTGTGTGGAGGACAGGGTGGATAGTTTGTGGAGGAGGATGGGATGGGCAGTGTGGAGGTGGACAAAGTGGAGGTAGGCAATGTGCAGTTGGACAGTGTGGGCAATGTGCAGTGAACAGTGTGTGAGGGTGAACAGTTTTGAGGTGGACAATGTGAGCAGTGCGGAGGTGGGAAATGGGGAGTTGGACAGTGTGGGCAATTTGAGGTGGACAATGTTGAGGTGGACAATATGGGCAGGACAGGGTGGGCAGTGTGTGGAGAAGAACAGGGTGGACAGTTTTGGAGGAGGATGGGGTGGGCAGTGTGGACAATGTGTGTAGAGGTGGGCAATGTGGAGGTGGGCAGTGTGGGGAGGAGGACAGGGTGGATAGGGTATGGAGGAGGACAGGGTGGGCAATGTGTGGAAGTGGTCAGTGTTGAGGTGGACAGTGTGGGGGTGGACAGTGTGTGAGGGGCAGTGTTGAGGTGGGCAATGTGGAGGTGAGCAGTGTGGAGGTGGGCAGTATGGGTAGGAGGACAGGGTGGATAGGGTTTGAAGGAGGACACCTTATAGAAGGTGGAAAAGTAGCCACAAAGAATTTTAGAAAAAATGTTGACAGCAACAGCTACCTCCATTATAAGAGCTGTCACCTTAAAAGATGGAAAAATAACATCCCCCTAGGACAGTATCAAAGACTAAAAAGAAACTGTACCAGAGAACAAGACTTTGAAGAAGAAGACACAATAATAACCAACAAATTATTGAAAAGAGGTTTTGATGAGAAAGTTTTGGAACAATCATATGAAAAAATAAATGCTATGAGAGAGAGATATTGGTGAGATATAAAGAAAGAGAATAGGGAAGATGTGATGAGAATACATCTTACATCACAAAAACATATAGTATAGAGATGGGTAACATTCAGCACATCCTGAAGAAACACTGGCACATTGTAAGGGAGGACCCAATTTTGGGTCCCATAATGGGAGAGAATCTAAAGTTTCTTTTAGAAGAAATCAATTAATCAAATAAGTTATAGCTCCAATGATATTTTGGGAAAGAAAAAAGCAGAATTACATGATCAAAAAATTTGATCACCCTGGGGAAAGCCAGTAGGAATGTTTAAGTGTGGGAGGAAAGACTGCTCTAGGTGTCTACACTATTTGTTTGATAACAAGATTGGTTGTCACCCAATTGCAGGAATCCTGCAAGAGAGGGAGTGCTAGGGTGCGTCGCTGGGGTGCGAAGCTGGTCGTGCGTTGGCTGCCTATTGTCAGACCTTGCTGCGGCTACGGCCGGTAGAGGTGCCAGCCGCAAGGCTGGATGACTAACCCCAGAGAAGCTGGAAGTCAGCCCTGGATGGCCTGACAATAAACAGCGTAAGCTCTCCTGCAGGGGAGAGTGCAGGCTAGGGAGCGAGGAGTAGAGTGCGTGGATAGAGAGCGTAGGCCACAATAGTAGCTGAAACTCTCCAAGGAATAAAGGTACAAGAATACAGGAGTAGATTCCAGGAATAGGTCAGATGTATAGCTAACACAGGAAATACTCAGGAAAAGTAGTAGCTATAGACAAACTGGGTCATGTACAGGTATCAGGACTGGAATCACTAGGCACAAGCTTGGTCAAGGATCAGGCAGGGTCATGCACAGGTATCAGGACTGGAATCACTAGGCAAAAGCTTGGTCAAGGGTCAGGCAGGGTCATGCACAGGTATCAGGACTGGAATCGCTAGGCAAAAGCTTGGTCAAGGGTCAGGCAGGGTCATGCACAGGTATCAGGACCTGGAATCACTAGGCAAAAGCTTGGTCAAGGGTCAGGCAGGGTCATGCACAGGTATCAGGACTGGAATCGCTAGGCAAAAACTTGGTCAAGGGTCAGGCCGAGTCATGCACAGGTATCTGGACTGGAATCGCTAGGCAAAAGCTTGGTCAAGGGTCAGGCAGGGTCGTGCACAGGTATCAGGACTGGGCTGGCAAGGATAGTTCAAAAGGCTGGACAAGTGAAGCTACAGAGGTAGAAATCAGTGAGAGCAGGAGCTCAGGCAACAGCATCCACTTGGCTACAGAACACTGTAATAGTGCACTGCAGCCCGGGACTGGAGGAAAGATATAGGCGTCGGGCGTGATGTCATCCGCACGCCACGCCCCACTAAACTACAGAACAAGACCGAGCCGGCGACGCCTCGCGCCAGTGCATGGCGGCTTCGGTTGGAGGAGGAATGGGGAGAGACACCCGGCTGAGGATGCGGTGGAGGCAGAACGAAGCCCGCCAAGGACGGCAGGCTCCGACGGGGGATAGAGATGTGTGTGACATTGGTGGGGTGAAGGTGAATAAAGATAAAAACATCTTTTACTATAGAAAGACGGGAAAAGAATAAAAATCCTCCACCTTCTCAATTGCAATTCAACATTTGTGGTTTACCTCCTGGAATGCAGTGTGCAGTGTGCTTGCCAGACATTGACAGACACACATCCCCATAGTGAGCATACACCAATGGTCAACAAAGGTGTATTTGACACATTTATGAACCTAGTGAAGATGAGTTGATAAATATAACACTGTATTCCCTAGGTAAATTTAATGAAAAAAGCATGGTTTTCCTCTTTCTGGCAGGAAATTTTGCTGATAGAGAAACATGTATACTTACCTTCCTTTTACTTCCTTGTCTAAACCCATAATTTACTGCAATCTAGTGTGGTGTACTTTAAGAGTAAAGTAGCGTGGAAGAAGACAGAGTGAGAGAGAGAAAAAAACATAAATCAAATATTAGAAAAATAAAGTGGTTCATAGTGCTGGCTGACACTGTTGTAAAAAAAAAAAAAAGAGAGAAGCTGGATGGATCCTGAGGTTAGTGATTTGCTGAAGAGAAGTAGTCACTAACAGTGGCACCACCAATGCTAAAGGGACTGGAAACCCACATTCCCCAGTCCCATTGTGGTCACATCACCCAACATCGTCCCTCCCTTATAATCTGGGGAGCAACAGACTTTCATCTGTCTCAGCAGCAGGATGGTGATGAAAGGGCTAGAGTGCCACAGTCTGAGCGCCATTGTTTTTACTGGACATTACTCAACTACTGTGTGTGTGTGTTTTTACTGTAAAGTACACAATAGAACTGAGTATGATGTCTTGCCATGACCCTCTACCTATTTATATATATATATATATATATATATATATATATATATATATATATATATATATATATATATATATGTATATTTAACTGTTTGCCCCTCTATCCCTATCACTGTCAACAAAAAACCCTGTTCAATTACTTCTTTACCCAGACACTCCCCCCAGCCCAGAGATAATAATTCCAGAAAAATCAGGAAGGAACTTGGACCACAGCTACCTGAGTCTTTCCAGTCAATCACACAGAATGCTAGGGTATTTGGGTTAAACCTCCATTTCTCCCTTCTCACACCCCCCAGACTCCCCCAGCACTGAGATAATAACAGCCAGATCAGGAAAAAGCTTGGATCATGGCTGCCTTTGTCTTGCCAGATAGTCATACCGAATGTTGGGGTATTTGGGGTCAACCTCCTTTCTCCCTTCATGTCCACCAGAGTGTCCCCATACAGAGTGCCTCCTAGTACAGAGAACTAGTGTCCTGTCTAAAATACTCATGAAACTAAGCTTCAGCTCCTTTTTATTAGTCTGTTTTCTGTAGCTGAAAAATGTGCCACTCTCTTTCCCTCTCACAAACACAGAATGGCATGCTTTGGGAATGTGACACCCCTTTTCTACTATTCCTGCAGGAAAATAAGGGAAACTTTGCCACATGGTGGGGAGAAATTCAGTCTTCCCAATGATTTTCTCCTGTTTTGCTTTTGAGGTAAAAAAATTTGCCCATCCCTAATAACCAGGCCAGACAGCTTGGTAGAAACATTTGTATTCAGGATTGTGATATTATTAGGAATCTGAGGCTGGATAAGAAAATAATAATTGTGTAGATGTGTCAGGAACACCACTTTAGTGGAGAAGTGGCATATGAAATGGCAGTTACATGTTTTGACAGGTTATCCTACTAAGAAGCACTAGCATATGTTATAGAGCAATGGTTCTGAAACTGTGTTCCTTGGTTCCCTGAAGCAGTTCAAATGGTTTCATCGAATAAATTTCACTAATAGCAGACAATATATTTGTGATTCTGTGATTGCCAATGTGCCACTCAGATAACACAGTCCAAAAGTGTAGGGGAGAAAATTCTAGAAACTGACCTGGGTCTGGGTCTTAAACCAACACGTAGTTGTCCTGTTTAAAAAGACATAAGAATACAGGACAGTGGACTGGGACAAGAACGGAGAGACAAGAGAGCGTTATCTACACACTTCATAGTGTTGATTCAGGAATACATGAAAGCCACTGGTTTGCTGACTGATCAGACTTTTAGACTGTCACAACAGAGATACCAGAAGAGACCACTAGGGTGTATATCTGGGGAATGAGGCAGTTGATTAACTTAGCTGAGGTTCTGAGCAGACAACAGGGAGATCAAATGGTCATTTAACATAGCTGAGATAATGGGCAGGTTTCAGACAGAGTCTGAAATATTTTACACATAGCTGAGGTCGAACTGACAGAGTGGTCATTTAAACTTTGCTGAAGTCATACACAGGTGGCATACAGAGGCAGTGGTCATGCAGAGGAATCAGACAGGAACACAATTCATAGGAATGCTATCAGTGAGACTCTATAAAGACAGACTTGTGTAGCTGCTTGAGATAGACCGTGGGGGCTTCCAGTTAAGCACAAAGAAACACAGACAAGTACCAAGTGGGACTGACTTGAGTTGATTCTTATACCCTCCCCTTTCACAGACATCCTCCACAGGTCCTAAACATGGCTTAGAAGTAAATTTATGGTAAATGCAATCTTGAGAAGAGTAACATGAACATTTGAGGGAGGAACCTAATAATAGATCCAAAATACCAAAATATAGAGCAATGGCTGGGGGGACAGTTCAAAGAACTGCAAAAAGCTGCTCAAAATAAAATCACTATGCCCCCAAAAGTGACAAAAATAACTGTAAAAAATGTAATATCAAGCGCTACTAGTGTTGCTGAGAGAAATGTTTATATAAATACATATCAATCAAAAATCCTACTCTCTAATAGCTGAGCATGGATGAGTTAATAACAACTAGATGATAAGTCTCAAACAAAATGATTCCATAATCCTCAGCAGCATATATAAAGGAGAACCTAACCTCCATATACATCAACCTGGGACCTCACTATCTAATAGCGAACCATGGATAAATAGATAACCACCAAAACAATTAAGTCTCAGAAGCTTTCCATAATCCACTATGTATTAGATGTGGAAATTAATCAATTATATATGCAAAGAGATCTCCACCTCTGCACAGATCAGCCCGGAACCTCCAGAGATAAATCAATAATCAATGGACCCCAAATATAATACTCTCTTGTTCCATGGATTATTATGGGTTCATCCAAGTCCAATGGAACAGACTCCCATGCTCCACTATATTCCCAGTGGCTCCTAATGGTAAAAAACAAAATGAACTAATAGCAAATTATGTGCAGAATACAGAATTAGATTCCATGTACACATGTAAAAGATATATTTAAAAAAGGGGAAGACTCACAGATAGCGTGCAACAATAACTTTACTCTAAAAGATGATTACCCATATAAAAAATACCGTATATCCAACAAATTATATTAATAAATGTATCCAGTGATGCAAAATATACCTATTTTCTCTTGGTACAGAGCTGGGACCCTTTGATCAATCTGTTGATCAACCATGGACTAATATCCAGCCACATTGGAGTATTTGGGACTAAATAAATCTGTGCCAGAATAAGTGTCCTGGAATCCATCCTGTCCAAAGTGTCCCTATAACTAACACCAGGAAAAAAAAATCTTCACCGATAATTACTGTATGGGGTGTATTAAGTGGAATATGCAGCAAACACCAAAACGTTACTGTCAAAGTATGGAAATAAGGAGAAATGCCTGCCATCACTGCCTCCAGCACTCCAATAGGTGTGGGAGTAATACCTATGATTCAGAGCCATAAAAATCAATGACTGCCATGGATTATGAACAGTCCGGATCAGGCAGAGTATCTCAAAACCATATAGTCACTGTGATAAAACCAGAATGGACAAATGGAAACTATACAAATAAAAACATGTCATAAAAAGATATAACAAAAAATAATATAACCCAAAAATTTTTTTTAAAAATTATAAATATAATGTCAGAAAAATGATGACTCAGTACCGATATTAGACTGTCATTACATCAATATGCATAGAAAATAATATTATTCATATCCAGAGAGATATCTATTAGGAACAGGCTCCAACTTGCTGTCCACTTCACATATTAATACCACAGTTTCATTCACGGTTAGATGGTCACCAAATGTTTATTTATTTTCTGCCCTTTCATTAGACAGTTTCTTATTCCCTCAGATCACCCGGTGGTAGAATCATCTTCCCCACTTCAGGGTCTATAAGTAAATTCTTAGGCAGAATGGCGTATTTGTTCTTGCAATTAGGGACAATTGGCAACAAACTTTTTTTTAATGAAATGCAATATTCTGAGTATTGGTTTAGCCGGCCAGCTTTCATCTTACTTTTCCTCCATTGTATGCCCGAATGTTTACACAATTTTAGATAGTGTGGATCTCAGTGCTCTCATAAGATGACCATCGGATTAAACATGTTCCTCTCCATCCAACACGTTTTGAAGCTCTCAAGCTTCTTCCACAGGGATGAGGAACCATGTTATAAGTTCAATCTTATATATACTATTTCGATATACCTTAACTTTTGAAAAACCAGAAATAGTAAATAACATTCCATTAACCCCATATTCACAACCAAATTAAATTATATAAATCTCCATTTGCCCATTCTAGACCTTAACGTAATATCGACAGTTGCCCATTCTTAAATCTCATCCTGATGGTTCCACACACCCATAATACATCTTCAAATATTATAAATAGTAAGACTTTATTCACACCATGCACAACGTACAATCTGAAAAGATGCAGATACATGTACATGTGTATAACAGATGTTATAAATAGTAAACATTCAAAATGATAGAATTGTGATACTCCCTGTCGATAAAGGTGGGGGAATTGTAATAATGACTAAAGATTAAAGTAATATGGAAGCCAACATATTATTAATAAGAAACAAGAATGTATTAATATATTGTACTCTAGAATCACAATTTTTTATTTTTTATCCAAAATTCATAAAGATGAACCTATTTTATCAGGAATCAAATCTATAAGAAGGAATTTAAGTAGATATATTGATTCTTTATTAAAAGAAAAGCTTAAAGGGATAGTAATACTTCATTTTAACTTTATTTTATTTTGTAGGCATTAAAAATCATGAAGAATGATATAAGTCTTATCGCTCAAACCTTTATGGTTTATGAGATATTCACAAGCAAAGTTTCCCCCTCTCGCCCCTTTTACATCCTGTAAACAATCTCTACTCAGATGTGGAATGCAGTCCATAGACTGGACAGATAACAGCAGGGGACACTCTTATTCCTATGAAAACAATGAAATCCCTTCCCCCCTTGACAAGCTTTTCAGGTTTTTCCCTTATCTTAATTGAAGATTGTCCCTCTCTGCAGTCTACCTGGGCAGCTCCCTTCTGCCCTGGCAGAGAAGTGTTACATCAGTAAAAGGGGCGGGAGGGGGACACTTTGCTTGTGAATATCTCTTAAATCATAAAGGTTTGAGAGATAAGACTTATATCATTCTTCATGTTTTTTTAATGTCTACAAAATAAAATAAAGTTAAAACGAAGTATTACTATCCCTTTAAATCATTGCCAGCATTTTTGAAAAATACTACACATATAAACATTTTGCAGGATATTGGCAAGAAGGAGATGTTTTGGAGACCATGGATGTAACATAGTAACATAGTAAATTAGGTTAAAAAAAGACACAAGTCCATCAAGTTCAACCTTCGCCTCATACCTCAGTAACTGAGAATTTTATAGCTTTCCTGCTACCAATTAAATTAGTCTTTATCAGACCTTCCTGATCAGCCTACTGATAAACAGTATAACTCTGTATGTTCCCTTTTGAAAGAAATGTATCTAATCTTCTCTTAAATGTATCCATTGCATCTGCCATAACTACCTCCATGGGCAATGAATTCCACAATTTGACAGACCTTACCGTAAAAAAAACCCTTCCTCTGCTGAAGTTTAAACCTCCTTTCCTCTAATCTCAAGGGGTGTTCCCTGGTCACCTGATCAGGCCTTGGAATAAATAGCTCACCGCAGAGATCCTTGTATTGACCTCTCATATACTTGTACAATGTGATAAGGTCTCCTCTTAGTCGTCTTTACTCTAGAGTAAATAAACCAAGTTTGTTTAGTCGTTCCTCATATGTCAAGTCCTCCATTCCCTGAATTAATTTTGTTGCTCTCCGCTGTACCCTCTCTAGTTCTAGTATATCCTTTTTCAGAACCGGTGCCCAAAATTGCACTGCATACTCAAGGTGAGGTCTTACCAATGATTTGTATAATGGCAAAATAATGTTATCCACTCTTGCTTCAATACCTCTTTTTATGCAAGACAGGACTTTGTTTGCCTTTGCTACTGCTGTTTGACACTGGTCACTGTTTCCAAGTTTGTAGTTGACAAGGATACCCAGGTCTTTTTCTAGCAATGAGTCACCTAAAATTATTCCATTAAGTTTATAATTAGCCTTGGGATTGTTTCCTCCCAAATGCATGACTTTACACTTCCCCACATTAAACTTCATATTCCACATGTTTGCCCAATCTGACGTTGTATGTAAGTCCCTCTGTAGAGAGAAAATATCCTGTTCTGAATTAATGACTTTGCATAATTTAGTATCATCTGCAAATATTGATATTTTGCTTTCTATATCTATTTCCAGGTCATTTATAAACATGTTAAAAAGCAGCGGACCCAATACTGAACCCTGAGGTACTCCACTCTCCACTTTAACTGTACTGGAGAATTTTCCGTTTACAACCACACACTGTTCCCTATCCTTCAGCCAGTTTTGTATCCAATTGCAAAGGTTATCTCCTAGCCCCAATTTCCTTATTTTATACACCAGCCTTCTGTGTGGTACTGTATCAAATGCCTTTGCAAAGTCTAGATATACTACATCTACTGCCTTGCCATTGTCAAGGTTGCTGCTTACCTCCTCATAGAAGCTGAAAAGATTAGTTTGGCATGATCTATTCTTCATAAAACCATGTTGATTCGTGCTAATGATCTTATTTTTTGTGTTGTAATCCTGAATATAGTACCTTATTATGCCTTCTAATAGTTTTCCCACTACAGAGGTCAAACTCACTGGTCTATAATTCCCAGGTTCTGTTTTAGTTCCCTTCTTAAATAGAGGCACTATGTTAGCTCTTCGCCAATCCTGTGGCACTGAGCCTGTGGTAATAGAATCTTTAAAGGGTAAATATAGGGGTTTTGCTAACACTGCACTGAGTTCCTGAAGAACCCTTGGATGTATACCATCAGGACCCGGTGCTTTGTCGGTCTTAATTTTGTTCAGTCTTCCCATGACATCTCCTTGAGTTAACCCAATATCTATTAATTGTATTGTTTTATTTGTTACTTGCGGAGGCTCTTCTACCATTCCTTGCTCCCTTGTATATACTGATGCAAAGAAAGTGTTTAAAACATCGACCTTTTCCTTATCCTCACTAACCAACTCACCCATCTCATTTTTGAATGGTCCAATGCACTCCCTCTTATGTTTTTTGCTATTTATATATTTAAAAAACTTTTTTGGATTAGTCTTGCTTTCCCTTGCAATTCGAGTTTCATTATCTATTTTTGCTACCCTAATTGCCTTTTTGCAATCTTTGTTGCACTCCCTGTATTTTAAGAAAGATTGTTCACTGTACATTATTATAGAACATAATAAAGGGTGTGATACCACAAAAAATGTTTCTGAATAAAGATGGGAATCTATTGAAATCACAAGTAGAATAAAATATACCACTTTATTTTGGAGCATAATAATTTTTTGTATGAAGGGGAATTTTATTTAAAAACACAGGGTTCTGCCATAGACACCAGGTTCCCACTGAGCTACACCAGTTTATCCATGGGTCAAAGGGAGGACCAGTATATTTGGAAGAATTGTCCATTCAGTGCGAACCTGGTCCTATGGAAAAGGTATATTGATGATATATTCTTTATGTGGAGCGGGTCTGAGCAGTCTTTATTTAGTTTTTTCATTATTTTGTCACTAATAATCATTATAATTTGAAATTTATTAGGGACTTTAGCAGTAGTGAAATCAACTTTCTAGAGCGAACAATATATACAAGATAATAACATTTGCACTAAAACATTTTTCAAGCCAGCAGACGTAAATAGTTATATATCCATGGACAGTTGCCATTTTTCACCATGGTTACGCAATATTCCAAAAGGAGAATTTATAAGATTGAGAAGAAATTGCTCAGAAATTGAAGTCTTAGAGGATCAGGCTAATATATTAAAAGAGAAAATATGAGGAACAGGATCTGATTGAGAAAATAAAGAAATTCAGGGGATATAATAAAGAAGAACTATTAAAAGAAAGGAAGGGGGATAGCAGTCAGAAAGAATAATTATATTATCATTAGTTGTCCTTACAATATGTGTTTTAAAAAATTTAAAGAGATCATAGATAAACATTGGGAGATTTTGAAAAATTATAAGGTATTGGGATCTATATTGCAGAAACCTAAAGTAGTTTTTAGTAAGTCCCCCAATCTAGGCATCAAAGTGGCACCAAGTGTGAGACCACTAAATGGATACAAAGAAAATTATTATGGATTAATAAAGACGGAGGTTTTTCAAATGTGGGGAGTGTGTAGGTTGTAAATCTTGTAATATAAAAAGAACAATTAAGGAATTTAAATCAACAGTAACAGGTGAGTGTCACGGTACACTTAGGATAAAGAATCACACAACACAGGTACAGATGAATTTAACCAGTTTATTAAGATCAATATACAGGAGCAAAACACTTCCCCAACCTTCCCAGGAACAAGCGTGAGGACAATGTGCAGTCTGCTATCCAGGAGCTGACACTGAGCTACAACCTGCAACTGAGGATAGTCAAGGCAGCAAAGGAGGTAGAATCTAGTCTATGATTCTACAGAGAGTGCGTGCAAAAACCTAGAGATCTAGGAATCAGGCAACCAGGAGCGCTACCGGGGTCACAGACAGGTAATATCCTCGGAGGTATAGCTAGTCAAGGATTCACGGATCGAGACTGTTAGAGCAATACCTGGGGTGAGACTAATTCTGAGCTACCATGTGGAAAGCAGCCGCAACAATCCCAGGGAGGTAAAGTTTGCTTGTAGGCTATATGGAGCAAAAGCCAGCAAATGCTAGCTGAGACAGAATGGAGAGTCAGACAGTACCGGGGTCAAGCACAAAGCAGGTAGACAGACAGAGCCACGGGTCAAACCCGGATCCGGTAGTCAGCCAGAGCCACAGAACTCACGGAGCGGGTAGTCAGGTACTATCAGGGTCAGATTGGAACGGTTAGTCAGACAAGGCCTAGGATTGAATCTGAGAATCAACAGAAGCCAAGCAAGGGTCAAATGAGAGCACACACACAGTTGTAACGCACAGGTACACCACGAAAGGGCAACTAAGCCAGTATTCAGGCCGTATATAAGGCCAAAGGAGAAGGCAGGGCACAATTGGCCAATTAGTGCCGAAGGCTACAAAACAGCAAGCGTGACATCAATGAGGTGCACCCGTGACAGAGAGGCCAGCAGACAGATGGCAGCGGCCGACAACGCCGCTACTTGCTCGCCAGAGGGAACAGGACAGGTATCTATTTCAGACAGGCAATAATCACGGGCACAGTGATAGTGAGGAATATAAAATTATGAACACTTTTAACATGTAACACTAATGGAGTAATTTACCTGTTGGAATGCTACTGCAAAAAGTAGTATATAGGACGTACGAAAAGAAGACTGAGAGACAGGATTAAGGAACATATGTATAACATTAAAATTAAATGCAAGAATCATAGCGTGTCATCACATTTTATGGAAAGTCACAAATCTAATGTAAAGGAACTCTCCTTTATGGCTATCGAGAAAATAAATAAGAATTGGAGGGGGGAGATTTTATACAAAAAATGTCTCAAAAAGAGTCCCAGTGGATTTTCGAAATGAAGAGTAATTTGCCTTGGGGTTTGAATGCAGATATGGAACTTTACAGTTTCTTGGATTAGATGACTATGGTGGAATTTTTGATTAGATGGGAATTGGATATCACTTATATGGTCAATAATAAAAGAAAATGAGTATGTATTAGAGTATTAATGGGGATTATGGGTAACATTGTTAGGAAGAAGAGGAATATTGAGTTTGTTATTGGGACTAAAGGTATGATATAATGGGGTGTAGATCTACAGTATATATCTCCTTTTGATAGACGCTGTAGATTTTAAGGCATGATCTGGAATAGATATCTATATAACTGATCTGGGATTTATGTGTTATATATTACTCATTATGATGGTTTGGAAAAGGATAGGACTGGATTAAGGGTAATGCATATGGACCAGGATATATAGCGGTATATAATGGGAGTTTAATCATATTCAGTAATATAGGTAGTATTTTCTTTTTGATTTTCTGTATCCTCACAGTAACATAGGATTATATATTAAATGTTGGATGTATATCATTCCTAAGTAAGAATATTCAGATAAATATTGACGAAACAGTACATGTTTTGGAGTATTACTGTTTGGATATAAATTGATATAACTATGAATATATGTATAGGTGAGTAGTATGATACATATCTTTAAATTTATATATACAATGCATATAATGTGGTGAAAATGGGGGTTTATTATTGGGAGCGTCTACACATATGTACATATATTTTTTCATTCTTTTCTGATAATGCATTGTGCATGGTGTTTATGAATAGTTACTATATATATCATCTGTTATACACATATACAGATATCTGCATCTTTACAGATCATACCTTGTGCATGGTATGAATAAAGGGTAACTATAATATTTGAAGGTGTGTTATGGGTGTGTGGAACCATCGGAGATGAGATTTATGTATGGGCAAATGTTGATATTAATTTAAGGTTTAGAATGGGCAAATGGTGATTTTTATATTTTGCTATGTGAATATAGGGTTAACCCTTTGAGTGCCAGAGGGGTACGTTGGAATGTTATTTATTATATCAAAACAGAAGGTATATCAAAATAGGGTATGAAAGATTGAACTTATAACATGGTTCCTTATCTCTGAGGAAGAAGCATGAGAGCTTCTAAACGTGTTGGATGGAGAAGAACATGTTTAATCCGATGGTCATCTTATGAGTGCACAGAGATCAATACTGCCTAAAATTGTGTTACTCTCTGCAATAGAAGGCAGGAAAAGTAAGATGAAAGCCAGATGGCTAAAAAAATCTTCTGCATATTTCATCTGATTAAAGGAAAGTTTGTTGCCAATTGTCCCTAATTGCAAGAACAAAGGCTTTCTTTCTGTCTAAGAATTTACTTATAGACCCTGAAGTGGGCACAAATGAGTCTACCACCGGGTGTTCTGAGGGCATAAGAAACCATCTAATAAAAGGTCAGAAAATACATATATATTTGGCGACCATCTAACAGTGTGTTAGATTATATTATTTTTTGTTATATATTTTATGACATTTTTATTTGTATGGTTTCATTTGCCCATTCTGGTCTTATCACTGTGACTATATGTATGGTTTTGAGAAACTTGTTGCCTGATACGGACTGTTTACACTGGCAGTCATTGAATTTTACGGCTCTGAATCATTGGTATTACACCCACACATATTGGAGGGGTGAAAGTTGTTACAGTGGGCATTTCTTCTTATTACCATATTTTGGAGGTAATGTTTTGGCATTTGCTACATATACCGCTCAAGTGAGTTTTAATATACATTATATTAAAGTTTATATAGAGTTGGGAGTCAGTAATTATTGGTGAAGATTTTTTTCCTGGTGTTAGTTATAGAGTACTTTGAACAGGGTGGATTCGGGACACTTATTCTGCAGATTTATTTAGTCCCAAATACTCCAATGTGGATGGGTTGCATTATTGTCTGGCTGGATATTAGTCCTTGGTTGATCCACAGATTAACTTAGGGGTCCAAGCTTTGTATCAGGAGAAAATAGGTATATTTTGTATCATTGGATACATTTATTGATATTATTTGTTGGATATACATTGGTTTTTATATGGGAATCACGTTATGGGTAAAGCTATTGTTGCACGATATCAATGAGTCTTCCCCTTTTTCATTCTTTTACATATGTACATGGAATCCGATTCTGGATTTCTGCACATAATTTGCCACTAGTTCAATTTTTTTACCATTAGGAGCCACTGGGAATATAGTGGAGCGGGGAGTCTGTTCCAGAATTAGACTTGGATGAACTCATAATACTCCATGGAACACAAGAGTATTATATTTGGAGTCCAGCAGGATATTGATTTATCCTGGGTTCAAAACTAGACCGGGAGGTTCTGGACTGATCTGTGCAGAGATGGGGATCTCTTTGTATATATTTAATTGTTTCACTTCCACATCGAATATATGGTGGATTATGGAATTTTTCTGTTTGAGACTTAGTTGTTTTGGTGGTTATCTATTTATCCGTGGTTCACTATTAGATAGTGAGGTTCCAGGTTGATGTATATAGAGGTGAGGATCTCCTTTAGATATATTGTTGAGGATTATGTTAATTATGGAACCATTTTGTTTGAGACTTATTTTCTAGTTGTTATTAACTCATTCATATCCCACTATTAGAGAGTGGGCTTTTGGGTTGATCTATATAGAGGTGAGAATCTTTTTTATATATATATTGTTTAGGATCATGCATGTTTTATCTAAATATTTTTTTTTTTATTATTATTTTTTTTTTTTACTAAATATGTGATCTTTCTCTCATTTCCGTTCTCTCTGCAACACTGTGGTAGTGCTTGACATTATAGGTTTTGTACAGGAACCCAATAATGTTCTTCTGGACAATAGGGTTCCTTTGAAGAGATGAGAATTCCATGTACAGATACAAAGTACTTTAGAGTCCGCCAAGCCCTTAGTGTGAACAGTAATATTACTAAAGACGCCAGGAATTAGCACTGACAGTCAATTAAGAAAGGAATTGATGAGACTTAGAATAGTTTCTGTGTAATCCACATGGACCAGGGACTTCTCCACCTTGATGGAATAATTATTTGCTAATTACCCAGCAACCAGGCAATATAGGCAAAGATCATGTAAGTGAATTTGAAACTTGTCTGTCTCTGATATTTGATTCATATGACCAAACTCCATGGATTCAGGAGGGAATTCTTGTCCTGATAATATCTGAAACTGGAGTTATACTTGTGAACAGTAGGGTGAGACAGGGACTTACAGGACAGCTAACTCAGATTTCAGCCTCTCAGAAGATCATTTTCTAAAACTATTTTTCAACTTCTTCTCTCCCCAGTCCATTCAAGGACAAGGTGCAGAAGCCTAGCATATGGAGAAAAAACTTTTAACTAAATATCTAAAATAGCCTCAGCCATAGCATCCTATATAATAATCGCTAGGATGTTTGTCATGATGCAGGCATTTGGGCAGTCTCTACTGCGCATTATTGCATCGCGTGAGTGAGGCGACGCTAGACTGCATCGCGTGGACCAATGAGGTAGCAACATCAACTGGACCTTGGCCCGTGTACACGGGATTTTACACTAGTTCTATATAACTGGCTTGCAATTTTATATATATATATATATATATATATATATATAGAGAGAGAGAGAGAGAGAGTTATTTTATCCCAACATCTGTTTCCTTAACCCTTTCACTACTCCCATACCGAAAGATGAATGTTCTTATACAGCAAAATGCTGCTGCAGCCTCTTTGGCAGCTGGTGGGTTAAATCAGCGGTTGCATTGAGTGCTCTCTCCTAGTAGTCAGCAGCAATTCACATTAGACTTTCTTGTATATTATAACTTCACATGACAGGAGTTGATAATACACTATTGATAAGCATTTTAGTTTCCCTGTATTAACTAAAGTGAAGCAAGATATTGTTTAAAGTGTGTTGCAATTTCTATGTAAAATAGGGAATTTAGTGTGTCATAGTCATTACTGCAGATAAGTACATTTTCCATCATCAGATACTATTTAAGCCTATGAGTGCCAAAGAGATGTGAAATGCTATTCATTGCACAGATGTGGAACACAGAGTGTTAAAGTTGAAAGGGAGAGGTGAACTAGGGGACTGCATAGCACAAGGAAAAAAATGTTAATAGCTATAAAGCTATTTTGGTTAATACAACACACCTAACACAATAAAATGTTTTAAAATGACCTAGATTGTTTAAAGATGACAGTTCCATTTTAAAGTGGAACTTTCACCCTCAGGACAATTTATGCCATTGGGTGTAACTCACCCAATGACATCACCATTTCGCCTTGCTGCAGTACAAGGTGTACCACACATATCTGCAGGGTATCCCTTGTTCTTAAAAGCTCCTCCTATCAATGTGTCTCCCAAAGAAGGGTCCCCCTTCCCTTTATCGGGGTGCAAAGGGTTAACATTGTACTTGCATTATCTGCCAAACCCTGACTTTTCCTCTTCTGCTCTGCTTGCTCCAGTTGCTCCTCTTGGATACCTTTTTGGCACTCAAAGGGTTAATTGCCACTGTGCTCAGATGCTGCACTAAGGGCTGTGCTCCCTATTAGGTTCCCACTCTTGCTAGCAACCGGAGTAAGGTGGGAGTCCACAGTATTTCATCTGAGCACAAGATGAGCAACCAGAGCAAGCAGATAAGGAAGGGTAACATTTGGGGTTTGGCAGAAAGTGCTGAGTGGCATAAGAACAAGAACTTGTGCAGAGTGGCACAAAAACAAGGACATTTGCAGAGTGGCACTACAGTTTTTAGCCTCATGCTCTTCCACCACTGAGGAAACACTGGGGGCCGACTTAGGGTACAGGTTGGAGGGATAATGCTGCCAATCATTCTAAATGTAATCAAGATGGCAGCTCTCTCCCTCTTGCTGCTGAAGGCAAATAAGTTAAGTTTTTATTATAGGAGCAAAAATAATTTAGATTTTTTTGGGGGGGTTTGAGCTTTTTTTTGGAGGGGTTTAAACCAATTTTTTTTTTTTGGTGGGGGAGTTGGAACGTGATAGTTACAATTTAAGTTGTCAGTACCTTCCAACATTCATACAGTTTATATAAATACATGGTTAACGCTTAGAATGCATTATGCATTATCAAGCAATGTAATGGAGAAGACTCTAGCACCCAAGAGGGTTAAAAAGTTGGATTTATTAAGGTTCCATATGGATTATGTATGAAACTAAGGCTTCTACCACAACAGAAAGCTTGAGAATCACTGATATATAATGATCTGAAACTCAGAATGTTGTTATTCAGCTCCACAGTTATCCTGTAGGAGGGGCATCACAAGAGTAGAAGAAGTCAAAGATGCTCAGCTAGGCTTATGAACTTGCAAGGCGTGCAAAAGCTCACTAAGACTGTGTCCTGCGCCCAGCGTGCAATCTCTTTTAGCACACAAGCGCCATACACAGAGAAGAAATATTCGGAAGCATATCATATTGGTCCTGCCAAAATGACAGTCCAGCCACAAAATGCCAGACAGTTGTCCTCTGAACAAGGGAAGCAGCTAACCCCAGACATACGTTTCAGCCGTGTTGGGCCTCATCGGTGAGGTGCAGCTGATCCCTCTAGGCACTTGTGAGCAAGGGGTCCATGTCTGGATTCCCCCATCACTCTTAGGGTGACAAACCCTAAGAGTGATTTGTACCCCTGCAAGCTCATGAGCCTAGCTGAGCACCTCTGACTTCTTCTATGTATATGGGGAATCGCAATAGCACTTTGGTGCAGCACAGACATCCAGGTTTTGCCTTTTTCCATAAAAACGGTAACAAAAAAAGGAAATGCTGACTTAAGATGTATATTTATAGAAATCAACATGTACAATATGTTAATTCTGATTGTGAAAGCTTAGAATAACTATATTTCAATATTTGAAACTTTCATTAGCAAGCACAACAGTTCAAAGCTGATTGGCTGGAAGGTGGGTAAGCACATCCCAGCCAATGGCTGTGAGGGAACAGGAACAGAGACTGCCCATATATAAAGTCAGTCTCTGTTCAAATTTCTTCATTGTGGTATGGGCATCGGCCCATAAGCTATTAAGGGGAGGGCTATGCTGCAGTTTCTCCACCCCCTCCACAGCTGCACATATCGGAGAATAATATAACTGAACAATGTTATTTTTGAAAATAATAAGGATTTTTTTTTTATTAACATGGACATTTGTTAATATTAACTTGAGGCATGTTATGGACTGTTTAGCAGCATACGTGCACATAGTTTAACCCTTTGAACCCCAGAGAGATACACAACACATTGCTCTGCAAGGCGTTGCATACCCCTCTGGCACTCAAGGGGTTAAACTCTGCATAACAGTACTGTTTATTTTATGGAAACATTGATTTATGGCATTTTTATTTTACAGCTACAACAAAACAGAGGAAGAAAGAAAATGACGAAGGAAGAGAGAAGAAAAGAGGAAGAAGAAGGAAGAAAGGATATAGACAGTGGATGACAGGTAAGTTTAACACAGATAAGCTAACCATCGGTGCTTGAACCGATGATTCACTTTTTTCCTTTGAAGTTCCCAATATTACTGCTCTGTAGAGGTGTTTTGGGAACTTAACACACAAAACAGACCTTTCGCCATGAGACCTTATCTGTGCGTTTAGCTGGTAGGACAATTTAATTCCTTGTTAGTACTTTTTGCTAACGGACCGGTATCCAATTTTGCCCTACCAGCTGTTTTACTGGGCTCAACTGAATCGAGCCCAAAAAACTCTGTGTAGCTGAAATTTCATGAATATCAAGTATACATTTGTCTATTCTTAAATGACATATTAAAGCTCAATTGGCAAGAAAATCTTAATTATGCAAGTAGCGATAGTCATGACTGCAGATAAGAACATTTCCCATCATCAGATTCTCTGTGAGTGTCAAAGAGATGTGAAATGCTATTCATTGCACACGTGTGAAACAGAGAGGGTTACAGCTGGAAGGGAGAGGTGACCTAGGGGACTGCAGAGCACAAAGAAAAAATGTGAATAGCATTAAAACAATTTTTATAAATAAAACACACCTAACACAACAAAATGTTTTAAAATGACCTAAATTGTTTGACAGTTCAATTTTAAAGTGGAACTTTCAACCTCAGGATAATTTATGCCATTGGGTGTAACTCAATTTTAAAACATAGTAACATAGTAATTTAGGTTGAAAAAAAAGACTTGCGTCCATCTAGTTCAACTCTTTTCCTATTCCTGTTTACCATCGTTGATACAAAAGAAGGCAAAAAACACCTCAAAATAGCAATTTCAAATTCTGCCTTGAATGGGGGTGGGATTCCTTCTTGATTCCAAATGGCAATCAGATTTCTCCTTGGATCAACAAGCCCTAAGTAAATATTAATCCCAGTGACATCACAATTTCATCTTACTGCAGTAAAGGTGTACCACACAGCTGGGCATCCCCTGTTCTTAAAATCTCCTCCTACCAATGTGTCTCCCAAAAAAGGGTCCCCCTTCCCTTTATCTGGTGATGCAAAGGGTTAACTTTGTACTTGCATTATCTACCAATCCCTGACCTCTCCTCTTCTGCTCTGCATGCTCCAGTTGCTCCTCTTGGATACATTTTTGGTGCTCAAAGGGTTCATTGTCACTGTGCTTGGATAATGCACTCTGGACTCCGCTCCTTCTTAGGTTCCCACTGCCGGAGTAAGTTAGGCGTCCACAGTGTTTTTTCTGTGCACAAGAGGAGCAACCTGAGCAACCAGGAAAGGAGAGGTATTGTTTGGGGTTTGGCAGAGAGAGCAGAGTGGCATAAGAACAAGAACTTTTGCAGATCAGCACTACAGCTTTTAGCTTCATGTGCTTCCATCACTGAGGAAACACTGGGGGCTGACTTTGGGTAGAGGTTGGAGGGAGAGTGTTGACAATCATTCTAAATGTAATCAAGATGGCAGCTCTCTCCCTCTTGCTGCTGAAGGCAAATAAGGTAGCTTTTTATTATAGGGAAAAAATTAATTCGATTTCTTGGGAGAGTTGAGTTTTTTTCGAGGGGTTTAAACCAATTTTTTGTGGGGGGAGTTAGAACTTGACAGTTGTCAGTACCTTCCAGCATTCATATACAGTTGATGTTAATACACAGTTAACCCTTTAGATTTTAGATGCAATAAGTGCATTATGAAGCAATGTAATGGAGAAGTCTAGCATCCAGGAGGGTTAAAAAGTTTGAATTATTAAGATTCCATAAGGATTATGTATGAAACTAAGGCTTCCACCACAGTAAAAAGCTTGCGAATCACTGATACATAATAATCTGCACCATGGATATCCACTTAGGTTGTGCCTTTTGCCATAGACACTGTAACAAAAAAGGGATTGTTGATTTATAGAAATCGATATGTACAATATGTTAGTCAATAATTCTGACTGTGAAAGCTTAGAATAACTATTACAATATTTGAAACTTTCATTCATTACACCCTTGACAAATTTCATACAATATTCTTGGGGTGCATTGAAAATTCCAGATTGTGTGTTAGGGGGGCCTTTAGCAAAAGAAAGATTGAGAACCACTATGTTAAGTACTCAATTGTCAGGACTGACAGAAGCAATGAAGCATTAAAACGGACTATTGTCTTAAAAGAAACAGGTATCTCTTCTTGTCTTGATCAGTAGTGAATGCACATCTTTTTAACGGTTTGAGTGGCAGGTATTGCAAGGTGTTGGATAGCTATCTGGCACTTAAAGGGTTAAACACCATAGGACAGGGAAAAGCCTGTATATTAGAGGTTTTATACACTGCCTTGTGTACCGGTACCAGGGTCATCTCAGATAAGTAGCTGAGATCATCCATGCACTTAAAAAAGAGTATTATATAATTCCAATATGAGCCACACATATTAGTGGTAAGCTTTTTTATTGTCCTAACACCTTGATTGTTGGAGAGTTTTCCAAGGCATTATAAAGCAAGGCCTTATCTAACATTCTAGTGGTTAAAGGAGCAGTAAACTTTTTTTTAGTAAAAAATATATAGTAGGGCTTTTCCTGTATATAATATAATAAGGGTACTCCCACTGCTGAGAGATGCATATTTCCAGCAGTATTACAGTTTAAACCCATGTTTTTTTTACATTAGCCATGTCCTCTAGTGGTCAAATTCCAGTTAGTAATTCTGTTGCATTCTAATGGAGAGGAAAGTCAGTGACTTACAGTTCTCTATAGAATGTGATGGAAACTGCCTAGTCATTTTCTGTCAGTTATTATCAGGAAGTAAACGTACAGTAAATTCACTTCCTGGATATTTGAACCATTATACATGTTGAATAAAACAGCTGACAGCAGTTAGAGTACCCTTGTTTTACTCAGCAGAAAAAGCTCTATAACGTAAATGATTTCATAAAAAAAGTTTACTGCTCCTTTAAACATAAGGTTACCCACATATCATTTCAGATTGTGGTTCATGTTCTATCAAAAGTAGAACAGGGATTGGGATGCAATATTCAAACAGAAATAAATTATGTCAATATACTCTATGGATTATCTGGCACCAAGAGTGTGAAATGGAAAATACATTTTGAATTGGCCTTTGAACTGATATGTAATGTGTTCAAAATGGTACTGTATAGTTTAATTGGTATGCAGCATTCATTTTTATTGTAGTGAAGAGAAGTAATAATTTATTTTGGTATATTTAATTATGTATTTTTTATGTTTTTTGTTTATATTGATATGTAGCGGTGGGCGAAAGCTCTCTCTGAATTCGAGCTAAAAATTTCACAAAAACCACATTGTTGTCCACTTTTTTATGAAAAAATCCACTTTAAAACCAGCGATTAAAATATTTGCATTCTTCGCCCATTGGCCAAAATTGTTCACCATTTTTTCAATGGCTAGAAAGTTTCCGCCAATTGATTTATGTGGTTTTCGCCTTTTCGCTATAAAAACGTGAAGTATTTGCGGTAGTGAAACACAAAAAAGCAGCTACAGAGTAAGGAAGATATGCTGTGCTGTTCTGCTTTGATATTTTGCAAATATTGAGGCAGGAGAGGCTCATAGTGACTGCTATCACTATGAGCAGGTTTAACACTACTAAAAGGAGGAACTGGATGGACCCTTATGTGTCCACTGAGTCTGATGAGGAGGAGGAGGAGGAGGAAGAGAGCACAACTGAACCAATGCTGTCCAGTACCCCTAGTGATTTTGGGGAATTTATTGGGAAGGGAGGGAGAAAAGGGCAGTACTAGTGAGAGCAGGACAGGTCAGCTACCTGCGCCTGCTGCTAGACGTGCTGCCCCTGCTGGCCCCATTGCTGCCCCTGCTGCCACTAGTGCTGTGCCTGCTGTCAGTTCTGAACCTGCTGCCTCCAGTACTGTGCCTGCTGTCAGATGTGTTTCCCCTGCTGCCACCAGTGCTGAACCTAGTGCTAGTGTGTGTTGTAATACTCAGGGGGGTGAAGTAGAAGAAGTGTGACAGAAATGGACAATAAGTTACACTTGCCATCCCCAAGCTTTCTCGCCAGTGCTAGTACTACTAAGGTCCAGCAGCTTGTTAGTGTTAGGAATGAATGGGGTAATCAACAATATCCTCATATTACTAGTGACTGTGAGGAGAAAAACTCTCTGGATGAACTTGTAAAGCAGCTGGAGTGGAAAGGGAAACATTTGAGAGTATCCAGTCTAACGTTCTAGGGAGCCCACACCATTCCTCTGACCATGAGAGTCCTCCTCTTCCCTTCACTAAAGTATTCAAGTGGAATATGATCCTGAATACTGAGAGTCCAGAACTGGTGTTCAGGGAGAGTAGGCTCACAATTAATACCACCACCACCAGCAGGAGCACAGATCAGCTGCCTATGCCTGCTGCTACTGCTGCCAGTCCGCTTTCTTCAGGTCAAAAAGTGTGACATTAGGGAACCCTCTGTCACATTGCTCGTCACCTCCTCATTCTGACTGGCCAGGTATCTTTGTCACCGCCCAGTGATAGCTTTTATAACCTCTGTCATGTCTACACTGTGGTGCCCTTTCGTGGTGTACTAGTTCCTGACTTTTGCTCCGTTATTGCTGATCGTATATGATCTGACCTGCCTGACAACGTTCCTGAGTTTCCTGTATTACTGCTGCTCCGTTGCTGACTGTATCTGGCTGAGAACCTGCTCCCTTGCTGACCGTATCTAGCTGAGAACCCGCTCCATTGCTGACCATATCTGGCTGAGGACCCTCTCCATGGCTGACTATATCTGGCTGAGAACCTGCTCCATTGCTGACCGGATCTGGCTGAGAACCTGCTCCATTGCTGACTATATCTGGCTGAGAACCAGCTCCGTTGCTGACTGTATCTGGCTGACTACCGATTCCATTACAGTCCGTGTCTAGTGTATTTACTGCTCTGTTGCCATCCATGCCTAGCTTAATGCTTGGTTGCCTCCATTTGGTTCAGCTACACTTGCTGTGGCTTTGCCGTTATGCTAGTCGGTGTGCACTGTGTGGCGCTATTATTGTGTCGTCTGTTTCCTAAGAATTCGTGCTTTAGCTACTCTCTTAACTACCTCTGGCGGTGTGCACATGCAAAGTACCGGTACAGTGTTCATAGCACTGACTGTGTTACTCTGATCTCTCTGTGTCCACCTCCTTGCATCGCTGGGCTCACTCCCTTTGGGAGTTGCAGTATATCACTGGGCATGACCGGTTGACCCTTTGTGTGCCTGGATGTCCAAGTAGGGTTGTGCATATTCCACTCTGCAGTAGCCTTGGGCTCAAGAGCCACCGTTGCGTTGTTACCATCCTCAGAGTGAGGGCACACTGGTTGCCTCCATATACATATTATTTATTCAGATCCACCCCTAGCGTCCTAGGGTTGCTTGTGAGAGTTGCCTCGGTCCATTTGTATCCTGTGCCACGGTCAGTGTTGCCTTGCTCCTCTGGGTTCTGTGCATCCCAGGCATCTGGGTTGTGCCAGTCATGTTGCCTCGCTTCTCTGGGTTCTGGGCCTCCCAGGCATCTGGGTTGTGCCAGAAGTGTTGCCTCTCTCCTCTGGGTTCTGCGCCTCCCAAGCATCTGGGTTGTGCCAGTCATCTCCTCCTGGACCATCTGTCACCAAGGTCCTGTGGTCAGTTCTCGGACTGCGTTGCTTGATGCCTGTCCAGTCCAAGCCAGAAACTCCATTGCTAGTGATTGTTTCATTTCATCATACAATTCTATTACTGGCTTGCTAGTACTTCATCTACCTGTATATATTTATGTTCTGTTTGTATGGGTCTAAGGGCCTAACTACGTGTCTGTGCTTTATCTTAATAAAGTAATTTTTTTACCTTACCAATCTGGTCTGAGTGTTCATCAAAAACCGTGACAAGTAGTGAGATGTCTGTAATAGAGCAGCAGGAGCAGCATGTAGGGACTAGTTGTGGTGGTGGTGATGATGATGATGTTGGAGAAGCAGGGGTGGAAGAGACATTGATGGCCTTTTTAGCAGAAACTGAGAAGGAATGGGAGATAGGGATGAGGATGGGCATCACCACCACCACTAGCAGTGAGATTGTGGAATTTGAGGAATTTGCAACTGCTCTAATTCTGGCTGCGGCGGCTGTTGCTGCTGAGATGAAAGGTCAGCAGGATGCTGAGGAGCAAGTTAGCATGCTATAGACCACCGTGGACACAGTGGGAATGGGGTCAACAAGTGATGCGGGACTAGGACAGGTTCCACTTGCCAGCGGCAGCAATACTCCTGGTCCTAGTTGCAGTGCTGAATATGAGGCAGTAGCAGAAACAGCAGAAACATTATCCACTGCCACAGACAGTAAAGGGGAATGTGGAGGACAAGAAGAAAGAGGCCATTTTTCTCCATGTGTTCCGTATTCCTAACCCCTGATGTTATGGGTGTGGGACTATTTTTCTGTTGGGGCAAGCACAGTGCAGTTATCACCAACGGCACTGTGCACAATTTGTGACAAGTCAGTGTGAAGAAGAAAGGAGGGAACACACTTTAGCACAAGCACCCTCATATCACACATGAAACACAGACACCATGACATTTTTGTCAAACATGTTAAAGGAAAACACCCACCACAGAAATCAAGCACCGCTATTGCGTTACCGCCCTGACTCTCCAGAAAGGGAACAAGAGGCAAGGAAAGGATCAAAGTGGAGGAAGAGTAGAGAAACCCAGGCAGAGACTGGAAGTTCCATGACGAGTGAAACAACTAGCTCGCCATCACCATCACCTTCCAGGGTAACTACATCTTCTGCCAATCCACCTCATTGATCGTTACCTCTCCTGCCAAATGATAGCCACTCTGTTGATGTTAGAATGTGGCAGTTCATGACCACCCATTGCACAGTGTGTGGTGGAAGAGAATAGCAAGCAGTGCATCAAGCGGCATTTGAGGAGATTCCATCCCACAGGATATGCTAAAATGCTGGCAGGGAGGGTTCATCTTTACAGTGAAACTGTCAGCAAGTTGTCATGTGTCCTTTTTAGGGGGGTCTGGACAAGGGGTATAGTGACAGCGGCAGTACTTGGTTTCGGGTGTCATTGTGTTTGGATACAGTTGTGCCCCCAGATGTTATTTACCACACACACTGTGCACAATGCAGATGCTGATGAGAGCCGCAGTTCCTGCTCTCAAGGGAAAAATTTATATTCTAATAACAACACACCCATGATGATTTTGGAGGAGGGGCAAGTGGAGAAGAATTATTGGCCAACTTCTTCTTTTCTCCACATAGACTGGGGGCTACTTATTGTGCTGCTACTGCCCCAGGTGCATCACAGAAGCTAGTAGTGGCAAGTGGAACCTTCATCATCCATCAACCATGTTATTGTTGTTGTTGATCACATTCCCTTTCCGCTGCCTAATCATCCTGCTACTTAAACAACTCTGCAGCAGCAGCAGAAGAAAGAACAGCAGTTGCAAATTCCGCAATTATGGACTCAGGAGGACATATGACAATGGCCAGTGACTAGTGATGAGCAAGCATGCTCGGCCGAAGCTCAGTTCGGCTCGAGCATCGCTCTGCTCGGCACATGGCGGTACTCGTACGAGTACCGCATGTGCTCGCCCGCCATGTTCGGGTCTCCTCCCCGCACGTTTCGCGGCTGCTGCGCAGCCAATAAACGTGCGGGGAGGCTCTGACATCAGTGTAATGCCAGCAGCCATGTTGGCTGCTGGCATTACACTGATTGGCTGGCCAGAACCCGTGATCGGGTGCTGTATAGCACCTGACCAGCGAGTTCGGCTCAGTCTTAGCCAGGGAGAGATGAGGATAGGAAGGGAAAGTCAGTGTAGGGAGAAGAAAAGTGTTGGAACAACATATAAATACCCAAAAGTCCTTTTTAGGACTGTTGTGTGTGGGGGCAGCAGTTATATTTTGTTTGGGGGGGCACAAATGTAAAAAAAAAACGTCACATATTCCGTTCACTGTGCCTAGCCGCAGATTAGCAGCACATTCTGTTTAGTGTGCAAAGTTGCAGATTAGCAGCACATTCTGTTTAGTGTGCAAAGTTGCAGATTAGCAGCACATTCTGTTTAGTGTGCAAAGTTGCAGATTAGCAGCACATTCTGTTTAGTGTGCAAAGTTGCAGATTAGCAGCACATTCTGTTTAGTGTGGAAAGTGTAAAAAATAAACGTCACATATTCCTTTCACTGTGCCTAGCCGCAGATTAGCAGCACATTCTGTTTAGTGTGCAAAGTTGCAGATTAGCAGCACATTCTGTTTAGTGTGCAAAGTTGCAGATTAGCAGCACATATTCCGTGTAATATTAAGAAGGCGGGTAAAAAGGGACGGGGAAGTGGACGTGATCCTGATAGTGCAGGGCACGGGTCAGGACGCGCAGAAACTGTGCCTGGTGCCAGAGCACAAGAAAGAAAGACATCCACCATACCTAGCTTCATGTCTCAGTTTACAGGGCGTCGCAGGACATCACTCTCGAGGTCAGACCACTGCGAACAGGTGGTCGGTTGGATTTCAGCTGATACTGCTTCCAGTCGGTTAAGCACCACCCTGTCTTCCACCAAGTCCACTCTCAGTAGCCAAGAGTCTGGTCAACATAATCCTCACCCTGATCATCCTTCCTCCCACCATAGAGGGTCTGGCCAAAGAAGTGATCCCACACTGGGATATAGTGAGGAGCTCGTCTCATCACCAATCCTTCATTTGAACCTCTCTCCAAGCACGCTTGCAGAGGAACATGAGATCTTGTGCCCTGATTCACAACCTCTAGAGGGTACCCAATCACAAGAAGATGACAGAGGGGAATGGCATTTAAGGTCAAAGGAAGTGGATGATGATGATTATGAGACACAGTTGCCATCAAATCAACCACTATTACTGTCTCAAGACCTTGATGAGGAGGATGATACACAGTTGTCAATGACTGAGTATGTGGTGGGATCAAGAAATGAGGAGGATGATCAGAGTGAGGAAGTGGAGGAGGACTTGGTGGACGATGAGGTGACTGACCCCACCTGGGAAGGTGGAGAGCCGAGCGATGACAGCAGTCCTGAGGGTGAGCCATCTGCAGCACCGCAACAGGCTGGAAGAGGCAGTGGTGTGGCTAAAGAAAGAAGGCAGACCGCACCAAACCGGCCCGCAAATGTTCCACGGAGCACCCCCTTGCGTAAATCTCCCTTGCCAAGGGCTAGGTGTTCCGCGGTATAGCGTTTTTTTAAGGAAAGTGCGGACGACAAAAGAATTGTAGTTTGCAACCTGTGCCACACCAGAATGAGCCAAGGCATGAACACTAGCAACCTCACCACCACCAGCATGATCCGACACATGGCATCCAAGCACCGTAATAAGTGGGAGGAACGCCCGGATCGCCAATCTGTGTCTGCAGGCCACACCACTGCTTCCTCTTCCCCTGTTTTCGGTGCCGGCCAATCGCCTGTCCAAGGCGCAGGCCCGCATACCTCCCGCCCTGCACCTGTACCATCTGAAGCACCATCAGCGACCACATCCACTTCCCTGTCCCAGCGCAGCGTCCAAATGTCGTTACCCCAGGCATTTGAGCGCAAGCGAAAATACCCAGCCACCCACCCACAGGCCATAGCACTAACCTCACACCTTTCCAAATTACTGGCCATCGAAATGCTGCCATTTAGGCTTGTGGAGACTGAGTCCTTCCGCAGCCTGATGGCAGCAGCTGTCCCTCGGTACGCAGTCCCCAGCCGCCACTACTTTTCCCGGTGTGCCGTCCCCGCATTACACCACCATGTGTCCCGTAACATCACCCGTGCCCTGACCAACGCAGTTACTGGGAAGGTCCACTTAACGACTGATACATGGACAAGTGCTTGTGACCAGGGACGCTACATTTCCCTGACGGCACACTGGGTGAATGTCGTGGAGGCTGGGAGCGACTCGGACCCTGGGATGGCACAGGTGCTACCCACGCCGAGGATTGCGGGCCCTACCTCCATCAGGGTTTCCGCCAGCACCTACGTTATTGGCTCCTCCTCCTCCTCCTCCGTTTCCACATCTGAATTCTCTGCGCGCAGCGCCACTCACCCATCAGCCGGTAGCTGGAAGCAGTTTAGCACTGCAGTTGGGAAGCGTCAACAGGCCGTGCTGAAGCTGATCTGCCTTGGGGACAAACAGCACACGGCCTCAGAGCTGTTGCAGGGGATTAGTCACCAGACCGAGCAGTGGCTCTCGGCACTCAACCTGCAACCAGGCATGGTTGTGTGTGATAATGGGCGTAACTTGGTGGCGGCTTTGGAGCTCGGCAAGCTCACACACGTACCATGCCTAGCGCATGTATTTAATTTAGTGGTTCAGCGATTTCTAAAAACCTACCCCAATTTGCATGATCTCTTGACCAAGGTGCGTCGCGTGTGTGCACATTTCCGTAAGTCATCAACAGCTTCAGCCGGCCTGTTGAAGCTGCAGCAGCGCTTACAATTGCCAGCTCACCGGCTGCTGTGTGACGTGAGCACGCGCTGGAACTCCACCTTCCACATGTTGGCCCGGCTTTGTGAGCAGCAGAGGGCAGTAGTGGAGTACCAGCTGTTACACGGTCGTCGCCTCTCCGTTCAACTTCCTCTAATCAGAAGTGAGAAGTGGGAATGGATGTCAGACCTCTGTGAGGTTTTACGCAATTTTGAGGAATCGACACAGATGGTGAGCGGCGATAACGCTATTATCAGTGTAACCATCCCACTTCTGTGTCTACTGAAACGCTCGCTGCTCACAATTAAAACCGACGCTTTGCATGTGGAAGAGGTGGAAATGGGGGAGGAAGAGCTTACACAAGGTGATAGCCAGAGCACCCTCACTTCGTCTTCTCAGCGACAATTGGAGGAGGCGGAGGAGGAGGAGGAGGAAGACACGGTTGCCTCCGCTACAGAGGGTAGCCATGGAACATTAGTTCCATCTCTTCAGCGTGGGTGGGCAGAAGAGGAGGAAGAGGATGAGGAGATTGAGAGTCATCCTCCTGGTGAGGACAGCGAAATCTTGCCTGTTGGTACTCTGGCACACATGGCTGACTTTATGTTAATCTGCCTTTCCCGTGACCCACGCGTTATACGCATTTTAGACAACACGGATTACTGGGTGTTCACCCTTCTGGACCCCCGCTACAAAGAGAATTTCTCATCTCTCATTCCTCCGGTGGAGAGGACAAGCAAAATGGTGCAATACCAGAAGGTTCTTGTTGAAAAATTGCTCCAAAATTTTCCATCTGACAACGCTGGCGGCAGAGTACGTGCTACCTTTGCCAACCGAGAAGGGGAGAAAAGGGGAGCACACAGCAGTTCCGACAAAGGCAGGGCAACACTCTCCAAGGCGTGGGACACCTTCATGACACCCCGCCAGCACCCTCACCCTGATGCGCAGCCTAGTGTCACAAGGAGGGAAAAGTTTTGGAAGATGGTGAAGGAGTACGTAGCAGACCGTGTCAGCGTCCTCACTGATCCCTCTGTGCCTTACAACTACTGGGTGTCCAAGCTGGACACGTGGTATGAACTGGCACTCTACGCCTTGGAGGTGCTGGCCTGCCCTGCCGCCAGCGTTCTGTCTGAGTGGGTATTTAGTGCTGCTGGTGGCATCATAACAGATAAGCGTATCCGCCTTTCCACCGAAAATGCTGATAGGTTGACACTTATAAAAATGAACAAGGCCTGGATTTCCCCTGACTTCTCCACTCCACTGGAGGAAAGCCCCGGGTGAACATAAAGTGACTTTATATATGTTATTTACAATGATGGGAATACTCTGTATTCCCATTCACCCCTTCCACCCAAAAAACGGGTATATGGTTGACTCTCTTCCATATACCCTGTGATATAATTTTTATATAGGGCCAGCTCACCAGCGGGCCCTGTGATATAATTTTTATATAGGGCCAGCTCACCAGCGGGCCCTGTTTGACAACTTTTTGTATAGGTCAGCTCACCAGCGGGCCTTCTTATATAATGTTTTATTGGGTCAGCTCTCTAGCGGGCCCTCTCATATAATGTTTTATAGCGTCAGCTCACTAGCGGGCCTTCGCATATAATGTTTAGGATGGTCAGCTCTGCAGCAGACCCTCACCCATAATGTTTTAGATGGTCGGCTCAGCTGCAGACCCTCATTCCTAATGTTTTAGATGGTCAGCTTAGCGGCATGCCCTCGCCCCTAATGTTTTAGAGGGTCACCAGCAGGCTATTAATCCTAATTTTTCAAGGGTGTGTATGATGCCCTCCTTTATGTGTAATAAAGGGTGTATTGGAGTGACATTTCAGTCTAATTTTTGGCAGCCCTTTCACTTAGTGCATCGGCTTTATGAGTGTTGGACCACTACCTGAACTATTGTACCACAATGTGAATGAGGCCCTCCATTTTGTGATATACAGGTTGTATCGGAGTGCCTCAGGTCCTCCCATTGAATTAAATAGGGCTGGGGTGTTCGACAGAGCAGAAGGTAGTTCTTGGCTTCATCCACTAAGTCACTTCGTCACTTTTACTGAATGGATCAGACCCCACTGTTCCGACTATAAATTTTGGACTTAACAAGGGCAAACGGACATGTTGTAAAACCTGTGGTAGCTGCGGCCTCCATTCCTGAATGCTGTACCTTACCCGGGCCATAACCACATTGAACACCTGCTTTACTCTGCGCACGTTTCCCTCTTAATCATGGCCCCAGTTCAGAAAAATCGATGACATTTTTTGCAGAATTTGCCTCTGCGCACGTTTCCCTCTTAATCATGGCCCCAGTTCAGAAAAATCGATGAAATTTTTTGCAGAATTTGCCTCTGCACATGTTTCCCTCTTAATCATGGCCCCAGTTCCGAAAAATCGATGAAATTTTTTGCAGAATTTGCCTCTGCGCACGTTTCCCTCTTAATCATGGCCCCAGTTCCGAAAAATCGATGAAATTTTTTGCAGAATTTGCAGATGATATACAAGTAAATATACAGCAAATACTGTTTGGTAACAATTTTTCGCCTAAAGTCGTTTTTATCTTCCTTTTTGTGTGTTTTACGGTCAGTCTGTAAAAATGGCGTACTACTTCAATGGGACTCGGGTGCTCGGCCGAGCACTCGAGCCTCCGGGGGTGCTCGGCCAGAGCACCCGAACACCCGAGCATTGGGGTGCTCGATCATCACTACCAGTGACCAACTTTTCTTTTCTCAGGGCTTGTGCTTTAAAAAAATAAATAAATAAATAAAAATATAGTCCTACAAAAAAAAATACACAATTCTGGGGGTTTGTTTCTAAAAAGCCTAAGTCCTGCAAATCAATATTTCCTGAACCCCTTAAGGACCGGGAAAATCTGAGGTCATTTTCAATTATGGACCGGAGTGTTACGGATTTATGGACACTCAGACATGGAAGGTTTAGGTAAAATGCAATTTTATTGAAGAACCACAGTAATAGAATAACCCTCGCGGGTCCAGTATGTAGGCTGACAGTACACTACTGACACAGGACAGGTAGCAGTACAAAATACCCACATAGGTCCAGTATATATATATATATATATATATATATATATATACACAATACAATACTGACACAGATCAGGTTACAGTTATTAGTACCCACACAGGTCCAGTATATAATACATACAATACAATACTGACACAGGTCAGGTACAGTTCTTGCGAATCCAAACGAAGTAGGTTGGTGTGATTACTATTAGGCCGGGAGGACAGACAGGCCCTAATAGTACAATGGCCCTTAGCACACTCTCTAAGCAGAGAGTGACACAATGGCGACTAAGGCCATGAAAGCAACAAAGGCCCTGGACAAACGGTTGACTACCGGAGCTGCCAAAGGAGGACTGCCACAGAGGCACAGAGTAACGCTATCATGGTTTCCTTGTCACTCTCTGTTGTGGTGCTCTCCCATTGGCGGAGCTTGATTGGCCCGCCCAGGGAGTCCCTTTATTTACCGGGCCTATGGCACCTGTCAGGTGCCCTTTCCTGGTGTTCCTGTACCTGCGCATTTTGTTGCTGTGTTTCTGCGGTCCTGTGTACCGATTCGGCCTGTCTGACTACTCTGTTGTTCCTGCTCCGTGATTGACACGGCTTTGGCTGACGTTCCTGCTCCGTGATTGACACGGCTCTGGCTGGCGTTCCTGCTCCATGATTAACCAAAAAGAAAGAGGAAGGAAGAAAAAGGAGAACTCAAAGAGGAGTCTCCTCTCTACCCTCCATCTTCCCTAAACACAGCAGGGTTTTATCTCAGAGGCACACGAGAAACACAAAAATCAAAAAAGATAAATCTTTATTGGCAGCTACAAAATCAAAAGGTCAACATACGATTAAAAAGATTAAAAACAAGAAAAGAGGCTCTCAAGCTCCTGGCACATCACATACAAAATATATCAAAAAAATATTTTTATATTGTATACTGGCCATGAATTGCCAAAAGGCACAATGAAATAACTACATCCATGCAGACCCATATCCATAAGACAATAGAATATTCTATACAGTCAATTATCATAAAACACAATTGTGATAAATACAAAATATAATTAGCATAGATACATACATCAATACCAACACCAAGTGTAAATATAACTAAAGAGACAATGCTCTAGAGTTATAATATTAAATATAACCGTGCTGCAAAGTGAAAAGTTATAATGTTATACTCATCTCAAGTAACGTTAGGGTATAATGTCTGCTGTGTGTCCAGGAGCAAAAAGAAGACATCTTAACCCACACCCATCCCAACGCGTGTCGCCGATAGCGGCTTCATCATGATTGACCCAGCTCTGGCTGACGTTCCTGCTCCGTGATTGCTTTCAGTGTTCCTGCGAGATTTGGATCTCTCTGCCTGGCGACATTCTGAACTGTGCTTGCAGTGTTGCACTGACTGATCACACTTCCTCTGCAGAGCTTGTGGCCTCCGTTACTGAGCCTGTCTGTACACTTGCTGAGCTTGTTGCCTCCGTTACCGAGCCTGTCAGAGAACACTTGCTGAGTTGTTGCCTCCGTTACCGAGCCTGTCAGAGAACACTTGCTGAGTTGTTGCCTCCGTTACCGAGCCTGTCAGAGAACACTTGCTGTGCTTGTTGCCTCCGTTACCGAGCCTGTCTGTGTATACTTGCCAAGCTTGCTGCCTCCAATTCTGAGCCGTTTAACACTTGATTAGCTTGTTGCCTCCATCACCGAGCCTATCCAATTACACTAGCAGAGCAGTTATCTCCATCTACGGTGCTCGTGTCCTTGCAGTCATTGCACCGCGTGGTGCTATTGGGCATTCCGTTAAGCTCTTGCAGTGTGTTACTCCGTTTCAGCACCGGAAGGGTGTCTTGGCTCTGGTCTCCTATTGCTCAGAGTGTTGTACCATCATACCGCACCGGGGAGTGCATGTGGCTCACATTACATTTGCTTGTGCAGTGTCTCTTCCGTTACCGCACCTAAGGGGTGCTCCTGGCTCTGGTTCCATTTGCTTGTGCAGTGTCTCTTCCGTTACCGCACCTAAGGAGTGCGCTTGGCTCCGGTCCCATTGGCTCTTGCAGTGTCTCTCCTCCGTTACCGCACCCAAGGGCTGTTATTGGCTCTAAGTCAGCTCTTGCTATACTATTGGGCATATCACAGTACAGCTACCTTGTAGTGATCCAGTTCAGTTGCACTGCTAGCGCTTGCTTGCTGCACAACTACCTGGACTGTTTATATTTACCGGGCGTTGGCTAATCACCACAACAGAGACTGATTATTTGTATTGGGCGTTAACCCTTTTACCTGCATTTGATTTCTGTTGCAAACTATTTGCTCCTACTATATTGGGCCTGTCCTACATCCATTACTTGTCTGATACGTGCTATTACTTATTCTGGCCCCAAGGGGCACTGTTCCTTATTTTTACCTCAATAAAACAGTTTTTTATTTTTAACCAATTATCACGGTGCCCGTGATTGCTGCAATCCAGTGTCTATCACTTGTAGGGGGCTCCCATTGGCTGTCTGCCTTCAGCCCGCCTCACATTGCCTTTTTAAACTCAGTCTGGGCACCCTCTGGTTGCCCTTTCGTGGTGTCTCTGACAGCATCCAGTTTCACCTTGCTACAGTAGCTGATTGGGCCTGTGGCTCTGTTCCTGAGTTCCTGAGTCGACCTGTTCCTGAGTTCCTGCCTGCTATGTCAGTTCCAGTCCAGTTCCGGTTGTATTCATCAGTAGCTGATGCTCCAGCTGCCAGTCTTCATTGCCGTACTTGATCCGGTTGATCTTCTCTGCTGGTTCCGGTTGTTACCTGCTTCCAGTTCCTGCATCTGTGGCGACATTGTCCCTCGCTCGCTTCGGCGACATTCCTCCTGTTGGTTCCCAGCGTGCGGACGCTGGTTCGCTCCACTAGCCTTGCGGCTCCATTTAACACCTGTTGGTCCCAGCATGCGGCCGCTGGTTTGCTCCACTGGCCTTGCGGCTACACTTAACACCTGTTGGTCCCAGCGTGCGGACGCTGGTTTGCTCCATTAAGCCTTGTGGCTACTCTTACACCTGTTGGTCCCAGCGTGCGGGCACTGGTTGCTCCTTGGCCTTACGACCGTATATACTACATTGCTGGTTCCCAGCGTGCAGACGCTGGTTCGCTCCACTGGCCTTGCGGCTACTCCTTGCTGCCTGTTGGTTCCAGCGTGCAGACGCTGGTTTGCTCCACTAAGCCTTGCAGCTCACTTCACTGCCTGTTGGTTCCAGCGTGCGGGCGCTGGTTTACTCCTTGGCCTGAAGGTCTATACTTCATACCATTGTTCCCAGTGTGCAGACGCTGGTTAGCTCCACCAAGCCTTGCGGCTACACTTCACAGCCTGTTGGTTCCAGCGCTCGGACACTGGTTTATTCCTTGGTCGTACAGTACTGTTGGTCCCAGCGTGCGGATGCTGGTTAGCTCCTTTAGCCCAGTAGCTGTACTTTACTAGTCTGTTGGCCCCAGCGTTCGCACGCTGGTTTGCTCCACTGCCTTGTGGCAACATTTCTCTGTTTATTGGTTACCAATGCACGGACGTTGGTTCGCTCCATGACCTATGGGTTTACTCAAGATCTTGCTTGATGTTTCCCAACGTAAAGGCGCTGGTTTACTCCAGGTCTCTACACTCATGTACCTGATGGTCCAGAGTGCGCTGTCCAGTCCTAGACAGCTATGATTCCTACAGTACACGGGTACTAGAGTTTCAGACTACAGTGTAACCACTTGACCTGGTAGCCGCTGTTGTTTCCCTATACTGTCATTGCCATCTGACAGACTATAAGGTCATTGTGGTGGTCTCCTTCCCTTTGGGCTGCCTTGCCCGGTATATTGGTAAGGCCGGTAGAACCGTTGACTACTCCATCTTAGGTTGCCTTACCCGGTATTTGCAGGGTCAGTAGAGCCTAATACATTGGTATTCCATCAGGCTGCCTTGCCCGGTATATTGGTAAGGCCGGTAGAACCGTTTACTCTTCCATCTTAAGTTTTCCTTACCCGGTATTGGCAAGGCCGGTAGAGCCTACTACTCTGGTATTCCGTTAGGCTGCCCTGCCCGGTATATTGGCAGGGCCGGTAGAGCCACCTGTTCTAGACTCGCCCAGGTTGCCTTGCCCGGTATATTGGCAAGGCCGGTAAAACCCGTATTGCTATTGTCATTATCGTCTGCCTATTCTATGTATTGTTTGTATGTGCATAAAACCCTATGGGATTATTTTAAACTTTTTCAATAAAGTTGTGTTTTTACCTAACCTTACGTCTGAGAGTCTTAACAAACCGTGACACCTATGGTCTGTGTGTCGTAAAAACCGTAACAAACGCCAATCAGCAACTGCACTGACTGTATCCAATGTTCCAGGCACCAACCCACAAGGGGTTAATGAATGCTCAGACCTAGAGTCGACTGCCAGATAGAGAAAGCCTGAGGCGCCCAGGATAGACCAACCTCAGCTAGAGCAGTATAGGTCAAGCGTACCGTGGTGATACCAAAAGGGTGCTACAACACCGGGTGTTGTATAACGGGGCACAATACGGATCGGGTCAAAGTAACAAGGTTGCCGGAACAGCAATGGAGGCAACAGAGGATCTTTCCACGGACAGAGAAAACCAGAGTATGGCCCTAAACCGGATACCGGATGGAGCAGTAAGCAGGACCGGGTCGGTACACAGAGCAGGAAAGTCAGACAATCCGAGTCAATACACAGAGCAGGAACATCAGCCAGGCCAGGTCGGTACACAGAGCAGGAACGTCAGCCAGTCCGGTTCGGTACAAAGAGCAGGAACGTCAGCCAGGCCGGGTCAGTACACAGAGCAGGAACGTCAGCCAGGCCGGGTCTGTACGCAGAACAGGAACGTCAGCCAGGCCGGGTCGGTACACAGAGCAGGAACGTACAGGCAGAGTAGTCAGGAAGTCTGGGTCATACACAGGAAACACACGAATAATGGAGCAAGCACTTAGCAAGAAAACACCACGAAAGGGCACTGCTATAGTGACAGGGCTCAGTATTTAAGGGTTATCACTGGGAGGAGCAATGCCACGTTAGCCAATAAAAATGTATCAGGAAGAAGCACTGTCATAATGTCGCCAGCAATAACATGGGCGTCATGATAGCACCCCCCTCTCAAACACCCCCCCCACATGAAGGCTCGGCTTCTGGTGGTATTTGCCATGAAATCTGTGTAGCAACATAGGAGCGTGGAGGTCATTCAGCTTCACCCAGGAACATTCTTCAGGGCCATAGTGTCACGGTTTGTTAAGACTCTCAGATGCAGAGTTAAGTAAAAACTCAACTTTATTGAAAAGTTAATGCAGCCCCGTAGGGTAATATACACGTACACACATATATCTTTATTAGACAGGAATACAATGCAAATAAGAGTAATATTGGCTCTACCGGCCCTGCCAATATACTGGGCAAGGCAGCCAGGGAATCGGAACTGGTGAGGTGAGGCTCTACCGGCCTTGCCAATACCGGGTAAGGCAACCCAAGGCAACAGGACAGGTTCTACCGGCCTTACCATATACCGGGCAAGGCAGCCAATTGACAGGTGATTATACAGGCTCTACCGGCCTTGCCAATACCGGGTAAGGCAACCCAAGGAAACAGGACAGGTTCTACCGGCCTTACCATATACTGGGCAAGGCAGCCCGTAGATAGGAGATAAGATCAACCACACACTAAAGTGACTGACTGGTGAAAAACAGTCACTATGATGGTAAAGAGGCTGAGTCAGTAAGTAAGTCGCCATCAGCAGAGATAGAGAAGGGTGTGGAACTCAGTAATGCTCTTCACAGATGGAACGCCATAAGTCTATAGAGCAATCAGGTGTGCATGGAGCGAACCAGTACCCAGTACATGGAACGCAATGTATACTGAGGCAGCCGGGTGGCTTGAGGAGTGAACCAGTACCCAGTACGTGGAACGCAATATAACTGAGACAGCTGGATGGCTTAAGGAGCGAACCAGTACCCTGTACGTGGGACGCTATAGCACAGAGACAGCCGGATGGCTTAAGGAGCGAACCAATACCCTGTACGTGTGACGCTATGGTACAGAGACAGCCGGATGGCTTGAGGAGCGAACCAGTACCCCGTACGTGGAACGCTATAGCACAGAGACAGCCAGATGGCTTGAGGAGCGAACCAGTACCCTGTACGTGGGATGCTATAGCACAGAGACAGCTGGATGGCTTAAGGAGTGAACCAGTACCCTGTACGTGGGACGCTATGGCACAGAGACAGCCGGATGGCTTGAGGAGCAAACCAGTACCCCGTACGTGGAACACTATAGCACAGAGACAGCCGGATGGCTTGAGGAGCGAACCAGTACCCCGTACGTGGAACGCTATAGCACAGAGACAGCCAGATGGCTTGAGGAGCGAACCAGTACCCTGTACGTGGGACGCTATGGCACAGAGACAGCCAGATGGCTTGAGGAGCGAACCAGTACCCCGTACGTGGAACGCTATAGCACAGAGACAGCCAGATGGCTTGAGGAGCGACCCAGTACCCTGTACGTGGAACGCTATAGCACTGAGGCAGCCGGATGGCTTTGAGAGCGAACCAATACCCTGTACGTGGAACGCTATAGTGCTGAGGTAGCCGGATGGCTTGGGGAGCGAACCAGTACCCTGTACGTGGGACGCTATGGCACAGAGACAGCCGGATGGCTTGAGGAGTGAACTAGTACCCTGTACGTGGGACGCTATAACACTGAGGCAGCTGGATGACTTGGGGAGCTAACCAGTATCCTGTACGTGGAACGCTATAGCACTGAGACAGCCGGATGGCTTGGAGAGTGAACCAGTAACCTGTATGTGGAACGCTATAGCACTGAGACAGCCGGATGGCTTGGGGAGCGAACCAGTACCCTGTACGTGGGATGCTATGGCACAGAGACAGCCGGATTTCTTGAGGAGCGAACCAGTACCCTGTACGTGGGACGCTATAACACTGAGGCAGCCGGATGGCTTGGGGAGCGAACCAGTACCCTGTACAATAACCGGCAAGGTAACAAAGTCGCCAAGGCGACTCAGGAAACGACTGGACAGGAATCAGCGAATAGAAGCAGGAACCAGCAGGCAGATGGTCAACCGGAACATCGGAGGAGACTGGCAGCAGGAAGCGGAGATTCGACTGGATCAAAGAAGGCAGGAGCTCAACAACTGGAAGCACTGGAACAGGTAGAATACAGGTCACAGGAACACAGCAGAGGCCCAGGATACTCAGAAACAGGGTCATATGCAACAGCATAGAGACAACACGAAAGGGCAACCAAAGGGTACCCAGGCTAGGTTTAAATAGGCAATACAGGGTGGGCTGAAGGCAGCCAGCCAATGGAGAGCCCCCTACTGGTGATAGACAAGAAAAGAAAGCAATCACGGGCACCGTGATAGTACCCCCCTCTCAAAGACCCCCTCTCCCAGAGGAGGGTCCAGGTTTCTGAGGGTATTTGGAATGAAAAATTTGCAGTAATTTGGGTGCATGAAGGTCCTTACTGTCCACCCAAGATCGTTCTTCAGGACCATAGCCCTTCTAATGCACCAAATACTGCACCTTTCCTCTAAGCCTGCGGGAATCAATGATACTCTGAATTTCGTACTCCTCTTGGCCCTCCACTTCAATAGGCCCTGGCACCACAGGGTTAGTTGTTGCAGTTGCATATGAGAGGTTTAAGGAGAGATACATGGAAGACATTATGAATATGCATGGACGCAGGGATGTCCAAAGCGTACGATACTGGATTGATTCTGCGAATGATACTGTAAGGACCAATGAATCGGGGAGCCAACTTGTTAGATGGGACTTGCAGCTTAAGGTTCCTGGAGGACAGCCACACTCTATCCCCGACCTGAAAGGAAACCGCTGGCAACTTCCTGCGATTAGCATGACGTTGATGTCGTTGGAATGACTGACCCAATGCCCTCTGCACCTGTGCCCATGTGGAGCGGAGCTGCTCGATATGCTCATCCAGAGCTGGAATTTGTTGTGCCTGAAAGGAGTCTGGGAGCAAACAGGGTTGAAACCCATAATTGATCAAAAACAGAGAGCTCCCTACTGACGAGTTAACTGCACAATTCCTGGCGAACTCTGCCCAGGGCAACAGGTCGGCCCAATTGTCATGATGGTCAGTAATAAAACAGCGCAAGAACTGTTCCAAGCCTTGATTGGCACGCTCAGCGGCCCCATTGGTCTGGGGATGGTAGGTGGAGGAGAAAGATAACTGTATGCCCATCTGTTCACAAAATGCCCTCCAAAACCTGGATACGAACTGGCTCCCCCGGTCGGACACCAGCACTCTGGGTACACCATGCAACCGGAATACCTCTTTAGCAAATACCACCGCCAATTCTTTAGCAGAGGGAAGGCCACGGAGGGGCACGAAATGAGCCATATTAGAGAGCCTGTCCACTATCATAAGTATAAAGGAATACCCTCTAGACGCTGGTAATTCTCGCATTAAATCGATGGAAACATGAGACCAAGGGCGTTCACCATTAGGTACCGGTTGGAGTAAACCCACAGGGAGGTGTCTAGGGGTCTTAGCACGGGCACAAGTAGCACAGGCATTCGTAAAATCGGCACAATCTGCCCACATAGAAGGCCGCCAAAAAACTTGCGAGAGAGACCATAACAATTGGTCTCTGCCAATATGTCGCGCAGCCTTAGAGGAATGGTAAGTCTCGAGTAACTGTGTGCGGAATGGCACATCAACAAAACACTTGCCCATCTGGGTTTCAGGAGGGGCGGAGGCTTGGGAGGCCAAGATCTCTTCCCCTAATGGTGAGGTGATCTCGTGCGTATAGTAGCCAAAATTCGATCAGGCTGAATAATAGGTGCTGGTACCTCATCTTTGTCAGTTTCAGCCTCAAATTGTCTTGACAATGCGTCAGCCCTGACGTTCTTAGACCCAGGTAAATAAGATACAATGAAGTTGAATCGAGACAAGAACAGTGCCCACCTAGCCTGGTGTGGGGATAACCTCTTTGCCTCCGAGAGATAGATTAAGTTCTTGTGATCGGTCAGAATCAAGATAGGGTTCTTGGTACCCTTGAGTAGGTGGTGACATTCCTTAAGCGCAAAAATAATGGCTAGCAGTTCTCTGTCACCAATCTCATAATTGCTTTGTGCCCTGGTCAACTTTTTAGAGAAAAACCTACAAGGTCTGAGAATTCCTCCTTTAATGGGACGCTGTGAGAGCACTGCTCCAACCTCAATATCTGAGGCGTCCACCTCCAGTGTGAATGGAAGTGATGGGTTGGGGTGAGATAACACAGGAGCGTTAATGAAGGCAGACTTCTATTTCTCAAAGGCTTCCTCTGCAGCCACTGACCATTGGGATGGATTGGCACCCTTGTGCGTAAGATCAGTCAAAGGTTTTACCATAGAAGAGAAGTTCTTAATAAACCTCCTATAATAATTAGCGAAGCCCAGAAATCGTTGAATGGCCTTCAAGCTCTTGGGGCGTGGCCATTGTAACACTGTCGTTAATTTCTCTTTGTCCATGGCAATGCCTTCTTTGCCAATTATAAATCCCAGAAATGGTACACTAGTTCTGTGAAATTCACATTTTTCGAGTTTTCAATATAGCTTATTCTCTCGTAGGCGAAGCAACACCTCAGACACGTCCTTGACGTGTTGTAACATATTCTCAGAATGAATGAGAATGTCGTCAAGATAGACAACGACACAGGACTGCAACATATTTCTAAGAATGTCATTGATGAACTCTTGGAATACAGCGGGTGCGTTACAGAGACCAAATGGCATGACCAAGTACTCGTAATGGCCAGCTCTCGTGTTAAAGGCGGTTTTCCACTCATCACCAGCTCTGATCCGGATTAAATTGTATTCAGCACGTAGGTCCAATTTGGTGAAAATAGAGGAACCTTTAAGTCTGTCAAATAGCTCGGTGATGAGTGGTATTGGATAGGAATTCTTAGATATTAACTTATTTAAGCCTCGGTAGTCAATGCAAGGTCTCAGCTCGCCGTTTTTCTTTTTTACAAAGAAAAATCCAGCCCCAGCCGGAGAGGTGGATTTCCTTATGATGCCTCTTTCGAGGGCATCAGCAATATATTCTTTCATAGCTTGGTTCTCCTCACAAGATAATGGATATGTGAGTCCCCTGGGAGGCACTGCCCCCGGAGGCAATTCAATATAACAGTCAGAAGATCTGTGCTGGGGTAGGGTTCCAGCTTCTCCCTTAATGAATACATTGCTAAACTGTTGGTATTCGTCTGGCAGAGCAGAAGAGGTACACAAGATCTTAACTGGTTGGATTACGCAATGTTCCATGTAAGACTGTGACCAAGTGGATAATTCACATTTTTTCTAATCAAACTGTGGGTTATGCAACTGTAACCAGGGAAAACCCAGGATTACTGCGTTATGAGGAGCGTTGATAAGCTGGAACTGCTGTTCCTCTCTGTGGAGAGCCCCAATAGACATGGACAAAGGCATAGTTTCAAAATTCACCTGAGCAGGTTCCAGGGGTCTGTCGTGAATTGCTTCAATAGTGAGTGGGGTTTCCCTTTCAATGCGTGGAACCCCATGTAATTCAGCAAAGGTATTATCCATAAAATACCCAGCTGCACCAGAATCAACCAGGGCCAAAACCTCCACTGAGCGTTTTGCCCAAGAAAGTACCACCTGTATGGTGGGTTTCAATATACCACACTCTGGGGATGCCTGAACACCACCTAGGGCCTGTCCCCCAAGGTACCCTAGGTGTGTTCGTTTCCCGGACGTACAGGACAAGATCTTAGTAGATGCCCATTTTTGCCACAGTATAAGCATAAACCATGTTTTCTGCGATGTGTCCTCTCCTCCTTGGTTAGCCTAGTGAAGCCTAACTGCATAGGTTCACCTGGTTCTCGAGGTAGATCAACCTGCTTAGAAGCCAAGGGAGGGACGGGTGGGCAAAAAGTACTACTAGATCCATTACTCTTTTGCCGCAACCTGCGGTCTTTGGCCATTAGTCTCTCACGAATCCGTGTGTCAATTAGAATGACATATTCAATATAGTCATCAAGATCAATAGGCAATTCTTTCGCAGCAATCTCGTCTTTAATTTTGTCACTTAGGCCCTAAGCAAAGGCTGCCAATAATGCTTCATTGTTCCAACCTACCTCTGCAGCAGAGGTGGTTCTACCAGGAGGCTCGAACACTCTCCAAAACGACTGCACGAATTCTCTGAAACTCCTAGTGCAGGGTTTCACATTTTCCCATAACGAATTTGCCCATGCCAATGCTCTAACGGTCAGCAGGGATATCATAAAACCAACTTTACTGCGGTCACTGGGAAATCCATAAATATTTCAAGTTGGTTAATAAATCCTCTGCAGAGGTTAGGGTCACCATCGTATCTGAGTGGCAACGGGGCAGAGGCGGTTAACCCCTTGACTGCTGCCCTGAGGGCATGGTAACGTTCTCAGATGTTTGCCTGGAGGAAACCACGGGACTAAGGCCAGCTTTTTCAGAAAGCACCGTGCGTTCAAGTATAGTTTGGATCACTACCGCTAGCTGATCCAATCGTTGCTCATGTGCATCCATTCTCCAATGGATGTTTTGAGGGTTACCATCACTCTTGTTGTCTGAGGTCATGGCCCTTTCGTACTGTCACGGTTTGTTAAGACTCTCAGACGCAGAGTTAAGTAAAAACTCAACTTTACTGAAAAGTTAATGCAGCCCCGTAGGGTAATATACACGTACACACATATATCTTTATTAGACAGGAATAAAATGCAAATAAGATTAATATTGGCTCTACCGGCCCTGCCAATATACCGGGCAAGGCAGCCAGGGAATCAGAACTGGTGAGGTGAAGCTCTACCGGCCTTGCCAATACCAGGTAAGGCAACCCAAGGCAACAGGACAGGTTCTACTGGCCTTACCATATACCGGGCAAGGCAGCCACTTGACAGGTGATTATACAGACTCTACCGGCCTTGCCAATACCGGGTAAGGCAACCCAAGGAAACAGGACAGGTTCTACCAGCCTTACCATATACCGGGCGAGGAAGCCAATTTGATAGGTGACTACACAGGCTCTACCGGCCTTGCCAATACCGGGTAAGGCAACCCAAGGAAACAGGACAGGTTCTACCGGCCTTACCATATACCGGGCGAGGCAGACAATTTGATAGGTGACTACACAGGCTCTACCGGCCTTGCCAATACCGGGTAAGGCAACCCAAGGAAACAGGACAGGTTCTACCAGCCTTACCATATACCGGGCGAGGCAGACAATTTGATAGGTGACTACACAGGCTCTACCGGCCTTGCCAATACCGGGTAAGGCAACCCAAGGAAACAGGACAGGTTCTACCGGCCTTACCATATACCGGGCAAGGCAGCCCGTAGATAGGAGATAAGATCAACCACACACTAAAGTGACTGACTGGTGGAAAAACAGTAACTATGATGGTAAAGAGACTGAGTCAGTAAGTAAGTCGCCATCAGCAGAGATGGAGAAGGGTGTGGAACTCAGTAATGCTCTTCACAGTTGGAACGCAATAAGACTATAGAGCAATCAGGTGTGCATGGTGCGAACCAGTACCCAGTACGTGGAATGCAATGTTTACTGAGGCAGCCGGGTGGCTTGAGGAGCGAACCAGTACCCAGTACGTGGAACGCAATATAACTGAGACAGCCGGATGGCTTAAGGAGCGAACCAGTACCCTGTACATGGGACGCTATAGCACAGAGACAGCCGGATGGCTTAAGGAGCGAACCAGTACCCTGTACGTGGGATGCTATGGCACAGAGACAGCCGGATGGCATGAGGAGCGAACCAGTACCCCGTACGTGGAACGCTATAGCACAGAGACAGCCGGATGGCTTGAGGAGAGAACCAGTACCCTGTACGTGGAACGCTATAGCACTGAGGCAGCCGGATGGCTTAGAGAGCGAACCAGTAGCCTGTACGTGGAACGCTATAGCTCTGAGGCAGCTGGATGGCTTGGGGAGCGAACCAGTACCCTGTAAGTGGAACGCTATAGCACTGAGGCAACCGGATGGCTTGGGGAGCGAACCAGTACCCTGTATGTGGAACGCTATAACACTGAGGCAGCTGGATGGCTTGGGGAGCGAACCAGTACCCTGTACGTGGAACACTATAGCACTGAGACAGCCGGATGGCTTGGAGAGCGAACCAGTACCCTGTATGTGGAACGCTATAGCACTGAGACAGCAGAATGGCTTGGGAAGCGAACCAGTACCCTGTACGTGGGACGCTATGGCACAGAGACAGCCGGATGGCTTGAGGAGCGAACCAGTACCCTGTACGTGGGACGCTATAACACTGAGGCAGCCGGATGGCTTGGGGAGCGAACCAGTACCCTGTATGTGGAACGCTATAACACTGAGGCAGCTGGATGGCTTGGGGAGCGAACCAGTACCCTGTACGTGGAGCGCTATAGCACTGAGACAGCCGGATGGCTTGGGGAGCGAACCAGTACCCTGTACGTGGGATGCTATGGCACAGAGACAGCCGGATGGCTTGAGGAGTGAACCAGTACCCTGTATATGGGACGCTATAACACTGAGGCAGCCGGATTGCTTGGGGAGCGAACCAGTGCCCTTTACAATAACCGGCAAATTAACAATGTCGCCAAGGCGACTCAGGAATGTCTGAGGACAGGAAACGACTGGACAGGAGTCAGCGAATGGAAGCAGGAACCAGCAGGCAGACGGTCAACCAGAACATCGGAGGAGACTGGCAGCAGGAAGTGGAGATTTGACCGGATCAACAATGGCAGAAACTCAGCAACTGGAAGCACTGGAACAGATAGAATACAGGTCGTAGGAACACAGCAGAGGCCCAGGATACTCAGAAACAGGGTCATATGCAACAGCATAGAGACAACACGAAAGGGCAACCAAAGGGTGCCCAGGCTAGGTTTAAATAGGCAATACAGGGCAGGCTGAAGGCAGCCAGCCAATGGAGAGCCCCATACTGGTGATAGACAAGAAAAGAGAGCAATCACGGGCACCGTGATACATAACCCTTCCAATGAACCAAATACTGCACTCTCCCTCTGAACCGTCGGGAGTCAATAATACTTTGAACTTCATACTCATCCTGACCTTGCACCTGAATAGGACTGCAGGAGTGGTAGTATAATGGTTGTATACCAGTGGCTTCAAAAGGGATACATGGAACACATTGTGAATCCGCATGGATGCTGGAAGATCCAAGGCGTATGAGACAGGGTTAATTTGCGGATAACCTTAAAGGGACCAACAAACCGAGGGGCCAACTTATTACATGGGACTTGCAAATTGAGGTTTCTGGAGGATAGCCATACCCTGTCCCCAACCTTGAAGGAGACTGCCGGCAACAGTCTGCGATTAGCGTGATGCTGATAAAGCTGGAACGAAACACTGAGGGTCCTCACATCACAGTGCCCATGTTATTGCTGGCAACATTATGACAGTGCTTCTTCCTGATACATTTTTATTGGCTAATGTGGTGTTGCTCCACCCAGTGATAACCCTTAAATACTGAGCCCTGTCACTATAGCAGACCCTTTCATACTGTTATGGTTCTATGGACACTCAGAAACGGAAGGTTTAGGTAAAATGCAATTTTATTGAAGAGCCACAGTAATAGAATAACCCTCGCGGGTCCAGTATGTAGGCTGACAGTACACTACTGACACAGGACAGGTAGCAGTACAAAATACCCACATAGGTCTAGTATATATATATATATATATATATAGACAATACTGACATAGGACAGGTTATAGTTATTAGTGCCCACACAGGTCCAGTATATAATACATACAATACAATACTGACACAGGTCAGGTACAGTTCGTGTGAATCCAAGCGAAGTACGGTTGGTGTGACTACTGTTAGGCCGGGAGGACAGACATGCCCTAATAATACAATGACCCTTAGTACACTCTCTACGCAGAGTGTGACACAATGGCAACTAAGGCCAAGAAAGCAACGAAGGCCCTGGACAAATGGTTGACTACTGGAGCTGCCAAAGGAGGACTGCAACAGAGGCACGGAGTAATGCCAATCAGCGACTGCACTGATTATACCCAATATGCCAGGCACCAACCCACAAGGGGTTAACGAACGCTCAGACCTAGAGTCGACTGCCAGATAGAGAAAGCTTGAGGTGCCCAGGATAGACCAACCTCAGCTAGAGCAGTCTAGGTCAAGCATACCGTGGTGCTACCAAAAGGGTGCTACAACACCGGGTGTTGTATCACGGGGCACTATATGGATCAGGTCACAGTAACAAGGCTGCCGGAGCAGCAACAGAGGATCTGTCCGTGGACAGAGAGAACCGGAGTATGGCCCTAAACCGGATACCGGATGGAGCAGTAAGCAGGACCGGGTTGGTACACAGAGCAGGAACGTCAGCCAATCCAAGTCGATACACAGAGCAGGAACGTCAGCCAATCCGGTACGGTACACAGAGCAGGAACGTCAGCCAGGCCGGGTCGGTACACAGAGCAGGAACATAAGCCAATCCGGTTTGGTACACAGAGCAGGGACGTCAGCCAATCCGGTTCTGTACACAGAGCAGGGTCAGCCAGGCCGGGTCGGTACACAGAGCAGGAACGTACAGACAGAGCAGTCAGGCAGTCCGGGTCATACACAGGAAACACATGAATAATGGAGCAAGCGCTTAGCAACGGAAACACCACGAAAGGGCACTACTATAGTGACTAGGCTCAGTATTTAAGGGTTATCACTGGGCGGAGCAACACCACGTTAGCCAATTAAAATGTATCAGGAAGAAGCACTGTCATAATGTTGCCAGCAATAACACGGGCACCATGATACGGAGTAATTCTGACCTTTTTGACTAAGTCTTTGTTCAACAGTGTTTTCCCTCTAAGTACTTTATTTTGCTCATGAAATTTCTGTACTGTTTTTTTACGCACAAATAGGGCTTCCTTTTGATACTATACTTGTATATGGATAGCCCACCATTTATTTTAGGAAAATTAAATAAAATGGTAAAAAATGTAAAAAAAGGCCATTTTTTTTCTCTTAGGATCATTTGGCACAATGGGTTGAATTTTTATGGACACTGCATTAAACATATGACCAGTCAGTCATACCTATAAAATAGGCAGTTTTAAGTGGTCACTGTTCCCCATGGGTGAAAAACCTCATGTCCCTCCCCCCTTCCTATTTTCCCACTTTTTTATTGATGACATTTGGCGGTGTATATAAATGTATTACATGGCTCCACAACAATCACACTTCCTTTTTTGGTTATTGAAATTTTTTTTTTATTTAAGTAAAATGTTTGTTAAAAAAAAAAAAGTGTTTTGTCTTTTAAACCCCCCCCCACAAAAGTTAATTTTAGCAGTGAAGGGGGTAATACCCCAAGCTGCTGCATTTTATTTGTCCACTAGGTGTCTCTTCTCTGCTTCTCTGTCCCTTACTTTGATAGCAAGGGACAGATGGTTGAGAAGAGACACTAGAGACAGTGTAGAACACTGTCTCATTCATACTTTCACAATGCCGGTACATGGGATTGCTGCTTCAGCGACCCCATGACCCGGCACTTGTGAAAGTGGCTGAGACTGAATGCTCCAGTCCCGGAGTGCTCAGTCTCAGTTGGGAATTAATGATGGCAGCGTGCAAAGAGGCACGCTGCTATCATTTAACCCATGGCGTACCAGGACTGTCATGGAATCGTAAGTCAAATCTACCCATGATGGTCCTGGCACGTTTTGGGTCGTTAACCCCTTAACGACCCTTGAAGGTCATAGTATGTCAAGGGTCGATCAGACTGAACGACCCATGACGTACTATGACCGCCATGGAGTTCCGGGCTCCCCCCGTGGCTGCACGCTGTTTGGGCAGTCCAGAACCGGAAAAAGAAAAAAAAATGTTCCACGGTCCTTAATTCGCGTTGCAGCGCCAATCGGCCGGTCGTTAAGGGGTTAAGGCTTGTGCCAAACAAGCTTAAGTCCTACAAATCAATGTTTCTTCAAGGCTTGTGCCTCTAATAAGTCTATGTTCTACAAATCAATTTTTCCTCGGGACTTGTGCCTCTAACAACAAATCTAATAAATCATCCTCTACAAAATACTCTTTCAAGTCAAGTATCAGTCCATCCCAGTGGCAGCGTATGTCAGGGGGTTCATGTCTCTATCTCTTTACATACAAATTTCTTATTTTATTTTATTGATTTTTTTTTTTATTATCTGTCCCCCCAATACCAGTCAAGAACCCCCCCAAAACAAATTCCCTGTTCAATTGATTCATTCCCCAAACTCCACCCACCAACACAGGCACCCTCCTCAGACCTTTCTTTTTAATTTTATTTCTTTATACTATGCCTTTGGTAAATAAAATAATAATATTTGTTATGTGTTGTGTGTATGTTCAATATTCCCATTGATTTCAATGGAATGAGCTAGGCGAATAAAGTGGGAAATTGGCACTTTTTGTGGGATATTATTCACAAAGCAGGAAGTGCCATTATTCGCCGATTTCAGTTTGAGGTGAAATTTTTCGCCCATCCCTACTAGAAAATTAAAGAAATCTTAATGTATTTTTCCTGATAAAACATTTTCTAACTAAATATCCTTGACCTGACACCCTTTTTATGCAAGACAGTATTTTGCTTTTGCTACTGTTGTTTGACACTGATCACTGTTTCCAAGTTAACAGTTTACAAGGACTCTCATATCTTTCTCTACCTAGGAGTCTCCTTGAATGCTCGTCCCAAATGCATATACTCTTTCCTACATTAAATTTCATATTCCATTTTTTTGTCCAGTTTGTTATGTTATGTAAATTCCCCTGTAAAGAACAAAGTATGTATATACAAGTATGAAAATATTGAAATTTGCTTTCTCTTGTTATTTCCAGGTAATTTATAAACATGTTTATTAGCAGTGGACTAAGTACTGAACCCTGATGTACACCATACTCAAACTGGACTGGAGTATTTTCCATTTCTAATAGCATACTCTATCCTTCAACCAATTTTCTATCCAGTTAGAATGTAACATTTTGTATTTGTATATAAACCATACATAAACCGCTATAGATTATATTTTCATTATATAGACAGAAGTAGAACAAATACTTCAATTAATTTCACCCATCAATCAAAGTAAAATATATTTTTCTGCAGGCTTTGTAATCTTACTAGTCACTACAGTGTCATTGAAGGGAGCAAACTTTATACATCTATATTCAGAAAACCCACAGACTAATGTGACTACCTCCACATCTCAAGCTTCCACCTACCACATACTAAAAAGGAAATTATATACAGCCAGGCAACCAGATCTATCCTGACAATGAAGACCGAAATAAGAACCTTAAATCCCTGGCTAAATCAATCAAAAGAAAGGGTTACAGGCCAAAGACCATTAATAGAACAATAAATTCTGTGTGTAGAAAACCATGGGAACACCTGATGCAATATACACATACACATACAACTAGTAGCCACATACAACCTAGCACTAGAAGGTATGTGAACAGATAACCAAACATTTAATACCCATTATTGACTGATGATGCAGCATTAAAAGAAGTATTCCCAAACCTCTAATCCTTGCTTTTCGGCAACCTAGGAACCTCAAACAGTGGGACAAAACCATGAAATGTCACTTGCTGCCAAGATTGCAAACACATAAACAAATCCAACATAGCCATCCACACCACAGGGACTGAAAACATCACAGAATCATATTGTTGCACATCTAGTAATGCAGTATATATGAATGAATGCAATAAGTGCCACCAAGGATGCTGCATGGGGAAACATGCCAAAAACCACAAGCCTGTATGAACAACCACAGACATGCTTAACAGACCATGATGAAGATTACTGTACTACAGTTGGATACCATTTTTCTCAACCAGATCACTTAATGAAAATTAATGAAAATCACATTTTAAAGGGATAGTAATACTTAAAATGTAAAAAAAAAAATATATATATGTTGTAGGGTTTATCCCCCTGATTAAAACAAGAGTCCTCTCACTGCTGAAAGGTGTTTCATTCAAAGTTATTAATTTTCAAAGTTGAATTTTTTAGGTGCAATATCACAGTGGCCTGAAATTGTAGAGTGGCGCTGTAGCTACACCATGCTATGGAGATTTATGGTCCTGGGACCAGGGCTCTCCATAGGATTGTGTAGCAACAGCACCACTATACAATTTCAGGCTACTGTGATATTCCACCTAAAAAAATCAACTTTGAAAATTAATAACTTTTGAATGAAACACCTTTCAGCAGTGGGAGTACTCTTGTTTTACTCAGGGGATAAATCCTGCAACATATTTTTTTTACATTTTAAGTATTACTATCCCTTTAAAGCATACTTCTTTAAATGGAGAAATTCTGAAATTTTTGGCAAGTTCCCATGGAAATTTGAGATTAACTAATGCAAGTCTCAAGAATTAAGCAATAAAATATATATATGGAAACTCCATTCTATAATGTGAATAAATGTCACTGGCCATTTGTGGGGGTTCATGGTGTGGAGAATGATTCTAAAAGATGAGAAAAGGATGGTATTAGTCTGGTGATTGGAGTTTGGTAAATTTAAGAATTATTCACCGATAGTAGCTGCAAATGTGGTCAGTCTGATTATTGTTATATTCTCCCCCAAAAAACAGACTGAACAAAAAACCTATAAGAACATAAACTCCTTAATGCTATTACAAGTTGTTAAAATATTGACAGTTTGAGGACCAGAAGAGTGTGCAATACATTACTTTACAATGCATTGCACACCCCTCTGGTGTTTAAATGGTTAACAAAGGAAACAGACACTCACACACAGGAATTTAGCAACATATACATATCTTTCTTAATAATGTAAACAGGTGAATACTTGGATATAAATGTGAACAATTGGTTTGCAAATAGCAGCTAATTATCCGTACACCCTTCCATGATGTATACCTCAAAAAGTGAAGGAGAAAAAAGGTGAGTGTTTATGTGTGTTGTGTGGATGGGGGGTTGATAAGTACACAAAGCATGTGACGTCAGCTCCAAAATTTAAAGCGTAATCCTGACTTCCACTTTTACTCAAGGGAGAAATTGAACAATGTTATTACCTTTGTGGAATCATGAAGGAATTGTTTTCGCATTTGAAGAAATTTTTAGTTGTGTCTTGGAGAGGCTTTCAATGTTCACTGAATATATTGTGTAATGTTCCAGTAATATACATATGATGTCTCACTGGGGGCTTGATACTATGCCTACCGGTAAAACATTCAGTAAGGGAAAATAAACACTGAATGAGAAACATAGTTGTGTACTGCTGTCTATCCTATAATTGGATTGCTACATGGACCAGCTAGCGTTAGTGGCTGAAACCCACTTTGTGGCCAAACGCTCGTTGGAACTTTTTGTTACCTCAATGCAATAGTGTGAGCTGTGGGAACAGCAAAGGAAAATAGCCAACTCTTGTTGTTTGACAGTGTCAAGCAACAAGAGTGAACTCAAAACAGTCACCCTCCCCCCACCCCTCAGACAATCAGTTTACGTACCTCCCAGTCAATCAGCTTTTAGCAGGGTGAATGACGAAACCTGCATGAAGCTGATTGGCTGGGAGGTGGGTAAGCACATCTCCCAGCCAATTGTAGTGTGGGAACCATTTTGAATAGAGACTGGTCATATAAAAGCCAGTCTCTGTTCAAATTTCCCTCATTATGGCTTGGGCAATTCCCTGACAGATAACAAAGGCGGGGGGTGTCTTGATCTTTTTTCTTGCTGCCGCATCATAGAGGGCATCATGGACATTTGTCTTTACATCGGGCATCATGGACATATGACTTTATATTTGGCATCATGGACAGGTGTTTGTGTATTTCTTTGGGGCATCGTGGACTGACATTTGGGATTTTTCAAGGATATATAGATTATTTGAACCTTTTTATTTTTATTATAGTACCAGTGGATTTTGAAAAGAAAGAAGATAAGAAGATAAAAATTAAGTGGACAGAAGATGAAGAAAGAAGACAGAAGATTACAGGGAGAGTGACAGTGTGTGATCAGGGTGCTGAAGACCCTCACTTACAGGTAAGTGTTAATTGTGAATGGATGTTGTCAGTTTTAGTGGGATAAACCCTGTGAGTACCAGTGGAGTATGCAACTCTCTGCAATGAGTTGCATAACTCACTGGCATTCAGAGGGTTAATAGTCTTTGTTTTGATTGATGTTTTTAGTTACTTGGATGTATTGATATGGGGCTCAAGTCCACATGTGACTAGTGTAGAGATCACTGGCCACGCTTGAACGTGTCTGTTAGAAACCACTGTTCTACTACACGTCGGTGGTTTTTATCACACATTAGGGACTTAGCACGTACCTTTGATAGGCACAATTTTTATGCAACAATAGCAAGTCCCTCAACATGTGTTAAGGCCACTGCATGTAATAGAATGCCAAATTCAAAGGCTTGTTCATTATGTCCAGTAGGCAAAAACTTTGCGCCCGTTGGCCATTTTTATGCTTTGGTAGTTTTTGATAGCACATCTCATAGAATAACAAACTGTGCTTTCAAAACCATAGTCGCCACTTTTTTTTTTACCGGTAGGCATAGTATCGAGCCCTGAATGAGCTAAACTGACTTGGTATTTTAAGAAAGTGATGACTGATTTATTAGGTCACAAAGGGCCTAGTTTGGGAAGCTTAAGAGGTGGAATTCTAATGAAAAAGAATCTGCAGGGCCAGATTTACATCTCAGGAGCCTGTATGCACAGAAATCTGAAGCACCCCCCCCCCCCCATGGGCCATCTGCACTGGATACCTACACAATGCTCCTAATCTCCACGTTGGCCCCCATCATCTCCATATTGCCCTCACATTGCCCCCATCATAACCACATTGCCCATTATTAGCTCCACATTGCCCCCATCAGCTCCACATTGCCCTCACATTGCCCCCCATCAGCTCAATATTGCCCCCATCATCTATACATTGCCCCCATCAGCTCCACATTGCCCTCACAATGCCCCCATCAGCTCCATATTGCCCCCATCATCTACACATTGCCCCCATCAGCTTCACATTGCCCTCACAATGCCCCCCATCAGCTCCATATTGCCCAATAATCTCCATATTGCCACCATCTGCTCCACAGTGCCCTCACAATGCCCCCGATCAGCTCCATATTGCCCCCATCAGCTCCGCATTGCCCCCATCAGCTCCACGTTGCCCTCACAATGCCCCCCCATCAGCTCAATTTTTCCCTCACTTTGCCTCCATCATCTCCATATTACCGTCACATTGCCCCAGTGTCCGTTTCCTACCTCTTCCCTGGTTGTCCAGCGGCAAGAGAGCTCTTTGCCTCCTCCTTCAGCACAGAGCTGTAGTTGCTGGAGCTCCCGTGAGGTCTTCAGTAATGCAGAACGCTGGGAGATGATGTCATCTCCCAGCGCTCTGTATTACTAAAAACCCTACCAGCAAGCGCAGCAGCTACAGGTCTGTGTCGAAGCAGGAGGCACAGACCTGTCTTCATGGCGCTGGGTTGGGAGGTGACTCCGGCGAATTTAATAAAAAAAAAAACAAAAAAAACCCACCACACATATGATCCCAGTGACAGGCGCCCCTCTGTTGGGTGCGCCTGTAGGCAGATGCCTACTCTGCCTAATTCTAAATCTGGCCCTGAGCATCTGCACCATATAGTTGAAATGAAAATTCAGTAAACCCCCATTAAGTTAAACTGAATTATTATGGAATGCTGTAGAGGTCTGCAAATAATTGTAAAGCAATACATTGAAAATTTCTCTAGCCAACTCGATGATAAACGTCCAGTGCTATAGTTGGGAATTTTCATGCCCGCCAACTCAGCATAATGCTGTTGGTTTTCTCCAGAATTGCACCTCTTTAACTTTATGATTGAGAAAAAAACTAATGATGCATGAAGACAGCACTTGAGACAAACAGTGACATAAAAGCATTCCTGGGTGTGACACACAAACTTGCATTTGTGTCATTGTCCTTTAAACCCTGCCGTTCTAATTTGTTACTGCTGCCTTAAGGGTTAGGAGAGGAATAAATTAAAATTCATAGAAATATTTAGGTTACCTTAGCCTCCTAGCATTTTTTTTATTTCACAGAATACTTCAAGGAATGAAGGTATGGAAGAGCCTGGGGGCCAAAAAAAAAAAATCTAATTTTGACATTTACACTTTTAAAGTCAGAATTTCAACATTAAAAGTAAGGATTTTGACTTTAAAAGTCAAAATTTGAATTTTTTTTGTTGTTGTTGGACCCAGGGCTCTTCCGTATGAAGGTCATTAGATTTTGGAGCAACATACAAATTGGTTTGTTTGACTAAACTAAGTAATTGTGTCTGAGCAAAGATGTACATTTATTAGTAAAGCATGATTATTATACACAGCACTTCTTAAAGGTGTTAGTCATAGCAATGTATAAATAAAAAGGATTCTAAGTGCCAAGAATTAAACAATATTAAAAGATAGGACAAACCTTGAAGCATTTAGAAGAAGGAGTATAAACCTGAGCTATTAAAGATGGTAAAAATGGTTTTTAAGTGAGAAGGACAGATGTAGGAAATGTTATTGCACCTTTGCAGTTACTCCTGAAAGTTTTAGCGTGCAATCAGATGAATTCACTAACATAAGAAAATTGCATTAACATTAAGTGTGTACAAAGTTTTCGCACAAAATGGCAGAAGACTGCATGTTTTGACTTCCACAGGAATTCCTGTGGGAACCTCTAAATGTCTGCTAATTTTCTGCCCAGTGCTAAACTTTTGTCTAAACATGAAGTCCTTCACAAAACCATGTAAGAAAGGCAGATTTTCCACCTTTTTTAATATTTCCATACAAATTTGCCATCACCCCTTAGTATAAAAGGGTATAACAGGAATGCTGTGTAGTGATAATAAAATATATATATATTATTGTTTTTTTATTTGTTATTTTTTTATATAGTTTGTAAGTCAGGTATGGACTTTGTGCTTATTGAGTAGTTAACTGCTTGGATGTCATCATCTTGGTTATAAGAAACATAGTGCGGAGGTAGTTGCGGCAGCTATTCATAATGAAGTTATTGGAGACAATCTTCCTTCTAGTAGGACATGTGATGCTGTTAGGGACCAGGAACCAGATAGGACACAAAAAGGTAAAATGCAATACACCTTTATTATTGCAACAAAAACAGAAGCATGATCCAAGAGCATAAGCCAAAAGACACACCAGAGTCAGGAGCCAAGACAGATAGTCAGCCGAGCCGGAGTCAGGAAACCAGAAGTCTGCAAAGTCAGGGACAAGCCAAGGGTCAGAAGCACAGAAGTCAATGATGTCTGGAATAAGCCAAGGGATCTGGAACACATCAAACAGTAGCGCAGGAAAATCCACAGCAGCCAGCAGCAATAGGTCAGCAAACAAACACAAGAACAATGGGGAATACAGGACTACAGCAACTATAGGAGGTAAGGAAACAATTAGATGATATATCATGTTATAAACAGATAAGGTGTAAACCTACAAACACTTTTAAGATACAAGTGGATGATTACATCAACAAAGGTATTGAGGAAGGCATATTATCCTCAAAAATAGGTGAATTCGTGAAGGTGAAGCATCCTGTAACTCCTGTACTATATTGTTTGCCCAAAGTCCATAAATCATAACATAGTCCCCCAGGAAGGCCCATTGTGTCCGCCAGAGGCTCTTTGCTTTACCCGGCTGCTCTATACATTGATAGTATAATGCAATCACACATTCAGCAAATTCCAACATTCATCAAGGGTACAACTGACTTTCAGCAAAAACTGAAAGAGATAGAAGGTCAGAATAAGGAAGTGTTGCTTGTGACTGTGGATGTCACAAGCTTATACACATGCATTCCACATGAAGAGGGAAAAGCAGCGGCATGGCAGATCCTACAAGACAGTTAATGTTACACAGTGGAGGAAATAGACTATCTGGTAGGAATGGTAGGGATAATCCTTACCCACAATTATTTCCAGAGGACATATGCATTCAACAAGCAAGTACTTCTATGGGGTCTCCCATGGCACCTGCATATGCTAACGCATTCATGTGGCAGTATGGGTGGGAGAACATTTTGCAATCCCAATACTGGCAACATATTACATTCTATGCCAAGTTTATAGATGATTTATTTTTTGTATGGTCTGGAAATAAAACAGTACTGTTAGGGGTAGATTTAAAGGCACGTGTTAACATATCCGGTAGGGCCAAAGTGAATACCGGCTGTTAAACTAACATGTTTAACGAGGTATTTAAAGGCCCTACCAGCTAAAACCCCAAAGGACATTAATCCACATAAACAATCGTGTGACTGAACCACCGTTTTGTGCATTTAGTTCCCAAAATGCAGATAAAAGCAGAGATATTGGGAACTGAACAGTAAAAAACAATTAACTATCGGTGCCTGGCATACTGCCAAGCACTGATCGTTAGCAGATCCATGTCCTGTCATCCACTGTCCTTCTGTCTTCTCTTCTATCTTCCACCTTCTATTCAGTCTTTTGTCTTCTCTCTGGTTTGCTCCGATGCTCCGATCCAGTAGACAAGTATATAGTAAAGACAAATAAGATTATTACAGGAGTATACAAATGCAGTGGATGCGTAACAAATACACACATGATCTCTGGAAAAATTTTAATGGTGCCCAAAGTGAACTACAAACTAATTGTGAGGGACAATATTACCTGTAACACATCTTATGTGATTTATCTCCTACTGTGTCCCTGTAACATGAGTTATGTTAGCAAAACTAGTAGACCATTTAACCCCTTAAGGACCAGCGGTCCTGGGGTGTGTAGTCCTTTAAGGACCAGATAGGGATGTTCGACGTGCCACCCCCGTGACTGATCACGTGTGCCGGCATGTCGAACGAGGGACTGAAAGAGATTGCTCCGGTCAGCCTGCACCGAGGACTGCTGAGGCTGTGGAACCTGATGCTCAGTACGGAGCAACAAAGCCTGGAGGGCTGCAGCAAACTGATCCATGCACTGGTCTACCTGGTCCAGCCTGAAAAAAAAAATATTCTGTGGATTACCTGCATCTCCTGAGTTCACTGTCATTGTGAACTGTTAGGGACCAGGAACCACTTCAAGCCATATGAGCCAACACCACAGGGGTTAATATCACCATAGGACTCAAATAGAAGTAAAAACATTCATATTCTTTATTGAAATCAATTAGTCATAAAAGTACTTAATAATCGTTGCAATCCGATATCAAGAGCTAGGAAAGACTTACATATGGTTACCAGTCAGGTGAAAAACAACCATAGCTTCAGATCAATGCCTTTCACGCATATAGCGCTTTCTCGTGATCAAAGACGCCAAACTATTTTAACAGTTTCCCTTTTTGAATCTGATCCTACCAATCCGATTCAGGTTGTAACATCACAGTGAAATTGGATACTTGCAACAATCAAATGTCCACCTTTCAAAGTGAGATAAATCTTCACCTACTGATCTCCCAAACAGCTAAGTAATACAGACAGGAGACAACAAGGTAAAATGCAATACACCTTTATTATTGCAACAAAAACAGAAGCATGATCCAAGAGCATAAACCAAAAGACACACCAGAGTCAGGAACCAAGACAGGTAGTCAGCTGAGCCGGAGTCAGGAAACCAGAAGTCTGCGAAATCAGGAACAAGCAGAGGGTCAGAAGTACAGAAGTCCACAATGTCTGGAACAAACCAGTGGGTCTGGAACACAGCAAACAGGAGTGCAGGAAAACCCACAGCAGCCAGCAGCAACAGGTCAGCAAACAAACACAAGAACAATGGGGAAGTGAGCCAAGCTGCTATAAATACCCTGAGAGGTTTGGCTGATAACAGTCAGGTGAGTAATCAGAGAGGACAGCTGATTCAGACTGAGCCAGAACCTCAGAAGCAGCAGCAGTGGATAGCAGAGCACTAGATTAGCTCAGACAGCAGAATCAATAGGCATAATGGGAGCAGCTCAGCAAAACCTTGACAGATGCATGATGTCAATCTAAATCAAGTCAAAATAAAGGTGGTAGGAGATCTACGAGTGTGCCAGTGCCTGGTGCTGAAACAGTAAGAAGTGGTAGTGGTGATGATGATAATGAATTTAACAATAATAGTATGCCTTTAATCTCCTCCGCCATAAAATATAGTCATTCAGTCAGTATTTGTAGTGGATCCCCTACCCTACTAAGGTGTTGTTTGGTTGCAAACATAATTCATCATTATATTTGCTGTCACAATTAGCATCTTCATAATTTGATTTAGCCCTGCCAGAGGCTGAAAGTGGGGATGTTGATGAGAAGGAATCTGAGTCTTTTTATCAGATGATGCCACCAGCATTGAAAATGATGATAATTTAGAATATGTCCATAAACACAGATGCTCCTTCACAGGTGCTTCTTCTGATACTAAAGAAGTGCAAACTAGCAATGTTAACAATGTTCAACGAAAATGATCTGCTGTATCTGGAAGTTACAAGGTCAGTGTTCTACTTCCACCTCTGTAAAGGAGCAAAATGCTAGTTTTTAGTCTTTTTGAGGGTGTAATTGGAAATAGTGGAAATGTAAAGAGGGCCAAAAATACACAATCCCTGTCATCATCCTCATCAATACTTCTTCCTCTTAAGTCTAATCAGTCACAGAAAATTCCACAGAAGTCAAGTTTAGGTAGCAATCTAGAAACTGGAGATACTTCACTCAGAATTCAAAATACAAACCTATTACCATCTGTTGTAATTGTTTAAAATGTATGAGTAGGAGTAAAGTTGGATCTAGGCACAACCTCTTTAAGGTCACTATCATGGTGTCCGTGATCTTCCTCTGTCATTCTTTGTTGTGGTGCGCTCCCATTGGTTGAGTTTGTTTGGCCCGCCCAGTATGGCCTATTTATACCTGGCCTTTGGCACCTGTCAGTTGCCCTTTCGTGGTGTTACTGAGCCAGTGTTGCTGAGTAGCTGTGTTCCAGTGTTCCTGCTTCCTGTGTACCGACTTGGCCTGTCTGACTACGCTCCTTTGTTCCTGCTCCGTGATTTGACCCGGCCTGGTTGACGTTCCTGCGCCGTGATTTGACCCGGCTTGTCTGACGTTCCTGCTCCGTGATTTGACCTGGCTACATTGCTGAACCCTGCCTGTGTTCCTGCTGTGTACTGTTCCGGTGTCGCCTGGGTGACATTCTGACTTCCGCTGTGCTTGTGGCAGGGCTGACGGTATCGTTGCCTCCTGTGTACTGGGCCTGTCCGGTTACCCTTGCTGAGCCTGTTGCCTCCATTACTCTGGGCCTCCATTTACTTGTATAGAGCACCGTGCCTTGCCTTAACCCTTGCAGAGCCGTGTCTCCGTTCTATGAGCCTCCGTTAACACTTGCAGAGCAGTTGTCTCCATGCACTGAGCCTTCGTTGACACTTGCAGAGCAGTGGTACCTGTTCTCTGAGCCTCCGTTAACACTTGCCGAGCTGTTGCTTCCGCTACCCTGAGCCTTCCACTACACTTGCTGAGCCTAGGTTTCCGTTTAGCGCCTGTGAGGGTGCCATTGGCTCTATACCGTTAATATTTGCAGTGTAGTTGGTTACCGTTACAGCGCCCATGGGGGTGCCATTGGCTCCATACCGTTAAGCTCTTGCTGTGTTTTTGGTTTCTAGACTTGTGCACGGGCAAAATTTTCGGTAAAATTCGAATTCGGACAAATTTTTTTTTCTAATTCGGATGATCCTAATTTCGGACCGGGCCTATTCTATTCGGACGAAATTCTGATCAATTCCGAATTATTCGGCCGAATTTAACATGGGTTAAATTATAGCAGTGAGCCTCCGTGCACGCTGCTATCATTCTTTGCAGACAGGGTGTGCATTTAGAAAAAGATCCATCCCAAAAACGGACATTGTCGTACATTGCCAGTCTGTGCATGTCACCTCTACTCCAGCATGGGATGCCAGTCACAATGCAAACATCGAACATTGAGAACCCATGCCTGTCATTCAATTTAGCATGTTCGAACATCGAAACCCTATGCCTGTCTTTCAATATAGCATATGTTCGAACATCGAAACCCCATGCCTGTCCTTCAATATAGCATATGCTCGAACATCGAAAACCCATGCCTTTCACATCCTACTCAACATAAGTGGTCGACTCGAACATGGACAAACTACATGTCACATTCTATGTTAGTACTTGGGTAAAGATTAAGGTTTCATTTTCTGGTACCAGCCTCCTACTGACCCTCTTTAGTACCCAAATTCCTCTCTCTCGTTTTCCTATCCTGATTTCCCCTCATATCAGATAACTCTATGTGTATATACATTGTAGTGTTTCATACTACATCAAGAATAAACATCAATGATTGTAATGTGATAGATGTAATGTGTTAAAAAGAAAAACTGAGACATTCTGTTGTGAACAAACTGCAACACAGGAGAGAAATAAAAAAAAATGCTTGACATCTATTCTGAAGAGGGGTCCACAGCATTGTCTTAGTATAGCAATATCACCGTTTTCCTTGAGTGTGCAATACAGGGCTCTACGGTAATTGCTGGGAATTTTCCAACGTCATAATCAGGGGATGATGGGAGTTGTATTCTAACTACTGTTAGGAAACACATAAGTGATGCACATTCATCTCCCACCTAGAAATTATTTACACACAAGGCAACTCCCCAAGTAATACCTAGCCCCTTTCCAAGTGAAAGGACTTCCAGAAAGGATGCAGATCTCTTAGTGACTCACCTGTTATTGCCAGTCAGCGGGACCCGGAGAGTAGGAGGGGGTGATGCTATGGCTGCAGATTAAGTCTGGCACGGTGCTCTTAGTTGGTCACTCGTCACAATGTTGAAGCTCAACCTGGCCAGCACCTTCTGGGTGGAGACACCTCATAGCAATCCTGTTCAGGACACATCATGCACTGTTGTGCACTCATACTAGGGATCCCAAATGTTTAGACTCATTTCGTACAGGGGGCACCCTCCTGTATTTGTAAAACCTCTCTAGCAAATCTGGGACGGTAGACCTATGTACTCAAGTCTGGACTTTAGGTGGGCTAAACAATACAAAATAGGCATAATGTTTCACTATCACATAATTCACGTCACTGAAGCAGACAGCAGGCATTGCCACTGAGTGAGCATAGGGCTGCCCGGCTGCTGACAGTCACACTGATGGGACACCCTGCAACACAGAACTGGCGGAAGAGCACAAAATAAACATGCTATGGGACGGCAAATTGCCGCCCCTGTCAAAGTGCCGCCTGGGTCCATGGACCCACTGGGACCCGTGTAAGGGCCGGCCCTGTATTCAAACAAATACCTAATATTTTTTTATATTTTACACAGGAACAAATATTAGTTGCTCTTGCAGTGGCAATAACTGGAACAAATGCTGGCTGCCTACCTATGCCTAGCCTAATGCTACCTGCCTGCCTACACAACAACTGTACACTCTCTAATCTCTTCTTCTCTCTCTGAGCTCCAACAACGCAATGAGAAAATGCAGGCTGTCTGTCTGTGTGACTGTGTCATTAGTCCAACCCCCATCATGAAACGAAGAAGGCTATTCGAATACAGACAAAAGAGGGAAGTAGTGCATGAAACGGAGAATGGAATTGGACTAGAGACATGGAGGGAAAATTATGGAGGGAAAGTAATTGAGCGCGCACAGGAAGTACAAAAAAGTCCTGGTCAAAAGTAGTCTAAACTTTTGGAAATGTGTCGATTGCCGAAACTTCCGAAAGTTTCGACGAATTTCGGACCTGGGCTGTTCGGAGTCGGATCATTTTTTCCGAATGACCCTTGAGTTTCGGATTGGCCGAATGTCTCCGAATGACCTCATTTTCGATGAAATCCGAATGTCTCCGAATGAATTCGCACATGTCTATTGGTTTCCGTTACAATACCCATGGGGGCTATTGGCTCTATTATCCTCAGCTCTCGCAGTGTCGTATGGTCTCCGTTTAACGCACCGGGTGGGTGCCATTGGCTCTATACCATTAAGCTCTTGCAGTGTAATTGGTCTCCGTTACTACGCCCGTGGGGGCTATTGGCTCTATTATCCTCAGCTCTGGCATTGCACTCGCTCTCCGTTCACGCACCGATTAGGTGCTAAGGCTCTAGCTTATTTAGCTCTTGCAGAGTATTTTGGCCTCAGTCCCTGCTCAGCACAAGCAGTAGTCTCTATCCTGCTACTGGTGTTTTCTCATCTAGCACCACTACTGCTCCTTACCACCTTATGGGTGTGTCAAACACACCACCACAGAGACTGATTGATTTCTATGAACTTTAACCATTGAGTGCCCTGTATGACTGTTCTGTGACAGTATATATTTGATTCTCTGTATACTGGGCCTGTGAGGGCATCTGTACTTTACTATTCATTTCTGTTATACTGTATTGCCTACAGAGGGCAGTCTTTCTTGTCTTTTAATAAAACTGTGTTTTATTCTAACCTACTGGTCTGAGTGTCCTACAAAACCGTTACAGTCACACATGAAACACTATAGACAAGATGTTCAAAAAGTCGTCATAATGAAAAACTTGTTGGATCACGAGTTGGTGGTAAAACAAGGACAGTATTTTCAGAAGAAAATCTGTCACGTTTGAAAATTCATCTAAGGAATTAAAAACGATGGTAAGAAGATCTCACTGAACATTGCCGATAAAAATTCTGATCTTAAAAATTGTCTTTGATTTTGTCTTTGAAATGAAAATTTCAAAGAAACAAAGATTTTTTTTGTCTTTGAAATGAACATTTTCAAAGAAACAAAGACTTTTTTTGTCTTTGAAATGAAAAATTGCTTCTCAGTACTTTCATTTTTCTTCTCCAAGTTTAGACCATTTTTATTATGTCCAGAACAAATGACGTTAATCAATGAATTTTTTTTCTGAAAATACCTTACATTATGACAGAAGATTGAACCACACCCACTTTTAAGATGGCTTTTTCCTTTTGACGGAGATGGTGGAATTGGATGAAAAAATTACAGAAACAAGTCTGAGAATTGACGGATCATGGTGTAAGAACTTTTTTATTCTGATTACAGACAATTTCAGTTACAACCACTTTCTGAACATTTCACCCTATAGTTTTGAGTGGGATAAACTCCAAAAGCTCAGTGATGGTGTTAGTAATGGCAGATTGGCAGGAGGAATCCAAAAAGGTGGCCAGGGCAGGCATGATGTTGATATCACTAGTGTTTTAGATGTGTCTACTGGGAGCAGGGCATCTTTTTCATTAGTAGGATTATCCCAGTCACCCATGTCTCTTCCTCCTACTGTTATAACTGATGATGATGATGAGTTAAATACCTGTGTAGGTGACCATTAGGATTGTCATCCCCTATCACCTCCACCACCAATATTGAGAGCAGCACCCCCATCCATTCACTAGCCATTACCACTAGTACCCCAATGACTAGTAGTCATCATGTTAATGTGAGTAGACAGATGCATTTCTTACACAGACCAATATCCCACCAAACCACAATTACTGAGGTCAATATTGAACTGATGTCATGTGTTGCACCCTGCTGGTGTATCCCAAGCTGCAGATAATTTTCAACTCTCTCTGTGTCAGAGTTGTACAAGCAGGTTGTGAGTCATTGGCAACCAACACTCCTTCAGCTGCTGTTTCCCCTGCAGGGTCTAATATTACTAACTCTGGAGTTCTGGAAACCTGTGTTCCTCTACTTTATACATTTATTGGTGATAGAGGGAAGTATAAAATTTGTATTACCTCTTGTGAACTTCTAAACAAAGAAAATCAATGTGCAACACATCCACTGCATACAGGGATGGGTTAACATTGAGTAAGTTAACCACACAATACAGTAAAGAGTCTTTTTGGAGCTTTAAAAAGTCATATGTTGTTTTCCTAGGGCTGTGCTTCTTTTTAGGTGTCCACAGTCAGACCTCCACGGCCAATATCTAATACAAGAAAAGACAAAAGAGTGCAAATCCCTTTAAGAGTAGCATCTGTCACTTTTAGTAAATGGCTTCTATCTAAGGTGCTTGTACTCACACAATAGAAGATAATATAAGACTCAAACAGTAAATCAAGGTGGTCAGTCAGGATAGTTCCACTAGGGCACATGCTGCAAGTTTCAAGGTGTTTCCCAGATATTTTCTGGGTGCCACACAGACTTCCCATGGAGCAGATGTCAAGAAAGATCAGCCTTGATAAGGGAGCTAGTCTGAGAAACTGCACCCTTGTAGTCACAGGACTTACGCCAAATTGCCCAATACAAAGTTTTATTGTGGATGTCAAGAATCCAGAGTTACGTCAAAAAGTATAAAATAAAAATGTACATCAAATGTAATATAAAATAGTATTATAATAATACACTATGCCATACACTTTTCTTGATACCATCATGTTATCTGGGGATTAAATGTGGTGTGTATCCATGCATTATTTATACTTTTTCTTCATAGGATCAGTTATCCAAAATGAACATACCTCTGTGCTTCTCCGTGTTCCCATTGCATGAATTGTGTGCAGCCATGAGTACATGGAATGCTACGCGCGTCCATCCAAACCTCATTCCCGCAGTTAATCAGTCAATCACAATTAAGTCCGACTAAATACTCAGGACTGATACTTTGTGGCAGCTCTTACAGTGCATGTGAGCAGTCTGCCGGTGGTCATAGAGATGTTACGAGCTTCATTCATTCCAACTCACAGTCAGAGCCTTCATATGATAAACAAAGATGTCAACCCAAAAAGGGATGCATGTTTATATTAAAACTTATAAAAAATGAAATATAAAATCAAATATAAAAATCGATTAATTCCATATAGAGCGGTTGACTGTGTATGGAAACAAAGACCAAATTGGTGTAGTTAAAAATATATGCAGAAAAGAATATATATTTCCTATTTGGACTATGACAAATTCTTTAGGGAATTGAATTAGAAAACTTTTTTTTAGAAATGGAAAAAATGCATAATTTGCTAATTTGGACTGGCTGCACAATTTAATCCTTTGAGTGCCAACGAGGTATGCAATGCATTGCATACCCCTCCGACACTCAAAGGGTTAACAACTGCATATCTTTGAGTCATAATTTTTGGGCCAAATTTTCAGGGACAGCTTTGAAACAAAGAAGACAGAAGATGACAAAAAAGAGGAAGATGAAGATTGAAGATGACAGAAGAAGATGACCAGTGGATGACAGGTACATGTTATACAGCTCTGGGTTCTGGGTGTTAGCATAGTGTTAGGGCTAGTATTGTTAGCGTGAGTTTTTGAAACTTAAAACACACAACAAACGTTTGGCCAAAAGTCAGGTTCTTTGGCCTCAACGTTCATTGTGGTTTGAGTTCGTAGGTCAGTTCATTACTTCCGGTGACACAGTGCCCATGATCCAATTGACTCAGTCGGAAAAAAAACAGCCAACGGTATTTTTTCTAGTGCGGTAAGCCATGCAATTGCTTGTACTTTGAAAACTTACTGGATAAAAAAAAAAAAAAACTTGGGTGATAAATTTTGTGGGCGCTGACAAACAACGCCAAAATATACCATTCAGTTGCATGCGTTAAGCAAAGATACGTTAAGGGATCCACTTTAACGTGAAAATCTGCACACAGTTTTTCTGGGCGAGAGACCCTTAACGCATGTCAAAAGTGCTCTAAAAAAACCTAAGTGACCAGTGGATGAATTGATATGGAGCCCTAACCCCATATAAGTACATCCAAAGAACTCCCAAAATGTGTCAAATGTTAGCAGAAATAACCCTATGAGTGCCAGTATGGTATGCTCAGGCCTATGTTGTGGGCATTTTTTTTACTTCACTTGCATTGATTTGTTTTTATTTTACAGGAAAGGTGAAAAAGAAGACAAAGAAAATAAGAAGAAAGAAGATTACAGAGAACAGAAGAAGAAGACGGATAGTGGATGACAAGTAAGTGTTTCAGAGATCTGGGTGTTAGGCTAATGTTAGAGGTAGTATTCCTGCACTTTACTGCTTGGGTTAGTTTAGGGTTAGTGTTTGGGAGAGTGACTGTGTGTTAGAGCTAACGATTGGTGCTTGACAGCTTTTTTTCTTTTGATTTTCCCAGTATTCAGGTTATTTAGCATGTGTTTTGGGAACATAACACACAAAACAGACATTTGTCCACAAGTCCGTTTCTATGGCCTCACTTCTGTTTCTGTGGCCTCACTTCCATTGTGGTTTCAGCTAGACCCGAATCCGAACAGCCCTGGTTCAGAATGTCATCGAAAATTTTGGAAAAAAAAAATTTTGGAAATTCGGAGACGACTACCCTTGTGTGAGATACTTTCCCTCCTAACTTTCCCTCCCTCTCTAGTCCAATTAGCTTCTTCGTTTCATGATGGGGGTTGGACTAATGACACTTCAGACACTCAGACAGCCTGCATTTCCTGTTAGTCCATTGTTGGAGCTCAGAGAGAGCAGAAGGAGATAGAGAGTGTCCAGTTGCTGTGTAGGCAGGCAGGTAGCAGGTAGCAAATGCAGGCAGCCAGCATTAGTACCTTATTGCCACTGCAAGGGAGAGTCATCTTTGTTCCTGTGCAAAATATAAAAAATATTAGGAATTTGTTTTAATAGTTTTCAGAGTGACACAGTCAGTCTCACAGTGTGTACGCAGGTAGCCAGGCCTAGCACCTTATTGCCACCGCAAGGGAGAGTCATTTTTTAAAGTATGTTAAATTCGACTGGAGTATTGTCAAATTTTGTCTGAGTCAAACAGGTCTGGTCCGAAATGCGGATCCTCCGAATGACAAAAACAAAAAATTAGTCCAAAATTGAATTTTACTAAACATTTTTGTCGTGCACAAGTCTACTTTCAGCTTGTAGGACAATTGGATACCAACTTTTTGTTTTTTGTCTGCTGATAGTCCATATCGTGCTACCAACTGTTTTATCAGCCTCAATTGGATCAAGGAGAGTGTATGTACCTGTTGGTGGCCATTTTGCCCTACAGGCTGTTTTACCAACCACAATTGAATCAAAGCCTCAGACTCTTGTCACCTCCAACTAACTCAGTCTCAGATTCATTCTCCTCTATTCTTCCCATTCTCCATTCGCACAATAGCAATAGGAGACATGGGTGTTATTGTTTCTGAAGAAAATTATGTCCAGCTCCTTGACATATCTATAACACTACTATTATGTCTCCCTTGGCCTTGTGTACTTTTAGGAGTTCTTCTACTGCAACTGCTGCTATTTCTTGCACCATTGACATGCTGCAAGTCTGTCTCCCATTCAGACTTGTGGTTGTGCTTCAGGTGGGATTTTAGTGAGTATGGGCCTAGATGTGATCTATGAGCATGCTTCTCCTTGCTCAGATAATGTTTTACAGAGACAACAGACAGCAACATGTTTAGCTTTTTATCTCCATACTGTAGATTTCTATCACGGTGCCCGTGATTCCTTGTTTTTTGTTTTTCTGTCAGTTATCACATGTGTGCTCCCCATTAGTTGCCCTGTGTTTAGCCTGCCCAGTATTGCCTTTATATACTGGGCTCCTGCACCTTCTCACTGCCCTTTCGTGGTGTTTCCATGCCAGTGCAACGTTTGTATTGTGGTTTTCTGTGTACCTACTTGGCTAGCCTGACTACTCTTCTGTTCCTGCGCCTGTGTACCAACCTGGACTGCCTGACTACTCTCCAGTATTGTTGCTGTGTACTGTTCCGGCCTGGTGGACGTTCCTGCTCCCGTGTACCGACCCGGTTTGGTTGACGTTCCTGCTCCTGTATCCCGACCCGGCCTGGTTGACATTCTTGCTCCTGGATTCCAATTTGGCTGTCTCCCATTTTGGTTCTGGTCGCCTTGGCGACATTCTGACTTCCGGTGCATCCTGGGCCTTGGCACCTCTGTCCCGCAGGCTTGCCTGTCTTCTATTTTGCTCAAAGCACCTGGGCCTAGTCCTCCTTTCCGTAACCGGTTGTAATTGTTGCCTCCGCATTGCACCGGTATCCCACTGTCTTTACCGGTTGCAAGTGTTGCCTCTGTGATTGCACCGGTATACTGCACTGGTTCACTCCACTCTGTTAAATCTAGTCGCAAGTGTTACCTCCGAGATTTCGCTGGTATACAGTCATTGGTTTGCTCCACTCTGTCTACACCAGTTGCTAGTGCTGCCTCCGTTATAGCACCGGTATATTACCATTGACTATGGACCACTCTGTCATAACCGGTTGCAAGGGTTGCCTCTTTGATTGCACCGGTATACTGCACTGGTTTGCTCCACTCAGTCAGATCCAGTCACAAGTGTTGCCTCCGAGATTGCGCTGGTATACAATCATTGGTTTGCTCCACTCTGTCAAACCGGTTGCTAGTGCTGCCTCCATTATAGCTCCGGTGTATTGCCATTGACTACGGGCCACTCTGTCTAACTGGTTGCAAGGGTTGCCTCCGTGATTGCACCAGTATATTGCTCTGGTTTGCTCCACTCCATCTAAACCGGTTGCTAGTGCTGCCTCCGTTATAGCACCAGTAAGATTGCCATTGGCTACATACCACCTTGTCATAACCGGTTGCAAGTGTTGCAACTGGATTTGACAGAGTGGAGCGAACCAGTGCAGTATACCGGTGCAATCAAGGAGGCAAGTGTTGTTTCCTAATTGCACTGGTATACTGCCATTGGTTTGCTCCACTCTGTCTAGCCGGTTGTTAGCGTTGCCTCCAGTACAGCACCAGTAGAGCCTCCTCAGTTCCTTATTGCACCAGATACTAGGCTGCCTTACCCGGTACTCGGTAAGGCCGGTAGAACCTCCTCAGTTCCTTGTTGCACCAGATACTAGGCTGCCTGACCTGGTATTTGGTAAGGCCGGTAGAGCCTCGTCTGTTCATTCCTGCTCCAGATAGTAGGCTGCCTTACCCGGTATTCGGTAAGGCCGGTAGAGCCTCCTTCGTTCCTTGTTGCACCTGTTACTGGCTGCCTTACCCGGTATTCGGTAAGGCCGGTAGAGTCTCGCTATTGTATGTTATCTTGAATAAACCTGTCGTGTGTCTGTACTATATGGGATATATTGCAGGACCTGTGAGGGTTTTTTATTTTATCAATAAAACTGTGTTTTTATCTTAACTCTGTGTCTGAGTCAAACAAACCATAACAGTAAGAAAGGGCCATGACCTCAGACAATAAGGGTGAGGGTAATGCACAGAACATCCATTGGAGGATGGATGTTCATGAGCAGCGCTTGGATCAGTTGGCATTGGCTATACAAACTATTCTCGAGCATACAGTACTCCCTGACAAGTCTGTCCCGAGTCTGGTGTTCCCCCCAGTTTCGACACCGGAGAGCTTACCCGTGACTTCTGTGTCCTCAGTTAAAGGGCTAATCGCCTCTGCCCCGTTGCCACTCAGATATGATGGCGAACCCAGTCTATGCAGAGGGTTTATTAACCAACTTGAGATATTTCTAGAATTAACCCCTCATGCCTTTCCTAATGATCGCAGTAAAGTTGGGTTTATGATATCCTTACTGACAGGCAGAGCCCTGGCATGGGCCAATCCTTTATGGGAGAGTGCTAAACCTTGCACCAAGAATTTCAGGGAATTTGTGTAAACATTTCGGCTAGTATTTGAAATCCCTGGTAGAACCGTCTCTGCTGCTAAACGTCTAATGGAGATGCAACAGGGCAAGCGGACGGTGGGCGACTACACCATAGAATTCCGCACATTAGCAGCAGAAGTAGGTTGGAATTATGAGGCATTGGTGGCAGCCTTTGCTCATGTCTGGCCGACCATATCAAAGATGAGACCACAGCTAGAGAATTGCCGAATGATTTAGACGAATATATTGATTATGCCATTCTAATTGACACTCAGATCCGTGAGAGACTTATGGCAAAAGACCATAAGCTATGGCCTAAAAGCAGTGGGTTCAGCAGTTCATTATGTCCACCCACCCCTCCCTCGTTGCCTAAACCTAATGACCGTACACAAGAATCCGGTGAACCTATGCAGTTAGGTTTTACCAGGTTAACTAAGGAGGAACGGACACACTGCAGGAGGCAGGGGTTATGCTTATACTGTGGCAAAATTGGGCACATGCTAAGAATGAACGCACCTAGGTTACCTTGGGGGACAGGCCCTAGGTGGTGTTCAATTGTCCCCAGATCCTATCATCGGCCCTGATTGATTCCGGCGCGGCCGGTTACTTTATGGATAGAACCTTTGCTGAACTGCACAAGATTACGCTGGTTAAAAGGGAATCGCCTCTAGCCATTGAAGTCATTGACCGCAGACCATTAGAACCAGCTTAGATCACTCTTGAAACCATATCACTACCTATGACGAGTGGGGTTCTTCACAAGGAAGAACAGCAGTTCCAGATAATTAATTCTCCTCACCATGCAGTCATTCTGGGGTTTCCTTGGTTGCAGCTGCATAACCCTCAGTTTGATTGGTAGAATTGTGAGATTACTTCTTGGTCTCAATATTGTATGGAGCATTGTGTGTCTCACCCTGTTAAGATCCTGTGTGCCTCCCCCTCATTGCCAGTTGAGTACCAACAATTCAGTGACGTTTTCAGTAAGGGAGAGGCTGGCACCCTGCCTCAGCACAGGTCTTACGATTGTGCCATTGATTTGCCCCCGGGGGTGGTACCCCCGAGGGGACGTACTTAACCACTGTCATGCGATGAAAACCAAGCTATGGAAGAATACATTGAGGATGCCCTCAAGAGAGGGATCATTAGAAAATCTACCTTGCCTGCTGGTGCTGGGTTCTTTTTCGTGAAAAAGAAGAATGGTGAGTTAAGACCGTGTATCGATTACCGTGGCCTAAATAAGCTAATGCCCAAGAATGCTTATCCGATACCACTCATCACCGAATTATTTGACAGGTTAAAGGGTTCCTCCATCTTTATGAAATTAGACCTACATGCGGCCTATAACCTGATTCGGATAAGAGCTGGGGATGAGTGGAAAACGGCATTTAATACTAGATCCGGGCACTATGAATATCTAGTTATGCCTTTTGGTCTCTGTAACGCACCTGCGGTTTTCCAAGAATTTATTAATGATATCCTCCGTGATATGCTACAGTCTTGTGTTGTTGTCTACCTGGATGATATACTTATACACTCGGCTAATTTGTCACAACACATCAAGGATGTGTCCGAAGTGTTGCTCCGCTTGCGTAAAAACAAAGTATTTTGTAAAATGGAAAAATGCGAGTTTCACAGATCCAGTGTGCCCTTTTTGAAGTTCGTTATTGCTAAGGAAGGTATCACTATGTGTAACGGAAGCTGAGAAGGGACCACGTTGCCTTCCGGCGTCGTTCCCGGGTCTCTCCTTCTTGACGCAGATAAGCACCGTCGGATGCACCAGTTGAAGTATGGACAGTCACTGGAAACAGCTGCAGGATCGCTGGAAGCAAGGAAGCAGGGAGGAGTCCACGTCACCGCCTGACAGCATATGAAGTTGGGACGCAGGAAGCTGGCAGCAGACGGTCGACGATTCAGGATGCTTGGTGCAGATGGGTATCAGAGTGGACACTTTAGACCATAAGCAATACAAGACTCCAGGACTCCTTGTTCACTCCAAAACAGAACTCACTTTATTGACACAAACTACAGATATTTATACAGAAATCTTTACATTGAACTTATAGGTGAAACCAGATACAAAAGGGCTTAATCCAATCATGTTACATGAGACAAAAGGCCAACAACAGATGATCTTAACAGATACAATAACTTAGACAGGATTACATTTCAGATACAAAAGGGTTTGATTGAACAAAGACTTGAGGGGCGTGAACGGATTAACACACAGCAGGGGTTCTCAGGACAGTTCTCAATATATCTTACAATACACAATACAATGGCTTGATTAACACACAGCAGGAGGTCTCAGGACAGTTCCCACTCCAAGGACTTGAGTGGCTAGAATATACATTCCCTTAACAATGGCCAGGGGTTGAATAATTAAGCAAAAGGCTTGGGAGTCTGCAATACATATTGAAATAATTAACCCCTCACTGCCTATTCCCTTGGAAGCAAGCCATAATAATGTCCATGTCCTCAATCACATAGAGCGTACAAAGTATTTTTAGCGCATAACCAGGGAAAAAATGTCCACAGTTTTTGTATAAATAGTTCTAGGGCCAGACAAGGGTTCAAGTAAAGGGTAGGATCCATTACACTATGGATCAGGAGAAACTTGCGGCAGTATTACAATGGCCACGGGCCAAAGGGTTAAAGGCAATCCAGCGATTCTTGGGGTTCGCTAATTATTACAGAAAGTTTATTAAAAATTTTTCCACTATTGTTAAACCACTGTCTGACCTCACACACAAGGGTGCCAATCCTTCCCAATGGTCTGAGGCAGCCGAACATGCCTTTGAGACACTGAAATCCGCTTTTGCAGCTGCTCCGGTACTATCTCACCCCAAGCCATCTCTTCCATTTACGCTCGAGGTCGATGCCTCAGAGATTGGGGTTGGGGCAGTACTTTCTCAACAACCGGTGGCAGGGGGCACTCTCAGACCATGTGGGTTTTTCTCTAAGAAGTTGTCGAGTGCCCAAAGTCACTATGAGATAGGTGACAGAGAACTACTGGCTATCATTCTTGCCCTGAAGGAATGGCGTCACCTATTGGAAGGTACCAGAAATCCAGTATTGATTCTCACTGATCATAAAAACCTGACTTATCTTTCTGAGGCCAAAAGATTGTCCTCTCGTCAGGCCAGATGGGCTCTGTTTCTTTCCCGATTCAATTTCATTGTATCATATTTGCCAGGTTCCAAGAACGTTAGGGCTGATGCCCTGTCTAGACAATTTGAGACTGAGACTGAGAGGGACGAGGTCCCAGTACCCATTATACAGCCTGACCGCATATTGGCTACCCTACGTACTAGTATCACTTCGTCACTGGGGGAGGAGATTCTGGCCACCCAGGCTATGGCCCCCCCGGAAACCCCGGTGGGCAAGTGTTTTATTGATGAGCCATTTCGTACTCGATTACTTGAAACATATCACTCGTCTAAGGCTGCTGGGCATATCGGTAGGGATCAATTAATATGGTCTCTCTCACAAGTTTTCTGGTGGCCCTCTCTGAGGGCTGACTGTTCTGCATTTACAGTAGCCTGTGCCACCTGTGCTCGTGCCAAGACCCCTAGACACCTCCCTGTGGGCCTACTCCAACCAGTGCCCAATGGTGAACGTCCCTGGTCCCACGTATCCACTGATTTCATGGGAGAGTTGCCAGTATCTAGAGGGTATTCATTCATACTAATGGTGGTTGACAGGTTTTCTAAAATGGCTCATTTCGTGCCCCTCCGTGGCCTTCCGTCTGCCCAGGAATTGGCTGCTGTTTTTGCTAAAGAGGTGTTTCGGTTGCGTGGGGTACCTAGAGTTCTGGTGTCCGACCAGGGGAGCCAGTTCGTGTCCAGGTTTTGGAGAGCATTTTGTGAATAGATGGGCATTCAGCTGTCCTTCTCCTCTACCTACCACCCCCAGACCAATGGGGCCGCAGAGCGTGCCAATCAGGGACTGGAGCAGTTCCTGCTCTGTTTTGTCACAGATCATCATGATAACTGGGCCGACCTGCACATAGAGCAGCTCCGCTCCACTTGGGCACAGGTTCAAAGGGCCCTCAGCCAGTCTTTCCAGCGTCATCAGCGCCACACCAATCGTAGACGGCTGCCAGCCGTCTCCTTCCAGGTTGGGGACAGGGTATGGCTATCCTCCAGAAACCTTAAGTTGCAAGTTCCGTGCAACAAACTGGCTCCCCGGATTATTGGTCCGTTCAGGGTGATCTGTAATATTAACCCTGTTTCTTATGCCTTGGATATCCCTGCGTCCATGCGCATTCATAATGTGTTCCATGTATCTCTCCTGAAACCTCTGGTATGCAACCGTTATACAACTACTCCTGTGGTTCCCGGGCCAGTAGAGGTAGAGGGTCAGGAGGAGTACGAAGTTCAAAGTATCATTGATTCACGCAAATATAGAGGAAAATTGCAGTATTTGGTACATTGGAAGGGTTATGGCCCGGAGGAAACTATCTTGGGTTGTGCTAAAGGATCTTCATGCTCCTAAATTACTGCGTATTTTTCACTGTAAATACCCTCAGAAGCCAGGTCCCTCTTCTAGGAGGGGGGGGGGGCTTTGAGAGGGGGGTACTATCACGGTGTCCGTGATTCCTTGTTTTTTGTTTTTCTGTCAGTTATCACACGTGTGCTCCCCATTGGTTGCCCTGTGTTTAGCCTACCCAGTATTGCCTTTATATAATGGACTCCTGCACCTTCTCACTGCCCTTTCGTGGTGTTTCCATGCCAGTGCAACTTTTGTATTGTGGTTTCCTGTATACCTATTTGGCTAGCCTGACTACTCTCCTGTTCCTGCGCCTGTGTACCAACCCGGACTGCCTGACTACTCTCCAGTATTGTTCCTGTGTACCGTTCTGGCCTGGTGGATGTTCCTGCTCCTGTGTACCGACCCAGTTTGGCTGACGTTCCTGCTCCTGTATCCCGACCCAGCCTGGCTGACGTTCCTGCTCCTGGATTCCAATTTGGCTGTCTCCCGTTGTGGTTCTGGTCGCCTCAGCGACATTCTGACTTCCGGTGCCTTCCTGGGCCTTGGCACCTCTGTCCCGCAGGCTTGCCTGTCTTCTATTTTGCTCAAAGCACCTGGGCCTAGTCCTCCTTTCCGTAACAAGTTGTAATTGCTGCCTCCGCATTGCACCGGTATCCTGCCATTGGTTACGCTACCCGCTGTCTTTACCGGTTGCAAGTGTTGCCTCCGTGATTGCACCGGTATACTGCACTGGTTCACTCCACTCTGTTAAATCCAGTCGCAAGTGTTACCTCCGAGATTGCGCTGGTATTCAGTCATTAGTTTTCTCCACTCTGTCTAAACCGGTTGCTAGTGCTGCCTCCGTTATAGCACCGCTATATTACCATTGACTACGGGCCACTCTGTCATAACCGTTTGCAAGGGTTGCCTCCATGATTGCACCGGTATACTCCACTGGTTCGCTCCACTCAGTCAGATCCAGTCACAAGTGTTGCCTCCGAGATTGCGCTGGTATACAGTCATTGGTTTAAAAATACAAAAAAGGAGGGGAGAAGAACCAGGAGCCACACCCTTTGTTGAATCAGACAGTTCAATTGACCTTCACCAGTCACCCAAGTGAGTTATACTCACAAAATTAACTGCTGTAGATACACTTATGTGCACAACAGCATAAAACGCTCAGAGGGATTATTAAGGCTGCCCCCTAATCAGCATCTCAGTCTTCTAAATGGACCAGAATCAGCTCCTTCCCAAAACGCTCTCCCCAAAGCGATAAACCAAATACATGCAACAGAAGAATGGAAGGAACGCCCAATAGTGTATTATTGTTTTCAACAAACTAGCTGGTTCATTGAATCTTAAAAATGGGTACTCACAATTCAGGTGGTCAGTTCTAAGACTAACAGGCTCGCATCAGGAGAAATACCCGTCTCCAACCGGGAACAACAGAAGACAAATAAGGTTCCACGTGGCTCCAGTAAAAAATATATATTTTAATAAAAATTGAAGTGTAACATAAATAAAACAAATGTTACCCAGTATATTAGTATCTAACACGTTTCGTGGTTTAACACGCCACTTTTTCAAAGATAGAGTCTATATCTGGGATATAACAAAAATGGAGCCTGCAGAAACAATACAATTGGTTTGCTCCACTCTGTCAAACCGGTTGCTAGTGATGCCTCCATTATAGCTCCGTTATATTGCCATTGACTATGGGCCACTCTGTCTAACAGGTTGCAAGGGTTGCCTCCGTGATTGCACCGATATATTGCTCTGGTTTGCTCCATTCCATCTAAACCAGTTGCTAGTGCTGCCTCCGTTATAGCACCGGTAAGATTGCTGTTGGCTACGTGCCACCTTATCATAACCGGTTGCAAGTGTTGCCTCCTTGATTGCACCGGTATACTGCACTGGTTCGCTCCACCCTGTTAAATCCAGTTGCAAGTGTTGTTTCCTAATTGCACTTTTATACTGCCATTGGTTTGCTCCACTCTGTCTAGCTGGTTGCTAGCATTGCCTCCAGTACAGCACCGGTAGAGCCTCCTTAGTTCCCTATTGCACCAGATACTAGGCTGCTTTACCCGGTACTTGGTAAGGCTGGTAGAGCCTCGCTATTGTATGCTATCTTGTAAACCTGTCGTGTGTCTGTACTATATGAGATATATTGCAGGACCTGTGAGGGTTCTTTATTTTATCAATAAACCTGTGTTTTTATCTTATCTCTGTGTCTGTGAGTCAAACAAACCGTAACAATTTCATAGATTGATGGGCTCCTATGGGACTACTACTTATTACTTCTCCACTACTCTCCTTGATCTGTAGAAGAAAGGGAGAATCATGGTGGGACATATTCTAAATAAACAACATCAATAATTAGGTCAACATCATCATCATCCAAATCCTCCTCCTTCCCAATATTTTCATATTCTTGTAAAAGTTTTGAAGTCATTAAACTAAAAGTACAAGAATTTACTTTTGCAATATCATTGACGAAAAAATTGCAGTTTTTAATGACAGTTGCAATATGAGGAAAAAATAAGATACCCAAAATAATTATTTGGCTGAGTATATGGTGGTAGTACTGCTTTGATGCAAGAGTTTAGCAAGTTGACTGTCCAGGATACTACTGCAGTTGTACATTTTGTTCATCTGGTTTTGACTATAGGTGATTATGTGACTCATACACTCTGCCTGCTTCAATTAGAAAAGAAATATGGAACTTCTACCGTTCAGTTTAAGCTCCAGCAGACATTTTAGCCATAGTCATGTCCAATTCATGACATCCAGAAATTACATGTCCCTTGAACAAAGAAACAAGTGAAAAATTCAAAGTGACCATTAGGAATTTCTGACCATATTAAGGTAAATAGATGGTCATTATTTGTAGTCGTTCAAGTTCCTTTATGTACTTGACATCCTCATCCTGAGGTACACAGACATGCACTGTATATAGTTGGTTTAACAACATGGTTGCCATTTACTACATTTGCCACTGTAAATAATACCTGCGTTTCTGAGATATAACATTTTGTTCCATTGTGCTCTTGTTTTTTGGAAGGTGAGTTTTTGCTACAGCATAAACAGTTTGATGCGCTGTTCTAGGTTGTAAATCTCTACATGTCATTTGATATACAAACTGCAAGGCCATGGACCCACATTGACAATATTCCCTTTATGTGAGAGGTGGAGAAGCTGCTAGTATACAGCTTGATATATACAGTTCCTTGATATTTAAACGGAATTGGAAAAATGCACGTCAGTGCTCTTTTTTTGTGCCTTATATATTGGAACATACCAGGGTGTGGTTCACTTTCTCAACAACAGAAAATTATTCACATGTTCTGGTACATGCCTCTGCTGAACGTAACATTTTAATATATGTTTGCAATTCAGCCAAAAGAGGAATACTATTGAAACTGACCTTGGCCTGTTTTTTTTTTAGTTGCCATCAATACAGAAAAAGTTTAATTAGTTCACTGAGCCCAAGTATATATGTCCTTTTGCCACTGGAAAGGAACTGACCGTATGGTTTTAGACGAGAATGGATAAAAGGGATAAACAAAGCAAAGCTATGCAGTCATATGATTAAAATACTGATAAGGGGACTTTTACAAGGACTAGTGGTAGCATTCTCAGCATTATATTTAGAATGGCTCTGATGGTCACATAGACAGTTTAAGAAATAGATACAACGAAGGGATCATGGGTACGGCTGAACATGCCAAAGGGTCAGGGTTTTATGTTAGTCGTCTCTATCACTTGGTATGCAGGACCAGTTTTATTCTCGTGGTAATTTTTGCAAAAAAAGCACATGATTTTCCACTTTGCCCACTGGAATTCCCGCCCACAGAGAAAACTATAGATTTTCTGCTGTTTCGATAAGACCAGGGAATTTTCCATAAAAACTGATCTATTTCCTGCCTATGGTTTCCAATGGTGACAAAGCTTCCCACTTTCTGCAGAGTGACCTAGTTTAGGAGAAACAGAGAGATGAAGCAGGCAGAGTGAGAGAGAGAGGAAAAAGACATAAAAGTTAAAAGCTAAAATAAAAAAAAGAAGTGCTGGGTAGCAGGTGAAGCTGGATTGACCCTGATGCTGCTGATACAGACATGAGGAGGAAGTCAGCAGAAGCAGTAAAGGGAGCCCACATACCCCTGACCCCTTGATTTCCTGTCTTCCACCTACACTGTCCCTCTGGGGAAGTATATTAAAGAAGGAAGAACTGGTTAACAGTATGACCAGCAGCACATTCCTGCTGCCTGTGCCTGCTGCTACTGCTTCCAGTGAGCATTCTTCTGAGAAAATGAGAAGTGTGACTGCAGAGGACCCTCTGTCACACTTGTCATCTCCAACCAGTTCCAAAGAGCAACAAGAGACGAGCTGATGAGAGTGAGGGTAATGGTGGAATAACTGGCATGAAGGAGAGCATGAGAGTATTTCTGGATAAAAGTGAATAGAAATGGGAGAAAGAGATGCAAATGGGGATGGACATCACTGTCACCACCAGCGTTGACATTCAGGAGTTTGGTGATGCTGCTGTTTTTCCTGCTGTTGAGTCATCTGAGTCAGACTTTCATCTGTCAAAGCAGCAGGATGATGATGATGAGCAGGCTTGTGTGCCACATAACTCAATGGGCTACATGGGACAGGGTTTCTCAGGTGGTGATATGGGTCTAGGACAGATTTCGCTTGTCACCTGTACTCCTGGTCCTAGCTCTAGAGCTGATGCTGAGGCCCAAAGCAGTAAAGGGGATTGCGGAGAAGAAAAGGGCCATTCTTCTCCACCTCTCCCCCCACTGAAATCATGGATGTGGGAATATTTTTGCTCTGGGCAGGCACAGTGCAGCCATCAGTGACTGCACTGTGCACTGTGTGTGATAAGGTAGACACACCTTGGCACACCTGCTCTCAGAAAGCACATGCAACATAGACACCACAGTATTTATGTTAGGCATATGAAAGCCAAATCCCCCCAAAAATAAATCAAGAGCTGCAGTCTCTGTGTCCCCTGTCCCTCTGCAAGGGTACAAAGAACTGGGCAAAAATCCTAGTGAAGGACATGAGAATCACAGCCTGGAAGTTCGATGATGAGTGTAACACTGGTATACCACCTTTGTCTTTGTTACATCTCCCACCAGCTGATAGTGAGTGTGTAGGTGTGATGATCTGGCAATTTGTGTCCACCCTTTCACATTTTGTGGTGCACTGACCACACATGGCATTGAGGTGGAGAGCAGTCGAATTTAGGGTATCAGGGAGCATCTGCAGACATTCCATACCACTAAAGATGCTAAGGTGGAGGCAGGGAGGATTCATTATTTTTATTGAGTCTTCTATCTTAACATCACATGTCCTTAGTGGAGTGGACAAAGGCCATAGTGACAGCAGGACTTGGTATCCTGAGGATGGTTTAACATTGCTGACCTAAGGTGTTTGGTTGCAGTTGTGTTGATGCTTAAAATGAGTGCAAGTTTGTTGTTTGTGATACTTACCTGTTGTTCTCCTATTTCAAAATGTTTCACACACTGTGCATATTGTAGTTGCTGATTAAAGGCACAGTTCCTTTACTGCTCTCAAGGGAAACATTAGTATTCTACTGTACCCATGATTTTAAAGGATGCAGAAGGAAAAGTAGAACTGGCTATCTTCCTTTCTCTATATGCACCCAAAGAGGTGTGGGGGTTTGTTGTAGTGTTGCTGCTGCCTCAGAAATATTTGGTCTAGTGGCAAGTAGAAGCATCATCAAACCACCACCCAGTCCCATTTTGCAGCCTAATCCTCCAGCTGCTTAGATGACTTTGTGGCAGCAATTACAGCAGCAGCAAATCTCACAAAGTCACAAGTGTCTTTTACCACCACCATCTAGCACTGATGGCTTGTTTTTTGCAAGTATGAGGCCTGTAAATCCATTTTTCTCAGGGCATGCTTTTTACTACCCAGAGGCCTACAAAAACATTTTTCTCAGGGTATTTTTTGACAAGCCTGAGGCCTGCAAACAAATTTTCTTCTGGGTTTGGTTTTGGAAAGGCTGAAACTTGCAAACATTTTTAAGGGCGCAATCAATGTAATATTTATGTAATATTTTGCATGTTTAACTTACAGTAAGCCCACAAAACAAATATTTTTCTGGTGTTTCCATAAGCCTGCTTCTATGCTTGCTAACTATTACCTTTGAAGAGATAATTAAATAAAAAAATAAAGGCTACAGCTTACACTATATGTGGTAGATGTTAATCGTGGGGGTGGACTGGTGTTTTCTGATTGATGTATATCTTCATGATTCATAGCTAGACCACTTATTTGCATTATTAACTTTGGGTCTAATTTAAGCATGCATATTATTATGCTGTAACCATCTCACATGCAGTGGGAGTGGGGCTCGGACCACCATTAGGAGTTATACTGTTTTTTAGCATCAGGTACCATCCCATTCTTTGTGAGCAAGTCCCGTAGAGATGTGCTCTCGCCAATGCCACAACCACAAATGTTAGATTCCTGCCCCTGAGACACATAAATTGCTATCTGTGATGATGATGATGTTTTCAAAAATAAGGTGAGTATGGGATGTATTTGTTGATGATGTTGCTGCTGGTATAAAAAAAAACCCTTTGCTGACCTCTTTTTTACTATTCTTTCTAGGTGTATTTTCAGGCCTGGCTTTGTTTCCCTCATCCTCCACGATGCAACCCTCCACTCGATCTATAAGAAAATTTTATATTCTTTGACAGAATCTAATTCCTCAGAGAAAAGCTGCTGATATCAGTCCTTGTCACAAAATGATCATGTTTTAGAAGAAATTCAGATATTTTATGTTTAAAGTGGGGGTACAGCAAAGTAGTTAAAATGTATTCCTCATTGATTTTAATGAATACTATGTGAGGATCCTACTCAAAGTATGTTAACGTATCCTTCACTATCTGGTGCATGTTTATGTTGTCATTATTGTACGATTCGCTGGCCATGCTCCTTTTTTTTTTGCAGTAAATATATAACTGGGATGCTCTCGCTAAATCATGCCTCTACATGAATAACCAGCAAGTTGTCCTCCTCAAAAGATGTCAGCAGTTCTCACAGGTCAAACATTAGTTGCCATTGCCCTGGTGTCAAAGATGCTCCCTCCAATGCCTTCTACTTTTTCATTGTATACTTGCTAATGGGCTTATTCTGCTCATGCAAATACTCTAGCATGTACAATATTTTCAGTTGGTGATGGGGCAAGTTGTTATTCTTGTATGGAATATAATGCATTGCAATCACTCTAGGAGCGGCTAAAATAGTTACATATTTTGTGGGTGATAGTTTGGCTCACCATTAAGCATCTGCATCTTCTGCAACCATCTGATAAATTTGGTCCCCGGTTCATTGGCCTTTTCTAGATCCGGGTCTGGTTCTCTCCTGTCTACTTTGCTTTGGACATACCTTCTTCCATGAGAATCCCTGATTTCATGTCTCTCTTCTGAAGCCTTTGGTGTCCTCCCATTATTCCTCAATTCATCATACCCCAGTTTCTGTCCTTGTGGATGTTCTCTAGGAGTATTCGGTGAAGAACATTTTGGATTCTTGCTTAGTTTAGGGTCTCATCAGTATCTGGTGAATCATCAAATGTGTTAGGATGATAAGGCTGGTGTGTCTACCATGCAGGGTCCTCTTTCTAGACAGTGGTGGTGATAGAGGAGGTACCAGCAGAGATATGGGACAGGGATGTTCCACTTCCTAACACTAATGCTGACAATGAGAGAGCAGCACTACAAAGCATTTTAGGTGCATTTGGGGAGAAGGTGTGCACTGAAGAAGATCCTCCAGCCTGTTGTTTGTGTCAGGAGGATGTCTTAGTCAGTTGTCATTGGATTTGATCCCATAATTGTAGTCATTGGTTGACTAGGTTATCAGCTTCTGGGTTACCAGAGGATGTGGTTAAAGCAATGGTTCGAAGACGAAAGCCATAGACAGTACAAAATGGAGAACATTGAGAGGATTTATGATAGTTATTACTGTAGGCAAACTGAGAGCATGGCAATAGTTATACCCAGTTATCATGTTTGTCAGAGATAAAATGTTGCAAAAATGATTTGAGAGTCTGATTAGCTTGTTCAGTTTGTCCATTAGACTGTGGGTGCTATGCTGAAAAAAATGGAGACTGATTCCTAGTCTGGTGCGAAAGGCTTTCCAAAATTTAAAAATAAATTGAGATTCTCTGTCAGATACAATATTGAGTGGACATCCATGAAGACGAAATATCTCTCGAATAAAAATTATGTAAAGTTCCATAGCTGAAGGTAACTTTTTAAGTGGAATAAAATGTGCCTGTTTAGAAAATCTGCCCACGACTACAAATATAACAGTACAGGATTGAGAACTGGGGAGTTCAACAATAAATTTTATAGCTATATGTGTCCAGGGAAGAGAGGGAACCAGCAATGGAAGGAGAAGCTCTGCTGGGGGTTGATGACTGGTCTTGGTTCTGGCGCAGAAAGGACAGGCAGCAACAAATTCTTGTATTTCTTGATGAATGGATGGCCACCAGAAGTGTCTGGAAATAAGTACCATAATTTTCTTGACTCAAGAATGACCCGATTTGGGGGAAGCATGAAGGAAGGTTAATGTCTCTGGTCTGTGCTGAATTGGTACAAATGATATACCTGGAGGCTGGTTGAGTGCAGGAATCGTTTGGGCTAATTGGATCTTCCTAAGGGTTTCAATAGATAAGGTGGCCAAAAGATGGTTAGATGGAATGATAAGTTCTGGTTCCAAGACTGGTTCTGGTTCAGATTTTCGGGGTAGGGCATACGCTTTACTATTTTTGGAGCCTGGAAGATAAGACATGGTAAAATTTGAATCTGGTAAAAAATAACTTTAGCCAAGTTTTCCTTGATATAAGCTGACATGTCGAGAGTCTTGGATGGAGATAGAAGGTATGATTTTGTATGAGGAGGACAAGTAGTACCTGGAAATAATTCAATGGAGCAGTCCCAGGGACAATGGGGGGGGGGTACCTCTGCCTTGGATATGGAGGATACCTCCACAAATTCTTGATATTGGGGAGGAATGTCTATAGCATTTTTTTCAGGAGAGTTAGTGAATGCTGATCCTCCCAGCACCTGCTTCGTGATAGGTCCAATACAGCCTTGCAAGCAATACTGGCTCCAGGAAGTTATTTTTTCCTATGCCCAATCAATGACTGGATTATGATGTCTTAGCCAGGGCAAGCCAAGGATGAATGGATTCATAGGGGACTGAATCATATCGAAGGATATAGTCTCTTTGTCCAAGGATCCAGTGGTCATCAAGAAGGGCTTGGATTCTAGACACACTACACCTCTTCCCTGGGGGAACCATCAATAGATAAGATGAGGAGCAGGGCAGTCTTAAGCTGGAGAGGGATTCCTTGGCTTGTGGCCCATCCTTCGTCCATATAGATACCCGCTGCTCCAAAATCTAATAAAGCCAAGACCCTTGATGACCTTTCAGTCCAAGCTAGGAGAATAGATATCAAGATGTGTAATGGGGAGGTGGGGAGAGAAGGTGTGGAGAGAAAAACAATGGGTTAATGGGTTCATCCCTCTCAAACCTTAAGCCTGGGAGTTTCCCAGTTTCACGGGACACAGGACATTGGTAAACAAACTGACCCTATACTCTGCAATATAAACAAAGTCCCAGAGAGCGCCTGTCACAGTGTGCTTGGCAGCCATGATGCCTGCTTCCCTGTGCCGCTCATCATTGCTGTCCAGTGGTCATGGGTGTCATTGCGCTTGTTTATATGCATGGAGCCTATTCATCTGATTGGTTCCCATGTTTTATGTACCTATTTGAACACCCCTGGACCCTTACGTGGTGTTCCAGTTAGTCTCATTTGTCTGCTCTGTTTCGTTGTGAGTCTTGCTTGGCCTCCGATCTTGCTCCATGTATGACCCCGGCTTGTCTGATTATCCACATCGGTACTACCTGTGGCTCTGGCTGATTTCGCTCCGTGTGTGACCCCGGCTTGTCTGACTATCCACATCGGTACTATTGTGGCTCCGGATGATTCCACTCCATGTATGACCCTGGCTTGTCTGACTATCCACATCGGTACTGACCTGTGGCTCTTTCTGACTACTCGCTTCGTGTATGACCCCGGCTTGTCTGACTATCCACATCGGTACTGATCTGTGGCTCTGGCTGTCTACTCGGTCCTTGTTGTCCTCGGTTGTCTGACTATCCTCTCGGTACTGAACTGTGATACAGGCTGACTACTCACTCCTTGTGGCCTACCCCGGTCCGACTATTCGTAGTATGGTACTGTGGCTGTACTGCCTATATCCGACTGCCACTATCTGCTTTTAGTACCGTATGGTAGGACTTAGCTTCTACCTAGTGTCAGTCTGGGTAGTAGACTGTGGTCTATTGATCATATTGTTCGGGGGTGTTACAGGGCATTGCCTCTGATATCTGTATTCTAATAAAGGTGGTTTTAATGCAAATTTCTTGTGTCTGACCTTCTGTTTGTACTGGTTACTGTGACAGTACATAAGGGCCAATGAGTACTAAAGGTACAGGCAATCCAACTTCTCCAAACATCCTGTCCAGGATGGACTCACAGGATCAATGCATTGATCAATTGTCCTTGGCCATGCAGACTTAATTAAACCGCACGGCGCACCTTGATCGTTTTGCCCGGCAACCGGTGGCCTCCCCAGACTCGGCACCAGCTGTTCTTGTTAACCCTGAAGTTGGTGGTGCTAGAGGGTTAACTGGGTCTGCTCCATTACCTAAATGCTAGGAGGAGGAACCTACACTTTGCTGGGGGTTCCTTATGCAGCTGAGGATTTTCCTAGAGATGGTGCCGCATGCATGTCAGAGCAAGAGGAGTAAGGTGGGACTCCTGATTTCTCTCCTGTCAGTTAAGGCAATGGCATGTGCCAATTCTCTTTGGGAGACAGACAAACCCATAATTTACAATTTCGCAGAATTTGTGGCCTCATTCTGAAGGTTCTTTGATGTTCCTGGTCGAGCAATCTCCACTGCCAAAAAGCTGATGACCATCCGCCAAGGCACACGTACAGTGACGAAGAAAACAACAGAATTCTGTACCCTGGCAGCGGAGGTAGGCTGGAACAATGAAGCACTGGTAGCCGCATTTTCCCAGAGCCTATGTGACTCGATCAAAGATGAGATCGCAGTCCGTGAGCTGCAGAGTGATTTGGAGGAGCTGATTTCAGTTATCATTATGGTTGATACATGTATACGGGAGAGACCATCGTTCAAGGAACGTATGCGTAAGCCTCCACCCCAGTTGGCACCTAGCTTTGTAAACCCACCCAATCCTCCCTCACCTCCCATACCTCCTAGTACTGACTCCAATAGAGGAGAACCTATTCAACTAGGCTTCACACGCCTGTCGGTGGAGGAGAGGGCTCTCCACCGGAGGGAGGGTCTCTGTTTGTATTGCAGAATGACTGGTCACTTGTTTCTCTCTTTCCCAGTTCGGCTGGGAAACATTTGCACCTAGGGTTATGTAGTGAACAGACCCTAGGTGGAGTTTCACAGTCCCCAGAAACTCTTCAAGGCAAACCGATCCTTGAGGTAGTTCTGTCTTGGGGCAAGTCCTTGGTGATTGCTCCAGCCTTACTAGACTCAGGGGTCGCTGAACTTTTCATTGACGCAGATTTTGCAGCCCAGTACTCAATTCCGCTGCTTTCTCGCTCCTCTCCATTGGCTACTGAGGCTATCGATGGGAGGCCACTACAACCTGCTCAGGTTACCCACAAGACTCGTTCCTTGTCTGTAAGGGTAGGGGCATGTCATGTGAAGACCTTGCAGTTTCAGGTCATCTATTCTCCTCACTACGCCATTATCCTGGGCTTTCCCTAGTTGCAACTGCACAACCCGAGGGTTGATTGGCAAATGTGTGACATTGAATCTTGGTCCCCACAGTGCACTAAGACTTGCCTGCAGCAGCCTATGAGAATCTTGTGTACTTCTACCTCTTTACCTCCTGAGTATCAGTCTTACAGACAGGAGTTTAACAAAGTAGAGGCCAGTGCGTTGCCACCGCATAGGCCGTACGATTGTACTGCTGATCTGGTTCCGGGCACTAGATCTCCTAGAGGCTGGGTGTATCCCTTGTTGGTGGAGGAGAGCCGAGCTATGGAAGACTATGTGGCTGATGCCCTGTCCAGGGGTATTATTCGCAAGTCTTCCTCTCCTGCAGGGGCAGGTTTCTTTTTTTCTAAAAGGAAGGATGGGGGCTGAGACCATGTATTGATTTTAGATGCCTAAATAAGCTGAATGCCTACCTGTAATGGTTTTTCAGACACTCAGACAGAGGGTTAGGATAAAATACAATTTTATTACAGCAAAAAATAATAACAAGCTTGCCCCCTAGAGGCAGTACTGTGAATAGCAGAATATAGGCTACATATACCTTCACAGAACCAGGATACAGAACAGGGAATATATATATCTTAGTACAGATACAGAGCAGGCAAAACAGTGACTGGACACAAATGGTTAATTACAAGGGTAATCAGTCTCAAGTGTGGTGTTAGGCACGCCCTTGGTGAACAAGACTGCAGTAGGTGCTAGATCACACAACACCTTAAGTCCATTAAATGTGTAACGCTGTTGATAAGAGCTGGGACTGAGACTGAAGCTGCAGGGTAGTTGTTTGGTAGCCCCCACGGGCGTATAACGGAGACCAACAGTATTGGGATCACTTGAGCCAATAGCCCCCACGAGTGTAACGGAACCAACAGTATTGGAATTGCTTGAGCCAACAGCCCCCACGGGCGTAACGGAGACCAACAGTATTAGAATTGCTTGAGCCAATAGCCCCCACGGGCGTAACGGAGACCAACAGTATCGTGATAGCTTGAGTCAGTAACCCCCACGGGCGTAACGGAGACCAACAGGATCGTGATAGCTTGAGTTAATAGCCTCCATGGGCGTATACCGGAGACCAACAGTATTGGAATCGCTTGAGCCAATAGCCCCACGGGCGTAACGGAAACCACCGGTTGCTGCACTGCTTGCCAATAGCCCACGGGCATAACGGAGAACTACTGCTCTGCAGATGACTATGAGCCGCCGACTACCGAGGCCCACAACACGGCCGGCTCGGCAGAAGAAGAGTATGTGGCAAAGGCTTAGCAAGGGTTAAAGTGGCAGCGAGGTAGAAGGAAGCAACACAAGTGATCGGAGGCTCACTAGTAGTGATACGGCTCAGCAAGTGTCAATGAGACTCAGCTATACTTCACAATACAAGGAGAACGGAAGGCTCGGCTCAGGAGACGCGGCTCAGCAATGGTTAACACAGTAATCTCGAGAGGCTCAGATCCACACACTGCAGCGATCAGAATGTCGCTGAGGCGACAACAGGAGCTGTAGACTGGAGCGGCAGAAATCCAGAACAAGTCCAGGAGCAGGTAGTCGGCCAGGCCGGGTCAGGACACGGAGGAGATTCGCAGACAAGCCGGATCAGCAACGAGCAGGAACGTCAGCCAGGTCAGGTCAGATCACGGAGGAGATTCACAGACAAGCCAGATCAGCAACAAGCAGGAAGTCAGCCAGGCCAGGTCGGATCACGGAACAGGAACACAGGAGCATAGTCGGTACAGGCCAAGTCGGTACACAGGAGATCAGGAACACTGGAACACAGCAACAGCAATACTGGCTCTGAAACACCACTAAAGGGCACCTGACAGGTGCCAATGGCCAGAATAAAAAAGGTCACCAGGGGCAGCCCAACACAGTTCAACCAATCAGGGAGCAGCACAAGTGAGAGTGACAGAAAAGATCACGGGCACCGTGATACTACCCCATTCCGTTAATCACAGAGTTATTTGATCGAATTAAGTGCTCTACTGTATTTACCAAGCTAGATCTCAGGGCTGCTTACAACCTTGCAAGAATAAAAGAGGACCACGAGTGGAAGACAGCATTTAACACTTGGAGTGGATGCTATGAATATTTGGTGATGCCCTTTGGATTGTGCAACGCTCCTGCTGTCTTCAAGAGATTCAGTAACAATGTCTTGAAAGATTTGTTGCAAAGGTGTGTTGTGGTTTAACTGGAAGACATTCTCATATATTCTCCTAATATAGAGACCCATCGGGCTGATGTGTTTTTGGTCTTACAACTGTTGAGGGAGAACAAACTGTTCTGTTAAATGGAGAAATGTAAGTTCCATGGATCCCAGGTGACTTTTTTTGGGGACGTTATCTCCGCTTCCGGCCTAGCCATGGATCCAAAAAAGCTGTCTGCTCTCTTGCAATGGCCACTTCCTATGGGTTTAAAATTCATACAGCGGTTCCTGGGTTTCACCAATTACTACTGGAAGTTTATACGAAACTTCTACACCATGATTAAGCCACTCACTGACATGCTCAGAGGGGGCGAATACTTCAGACTGGTCACCCAATGCCCTGCGAGCCTTTGAGAACCTAAAGTCCACCTTTGCCAAAGCTCCAATTCTGTTCCACTCGAATCCCACCCTGCCCTGAACCCTGGAGGTTGATGCTTTGGAGTCTGAAGTAGCCGGCTTGCTGTCCCAGCATGTGGGCCATTACTTCCATGTAGGTTTTTTTTTTTTTAAATTGTCTAAATCTGAGAATCTGTATTATGTGGGCGATCGCGAACTGCTCGTCATTATTCTCTCTGTTAAAGAATGGTGGCATCTACTGGAGGGCACTAGTATCCCCATTCTGATTCTGATGGACCACAAGAATCTCACATACTTGTCTGAGGCCAAGAGATTATTTCCACGTCAGGCCAGATGGACCTTGTTCCTGTCTCTGGTTTCTTACCTTCCGGGCACTAAGAATATTAAGGCGGTCTCGGCAGTTCGGGGTGGATTCCAAGGAGAAGTGTCCTCCAACCCCTATCATTCCCTCCGATCAAATATTGGCTACTATTCGCACAAGTATTATCTCTCCTCTGGGTGAGGCGATATTAGCTGCTCAGGCTTCTGCACCTGTTGACAAGCCCAGAGGGAGATGTTTCATGCCAGAGTCTCTACGCACAAGATTATTGGAGACTTATCAATCCTTGAAGGCAGCTGGGCACATTGGTAGGGACAAACTCATATGGTCTATGTCTACACTCTTCTGGTGGCCTAGCCTGAGAACTGATTGTTTTGAGTTTGTGTCCCCCAGACACCTACCGGTGGGCCTCCTTCAACTCATTCCAAATGGGGAACGTCCTTAGTCTCACTTGCCTATCGATTTTATGGTGGAACTGCCAGTATCAGAGGGCTTCACAGTCATCCTTATGATAGTGGATCGATTTTCCAAGATGGAACATTTTGTACCTCTTAAGGGACTTCCCTCTGCAAGGGAGCTAGCCAAGATCTTTCCCAGAGAGGTGGTTCGTCTCCATGGTATACCTAAGGTGGTGGTCTCAGATTGCAGGAGCCAGTCTGGAGGTTTTTTTGCGGATTCAAAGCTCATTCTCCTCAGCTTACCATCCCCAGTCTAATGGTGCTGCTGAGAGGTCTAATCAAGTGTTGGAACAGTTCCTTCTTTGCTTCATTTCGGACCATCATGACAATTGGGCAAACCTGTTACCGTGGGAAGAGCTTGCCAGGAATTGTGCCGTTAATTCCTCCTCTCAGAATTCCTCATTTATGATAAACTACGGGTTTCAGCCTTCATTTCTCCTTAAATGGTTTTAGGCACAGAACATTCCGGCTCTGGATGAGAATTTGTGGGCACTCCGCTACACTTGGGCATGGGTTCAGAGATCCCTGCAAAGGTCCACGCAACGCTATAAGAGACACACAGACCATAGACGACTATCAGCTCCGGTGTTCCAGGTGGGAGAGAGAGTGTGGCTATCGTCTCGTAATCTTAACCTCCAGATGCCTTGTACAAAGCTGGCTCCTTGTTTTGTTGGTCCTTTTAGGGTCCTCCATAGAGTGAACCCTGTAGCCTATGCCCTTGAACTTCCTGCCAATATGCACATTTTGAATATGTTCCATGTGTTTCTACTTAAGACCTTGGTTTGTAACCGCTATGCTACGGCTCCTGTCTGTCCGAGACCTGTCTATGTGGGGGGTCATTAGGAATATGAGGTACAAAGCATTCTGGACTCTCACAGGGTTAGAGGTCAGATACAATATCTGGTTCATTGGAGAGGGTATGGGCCTGAGGAGCGTTCCTGGGTCGGTAAGAGAGATCTACATGCACCTGCCCTTCTCCGTGAATTCCACTCCTGCCCTTCCTCTGGTGCTGGTCCTCTTCCACGGGGGATAGGTCATTAAGAGGGGGGAAATGTCACAGTGTGCTTGGCAGCCATGCTGCCTCTTTCCCTGTGCCTCTCCTCATTGTTGTCCAGTGGTCACAGGTGCAGCCGCGCGTCTGTGACATTGCGCTTGTTTATACGCACAGAACCTATTCATCTGATTGCTTCCCACCTTGTATGCACCTATTTGAATGCCCCTGAGCCTAGTACCAGTTGCCCTTATGTGGTGTTCCAGTTAGTCTTTTTTGTCTGCTCCATTTCATTGTGAATCTTGCTTGGCTTAAGATCTTGCTCCATGTATAACCCTGGCTTGTCTGACTATCCACATCGGTACTACCTGTGGCTCTGGCTGATTCCTCTCCGTGTATGACCCCAGCTTGTCTGACTATCCACATCGGTACTGCCTATGGCTCTGGATGATTCCGCTCCATGTATGACCCAATCTTGTCTGACTATCCACATCGGTACTGACGTGTGGCTCTGGCTGACTACTCTCTCATTGTTGTCCCAGGTTGTCTGACTATCCTCTCACTACTGAACTGTGGTACAGGCTGACTACACGTCCTTGTGGCCTACGTCTGTCCAGCTATTTGTAGTACGGTACTGTGGCTGTACTGCCTATCTCTGACTGCCACCATCTGCTTTTAGTACCGAATGGAAGGACACACATAGCTCTGGGTGCTCAGCCCTCCCTGCAGATAGAACCATAGGCTAGGTTCTACATTATGCTCCTCCTTCAAGTAGAGCAGGCCTCTACCTAGTATAAGTCTGGGTAGTAGACTGCGGTCTATTGATCATACTGTTTGGGGGTGTTATGGGGCATTGCCTATGATATTTGTATTGTAATAAAGGTGGTTTTATTACAAATACTTGTGTCTGACCTTCTGTTTGTACTGGTTACCGTGACAGTGCCTTCATTTTTTCTCCTCTTCAGAAAGTCTAGCTCTGTTGATCGTTCCAGTTCCCATGGGTTCAGCAGTATTTTCTGCAGTTGCACATGGTTCGCTAGTCCAGGCTTGAGTTCTAAAGCGACTGCTTATATCCCTCTCTACTTGTCTTTCCTGAATTCTGTGATCGAGTTCAAAACATAAGGAAATGAGTCCCTCTAGATCCTCCAGTATTGACCTGCATGTCAGGTCATCCTTTAAATGTTCACTCAGTCCTCTTCTGAATGCTGCCTTAAGTGCTCCTGCATTCCAGTCAGTCTCATATGCCATTGTCCTGAATTCAGTGACATACTAACTCGATGATCGCACCCCTTGACAAAGTTCAGGTAATGCTGCCTCAGTTGCTAACCTTCTTCCAGGACTGTCAAAGATGGTTCTAAATGTCTTAATAAAGTTATCAGCATCTTGTAATATGGGTGAATTTTGTTCCACCAATGAGGATGCACAGGCCCAGGCCTAGTCCTTCAGGAGTGAGATGATGAATGTAACCTTGGCTGAATCCGAAGCAAAGGTTTGAAGTGAAGAGAACATTGATTTAAAACAAAACCTTCATTCTGAGGGTTTTCCAGAATATTTCTCTGGTAATGGAATTTTAGGAGGTTTAAAGTACTCTACTAATTCTTGCCAGTTTTGGATGGCTGAGGTAGTTGAAGCAGGGGCTCCTGCTTCTGTGGTCTGTGATGAGATTACTGTCTGGCCCATGATGATATCTAAAATATCTTCCAATTTTCTCTCAAGGCTCTGGAAATGGACTTCATGTGAAGCAAGGACCTGCTCCTTTGATCTTGACGAACCTGCATTCTGGAAAACTCTGCTGGGTCCATACTTTGGACTTGATTATTCTGTCACACTTGCTACAATGGGGGTACTGTCTTCCAGAGCTTGGGTGTGAAGCTGGGGAATGAGGCCCATAATAGTAGCAGGGTAGGTCTCTTTCCAAACTGAAGAGCTGGGTACAAGTCCTCCAGATGGAAGATGACCTGGATACGGCCTAGAGGATCCGCAGCAGAGAAAAAACAAGAAGGGAGCAAGGTTCAGGAGTAGGCAGAAAAAAGGCTAGAAGCAGGAGAACAGTTCCTAGAGTAATCTCAGCTGGGCTGATGATCAGATGAATTTGGCTGTACTGCTTGACAGGACTAGAGTATAGCTTAATCCCCACAATAATCTCAGCTGGGCTGATGATCAGATGAATTTGGCTGTACTGCTTGACGGGACAGGAGAGTATCTTAATCCATGCAGTAATTTCAGCTGGGTTGATGATCAAATGAATTAGGCTGTACTGCATGACAGGACTGGAGAATAGCTTAATCCCTGCAGTAATCTCAGCTGGGCTGATGATCAGATGGATTTGGCTGTACTGCTTTGAATGAATTAATTCAGTGAAAAAAAGAAAAACACTACTGGAGAGCAGTGTCAGTGTAGTATCCAATCAGGCCAGCTAGCAAGGAACCAATGCACTGGGATATACAGGTAAACCTGGCACAACAAGACACAACCAGTAGGGGGGGGCAGTAGAGCAGTATCTACTGACAACTGTACAAGGATGCTGGCTGCTGCCTCTGCAAGCTCTGTTATACAGAGATGAGATGGTATGTGCCAGAGTCCCAGAGCAAGCAGCCAAAGGAAGCACAGTCTGCAATAGCACGATGGGATGAGCAGAGATGCTGACTGCTGCCTCGACACAATCAGAGGGTCAAGAATGCGTCAGGATTTGCCGGAGTCCTGGAGCAGGCAGTCAGAGAACAAACTAGTCAGGAGGGAACATCCACAGTCTGCTGATAAAGGCAGAGTAGCGGAGAAGAGGAGAGAGGTCTGGAGAACCGGGTCCAGCCAGGAAAACAGGGTCATAACAGTTGCTCACCCAGTTTTATTCTTCCTACACAGCTGTTTCTATTTCAGTTAATGATTGTGTTTCATCCTACATATTAAATTGATGATCGTTGGCACGTTTGTTAAAATTGTTTAATAATACACCTGACTATATGCCTACACAATCCCTGACTTTTTGCAAGTGTATCTGGTAGAATTGATGCTGTTTTAAAGGCAAAGGGTAGCCACACCAAACATTGATTTGAATTTTGTTAATTGATAAAAATAAGCTGCTAACATGTCTACTTTTTAATGCATTCTTCACAGCATTTTTCACACCTACCTAAAACGTTTGCATTTATATATATATATATATATATATATATATATATATATATTATAGTCCCAACGATAGTTGTGGTACGTCAATGGTTGCTGCTATACATCAGTGTCCTCAATTCCACCTATGCACTGTAATGCATATATAAAACAAAAAGGAAGCTCCAAAACACTTGAGATGTGACAATATCTACTAGTATGACAGGTCCTTAGTATATCCTGGAGGTAGTAATCCACCCTTAAGGAAACCAATGGCGACCAAAATATCTAGGACCCAAGAGAAACAAGGAAATTCTGTGGTTCTTCAGATCTCTCTCAGCAAAATACAAAATATCACTCCTGGAGTTCTGGTATCTTAAGGAGAAAATGTACACACCGTCTAAGGGTAAAACTGTATGACAAAAAGAAAAAAAAACCCTATGCACACAGTATGAAATAACTACAGAAGAAAACATCTTATCCATGAAGTATCCGGGAGGTGACGTGATCAAGGAATTGAGTAATAGGACCAGGTGGCCTGTACATGACCGCAACATGCAAGGGGAAGGGAGAGAAGAGGCGAAGTGTGTGAACTTTGAATGTAGGGAAGGAGCGTGAGGGAGCAGTGGGGATTACCTGAAATATATGGTTAGGGGACAGCAGGATGCCTACTCCACCCCCCTGCCTGTTGCCAGGCCTGGGTGTATGCGTGAATTGAAGGCCTCCATGTGAGAGTGCAGCAGTGGAGGTAGTGTCTGACAATGTGAGCCAAGTTTCTGTGATGGCCAGGAGGTTTAGGGAGTGAGAAATAAACAGATCGTGAACATCTGCTAGTTTGTCACACACAGAGCGGGAATTCCATAGACCAAAGCAAAAGGGCGTGGTACAGCTATTAGGTTGTGGATGTTGCATGTGTGAGTGGGTTTTGCGGTACAGGAGAGAATGGAAGGGGGGCCTGGGTGAGGTGAGATGTCACCTGCAGCAAGCAGGAGGAGAAGGGGCAAGGATATAAGGTGGGAGTAAGATTTGAAGCAGTGGGGCATTTTTGCAGGGGTAGAAGGAGAAGGTGGTGATAGGTAGCAGAAGAATGAGAAAAGTTTGTGGGAGCAGAGAAGTGGTGAGGGAAGAAGTGAGGGTGCAATGAAAATAGAGTGACTCTTAATGTGGACACAGAAGGAGGAGAGTCTTATGCAGGTGAGAAAGACGATGAGAAGGCAAGGAGCTAATTTGGCCATAGTGAGGTTAATGCATTGGGCAGTAGAATTTGTGCAGCAATCTGTAATCCAGGAGAGTACTGGATGACTTGGCAAACAAGGGTCAGTCCAGGTGCAGAGGGTGTAGGTGCCAGGGAGGGTGAGGAGAGTCTGTTGCAGGACTGTAAAGTATTTTGTGAGGGTAGGAGTCAGTTCAGGGTTAAATGAAGCAATCTGTTATTGACCAGTAGCGGTAGATGTTGTAATGGTTAATGCTAGTGGGAGAAGAAATCAGGATCAGTTTTTTTTCCCATCAGCAGTTAAGTGGTTAATTGTGCAGTTTATGAATTCAGTCCTGGTAATTCTGGTTTCTTTGCATCAGGTGTTCAGCAGTTTTGATAAAAGATGCAAATGTCAGTGATTGGTGAAAATAGATGTTTCTTTGGTCTGAATCCAGCAAGAGTAGTTCTTTAGTTGATAGTGGTCTGTCCTCAGTCCAACTCAGTCCAACTCACTGTTATGTTGACTTAATGACCTGAATTTAGGACATGATACACTGCAACCTTATATAGGGAGGTCTAGGGCCTGGGATACAACACAGCTGATTCCAGTCAAGCAGATTTGCACATCAGAGAGAGAGACAGGGCATTGGAGGTGTGAGTTTAGAAAGACAAACAGGAGGAAGTTACAATCCACTAGAGATGAGATTCCAAATAGCAAAAGACAGCTTGCAATCAATAAATGATATCATGCCTATTAACATGTCTATTTTTAAAAGTGTTCTTACTTTTAAAGCATTTTTTATACCTTCCTAAAACTTTTACACATTACTGTATATATATATATATATATATATATATAGGTATAGATATATAGGTATAGATATATAGATATAGATATACATAGAAAGATGGATATTATTATTATTATAGTCATGTATTATTTCTTTTTACACTGTCAAACAAGATTAATACTTTTTTTATTGGATTAATTACTTTTATTGTATTTATTATATTCTTTTAGTTGTTCCTTGTGATCTAGAAGTTTTCTTCTGAACCGCTGAGTGTGTTGCCTATAGCAACATTTATACGTTTACCGAGAACAATATTAAGAATTATGACAGTTGGTTTCAGTGGAGCTAGGATGCAGATACAGAGAAATATCTGACTACCATTTGTGTTCTTTCTTTTACCCACTTGGAGCTTAATTGGAAATTTTTTCTACTGTTTTGTTTGCCTTCTTCTGGAACAAGACATCAAAGGCTTAACTTAATGGTCACCTTCAGTAAAGGAAGGGGTTAATTACAGTAAGGCTGTTAAACTGTAGTATTCCTTGACCAATAATGTGGTAATGGCAGATACAATGAGTACATTTAAGAAAATATTAGATGAATTTATAGCAGAAGGGAACTTACAGAGTTATACTTAGTAGTAGGTTACCCAGTAGGTAAAATTAAGACCCATTTTGGAGTTGGGAAGGCTTATATTGTTCTCATTTTATGAGTTATAATTTGGCAAATGGTTTGTTTGATTAAACTTCAGTATATGTTTATAAGTCTGTATAAATAAAATGTTTGGTCTAAGTAATTTATTCAGTTACATCAAGAGCACCCCCCAGCAACACCACATGAAAGTGTATCCCTAGTGTAGCTACATCTCAGTTATAAGCTCTGTGGTGTCTTATGTTTAGCTCCAGTTCAACTCTAAGCTCCGTAATATCAACATTGTAGCTCAATTTCATTTGTGAGCAAGTGTAGTTCCAGTTCAGTTGTAAGCTCTATGGTATCTGTAGTATAGCTCTAGTTTAATTGTAAGCACTGTTATATCACAAGTGTAGCTCAATTTCAATTGTAAGAGCTGATATATCACTAGTGTAGCTCCATTTAAATTCTAAGCTCTGTTGCATCACTTGCGTAGCTTCAATTTAAATCTAAACTCTGTAGTATTACTATTACAGCCCTGTTTCAATTGATGGCACTTGGTATTGTATTTCTAGCTCAGTTTCAATTGTAAGCCCTGTGTGTTACTAATGTAGGTAAATTTCAGTTGTAAGCTCTACGGTATAACTAGTGCAGTTCCATTTCAACTGGTATCGATTGTGATAACTAATATAGATCAATTTCAGTTATATGCTCAGTGGTAATTCAAAACTAGTAAGGTCAAATGTTAAAAAAAATAATAATCGGATTGCCATATAACCCCTCAAGTAAATAATACATGAAAAAAGCAAGCTGCAAGGCAATACTACACAAATTGTGCATATGTTTATATTATTTTAAAAAGTATTGAATTACAAACTGATACTTCCATTACTTCACAATATTAATGCCAATTATAAAATTAGGGGGTGAGCAGAGGCATCCACAGAAATGTTTCCTGTGGGGGGGCAAAGCCATAATATGAACTCCTGGCCAGGCCCTATGTTTATATGGAGGAGGCAAGAAAAGTGGGTGGGGCAAGTGCCCCCCATGTGCCCCCCACCCATACACCCATGAGGCTGAGGTGGAATAGTGGGATGGTTTGGTAGCAGAAATGGGCCACTTGATTGTACTTACCCCCCAAGCCAAAAGTTGTCAGCCCTCCCCTGGATTCTCCCCTTTTTTTAGTAATGTCACATTCATATTAGTAGGAACTTGGAGGAGCTATCGCTATTAGTAGGAAAAAAAGAAACACAAGGGGGGATTTTCATAGTGTAGTATATCAAAACCAAATAATTAACTTGAGTGAAAGAAACTCACATTATGAAATTGCTGCTTGTGACAATAGTAGCTTATCAAGTCTGTGGAAAATACTGGCACTGTCTCCACATAAACTGTTGGAAATCAGCCACTCAAACTCTCCAAAGTAGAAGTCTTCTGAAACAACTTAAAGAAACAGAAACAGTAAGCGGGAGGAGAGCAACAAATGTAACGATACTGAAACAATCTTGAATATCGTAAGAAAGTGCTCACTGTACAACCAGTTCTTATGTTGATCAGAAACATAGGATAACCATAAGTAAGGGCTTTAAATTACATAGCATTTATAATCATTGTGAAGAGAGACATCACAATGATCCAGTTGTTACTAAAATTATACCCATTGAACATGTTAAGACATCATCTGGATATAATAGGTAACAATGTTTAAATAATAGAGAGGCATTTTGCATCATCAAGTTGAGGATTCTATACCATGAAGGTCTCAACGAGGTAGTGGATATCACATATTAGCATATTCTTTCCATTTTTCTTTAACATGTTCTTTCAACCAATTCGATTTTTGGTATAATATACACTTCAGTAGGTTTTAGTTTGTGAGGCTCGGGTTCAGGGTATTTTCAGTATAGCATCACACAATAATATTTTATTTCATCACACATCATATTTACTATTCTATCTTCACATCAATGTTTTTGGTTTTTATTCAACATATCCATTGTATTTTGAAATTTTTGTAATTTAGATTCCATTCCATATACTGTTTTTTATGTTGAATAAAAAGCAAAAATATAGATGTGAAAATTAAACATTACTATCCCTTTAATATATATATATTTTAAGGGGAATTTCTTTTGTAGGGTTCAGTTAGTAACTTCCCTGTTTATATCTTGGGGCACTTGTTTTATAATTAGAGTGATTTATGATCATATCAATTTGATGATGGATGACCCTTATAGAATTAAATGAGTTATATTTCTATGTGTGTGCTTTAGGGTATATATATTGGTTTTGTAATTTATATATATTTGTAAGTTCTTTTTGCTGTCATATAGTGCTGCATCTGCTGTGCCGGTAAACCACTTGGCCATAGATGCAGTTTTGGCGCCGTTATCATTTCCAATACCACCAAATCTGACAGTGGGTCTGTTTACATTTAAAGAGCACCTACATTATTTCAAAAGAAACACGGCTGATAAAATTAACCAGGATTATAAGGAGATTAAGGTGTATAGGTGGTTGGCATGTACATCAGAAAGGCTTCTGTGGTACACCAGAGACATTAAATACAAGCAATTAATTTGTGCATTTTAATAACATAGACTTATCTCTGTGCAACTCTTCAGGATCTGACACAGAGATCCCAGAGAAATGGTGACGGTTACCAATAAATAAAGGGATAACCTAGAGTTGTTCTTTGGGGGACACCACTTACAAAACATGCTTGTAATGCCACAAAAGAGGAGGGGGACAAGAGACATAAACCCAGAGAAAACTTCCATAGTAGGAAAAAAGTAGTATTTACTCTTATCATACTTTGATAGACACAGATATGTGCATTCTACAAAGGGTTTGATATTTGTCTCCAAGACAAAACACAATAAGTTCAAGTCTGCTATTGACAAATACAAATTTCAGAGAAAATGAAGTTAAAGATTTTTTGAAAGAGAAAAAGAGTTATACCAGGCCATTAGTGATTTAGCCAGTAATCCTAATAAACTCAAGGGAGAGGCGATCACACATATGGATTATGTTTACTATAGATACAACATACTTCTACAGCTCAGAGACAAAAACGCCTAAAGAAGACTGCAAAGGGATCTAATGGGGCCTTAAAAATAGAAAATAGATATAACCATAGCTAGAGCCTTGACATGGGAGGATTACAAAACAGTCTAATGATTTTTTTTAACAATAGTGTCCAATATTGTACACTATTCCCAAAATGCATAAACTCCCTGGATAACCAATAATCTCATCAATGGGTTCATTATTACAACAGTGCATAATATATAGATTTTCATTCCCAGGCATTGATGATGCATATGAAATCTTACATCAGAGACAGTATGTGTTTTATTAACAAATTTACCCACAGAATACACATTAGCTACATTAGACATCAGTGTCCAGATGTCCAGATGTCCGGACCCTAATGTAGCTGGATAGAGGTGCTGGGAAGCATAGTTCACGAGCATTTATGGTGTCACCTATCCCTTGCTGCGGGCAAAACTGGATAAAGGTGCTGACCAGACTGGGAGCAGATGCACACTGGTGTTGGTCTCGGCCAAAGGACCAAGATGCAGACCTTTTACGCTCACACTCAATGGAAAAAGATCTGCCCATGCTAGCAGGATGAGACTGCTTAAGGTTCGACCGTAGGGCAATGGGGGCTAGCCCTTTAAATGTAGCAGGCTGGGACTGCTTAAAGTTTGACCGTAGTGCAATAGGGACCAACTATTTAAATGTAGCAGGCTTGGATTGCTTAAGGTTTGACTATAGGGCAATAGAGACTAGCCCTTTAAATGTAGCAGGGTGGGACTGCTTAAAGTTCTCCCAAAACACATAATGAATATTTGTCATCATACAATGGTGAAGGAGATGGGGTCAGACAGCAATGACAAGTGTGAAGGAAATCCGACCATATTTTGAACAGAATACAGTTTGGATCGACAAAACTCGAATAACCCCAAAGATAGAGTAAAGCAGAGCACTACCGCCACCAAGTGATCGACTAATACTAGTTACACTCCTACACCACATGTACCCAAAGGTATATAGGGCAAACAAAGTCAAAGTAACAGATCGACAAGGAGGATAAATAAACTCCCCCTGCTACCTCCGACACTTTGACAGTGTGATACACAACATCAATCGGATATTTAACAGGCTCGTGATTTGCTGGCAATATCTGTTTGGAGTATACTTGCTTAGGTCATAGACTGCTGACAGCAGGCTAAGCAACATCTTTTCTGGGGATCAAGAGTTAGCTGTTATTAACATTCAGTATCTGCAGGTCTAGTGCACACTTTGATTACATGTAGCCTGTTACATCATTCTGTAGCTTTGGTTGTAAGACTACATGACTAGATTGGGAGTGTGTTAGATTCTCTTCATTTTTCCTTTTTAATTCTAATAATAAATGTTATATTTTATATTTACTTTATTTTAGCTATGGGGATGTAATGGAATGGCCTATATCGTTATCAATATAGGGGATTTCAAGTGTGCCTTTTTGAAGTAGATTACTTTTTCTTTTTTTTATTGTTTGATTATTATTACTATGTGGTACTTTCACCTATATATTCTATTTTTGGGTGTGATTCCCCCCCCAACATATATTGGTGGTGCAGGAATCTCCTAAAATGTTCTTCTTTATTTACAACTACAGCAGAAGAAGACACAGGTTCAGTAGCAGCAGAAACAGCTCTAGCAGCAGCAGCAGCTAATTCTTCATCAGCAGACATACCCCAGCCAGATGTACGTCATCATCAGATGAACCCACATCTTCACATGAAGGTCAAAGTGGACCACAAAACATATCAATAGGCAATTCATTCTAAGAGACACTAACAGATGAGCAACACTCTCTTCTGCCACAATCACAAATCCCACCAGACATTCCTTGTGCATAGCAGGCATGGGCAGAACTGCAGCATGCTATTCTATTTGAGAGACAGAGAAAACAGTATCTAGTTTAGGTAGTCTTGCAGGCAGAAATTTTGATCTCTGTGCTTAGGGAGTCTGAGGGAGTGTTCAGTGAGAAGGAGATTTACCCAAAATACCCTATAATCTTGTTTGACTGAGAGAGGTAGCTGTGATCCAAGTTCCTTCTTGATCTAGCTGTTATCTCTGTATTAGGGGAGAGTGGGGGTGTGTGAAAGGAGCAAAGAAGATTTACCTCAAATACCTCAAAATTTTGTGTGACTGAGAAGTCCATGATAGAGACAGTTAAAAAAATTATTAAAAATAAAATAAAATGGTTTGATTATAGGGACCCTGACCTGAGCTGTGACTTAGGGCAACAGCTACTAGAATAGACTGAGTATTTTGAAAATGGTGAGACATCACACAGACAGTTCTGTTGAGCATTTCACTGTGTGAAGATGTCCAGCAAATGTACTAGAGGCAGGGGTAGTTTAAAAGGAGTAGTAGCAGTGCAAGCACTTGTTAGTAAAGTGGTAAACCAAAAACTGACTGCAGCCAAGGTTGCTACAGTATACACAATAAATGATGATAAGCCTTCTCCTCAACAGGAGGCTGTTTTTCAAAATCACATAGAAAGTGCCAATAATATCAATAAACCATCTAAGAACGCTGAAGAAGACAAAAAGTAACTTTCTATTTTTGATGGCATAATGGAGTAGCAGTTCAACCAGCTATTGTGCCTGACAATGTGAGAAAAAACACCAGTCATCAAAGTAGTGGAGAATGTGCTATAAGGGCAAAAAGTCAAAATAAGTTGTTTGATACTTCAAAAAGCCTGGAGGAATATAAAAGTTGTGAGGGAAGAGCGGCAGGCAATGTAGCGGATGACATCATTATTGATGATGTTGATCTAGAATATATCCCTCCAGCATCCTCCTCTTCTACAGATACAGATGAAGTTGAGAATGAGAGAGATGATGCCATGTCCATTGCATTGTTGTTTTCAAAGGCTTAAAATCAACATTGTGAATGACTGGAAATAGAGCGATAATTATGTATCCCCAAGTAGTGCTCTTAGAAAAACAGTGACATAGTTGATGAGGCTAAAAAAAGACATACGTCCATCAAGTCCAGCCCACACCAAATCATTCTACCCAAGTAGTGCACTTAGCAAAACAGTGACATAGTTGATGAGGCTGAAAAAAGACATAAGTCCATCAAGTCCAGCCCACACCAAATCATTATCTCCAAGTAGTGCACTTAGCAAAACAGTGACATAGTTTATGAGGATGAAAAAAGACATGCATCCATCAAGTCCAGCCAACACCAAATCATTCCTGATTTCAGAGGAAGGAAAAATAACCATTGAATCTATTTCCAATTAAGGCCCAAATGGGTAAAAAAAAGTCCTTCCTGACTCCATATGGTAGTCGGATATTTCCCTGGACCAAAATCCTATCTGCTTTGAAGCCAACTGTCATAATTCTCAGTATTGTTCTGCGATAGATAGGTATCCATTACATTTTTGAAAACAGTTACAGTATCTGCAAGCGCAGCATCCGGAGGCAAAGGATATGTAACTTTACTGCTCTTACTATAAAAAAATCCTGCCTTAGTTTTAGTTAAAAGCACATTTCCTCTAATCTTAATGGATGATCTTTTGTTCTTAGCTCAGCTCTTTGAGTTAATAGTTCATTGGATAGTTCTTTAGATTGAACTTGAATATATTTGTAAATGGTAATCATATCTACCCTTAGAGGTTTCTTCTCTGATGTAAACAAACCCAGTTTGGCCAGTCTCTCTTTATAACTCAGATCCTTCAATCCCTCTATCAGTTTTGTTGCACATCTCTACATTTATTCCATTTCAATAATGTCTTTAAGAAGTAGTGCCCAAAACTGTATTCCATTTTGTAGATAAGGTCTTACCAACAATTTATATAGCGGTAGAATTATATTTGCATTCCGTGCATTTATACCCCTCATCTGCTACTTTTCTGTTCATTCAGTTTATCTAAATCTTTCTGAAGAAAAAAAACACTTTCTTTTATTACATTACTTTCAATTCCCACTTCTATATCACTAGAAGTGTGTGGAACTGTGGTGTTCAAATCAATGATGAGTACATATAAAGGTATTTCTAAACTGAAATACTTTTAGAAAAGTATCTGTCATTAACTAAAAGTTTACACATTACCCCTAAGACACGATAATGATGAATGTTATACAGCAGGCTCTACACGTATAACACAGTGACCCAAGGACATTGCAGGGTGTGTCATAGCAATACATGACCTATTTAGTTTAATCAGCCCTCAAGCCACCCTACCTTTGTAATGTGTGTCACCGAGTTTTAAAGCCATATTGGAAATATGTAAAAGTGACTCAAAGATGAAGAGGAATTAAGAATGCATAAAAAATGTAAGTTGCCCTCGATCCAACAGTGTTCCTTTGATGCTAAAATACATGTTAAATGGGAATTGATGTCAACAATGTATACTTGAAATTTCTAGTTTAGCTTTTCTCTGAGATTTCAGTGAGATAAAAGACTCTGATTATTCCTAATATAAACCTACAGAGGGATATATTTCAGAAAAAAATATCACATTTTGGTTCAATTATCTGTAAAATGTATCTCTGGGATCTATCAGGAGCACTCTCACTATTCCCTGAGCTCTGTGGAGATCAGAACAGACCTCAGGAACTGATTTCACTCATAGAACTGTATTAAGTAAGTTAAAGAGGTGCAGTTTTGGAGCAAATAACCTTCTGCACAATAGCAGATAAATAATTCCCCAAATTCCCAATGATTCCAATGTGTTATTAGCACCTTAAAGCTTTGATAAGCATTGATAAGTAATATAATTCAAGGGGTTAAAATCCCCTTTAAATGATTAGAAATGCCTCTAGTATTCACACCCCTGCAAGCTTCATATACATGACCCACCCTCAATGGTTGGGTAAGGGTAATGCCCTCTGTATAGGAATAGGGAACATATTAGACAGAACCTTTATCTACATTCCTATAACTAGGTGTTATTATTATTTTACTTTACTTATAAAGTACCAACTTGTTCCTCATCACTGTACAGTAGGAAGTAGAGATACTGAGACGGTTAACAGTTCAGTTATAACATGGAATCAGAGGGCCTTGCTCCTAAGAGACTACATTCTAGAGGTAGGTTGGGACACAAAATGTGTAAGTGCTATAGGGTGTAAGTGCCTCCAGCCACATAAACTGAATGTCAGTGGAAGGGATGGTGAAAGATTTTACTTCAAAAGCAAACCACACAAAAAATAACACTTCCCTCAGAAATCATGTGAAAGTGCAGCTTTTTTAAAATGTTATTTGCATTGATTCAATGAAAGTAATATAATTCTCCCCACACACACGTTTAGTGTTTCCCACGTGTATTCCCACTGTGCTAATTCGCCATTATTAAAGGGAATGTCAGTTTCTAGCATGTTGTCAGCCTTTGTAATACACTAGATACCTATCAGACACTCAAAGGATTAATAGCTATCTTAGAGGCAGACAGATAAATGAAGTGAGCTTGATTTAAGGAATATTGGTTGTAAGCAGATCTCTGGAGAAGTGGGGTTCAGAGAGTGTGGGTGTGATTTGTTCACAGTGGCAGGAACAGTAACAATTTTATATACACTTGCCTACTATTATTAGTACTATTGCAACATACAGCGCAAGTAGTAGTGATGATGTAAGAAATAGCAGTCCTACAGTAAACCCTCAGTCTAATAAATCTATTATAGAAATACTTCACTTATGACTGTAAAGCTAATCATGTTGCTATATGTTGTCTTTGTCTACAAAGAAATTACACACACATACTCCATACAACCGCGAACAACTTTCTCCCCTTCTTTGCCTGTCTGTATAAGTCTACACACAGCAAATGTTAACTAAACAGCTTTCCCTTTCTCTCTTAACTTGACTGCAGTATTATTCTTTACTGTACTGTACAGTACAGGTTGAGGATAGATCTGTTAGCTTCAGAATCTGCAGTTTACAAAAAAGGATAAAGTGTACTGTAAAGCAGCTGCTGCAAGCGTGCATCTCCACACATCAGTATATGTTTGTCCTTCTTCTTACATTTGTATGAAAACACAGAGTATGTCAATTAAGGTGTGCTTGACTTGGATATATGATATATCTGTCTGCAAAGTATATCTGGGACTCAGTCAGTCATAGCAGAGGCTCAAACAGCTCAGGGAGAAACTTGGATCACCTGCCTTTCTAACAGTTACTGTTGCTTATCAGACAAAGGTCTTATTTATTTTTTTAAATCTCCTTCCTTCTTTCACTCCACCCCACACACAGAGAGCAACTGTAAGCGCTGCTTGCCTTACCGACGCTCGTGTAACTGCCGGGTTGTGCGGCTCGCGTGGATGGAGGACCGGTGCGCTCTGGCGTCTGTCCAGGCGACCGTCCTCCTCGTTGCGCCCTCTGGCGGCTCCTGCCGCATCAGAACCAGGTCGCAACGTCATCAGGGATTCCCTGATGACATCACGACCTGGTTCTTAAAGTGACAAGCATACATTATGCTCCACCTCTAGGGGTGGAGCAATCTGATTAAAAACTGCCTGGACACCACTTCAGCTGCCCGTTCATGGTGTTCCAGTGCAGTTGTTACTGTGGGCTCTGTGTGAGATCCAGTTTGGCTGACTATCCATTCTGGTGTTGACCTGTGGCTCTGTCCGACTACCCGCTCTGTGTATGACCCCTGGGCCTGTCTGACATCCAATCTGGTGCAAACCTGCGGCTCTAGTTGACGAACCTTACTGTGTATGACCCCTGGCTTGGCTGACTATCCATTCTGGTGTTGACCTGTGGCTCTGTCCTACTACCTGCTCTGTGTATGACCCCTTGGCCTGTCTGACATCCAATCTGGTGTGAACCTGTGGCTCTAGTTGACCAAGCTTTCCGTATTTGCTCCTATGTGTATACCACCTTGACATAGCCTGGGATTGTCAACTGCGCAACCAGCATACAAACGGTCCAGGGGATAACCTAGGATTGTCCTTGGTGGCTTGGCATACTTCCTTTAGCAGTTGGACCTCTGCGGCCTCCAGGTGCGGACCTGTGGTGCAGCTGGTCTTACTGGTACATGGTCTGTACAGGTGCGAACCTGCATATCCTCCGTGCGCATTGGGTCGCTGGATCCGTTGTCCGTACAGGTGTGTACCTGTAGTGTGTCCTCAGGTGCGGACCTGAGTCTCCCATTCTATGCTGCTGAATTCCGTCAGTACCATAGTACCTGTTTGATCCATCCTGAAGTCCTCTCTTGGCCTGTATTCTGTGCTGACTTCATTGTCCTGTCTTATTGCTAAATAAAGATTGTGTTACCTAAGTACTGGTCCATTCTCATTATTGAATCCGTGACAGCAACTTGGCTATCACTAAGACTCCTATAAAACAACTCCAATTCCTCTTTACCTGTCTTTTCTAATATCAAAATACAGCTGCTCTCTCTCTCTCCCAAAAACGAACTGGCATCATACAGGAACCTGACACCTGTTTCATACTAGCATGATGGGAATACATGGGGAAACTTTCCAAGCTTGTGTGGAGGGTGAAACATTATTATCATTGATTTCAGTGCAATGAAAAAAGTGGGAAAAAAATTCAAAATTCAACTTTTGTGGGAATTTTTCAGCATGGCGTGGGAGTGCCATATTTCTCATATTTCACTCTTGAGGAGACATTTTTAACTCCTCAGGATCTCAATACTGTTATGTTTGCTTCCATGGCCATAAAATCCAGAATAGACTGAAGTTATCTCTAGAAAAAAGACACTAGGGCAAAATTATAGAGACCATTATGCTTATCTATGCAGATGCATTCATACACATGTAATAATTTTTGTTCTAACTGTATAAAATATATGGTTTTTAAAATAAAAAGATTGTTATTTCTTTACATAAGCCTTTGCTATGTTGTTAGTACATTTTACTGAACCAGCTGCAATCCACTTTGGTTTCTTGTCTCTGGAAGTCTGTTGAGCCAGCAGAGCTGTGGCCCGTTGACCCTATATTTTCACAATTTGTGGTAGCAGTGGGATTTTGCACCATGGTTCAAACCATCACAGGTGAATTGGGTGAGAGAGTATAGCAGATGGTGATGGCATAACACACTGAATGCCTCCAGACTATGCTGCACTTTTGGAAGCTTGTTTTTTGTGAGCTGTCTCTCCATCACTTCTACCAGTGGCTGGGAGACTTGGTGGATGAGGACTTGCAACTGGGGAAAATTATGACTTCCACCACAACACATACCTAGCTCTATGAGTGAAGTGGTGATTATGTTACTGTAGTATTCTTAGGATGCTTAGATCCTAGAGACCTCAACAAAGCAATTAAGCGGTCCCACTACCCTTTGCCTATGCTTGAGGATGGCACGCCCAAGCTGGCAGGCGAGCAGTATTTTAGTGTCCTAGATGCCAGATCGGGATATTGGGCCATAAAACTTACTGAAGAATCATCCAAACTGACCACTTTTAACATTGTTTTCGGTCGTTACAAATTTAACCGCCTTCCTTTCAGATTAGTCACTGCCCAAGATGAGTTCCAGTGTAAGATTGACAAAGCCTATGAAGGGTTAAATGGTGTAACTGAAATAGTTGATGATATCCTAATTTTCGGTAAAACAAAAGAGGAGCATGACAAAAATCTCAAGGCCATGCTGCAATGTTCCAGGGAAAGAGGTGTCAGACTTAATCCTGACAAAAGCATCATATGCTCCACTCAGGTAAGCTATTTTGGACACATACTGTCAGCTGATGAGATTAAGCCTGACCCTGTAAAAATGTCTACATATGAAACCACCCACAGACAACGGTGAATTAGGAACTTTACTAGACATTATTAAGTATTTGTCAAAGTTTGAACCTAATTTATTTGAAGTCAGTGCTCCAATGCAACAACTTTGAAAGGAAACTACTGAGTTCATCTGGGACACTCAGCAAGATGAGGCATTCACCAAAGTAAAGGATTTGCTCACATTCAATCCGGGACTGGCACTCACGTATTTTGACCCTCACAAGGAGCTAAAGTTGCAGGTTGATGCTTCTAAATACGGCCTTGGAGCAGTATTACTGCAAGACGGTAGGCCAATTGCATACGCATCCAAGTCACTCACAGACAGTGAAATCAATTATGCGCAGATTGAAAAAGAACTGTTTGCCATCTTATTTGGCTGCAAGCGTTTCCACCAATATATTTATGGCCACCATATTGTCGTGGAAAGTAGCCACAAACCATTGGAATCTATTATATGAAAAACAACGGTTTCCAGCCCCCCAAAGTTTCAGAGGATGATCTTACAGTTGCAGAAGCACAACTTTGACATTATCTATCGTCCAGGAAAAGTAATTCCTGTTGCGGACACATTATCCAGGAAGCCACTGTCTGACGAGGACCCAAACACCAGCAAAGGCATGGATGTGCAGGTACACACCATATACAGTAACCTTCCAGTCAGCGATCCGTAGCTGAAGGAAATTAAAGTACAGTCAAAAAGAGACATGCAATTCCAGGCACTAAAAGGCAGCATACTCAATGGTTGGCCTGATGATAGGAAGCAATGCCCTCCAAGCATACTGGAATATTGGAATCACAGAGGTGAGCTATCATACCTCCATGACATAATTTTTAAAGGTGGAAAAACTGTTATCCCACCAAGCCTGCATCCAGAGATTTTCACATGTGTACATGCCAGTCATCTAGGCATAGAGAAATTTAAACAGAGAGCTCATGACGTCTTATTCTGACCAGGTATGAGGAAGGAGATTGAGGAAATTGTGAGCAAATGCCCTATCTGTCTTACTTACCACCCTTCAAATGTGAAGGAGCCAATGATAAACCACAGGGTACCGAACAGATCATGGCAAATAGTTGCCACGGATCTATTTACTTGGAGGAATGAAGTTTACCTCATCACAGTTGATTATTACAGTTCGATTTTTTTAAATGAGCAAGTTACAAAGCACCACGTCAGCTGCTATAATACTAAAAGCTGTTTTTGCAAGACACAGAATCCCTGAGACAGTTATCTCAGATAACGGCCCACAGTACATATCCAGTGAGTTCACAGCATTTGCCAATACATGGACTTTCAAACACATTACCTCAAGCCCATACCACCCACAAAGCAATGGATTGGCAGAAAAGTCCATACAGACTGCAAAGACTTTGCTGGAAAAAGCTAGAGCAGGCAGGAAGGATCTTTTCATGAGTCTCCTGGAATACTGAAACAGCCCCATTGATAACTTCAAAACACCAGCTCAGTTACTCATGAGCCATCACCTGAGATCCACACTCCCAAGCACCAACCAGCAACTGATACCTAAAGCTGTTTGCCACAAGACTGTCAGAGCTAACAGGCTGCACCATCAGCAGCGACAGAGGAGTTATTATAACAGGTCTGCAAAACCCCTATCAAGGCTCACTAAAGGATAGAGAGTACGGGTGCAGGAGCAGGGCCAATGGAAACCAGCTGTGGTCACGCAAACAGCTGACACAGCCAGGTCGTACCATATACGATGGTACTGGTATACAGGCTCAACATGCGCTACTTCCTAGATACCCGTGATTCACACAACATCAGTGAGGATACAGTATCTCTACCTGAGAGTACCGAGTCAAGCTATACACTATCGCAACACGAGTCATCAAAAGTCACTGGCCGCAAGTCAGAGGTTTAGAGGCATTGCCCACATCTATCCCCTACTGGACATCAAATCAAGTCTAGACACATTCTGGATGTATAATCACATTTAGTAGGCATGAAGGACTCAGATGGAATTATCTTGTATATATGTTATATTTACTTTGAGATAATATTATAAGACTTTATGTATTATATTATTGCATATTACTGGTAACCATTTATATGTTGTTAATGTTGCATTTTCCTGACTAAAACTTATACATTGCATATATTACCTAGTACATATTTGCAAGTATTCTATATTAATTATTGTTAATTTTTAGGAGGGGAGATGTAGTATTCTTAGGTTTGGCTCCAGCCAATCAGTTTATAGTAGGTGTGGCTACCACACTTTAATGTGTAGACACTTCCTGGTTTTTGTCAGTTAGAGCAGTACTGTTATTTTATGAACATGTTATATATCGTATTTCTGCTCAGAGAAATAAACCAGCAACTGTTAATATAATAATCAGTATTGTACTTGTATTGGATACTAATAATAAGCAATAACAAGCATTACAGTTACCTAAGCCAGGGAGGGGCAATAAGCAAAGGGAATCATATAAGCTAATTGTTATGAAATGAACTAAGGGCTAGAACCCATTGTCAGGACCTTGAGGGATACTGACCCAGAACACAACATGTGAGGACTAGTCTCTGCTAAGCAGTAGCCTGGGATCTCTGCTAGGAAGAGGTGCAGTGGAGTGTAGATGGCCACAAGAATATCCTTGCTGCTGCTCAGAGCCGGTAAATTAAATCGTTGACCACAAGGTTGAATGTCTGACACCAGAAGAACCGAAACTAGACTAGGAGGAATGTACCTGCAATTTGTAGGAATAACAGAGACTGTAACAAGAGATGGATGAAATGTCATGTTGTTTTGCAAAGGGAATATTCATGGTAATCCGACAATTTACAGCATTTTGCTTGGAAATCTCCTTGCAATAAAAACCCCATAAAATGTCCATAATTTCTTTAATCCTAATAAATTTCCTGCAAGAAAATTGCTAATTTCCGGCTATGCCCAATATTTATTGCTGGGGGATCAGACTCAGTGTGGTTCTATGGTTACCAGTGCAGTGTGACAAGGCTGGGATTTGGAGGACAGCATGTGTCGTTCTATGGCAGGTCTGGAGTTTCAGGATGTGTGGTTTTATGGCTACAGTGGGACAAGTCTGGGGATCATTATGTTCAGTACTGCCAGTACAGATGTACCTGTCTCTCTATGGCAGTGGTGGGCAACATGAGGCTCTCCAGCTGCTGCCAAGCTACAACTCAGCATCTGAATGGACTCACATTGTCCATCGCTATGGCTACTAGTGCAGTGTGACAAGGCTGGGGGGTAAGTATGCATGGTTATTTGGTTAAAGTGGTGCAAAGTTCAGAGTGGTCGGTATGTGTGGTTCTTTGGCTACCATGGTACAAGGTTGGGGTCTTTTAAAATAGTTCTGTGACTACCAATGCAGTGGGAAAAGGCTGAGGGGTCAATATGTGTTGTTGTATGGCTAAAGTGGCACAAGTTGGGGGGATCAGTGTGTGTGGTTCTATGGTTTACATGCACATGATTCTTCTTGCAGAAACTGGGTGGTGCACCTCAGTGCATGCACACTATAACATAAAAGAGTTTAATTGTGTGCAAGCAGGAGATGGATGAGCCCAGGACCAGGAGGAAGCTGAATGAAAGGTAAGACCTGACACTAATTTCTTTTTGAATGTCAACATAAAACCTTCAGCAAAGCTTTTGGAGTTTCTCTGAAAATAAAGTTGTATACTGTAATAAACCTATATCAAAAAAAGGCTTTGTGGCAGGTATACCAATACAACACAAAGTAAAATGTTCTTTTTGACCAATCCAAGCACAACAACTGAACACCATGTTGAGGGCTATAGCATTTCTAGATGAAGTCAAGGCCTTCATCTTGGTATAGAACTACCTCTGGGTGATCTTTGATAGTATTGTGGCATGCATTCAGCTGCTATACAATAATCTATTATCTAAGATCAGCACAGCTCACAAGCCTTCTAAATGCTGGGAGATATTGTGGCACTGAATGTCTTGAAGGCCTGTGAGCTGTGCTGATCACTCCAACAAGGGATAACTGCTAACTGCCAAGCCCCAGGGACCTAAGAGGATTTTCAGCACTACGAGAAACAGAACACCCTGAACTAACTTTGATGAGTGCTTATACGCGGGATACCTAGTAAGCGGCCATTCACATTGTTTAAGGATTGTGCAGATTTATACAGTCATTGGAACATCTGTTCTTTTAGTAAGTCCGCATCCACTACAGTTTATGTGGGCGGCCCTACTACGGAGGAGATGTTCTGTCACATATTGTGCTGCCTCTTTCCCCCATTTATACCCAGACTTTTTCAGCACACAAATCTGGTACTCCACAGATATATTTATACCCACATTTACAGCAGGGGACTACAATTATTACACACATCAGATACACATATATATATGTGTGTATTAGACCATTGCTGATAGTATAGATACACACCTTACTTGTGCTACTCTTTATTTATTTTTGTCTTTGATGAAATAAATGTCCTCATTATTTTTTATATATATTGAGGTTACTTTATTCTGCATTTTTGATCTAAATGATTACTGATATATTTGCATGATAACAGATAAATATGCTTCCCATTTTTATCAATTTACTACACTTATAGGAATCTTTGCGATGTTCTCCTCATCCCTACTTTTTGTTTTGCATGTACGTTGGTGACACTTTGGTGGATCACCAACTCTTGCATTAATTGTTTTGAGGACAAGCTACATATAGAGGGGTCATTTTGGACTATACCTTTGCTTTATACATTTGGACTGATAATTCCTTTGTTACTTACATTTATTATCTGTACCTATATCCCCATCCAAGCTTTCATCTATTGCCACAAGCAAGGAATTTTTGGTGATGAAGTGAAGTTTTTTCCTACCCCTATATATCCAATTGTGGGGTGGGTTTTTCTTCACTTTTTCTCCCACAGTTACCTCTCTACTCCATCCCATTACGGTGTCTCCTCACTTTTTTCAGTATTTACACTAACGACAAAAATGTCTTAAAGGGATAGTAAACCTTGAAAATAAGTTTATTTTATATTGTAGCCCTTAAAAAACATGAAAAATGATATAAGTCTTATCTCCCAAACCTTTATGGTTTGGGACATATTCAGAAGTAAAATAAAATAAAGTTCTTTTTTCCTGGCTGTTTCAGCCAAATCTGCCATCTAGTGGACAGATTTGGAATTCGGTCCACAGATCAACCGGCAGCTCTTTAGCAGTGCCGAGAACACGATCTTTAAAAATAACTACTTAATTGGAACTGTGTACTGGCTTGCAAGCACACTTTGTAGACCATTCCAATTAAGAAATTCTTTTTAAAGACCGTGATCTTGGCACTTCTGGAGAGCCGCAGCCGGTCCTGGGACCGCATTCCAAATCTGAGAGCTAGAAAGGTGACGTCACTCAGGGGGAAGCTTTGCTTCTGAATATCTCTCAAATCATTAAGGTTTGTGAGGTAAGACATATCATTTTTCATGTTTTTTTAAGGGCTACAATATAAAATAAACTTATTTTCAAGGTTTACTATCCCTTTAACTAAAGACAAAAATGTTGGTATATAGGTATGGTAATTGTGCTTGTGTTGTGTTTTCTTAAATTATTATAGGTTTTCTCACATTCAGTACTTCACATTCCCTTTACTTTTTTATTAACGTACAATTTTTGGGGTTTTTTGTCGTTGTATATGACAAATTTTTTTTTCCTCTGTACAACACTGGAGAATAGTTTAGCCATGCCCTTGCCCCACCCCTTAGTCCGGCAATTCTGGAGTTGCGTCATACACAACAACATTACTAGTTTTTTCATATACTCTATAGAAAATATGGCATTCATGCATACAGTTACTTATTTTTGTCGTTCATACAACATTTTTTTGTTGTAATTACTTTGAACATACGGCCCCAAGCGAGACAGGCGGACAGTGAGAGAGAGGATGAAAGAAAGAGACTGTCATAGATTAACCCTTTATGAACCTTATGGGTGCGCAACCCTCTCGTCTTTAAATAATCAACCCTTTGAATACCAGGCGAGTGGGTCGCAATGCTTTCCACACCCCTCTGCCAATCAGTGGGTGAAGGAAGATTATTTGGGGAGGTTTACTCAAAGGGAAGAGGAAGACACAGAGACAGAGACTCAGGGAGTAAGGGAGACAGAGGAAAGAGAGAATCATAGATTCTGATGTGGTGACATTCTGGAGCCAACCAAGTGCGCATGAATAGATATTAAGCATTTTCCAAATTCCTATATGTGGACATTAACCACCATGAATACTAAATGTGTACAGCCTATGCTGCCTATGTATTATATGGCCACTATGTGGACACTTCAGCAAACAATGTACATTGCCAGGATTATTATTAGTAAACAAAATGAATGCTTTTAGGAAATGCCAGTACTACATGGAAATTGTATGAAAATGATATGGGCATTGCCTAGGAACTGTGGTTATTGACATTTTTGATGGACACTGGGTAGAAGTTCAGCCAGTCTGTCTCATGGTTACTGCCCAGGTAACTTATTGCTACATTATTATATAGACTATACTTTGGTAACATCTTGGTACTGTAAGGGTACTACGTGAGTATCATGTGGTCAGTGCCCATGTACCTCATGGCTACACTCTGAATAGGATATGTGCACTGCCTGTATATTATGGACATTTAATATGGTCATGTATGGGCACTATTTAGGTATGATATAGGTGCAGCATATCTATATTATAGGTGAAACCTGTAAATAGTATGATGATTATATCTGGTACTAAAAGGGTTAAATGAGGTGGTTACTGCATTGAATTATAGGGAGATTTGTGATGAATTACTTTGTGTAGTTGGTTTCCCCTGAACTGCACCTGTTGCTTAGTGCCACAACCTCACTGAGTTCATGGTGGCCTGATTTAATTTCAAAATGTGTATGCAGGCATGACTACTGACATTTTTTTTCAGCAATTCAGCCTGAGTGACAGAGACATGAGCAATGCAATATATAATCCTCTGGTGCACAAAGGATTAACCATTTCAGTGCCAGAGGTGTCATACTTCTCCCAAATTTCCCTTTGTAATCAGGACAGTAATTTCTTCACACCCCCCCCCCCCCCCGGTTTGCCTCTTTTTAGGAGACCAGGATGTGTGGTGGGTATATAAGTGTATCACATTGATCCCCAGAAATAAAACTCACCTGAGTGCGTCTTTAAACGTCAGTATATATGTTTATAAATTAGTCTGTTAAATAAAATACATAGATCTTGCTATAAATCAAATTATTTAGCTCAAAGAGGGAAAAAGTAGATCCTAAAGAGGAAGATCAGGACCAAAAGGAAGAGGTGGGGTTTACAGAGGAAGAGTGGATCCTAAACAGGAAGAGGTGTAGCCTGGATAGGAAGGGATGGGGCAAATGAAGTTTGGGGGGACGAGTTTAGTCAGGCCTAGGGCAGCACAAGACCTAAATACACCACTGATATGAATAGATGTGCGTGTTATATAAAAGAAAATATCTTTATGGATATCTCTTTTAAGCTGTAAGAAAGGTAGATTAAAGAAAATAAGATACACCAAGAAGATGACAGAAGAAAGAAGATTGACAGTAGATGACCAGGGTGCTGAGGATCCCCCTGGACATCAGGATTAATGGTAAATATTACTTTGCAGGGGCTTTTGCTCTGTTAAGATCCGATAAGGAACTCTAGTCCCCCCCAAAAAATGGATCTTAAATTTCCTGTGATAACGTGAGTGCCCTATTGGATCCTAAAGCGGAACTTTCATCCGTTATAAAGTCGTCCTGCGATAATTAAGCAGATAGCGACTAGCTTTATAATATATATGTTACCTCTGAAATGTAGCCCATTTTAAAAGAAATCCTTTATTGTAGAAGACCGGCAGCCAGGCACTGTCAGGGAAGGGGAAGGGAAGGAACTGAATGCGTAGGCACGCAGACTGCACTAACTTGCCCGTCAGTCTCCTACAATAAAGGATTTCTTTATAATGGGCTACATTTCAGTGGTAATATCTATTATAAAGCTAGCCACTACCTGCTTAATTATTGCAGGGCAACTTTATAGCGGGTGAAAGTTCCACTTTAATGGCTAACATAGTCAATTGAATTACAAGTATATGTGTTTTTATTATTTGCTATGGGTGAAAACATATCTTACTTTATTGCCCAACTGGGTTTCTTTTTGCAGGCATTTTTTCACAGCACAAGTAATTGAATAGCTTACCGTGCTTGAAAAAATGCCGTCAGCAGAAAAAACAGCCGTCGGACACAATTGAGGTCTATGTTTCTGCATTTTTAGTACAGTGTAAATTATCTGTTTGTTTGAGGGGTACTTACAAAGGTAGGTCCTCTATTCTGTATAAGGTAAAATGTACAATGAGAACATTCTTGCTCATTGTTATCACACTTTTAACTAAGAGGATTATTTATGGATCCTTGAGGTTTTTTCCCATGTTTGATCATCACCCAGCATCTCCTGCTGTAATCTCATTTTAGCCTATGTGCCAATAATTTTCTAGTTTCAGTGGTATTGCTCAATTGAAACCATTTTCTACAATCATTGTTATGCTAATGCATGCTTAGAAAATCTTGTTTTCTTTTAGTAAACATGACATTTTAAATGCATCCTTTTTTGTGTGCTAGATCAAGAAGACATATGTAAAAGCTTAGTAAATTGATACCTGTTTGTTAATAATACAACTGTCTCTGTTCTAAAAAGCAAAGCATAATTCACAATCTAATATGACTTTATTATACCAGATTTCCCAATACGGACAGTTGTGAACAATGCATACAGTGGGGCTGAATCAATAGTTGCTGCCCTGCCGTATGTCTGTATTTTCACATAAACCCCTATGTTTAGGTGTAATCTGTTAAATAACTGTAACACACAAAGGATATTATTCAATGTGTTTAAAATAGAATATGTCAAACACAAGCTTTTTGAAAGGACAATAAAAAATTATAACAAGAACATAGTCATGTGGTGAATGTACAAATAAGATTCATCACAAAATCTAGTGCTGAATTAAGTTTATATCCTTACACCTGCCTAACACAATTTAATTCACTACTTTGAAGTTCATCACCTAAATACTGCTTCTTCCAAGAGAATGGCATTGAGGAATGCTACGGGAGACAAAAAGAGTTGTGAGGAGCACACATCAAGCATGAACAAGATAAAGTGTCTTGATCTAAGGCATGGTAGCCTCTCAATGGTGCTACAACTCACGTTTTTCACTCCCATGTGCCATTGCAGAGAGGAAATCTCCATATCCACATCAGACTGGTCCCGCCCACAGACAGTCCAGCTCCGAAATGTCAGGGAAATCCTCTCCGCACGAGAGAAACAGCAAAACCACAGACGTACATTTCGGAGTATGTGAGCCTTGTCAGTGTGGTGCAGCCGAATCCCTCTAGGCACATGGAAGCAAGGGCCCATGCCTGGGATGCCCTTATACTTAGGGAGACAAAAAGAGTTGTGAGGAGCACACATCAAGCACGAACAAGATAAAGTGTCTTGTTCTAAGGCATGGTAGCCTCTCAATGGTGCTACAACTCATGTTTTTCACTCCCATGTGCCATTGCAGAGAGAAAATCTCCATATCCACATCAGACTGGTCCCGCCCACAGACAGTCCAGCTGCGAAATGTCAGGCAAATCCTCTCCGCATGAGAGAAACAGCAAAACCACAGACGTACGTTTCGGCCTATGTGAGCCTCGTCATTGTGGTGCAGCCGAATCCCTCTAGGCACATGGAAGCAAGGGCCCATGCCTGGGATGCCCTTATACATAGGGAGACAAACGCACGTCAGTGGTTTTGCTGTTTCTCTCGTGCGGAGAGGATTTGCCTGACATTTCGGAGCTGGACTGGCTGTGAGCGGGACCAGTCTGATATGGATATGGAGATTTCTTCTCTGCAATGGCACATGGGATTGAAAAACGTGAGTTGTAGCACCATTGAGAGGCTACCATGCCTTAGAACAAGACACTTTATCTTGTTCGAGCTTGATGTGTGCTCCTCACAATTTGTCCACCAGTATGCAGTACAATGATCATATGCTGTAGTGCATACCCTAAGGAGTAACCTCTAGAAATGGAGGATAATCCTATTTGAGTTGTGCTGGTAGATTCATACATTTTCCCCAGTGTCTCCTACGGCTAAACTGAGATAAGTACAGTATCATGTTAAAGGAACAGTAACTTTTAAAACATGTAATACCTTTCTGCCAAGTAAAATAACAAGGGTACTCCTACTGCTGGTAGATTTTCCATAATCCAGGGACTTTACTGAGTAGCAGGTATTTTGAAAATAGGTTAGCTAGGGCTTTTGAATAAGGGTTTACCTCCAACTTTCAACATTTCATTGAATTTAGTTCAGGTTCTACGTCTTCTACCAAAACTTCTGCCACAGCTTCAGCACTGGCACTACATTCAGCTGTTGTCCTTCATCCTTATAAAGGTTGAATATAATTATTCAACTCATTTCAAAATTTGTTGTGGAGCTTTTTTCTGTTGTTACCACCTTCAAGCTTTAATGCAAACATCTGGCTCCTGTGTGTGGCCATCTTTTTGTTTTGCTTTCTTAAGCCCTTGGCTTTCTTCCACTGTCCTTTTGATGAGCTCAGCATTGAACTTGTAGTTTCTTCTTTTGTGTGCTTCCTTATGGTCTTGCACATTTCTAATATGTTCTACCCTGTTTCTAATTTTAGCTTTTATTTCATTTCTTGTTGCTTTTTCATCATGGAAGCTGTTTGTTTTGAGATTCTGATTATTTTTTTCTTTTTTCACAGTACGTGCAAGGGCATGGGCAGTGTCAATGACTTTGTCATTGTGGGTTGAAATATCTGAACCTGGAAGGTAATGCAGCACACTGAGGCACTCAACAGTGTTATTTCAAAATTATTTTTCAATAGCTGGATAGATTCAGTCCTCACATTTGTTGACTTGATCATTTTCTTTCTTTCTTGCAGTCAATTTTGATTTTTGCTCTTACTAGCTGATGGTTTAAGACTGAGCAGTCAGTGAATATTGTTTTATTATTTGCAATCATAATGTACACATTTTATTTCTCTTCAAATTCAGTTAGTGGCTTGCCACTATGCTCTCTTTTTTCAGTTCCACATTGTCCAATCGATTTTTCATCATTTTGCATCTTACCAATTGTCACTTTGAAATCCCCCATTATAAAGTTATAGTGGTAATTGCCCTGTTTGTAGAGGTGTCATACAACATTGTAAAATTATTTGACTTCATCATCACTGTCTACTTGTAGGGGCATAAACTTGAACGAAGAACATAGTGACTGTTTAGTTTGATAGCACAAGAAGCAATTCTTTCAGAAATACTTTCTTCTTTTATGACTGAACCTGTCAGTATTTTGTTAATCAAAAATCTAATTCCTCCACATGTCCATCATTTGTTCTTTTATAGTGTAGCCAATGTCCATCCCAATTAATGTTATTCTTAATATTATTCTTGTACTAGTTCCTCTGGTCATGAATAGGGATGGGTGAAAATTTTCGCCTCAAACCAAAATCGGCGAATAATGGCACTTCCCACTTGGTGAATAATTTCCCTCAAAAAGTGCAGTTTTTCTGCTTTTTTCGCCTAGCTCATTCCCTTAAAATCAATGGCAACACTGAATTTACACACAACACATAGCAAATGTTATTTTATTTCCCAAAGCCATAGTATAAAACGGGTATGAGGATGCCTGTGTTGGTAGAATGTGGGAAAAGAATCAATTGAACAGGGAATATTTTTTGTGGGGGTATTTACTGGTATTGGGGGGACAGTTAATAAAAAAAAAATACTAATTGCAATTAAAAAAAAAAACATAAGACATGGCATAAAAGGGGTCTGAGGAGGGTGCCTGTGTTGGTGGGTGGAGCCTGGAGAAAGAATCAGTTGAACAGGGAATTTGTTTTGGGGGGTTTGTTGACTGGTATTGGGGGGAACAGTTAATAAAAAAAAATAAAAATAAATAAAATAAAAAATTTGTATGGAACGTGAAACAGTGACCCCCTGACTTAAGCTGCCATTAGGCAGACTGATACTTGACGTGATAGAGTATATTTTGTAGAGGATGATTTGTAAGATTTGTTTTTATAGGCCCAAGCCCTGAGGAAACATTGATTTGTAGGACTTAGAAGCACAAGCTCTGTGAAGAAAAAAAATGCCCTACTGGCCTAGTGCCAGCAGGTCATGTTGTGTTGGCCAGTGGCCACTGGCCATTGTCAAATGTCCTGATGTAGTTGCGGAATTTACAACTGCTCTTCTTGCTGCTGTTACAGCTGCTGAGTTGTTTAATCAGCAGGATGATTAGGCAGCTCAAAGGGATCAATAACAGCAGTAACATGGGTCACTGATAATGAAGGTTCCTATTACCACGACTAGCTCCAGTTTTCCTCCTGAGGCAGTAGCAGCACCATAACTAGCCCCCTCCCCACCACTTCAGGTTTATGTGGAGAAAAGAAGTTGGCCAATAATGCTTCTCCACCTGCCCCTTCTCCAAAATCATGGGTGTGTTGAGAATAGAAATGTTTTCCTTGAGAGCAGGAAATGTGTCTCACTCATCATCAACTGAAATGTGCACGGTGTAATAAGGGAATGACTGGGAAGTGGAACAATGGGTACATTTGCACTCACATGAAACACTTGGACAAACTCTCTCCAAACATCATGACACTTAGAGTCCCCAATGTGAAATCCCCCACCAGAAACCAAGTACTGCTGCTGTCAATATTCCCCTTGTCCACACCCCGGTAAGGACACATGACAATTTGCTAACAGTTTAATAGCAATGATGAACCCTCCCTGCCACCAGCTTAGCATATTCTGCGGGATGGAATCTCCTCAGATGCCACTTGATGCCCTGCTTGCGATTCTCCTCCTCCACACTGCCATGTGTGGTCAGTGCACCACACAGTGTGCAATGGGTGGACATGAACTGCCACATTCTAACATCTGCAGAATGGCTATAACTTGGCTGGGGGAGGTAACGATGAACAATGTGGATTGGCAGAAGAAGATGTAGTTACCTTAGAGCAAGAAGGTGATGGTGAGCTAGTTGTTTCGCTCTGGCTGTGTTTCTTTATTCTTCCTCCTCTTTGATCACCACCTTGCCTCTTGTTGCCTTTTGGGAGACTCAGGGGGTACAGCAACAGCGGTGCTCGATTTCTGTGGTGGATGTTTAGCTTTAACATGTTTCACATAAACATCATGGTGTCTGTGTTTCATATTTGTTATTAAGGCAGTTGTGCCAAGGTGTGTTCCCTCCTTTCCCCTTCTCACTGACTTGTCACAAATTGTGCACACTGCCTTTGTTGATGACTGCATTGTGTCTACCCCAAGAGAAAAATAGTCCCACACCCATGACTTCAGGGGGAAGGGGAAAGGTGGAGAAGACTGGCCTCTCTTCTTCTCCTCCACATTCCAATTCACTAGCTGGGACAGAGGATGATGTTGCTGCTGTTGCTGTTACTGCCCCAGAATCAGCACTGCAACTAGGACCAGGAGTATTGATGCTGCTGGCAAGTGGAACCTGCCCTAGTGCCACATCACTTGTTGACCCCATTCCCATTGTGTCCAATGTGGTCTGTGTCACAATAGCCTGCTCCTCAGAATCCCGCTGACCTTGCAACTCAGCAGCAGCAGGAATTAGAGCAGTTGCAAATTCCAAAAGCTCACTGCTGGTGGTGGTGGTGATGCCCATCCTCACCCCTGTCTCCCACTCCTTCTCAGTTTGGATTAAAAAGGCCATCAATGTCTCTTCCACCTCAGCTTCTCTACCATTATCATCACCAAAACCACCGCTGCTGCTGCTGCTGCTGCTGCTTTATTACAGACATCTCATTGGTTGGAAGAGGTGATAAGAAATGTGACAGTGGGCCCCCTAATGTCACACTTGCCATTTCTTGGTGACCTGAAGAAGGCAGACTGGCAGCACTAGCAGCAGCCAGAGGAGGCTGATCTGTGCTCCTGTTGGTGGTAGTATTATTGCTGCTAGGTAACAATTCATCCTTCTTCAGGATCACGGTCCACCTGGACAATGCTGTTGGGGGAAGGGGACTCCCAGGGTGAGGGGAACAGCATGGGCTCCCTTGACTGCTAGTCTGGATGATCTGCATTGCTTCCCCTACCACTCCCTTAATGTTAGTCCCACCAGCTACTTCATCATCACTGTTACTACCACTAACACCAACCACATAAATTTCAGTCCCTGAGTTTCTCCTCAACACAGTCACTAGTAATATGATGATCACCTCCTCCTTCACTCCTAACACTCTGTTCTAGCTGCTGGACCTTCTTAGTAGTAGTAGTAGTAGTAGTGGGACTGCTTGGAATGGCAAGTGTGACTTAGGGTCCCCTGCTGTCACACTTGGCATCATCTTCTCCTTCCCCCTTGCTGAGAGTTACAAGACACACTGGCAGCAGGTTCAGCACTGGCAGCACGCACAACATGTCTGGCAGCAGACACACGCAGCTGACCTGTCCTGCTGTCACTACTACCCTCTTTTTCCTTTCTTAAGATTAATTTCCCCAAGATCCCTAGGGGTGATTTAGGGGGACTGGCCAGCATTGGGTCTGTAGTGGTCACTTCCTCCTTACAGCTCCTACTTTTATTATTCTTAAGCTTGCTAATAGTGATAGCAGTCACTATGAGTCTCTCCTGCCTTAATGATACTATGAATATCACAGCAGAACAGCACAGCACAGCCTGAAAGAACCTGGTATTTTACACTACCCTCTGCCATTGAGCAGGTCTTCTGCTACATAGGTAGTTGCTCACAAGTCTCTGGGGAATGTGGGCATTTTATGTTGGTGTGAAGCCACGTTGAGGAAATGGATCATAATCTGCCACACTGGTCCAGTGTGGGGTGGCAGATTTTGGATCGATTTAGTCTGGTATCTTAGCTTTGACCTGTCCCTCATGGGTGACCCTGCCAGGATTAAATGTCCCTGATGGCATAGTTCTGGACTTCATTGACAAATGATAAGGCATTGATTCTTGGGAGTATGATAAGGATGATCTTAAAAACTACCGACCCAAACACCTATTGCCAGTCATCTGCATGGTTTTCACTAAGGTACTATCAAGAAGAATGTACACAATATTTGATGTAACACAACCTAATGAACAATCAGGCTTCAAATACGGTTTAAAAACCATGGGCCCTATTCAGACAGTGCAACAACTTATAGAGAGGCATTATGAACACAACCTTCCATTTTGCATAGCCTTCATTGACAACGAAAACTCCTTTGAATCACTTTTATAACTGATTCCTGTACTTTCCTTCTCAAAACAAATCATAATTGTTAGCATCTACCGGCCACCAAATCTGCCAGCACAGTCCCTTTTGAACATAACCCACCACCTCAGTGAGATTGCCACTCAAAATAAGAAAGCTAGCTGTTGGCTCTTGGTAACTATAAATTGGCTGGACTCCAGAAATGAATGATTCTGTTCATTGTTTAAGACATTGATCTTATCACAGCTAAGCTCCTCCCCTACTCGCATAAATCTTAAAACATCCAACCATACTCTGTTATACTGGATTCTTTCATCCTGCCCAAGCAGAATCCCACATTCAGGCATACTAGAAAATGTGTTTAGCGATCACTCCTTAGTCTACTGTGTTTACAGAATAATAGCGATCAAATCACGTCCCAAAGTCATACTTACTAGATCATTTAGAAAATTTGAATGTCCTGTCTTCCATAAATGATATAAGAAATTGCCCGTGGTATAGAGAACACCTAATACCTGATCCAGCCTCAGCAATTGACTTTTTTATCTCAGAATTCTTACAAGTCTGCCCCACTAAGGAAGATCCAGGTAAAGGGTGCCATCTATCCTGGGTCTCAGCTGACCTGACTGAGTTATACAGTTTCAGATATGCCTTATGGACAAAACTTAAACAAACTGGCTCTGCTTATGATCATACTGCATACAGGCAATTGAAGATTACTTGCACAAAGCAAACAAAACCAGCAAAAAGCTCAGTATTTTACTGACAACTTGAATAGTAACATATCAAAACCAGACAACTTTTGGAAGGTTATTAAAAACATCTGCAACCCCCTAACCATTCTCACCCATCAACCATAACAATAGGTAAAGAAACAATACAGTGCCCCATAGCAACAGGTAATACATTCAGCATCTGTTTTGTTGGATGTACCACCACCATGATTACACAAAACAATGGTAATTCTGAAGCAGAAACGTGCAATGAACAGTCTCTGTCACTTGCAACCTGGTCCAATGATACTAATGAATTCAATTTCATGCCAGTAAATCATAGTGAAACATACGATCACCTCCATAACCTAAATATGAAATTGCAATCTGAACTTGACCAATTGCCTGCAATGTTATTGAAGCTCAGTGCCTTGGTCACTGCCCATCCTATTGAATCCTTAATTAATGCATCTGTGTCATCTGGTTATATGCCCAAAGCCTGGAAAGTGGCTAGAGTTGTGCCTATCTACAAAAGTGTGGATACAAATGTAATATAAAATTACAGACCAAAATTGCTACTCCCCACATTATCTAAAATCCTAGAGAAATGTAACCACCTGCAATTATATAAGTATTACCAACTTACCATTTTTTTCACCCCACTTCAAGAGTCACAACCCTCCTAAAGGTATTCAATGATATCCAGAGTAGCATGGAAAATGGTGATCTCACTGGAGCTATTTTCCTAGATTTTGCAAAGGCCATTGATACAGTAGACCATAATATTCTGATAAGGAAACTACAAAGTTCAACATTGGGTAATCATTCTCTAGACTGGTTCTGATTCTATTTATCATACAGAACACAGCATGTGTCTATTGCTGACAATATTTCCTTTTCACTAAAAGTAACAAGCGGGGTTGGCATTCTTGGCCCTCTTCTATTTTCTCTATTTATAAATTATCTATCCATGGTTTACAAAACATCTTCTGTGTACATGTATGCAGATGACACCATGACCTATGCTACAAAATCAAACGTATCTCAACTAGAAGCCGTACTACATGAATTCTCTGAAGCTGAAAGATGGATAGCAAAGAATAAACTGTTCTTAAACACCAACAAAATGGTCACAATTGTATTTGGTACAAGGCGCAAACTGCTTAATCTCAGCAATACCCACCTATCCACTGTAACAGAGTCTAATAGTAACTTGGCCCTGGTGGACTCCTACAATATCTTGAAATGAGGCTTGACCCCAACCTCACTTTTGGTCTTCAGAATGATACATTAACATCCAGACCTTATCCCAGAACAGGTGCTTTGTTTAGAAACAAATCTTGTTTAAGTTCCCTGGTAAGAAAACATATTATTCAACAGATGTTTTTGCCAGTCATAGACTATGGAGACATAGTATATGCTTCCACACCACAAATCCATCTTTCTACTTCACACTGTGTATAAATCATTATGCCACTTTATCCTGTAATGTAATTACACTACCCATTACTGTGATATGTTTAAATAACTAACTTGGCTAACACTCAAAGCAAGACGTGCCCTTCACCTTTCTCGCTTAGTATCCAACCACTTATCTGGAAAGCTACCAGACTACCTGAGCAGCGTGCTCACTCCAGCTCTCCATACTAATTATAATCTCCAACCCACTGCTAACAACTCACTGAGAAAACCACACTAGAAGAAAGAAGCCGTCAATCTTCTTTCTCCTTCAAATCTCCAAATGCCTGGAATAACCTGCCCAAAAAATCAGACCTTCTCCCAGTCTAAAATCCTTAAAAATAACTGCTTGTTTATATCTAAAAACAATGTGTAACTGTATACATTTTTTGTATTTGTTTGTGTGTGTATATATAATGTTTCTCTATTTGTGTAAATATGCAACTCTTTGCTGTAAGATCTCCAAGACATACTTGAAAAAAGAAATATCAATGAATTCTTCCTGTTAAAAATGTTTTCTAAAACACAAAATAAATGGAAATGGGCAGTTCAAATACCAAGAAGACCTGGAGAGATGCATTAAGATGTGATGAAGAAGTGATAAATTGTAGATGACTTCTGCAGTGTGATAAATTATGCTATTCTATGGAGCCAACGCATTAAGATTTCTCCACCTTGAGAGACCTTAGTTGGTAAGCTCAACAGAATAACTAGGAACTGGAGAGTTTATCACACTGGACAAGTCATCTCCACTTTACCACACCTTAGTGCATAAACCCCTTAAGGTAGATGGGCCAAATTAATTTTGGAATGGATTCCTCTTCATACTAGATGTCCAAGAAGAAGACCAGAGACAGGCTGGGTTGATAAAATTACCATATTTGTTGGTGCATATTGGCAACAGAAAGCAGTAAAATTGTTGGAAATTTGCAGAGAAAGCCTATATCTTGCAGTGAATTTAAACTGGCTGAAGGTGATTATTATGATATAGTTATAAAGTATTGAAAAAGAAAATGTTTATTTTAATGTAAGTGCTGCAATGTCCTGATGCAAATGTGTTTTATCACATTAAAATGGTGACATTAGAATAAACTTATTTTTCTTTTTCAAGACCTGAGTGAAAGTGCTTTCCTTTCATCTACCATGTAATTTGCTCTCCCAACTGGACATAGCACCCAGGCCAAATATCCCTTTAAATGAGAGTGCTTTCCACTTGTGGTGATGCCAGTCACTGAAATTCCACACAACAGTAGCAGCTCTTTATGTTCCTTCACATTTTCTTGCTTTTCATCATCAGTGTGATGTAAGTTTCAAAGCAACAAAGGGAAATGAGGCGGAGACCAGCTGGATTTACTTGACCCAGAGAAATTCAGAGAAATATGAAAATATCAAAAACAAACTATACATTTTTAGGTTTTTGGGTCTACACAGGGGTGTCAGAGATAAACTCCCTAAGCTTTGCATTGCACTTTTAACCCCTTAAGGCCCAGGACAATTGTATTCAGGGCTCCCCGAATGGCATGTAGCCACATGGGGAACCCTGAAATCCATGACGTGCAGGACCGTCATGGGTCTTTCTGGCAAGTTCAGCCATGCCGGTCCTGACATGTTAAGGGTCCTTAAGGTGTTAAGGGACATGATGCAGAAAGAAAAAAACCCTATTGAAGCCAATTTCAATTAAGCCCCAAGTGGGTATAAAAATTCCTTCCTGACTCCAAATGGCAGTCAGATATTTCATATGATCAACATACTATCTGGTTTGAAGCCAACTGTCATAAATATAAAATCAAACATATTAATAATAAACATTCCCCACATTCTCTTAAACATATGCAGTTTTCCACTTTTAGACATATACAGATATATAAATAATTAACATTTCAGGGAATAAATCAGTGAGAAATCTGATGACAAGCATTAGTATATTTAATGGTATCTTTTGTCAAATGTAAACAATAGCACAAAAAAATAAATGAGCATACAATTTAAACCCTTAGAGTGCCTCTGCAATGTGTTGCATACACCTCTGGCTCCCAAAGGGTTAACACATTAAACCTCAATAAAATATAAAACAAGCCCATCCCTAACATAGAAGGAAATTTTCATACATTCCTGACATATAACACGGAAAAATATATATCAAGTTATCCTAAAAAAATAAAATTGTGAAAATCTGGAAAGGAATAAATATGATTGTGAATGTATGACTCTTGTCTTTTTCCCGAAGACGTATTCGTTTTAGAGGAGTGTCCTTATTTTCACCAATAAGAATCCTGGGAGAGAGGGTCAGAGAAAGAGAGAGACTAAAGTGAGTGTGAGATAAAGATAATTTAACATATTATTTATTTATTTGTAAACTTTTGTGGTTACTTTATTTACAATCTACCCTCTCACCCCTCCCATTGCATGTAACCATAAAATGAAATTCCAGTATGGAAATTTGTACTCATAATTCTCTGATGCATATTGTTTAACCCTTTAATGAACAGGTGCTCAGAGAGGACTCCGGTCTGAATTCAGAGCGTCCCGCTCCATATCAGCCGTGGCGCAGGTAGTCAGTACTGAGCATGACTGCAGCACCGCCAGTGTTGGCCAATGTACACGGGTTTTAAAACTAGTAACTAATAAAAAGCCCCAGTATAGATCCCTGTAGTATCCCACTAGAAACATAACCTCCCTCTCAATATTCTCCATTAACAACAACCCTCTGCCTCCTACAACTCAGCCATTGCCTTAGTCATGAAGCTATTTTTACATCCAGACCCACACACTGCAATTTATGAATGATTCTTCTGTGAGAGACAGTGTCAAATGCTTTACTAAACTCTAAAGTAGCTGTATCTACTGCTCCCCCCTTCTCTATTATTTTAGTTACTGAGTCAAAACATCTATGAGGTTAGTTTGAGAAGATCTTCTGCTGTAAACATGTGCTGTTTAGAAACTTGCAAGTCATTTACATTCAGATATTTAAAAATTCTTTCCTTTAACATGGTTTTCATTAATTTTCCCACTACTGACATAAGACTTACTGGTCTGTATTTGAAAGACTCTTCCCTGATACCTTTTTTTTTTTTGCAATCGACACTGAACAACTCAGGGTAATAGAAAGTCTGTAATACTTTTGCTTCTGGATTTCAAAGCAATAAAATAATGAGGACAATCAACCTCAAGGAAGGAATGATCCATTATCAAGCATAGACAAATACAGTAGCCTTTTAATTAGGAAAACAGTTCTTAAACCTTTCAGTGCCAGAGAGGTATGTGACACATTGCTGTACAATGTGCTGCGTACCAATCTGGCACTCAAAGGGTTAAGTTTCTTAACTTAATTGGCCTTATTCATCAGGCTAAAGAGGTGCTGTTCTGGAATAAACTACCTCCGCTACTGGCAACCAAAAAAATAATTACACAAATTTCCATAGAATTTCAGCCCATTGAAATGCATTGGAGCCTCTCTAGCATTGAAGTGGTTAAACGTTCTTTATAAAATCAATCAAAATGATAATTTCTTCCCCTTCCATGGAAAAGATGGCTTGCTTTAGAATATCCCCTGTTTAGCTTGCTGAATTCAACTCTGTATATTGTGAAGTGTGGTTATGTTTCTGCAAATTAAATGCAATTTCATTCTGTATCTGCATTCTCTGGTCCCACAGTGCCTTACCTGTGTAGTGCTCTCCCTCTCACCATTCTCCCATAGTTAGTGTTTAACATTTTGAGTGCCACAGGTGGACAATACATTGTTTTACAAAGCAATGCCCATTCCTCTGTCACTCAAAGCAATAGAGAGATTGTGCACTGGATCTCTTTCTACATTTAAATATACGTATAATGTATATTACATATTGTCCTAGTGAAAGATGGGCCTTGTCTCTCTTAATGTCAGTACCTTAGGGCAATAAAATAAAATATTTTGGAAGGGAGCAGGACACAGAGCATCATCAGCACTATCTCCAGAAAGGCAGCTCTCTGAGGTGATGTACTAAGCACTAACTGGAGTAATTCTGGAAGAAAACAACTGCACCAATTAAAAAAATGAAAAACACTCACTCTGAGTTTATGGGGCTTTTAACCCCATGAATAGTAGAGAAGTTTCCAAATGCCTTGCTTTGCAAGGTGTTGGATACCTTGCTAGCTTTCAAGGGATTAAAATCCTCATTTAAATAAATGGGAATTTGCTAGTTTTTATTTGTCAAATGTTACAGTTAGATTCCTTCAGTTCTTCTAAGTACATCAGCCTCCCTGTGTTTTTGACAAATCACCCTTACACAGTCACAGGACTTGCACGTCCCTGCAGTAATAGAAATATAGGTGCACGTTCTCGTATTGTCAGGCTTCTCACACTGACCACAGAGAATGTAATAGAAAGTGGTGTGAAATAAAGTTAACCAACTCTCTCCTACAGGTAAATCCAGGACATTTAGGCATACATTAAAACTCCAGGAGAACCGACTCTTAATCCCCCCACCCTGAAAAAGGGACATGCCCTGGAAAATTCAGAGATATGGTAACCCTGACACAATCCTTTCTCTTATGTGCTCTTGATTTAGCACCAGGAACAGGCAAAATCCAGATAGTGAAAAGTGTGCAATATAAACATGCTAGCTGACAAAAGAAAGTTGCAAATTAGAAATTCAGCAATTCTGTGAATGTGAAGAAACCTTTATACATATTACTGGTGTTATAATCAGCTTGTTACGGAAAGAGCTACTTGTTTTTACTCACAATGGCAGTGGTGTCATTCTGGAGCAAACCAGCTACCCCATAGGGAATAAATAAAGTTACAAAAACACGACTGAATAGTTTTTTTTAGCCTCTTAACCATATCTTTGCCAGAGGGGCATACCTCTCTGGCACTCAAAGGGTTAAATGCTATTGAGATCTCCAGTGCATTAAAAATCACAATTAAATCAAAGGACATTTTTTTCTCTTAAATTAAAGTTGATTTGCCTCAGAATTGCTCATCTTTGTCTTTATACATATGCCTGTATACAGGCCAAATTACCTCTTTAATTAATGCCCTATTGAGTGCCGCCTTCCAGCGGCAGGGTACAGCAGATTTGTATAGCAGAAAATCTAAACACCTCTGTGGTTCTCAGTCTTCTTTGGCTCAATTCACCCCTAGCATGAAGTTTGGCATTCTCAGGTCACACTGTTTTATAAGCCATTTGTCTATGGCATAATGAAGGGCACAGATGCAAAAAGTATATACTTATTTCTGTGTCTCACAAAATAAATAGTGTACTTTGCATAAAACCATACCAGGAATGTAAATCTGAAACTCAAGATTCCTTTTTTACCAAAGACACAGAAAACAGTGGCACTCTAAATAATTGTTCATGGCCCTTCAAAGTGCCACAGGACCCTGGTTGAAACTACTGTACTATATAAATAATATAAGGGATCATACCTCAGCTGTAGTTTATAAGTCACAGATTGGCAGACTTCCGTTTTGACACTGCAAAAAATATATAAAAAAAGTGACTCAATAACATTCTAGGGATAAATTGTTGAAATGCAGACATGGAGCAGGGTGACTCATTAAACTGTATACAGGGTAGTCAAGGAGCTCTATATTGGCTCAAAATGAGCATGCCAGGGAATGCTAATTCTACCAATATTAGAGCATCAATTTCATTTTGTTATAATGTCTCAAAAATAGAACAAAACTGGGAATTATGCATAAAAGAAAAGAGGAGCAAAGGGAAAAATTAAAATGCTTATTGATTTAAATGGGAACATTAATTTCTTGAAGGCTAGAACAATGTTCAGTATATTGTATTGGAGACCCCTCTAGCAATCAAGGGGGTAGATTCACTAATCGTGAAAAAGAGGTGATGAAGTGGCGATAATGTCTCCAGTTTATTACTTCTCCAATTCCTATGTTATTCTATGGAGCCTATGCACTAAGATTTCTTCAACTTTGGAGATCTTAGTGCATAGGCTCTATAGAATAACATAGGAAATGGAGAAGTTATAAACTGGAGAAGTCATCTCCACTTTGTCACCTCATTATCAATGCTTAGTGAATCCTGGTGTTACAAGCCTCATTTAACCTCTCTGTCATTTAAAGTTTTAAATCAATGGACTTTATAAGAATGCTGGGAATGGTGAATTTGGTTTGCTCTGGAATTTCTACTCTTTTAGTCTGTGCATAAGGCCCAATTTGTTATGTTTTTGCTGCTCTATTGTTAATAAGCTTAGCACTTTCTGGGGAAGATGCACTAGTGGGTGATAAAGAGAAGATTACTTTTCCAATTATGTCACTTCTCCAGTTTCTTTGCTGTTCTGTGGAGCTAATGCACTAAGGGAAAAATCTCAGTGCATTGGCTCGATAGAATAACAGGAACTGGAGTAATGCTAACACTGGAGAAGTTATTTCCACTTTCTGGTTGGGGATTACAGCGTTGAGTGATGAAGATAGGAACATAGTGGCATAACCTAAGACCCTGAGAACCTAGGATAGATGACGAAGAGGCCGGCCTCATTAGAGGTACAGCCTAGGATATGAGATCACTATAGGAGAAAAGAAAAGATAAGGGTGGGATCGAGGAGAGGACAATTGCAATGCACCTTGGTGATTTTGTGGCTTAGGGGGGTATTTAAGCCCCTCCAACAAATACAGGCGCAGCCTGTTAATGTTACACCTCTTTATCACCCATTAGCGCATCTCCCCCTCTATCTCACCCTTAGCATTCATATTGCTTAAGTCAATATAAGGCGTTTTGGGAACTTGTTTTTGTCCACATTTTGTTTGTCCTAGCATTGTCCAGTTTGCTTTTATAAATATGGGGCATTGTGCCTTATCAGACTATTTTCACAGTGCCAACTGCATTCTTGCCTGAAAGCAGACCTTTCAGTAAACTTCAGCTTCCCTGTATTTAGTACAGGGTCTTCAATTCAACCTGTGGATCTCACTGCAGATCATTTATACAGGTGACATTATTATTTATTGCAATGGTTATTGCAGTTTCCAGTGGCTGACAAAAATCCATGCCTTCAGTCAAATCTTTACCTGTGAAGAAATGGCCAGGGGAATGCAGGAGAATGTAAGTATATACACGGTTGACTTGAACAAAGCTACATTACAGTTACAGTCAAGTTCCTTATGTGAACATATCTTTTGGGCCTTATTCATTAATCGAAAGAGATACAACAAACCATATGCACCACAGAAATAAAATTAAATTTTGTAAACTCTCTTTGATTAATTGGGAATTTTAACCTCTTGAATCGTATGGAGGTCTTCACAGCATGGCTTTGCAAAGTGTTGGAGTCAAAGGTTTAAAAACCTTATTTATGTCAAGGCAAATTTTCATTTCACCCCTATGGGGCACTTGGTTTGCAGAACTGTACATCTTTAGCTCGGTGAACAAATTTTTTGCTTGTTCTGATTTAGTTTCACTTTCTCTCTTGCGCTCTTTCTATTCTACACCAGGCTGCATGGTGGGAAATTGTGGGTTTTTATAGTATGGGGGTGGGAAGTTTCCCCACCAATGGAAAATAAAGGAGGGAAATGGAACTGTTCCTGCTGGAAGATATGTGGTGTCAACAAGAACAATGAAAATATATGGATTTCTGTATGGGAGGAATTCCCGTGGAAAAAAAGGAAATTCTGGCTTTTTTCTACGAAAATTCGCACTAGGGCAAAAAATGGCTTTTTAACCTATGTCTACTGCTAATGTCAGTGAGTAAGCACATTAAAACAAAGATGTAATGTTTTACAAGGGCATATTTGTTTGTTTTGGGTGAACATAAAAGTAATTCCTTAACAGAATGGAGATTGCTTCAAGGTATGCTGAAACAATGGAAACAAGTGAAACACCGAATTTTATCTACAACTGAATTCTGCATCAGACATGTAAATAAAGTTAAAGGGATAGTAATGTTTCACAAAAATGCAGCTCTAATTAACCTTCATACTATTTGGGCCATGAAGAGCATTACTTCAATACTGTCTGAGTTGTAGTTCAAGAGTAATTGAATGATAAAATATGCCCCTCCTGCCCATTTTACCTAGTGTAAGCAACCTCCCATCAGATGTGAAACTTGGTCACTCGACCAGACAATTCCCAGTGAGGGACAATCTTCTTGCTGTGAGCATAAGGAAAACCCTGCCCCCCCCTTGACAAAGAAGGAAAGGTTTTTCCTTATGCTCACTGAAGATTGCCCCTCGCTGCGATCCATCCGGACGTTCTTGCTGCTATGAGGTGAGCAGTGTTACATCAGTAAAAGGGGTGGGAGGGGGATACTTTATCCTTCAATTACTCTTGGACTACAACTCAGACAGTATTAAAATAGCACTCTCCACTGCCCAAATACTATGTAGATTAATAAAAGCTGCTTTTTTGTGAAATATTACAATCCCTTTAAATGTAGAAGAAAAAGTAATCTGACTGCAGAGTTGGCAGGTGTTATAAAGGATAAAGCAGAAAATACAGGCAGACTCAGTCAGAGGAAAATAGAAAAGTTTACACATAGGGAATCTAATTTTACACATCCCAAGAAGATGAGAAAAAATAACTGTCTGTAAAACAGGGTGGCAAAACTATTTTAGGATATTAAGGACAAGAGGAAAAGTAAAGATGAAAATCATATCAAATGGTAGCATTGTGGAGTGAGATACGGAAATAGCTGAATGTGTAAATAATTATTTCTGCCCAGTCTTTACAGAAGGATGAGAAGAAGGGGGGCCCCCATTAAAAAAAAATAACTGTTAATGTTAATAAGTAGCCTGTTTACAGAGGATGCAATGTTATTGAAGCTATCAAAATTGAAAATCGATAGATCAGCTGGTCCAGATGAGATTCATTCAAGAAGGATGCATCTAAGTAGCTTAGGTGTGTGCTTGAATTACAAAACAGTGTAAGTCTGTATCGGTTAAGCTTGTATTTCATCTCTGAGTTTCTGTGTCCTAAGTACATTATCTTGTGTTCTCAGCATTAAGCTTTAGAACCATACTCTTGCTCATTCCTCCATTTATCTAAAATCCTTATACATTTTCTCTCTCTCTCTCTCTCCTGAGGAGTCAAACCTGTTGTTGATTTTTCTATAATTTATAAAAAAGCACAACTTATCGTAAATATCAACAGTAATACTAAAGAGAACAGGCCCTAGCACTGACCCCTGTGGCACTCCATTACTGACACAACCTTCCACTCTCACTTGTCCTTCACCAAATCCTAAACTATGCATCTTAAGAATCAACTTACTGTGTGGGACAGTGTAAAAAGCTTGACTTAGAACCAAATAATGTACAACTATTGCTAGTCAAAAAATGAAACTTGATTTGTTTAGCAAGATATTCCTGTTATAAAGCCATGCTGCCATGGGTCATGCATATCAGACTTCAGATATGCAACACTTTTTCCTTTTAATATTGTATCTTCACAATTACTGATGTCAGACTTCTCCCAGAGTCCTCTTTACTGCCCTTTTTGTGTACTGGCACAAAACTAGCAAGTTTCCAGTCATCCGGAACTACTCCTGTCAACAGAGAATAATTAAAAGGCTCAGCTAGAGATGCTGTGTTGGATACTCCTCTGGCAATCAAAGGGTTAATGGTGCTTTGCTACCAAAAACATCAGTGGAAAGGGACTTGAGAGCTATTATATTGAAGGTAGGCAAGCAATACAGTGGGAAAAAGCAAACATGGTTCATGGTTGCATAGAAAAAGGAATTAGCATCTGAAAGATAGAGGTACAAATGCCATACTATAGATCACTGTTAAGATTTCATTGGGGGGTTATGCAATAAGTAGTGATAAAGAGGTGATAAAAAGATCACTTCTCCAGTGTTATAAACTCTCAAAGTCATTTGTTATTCTATGGAGCCTATGCACTAAGATCTCTGAAAATAAACAAATCTTAATGTATTAATGCCATAGAATTACATAGGAATCGGAGAGTTTATAACACTGAAGAAGTCATCTCCACTTTATCAATCCTTATCACATCTTTCCCCTGGAGTATTATGTACTGTTATTCAGTATATAGGAGGCAGTTCAGAAAAATATTCATAAAATGGAACATGGTCTTCATGGCACATGGTGCCAGGATAAATTCATAGAGCTTAAAGCAGAACTTTCACATATGTACAAGTGATGATCAAATGATTTATTTGTCCTTCTGAAATCAAAATGTAGTAATTAAAAAGATAATCTTAATATACTATAAAAAAAAAAAAAAAAAGAACCGGCGCTGTGTCTCTACTTTGCAAATGGAATTAAAATAACTAGTTAACGGGTTCAGCACAAATTTCTACCTTCCTCAAAACAGACTTTCATACACATATAAATTAATCCAGGCGATCCCTTACTAGTTATAATTAATCACAAATGTCCTTTGAAAAATATATAATCCTGTTGCGTGTAGAGATGTTCTTTCCTCCCGAGTTCCAAGATATATGTAAACATACAAAGGAAAGTCCAATCAGAATCCAAGTATTCAAATCACAAAGAAATCTAATAGTAGCCACTTACACTTCAATTGCTCTTATTTCACATCAATTGTTTCCTTTGGACCATATGTCTCGACAAATTCCCATTATTGAGGATCAATCATCAATATGGTTCACACTCGATCGTATCCTCCACACCACTCCGGTCAATCATATAAAATATAGATACACAGGATCCAATCAATATAATATCAATCAAAGTCCTCAAAGACACAATATATCCACTCACTTGTTAAGTGTCCATTATCCAGAGTAGATTCTCTCCACAATGTTGCGATTGTCAAAGCCTTTCCATAGCTTCATTAAATCTTGCAAAGTAATCCAATCAGAAATATTGTGATATTCACTGGGTTATTTAAAATTCTGTTTATTAAGATATTAAGGTTTTATATCTTAATAAACAGAATTTTAAATAACCCGGCGAATATCACAATATTTCTGATTGGATTACTTTGCAAGATTTAATGAAGCTATGGAAAGGCTATCTTAATAAACTGAATTTTAAATAATCCAGTGAATATCACAATATTTCTGATTGGATTACTTTGCAAGATTTAATGAAGCTATGGAAAGGCTTTGACGATCGCAACATTGTGGAGAGAATCTACTCTGGATAATGGACACTTAACAAGTGAGTGGATATACTGTGTCTTTGAGGACTTTGATTGATATTATATTGATTGGATCCTGTGTATCTATATTTTATATGATTGACCGGAGTAGTGTGGAGGATACGATCGAGTGTTAACCTTATTGATGATTGATCCTCAATAACGGGAATTTGTCGAGACGTATGGTCCAAAGGAAACTATTGATGTGAAATAAGAGCAACTGAAGTGTAAGTGGCTACTATTAGATTTCTTTGTGATTTGAATACTTGGATTCTGATTGGACTTTCCTTTGTATGTTTACATATATCTTGGAACTCGGGAGGAAAGAACATATCTACACGCAACAGGATTATATATTTTTCAAAGGACATTTGTGATTAATTATAACTAGTAAGGAATCGCCTGGATTAATTTATATGTGTAAAAAAGATAATCTTGCCCGTGTTTTTTATCAAACATACCTTTAGTAGTCTGTGATTAATAGCAGAGGAGCGCTGCCTCTCACGATTTACGTATGCAAGATGGCAGCGCTCCACTGCCTGAGCCAGTGTGTCAGTTATCAGAGTTCAGCCTTCCCCTTTTATTAGTGGTGAGTGATTAATGAGCGTCCTTGTGTCTGCTGAAACATACATACTTGATATACATTCCGCTCCTCTCTGTGGGATTGAATGAAAAGAGGGAGACTCAAGCGGAACATATTTATACAGAGCTGTACATGCACGAGCTCTGCAATGTGAATGCGATAGACACAGGGTGCACTTTCAGCTATGGGAATCAGAGGGACGGTCATGGGGGAGGAACTCCAGTGCCGAGGCAGGACTCCACGCTACACTATGCGGCAAGAATTTTGCCTTGGAGGGTGAGGAAAGGACTTCACGTGAGATATTTGTAGGATAATATCTTGCATTTTAGAAAGCTTTCAGAGGAGTTATCCTTAAATAAATGATCAGCTCAAACATATGAAAACATTGAGTAAAAGTCTAAGGAAGGTGAAAGTTCCCCTTTAATATATACAGCCTGGAAGAAAGGAGGGAGAGGAGTGATGTCATGGAAACCTTTAAAGGTATTGGGGACTTAATATAGTTTATGAGGGATACATTTTTCAGAAACGAGGAATTCTAGGGCTCTAAAGTATGGAACATTCAAAAGTAATGTATATAAGTATTACATTACAGAAAGGGTGACTCTTGGCACAGCCTCCCAGCAGAGCTGGTGGGAACAAATACATAAATGTATTCTGAGAAGTATGTATTGTAATTAGATTGGAAAATGGGCAGGCTGGGTAGGCCACATGGTTCTTTTCTGACATCAAAATATATATTTCTATGTGTGTGTGTGTGTGTGTATATCACGGTGCCCGTGCTCTTTTTATTTTTTTTCTGTCAGTCTAGTTTGTGCCTTGCTCCCATTGGCTACCGTGTGTTAGTCCCGCCCAGTATGACCTTTATATACTGGGCTACGGGCACCCCTCTGTTGCCCTTTTGTGGTGTTCCTGTGCCAGTGCTTATTTCTGCTCAGTGTTTCCCAGTGTACCGACTTGGCCTGCCTGACTACTCTGCATATTGTCTGCTGCCCTTGTGTACCAACCCGGATTGCCTGACTATTCTTCTGACGTTCCTGCTTCGTGATTCGACCCAGCTGGGCTGACGTTCCTGCTCCGTGATTCTGACCCAGTTTGGCTGACGTTCCTGCTCCATGATTCGACCCGGCTTGGCTGACGTTCCTGCTCCATGATCAGACCCAGCTTGGCTGACGTTCCTGCTCCGTGTATCTACCCGGCTTGGTTGGCGTTCCTGTGCTGTGTCACCTAGGCGACATTCTGACTGTCTGGCAATTGGGTTATTGTAACGGTTTTCTGACACTCAGACCAGGGTATGAAGTAAAAACACAGTTTATTGTATCAAGAATGTAACACAATGCCCCTAGGGGCCAGCACAGGAATAACAGTAATGGCAAACACAGACAAAGTGAATGCAATACAGCAATAGAATAATGTGCAAGGTATAGATGGGGAATAACCCCAAAGGGTTAACAAGTGCAAGAGGAGAAACTCAGTCTTAGTTTGGCCGACGCCCAGGATATATAGCAGTCTCTGGAACACAGTCCTTGAATAGCAAAGCTGGAGTAAAGTGTCTGCACTGAATTCACTCTTAAGTTGGACTAGGAATGCACACAAGTGCCCAGAGAAATGCTATTGCCAAGGCTGAAGTACAAGAACCAAAATCGCCCTTAACTGAGAGTAGAAGTTAACCCTGCGTGTGCCCAATGGATAGTGCCCTGACACCCCATGGATGTCAATACTGATAGCGACTGCACAAGCTACTAAGAGCTGAAGCACTGGATAGTGCAATGGATAGCGTACCCTCTGAATGTATGTAGGCCGGAGCCAGGACACCCCTCCGGTGCCGTACGTAACTTTCCCAGCAAGAGCGAACGGACTACCAGCGCCAACTGGCGCGGTCACGGTGCACACCGGACAGACAATGCTCTGCGGAAGGTAGTGAGGAGTATCAGAGGTACTAGAGTAGCGGCTCTAATGGATAACCGTATGCTTGGCAAGATAACGGAGGCACGATACCGGAGACTACAAGGCCCTGCAAGGGTTAACAGGTTCTGTACAGGAGAGACAGCAGCAAACAGCGGATGGCAAAGCAACCTCAAGCTCAGCTAGAGCAGTGAGAGGAACAGTGAGTCAGTAACTGATCAGAATGTCGCCGGAGCGACCGGAGCAATGCAGGAACACCGGAACAGCAGGCAGGATCGGAGCAATAACCGGAACCGGATCACAGCAGGAACAACAGCCGAAGAACAGGATCAATCACGGAGCAGAGTCATCAGCCAGAACCGGGTCAATCACGGAGCAGGGTCGTCAACCAGAGCCGGGTCATTCACGGAGCAGGATCATCAGCCAGAACCGGGTCAATCACGGAGCAGGGTCGTCAACCAGAGCCGGGTCATTCACGGAGCAGGATCATCAGCCAGAACTGGGTCAATCATGGAGCAGGGTCGAGAGAAGAGTCAGGCAAGCCGGATCGGTACACAGGAGATACTGTAACTCAGCAACCAGGCGCAGATACAGGAACACCACGAAAGGGCAAATGACCAGTGCCCAAGCTCCAGTGTATAAAGGCACATCCTGGGCGGGCCAATCAGCATCCTCCAATGCACAGGTAATTCAGCCAAGATTGACAGAACAGCACGGGAACCGTGATAGTTATTTCCTTGTGCAGAGTATCATCGGCCAGTCTCCATTACTGCTCCGGCAGTTGAGTCCTCGGTTGCCTCCAGTTATACTAGTGCAGAGTGCAAGTGTCGTCTCCGTTACTGCTACGGCAGTTTACCTTGGGCCTAGTCTCCGTTATTGCCTCTGCTCAGAGCAAGTGTCTGCCTCCGTTACCACTCCGGCTCTTGAGCCACCGGTTGCCTCCGTTAGACTTCAGCAGTGTGCAAGTGTTGTCTCCGTTACTGCTACGGCAGTACCTCACGTGTCTCGGTTCACAGTTGCCTAAACAGCTCATGCTAGTTCTGCTTATCTGACTTTTGGTATTACGTATTCCACAGCTGTTTATATGCAGGGAGTCCCATCACTGACCTCTCTGCACATGGAACTGTTTACACTCTGAAGATCTTTAACCCATGCAAGACCTTGCTCCTGGGAATCCATCACTCTGACTGACCTGTGTCAGTATATACTATTGTGGACTTATTGTTTATGCTGGACCTATGAAGGCCTATGTATCTATAACCTGTCGTGTGTCTGTACTATTTTGCTGTTATATTACAGGACCTGTGAAGGTTATTCTTTTTAATAAAAATGTGTTTTATCTTAAACCACTGTGTCTGTGTGTCAAACAAACCGTTACAGTGTGCGTGTGTGTGTGTGTGTCTGGAAAGTAATACAGGATGGAGGATAGTGATGTGCGTGTGTTTCTGAGAGGTACAATAGGAGAAATATTGGCCTGTGTTTGTGTATTTATGTGTGACTGAAAAGCAGTAGAGAAGGGGTACTACTGATGTGTGTGTGAAGAGAAGTACAGGAGGGTTGCTAGATCAGTAGACAGTGGCACTACTAAGGTGAGTGTGTCTGGAGAGCAGTACAGGAGGGGCAGTACAGACATGCGTTTGTCTGGAGAGCAGTAGTGTACCACCACTGACGTGTGTGTTTCACAATACAGAGGAGATTCAGGTTTGTCAGACGTATGTACATATTCAATGAAGCAGAATTTCACTTACACTGGATACACAGGTGCCATTATTCTTATTGCTTCCTAAAATTTTGTATGCTTCAACTGAAAATGCTTGATCTTGTAATTTCATATCAGAAATTTTCTCTAAAGTATTGGGTACCAACCTGCAGGATGTAAAGAAACATGATTATACAGTGATCACAATGTAGGAAAACAAAAACTCTGTAGGCTATATGTACAAAGCTAAAGTGGATCGATTCTTATGGTACACCAACTGCACCAAAGGGGAAAAATAAAGTTCCAAAAATGACTCTTCATTCTAATAGGACTTTAACCCCTTGAATGCTAGAGAGATGTCCAAAACATTAAATAGGTTAAAAGCCCCTGTTAAATCAATTGGTATTTTATTTGCCCCCTGTGGTCCAGTTGACAGTGTTCCATTTTTTTATTAACACCTTTGGGGACCACAGGTATTTGAAATGCTTTGATTCACAATGTGTCCTCACTCCTGTGGTCTTCAAATGGTTAAAATATAGAAAAACATTGCCTAAAATCACGCCAGTCCAAAGTAATATTATGAATTAGTCTATCAAGCATGGAGTGGTGGATTCACAAATTCACAAGCACAGCTCCACATGAGTTAGACTGCAATGTATGATCACTGTATTGCATACCACCAGACAATTTATGCCTCTGACATTGCTGTATGTGTGTGTCCCATATCATGCCCAGGGAAATTGCATTAAATCACACAATTTGTTCTATGCCTTGTTTAATACATTAAGTTAATCACCCAGAAACACCCATAGAATTTTCTGTTCTCATCCCCTTGAAACAAGCTTCATTAATGGGAGGATTTGTAGCTTAGCAAATCGAAATTAAGCAGGTGTAGAGTTCTACTGTGTGATTTTGCATGAAGTCACCATCGTTATTCATCCCAAAGTATAATTGTGCCTGAGGACCTAGAACTGGCTGTATGTTGTCAACATAACCAGAATTACAAGAAACTGATTTTGTCATTAACGACTTTTACCCTTCCCCCACATAAATTTAATCAATCATTGTTTTTACTGAATTTAATTAAAGCAGAACTTTGTATAAAGTCACCCTCCAATAATAAAGCATATGGCGACTAGCTTCATAATAGTTCTATTAGATCTCAGAAGTACCGATTCTGAAGTAATCCTTAATCTTCGGACACCGGAAGCCAGACATCAGCGCAGACATCTTGTCTTAGAGACGTCTGCTCACCTGCGCCATCAGTCCTGGTCTCCTCTAAGAGGCACTAACCTGACCGTCAGTCTCCGAAGAGTAAGAATAATTTATAAGCCATATGCTTATTTATTGGAGGGAGACATTATACAAGGTGAAAGTTCCGCTTTAAAGGTAGACAATACCTATAGGAATAATTGGCTCTTAATTTGTTAAACCCCTTGATAACCAGAGGGTGGGAAGAACATTGTGAAGCAATGTATTGCATAATCCATGGATCTCAAGGGATTAATAGTAGGTCTTTGGCAGATCCTATACTGGGTAACATTTTAGTCTGTACTTAGTGTACAGCTCATCACAGTATTGAGTGCCAGAGTGGTATGCAATGCATTGTGAAAAATTCAAAGGGTTAGATTTCAACAGTTTGAATGAGAAATCCAATAGCGATAAGTCGCAAACATGGTTGTTTAGAACACGGTATGCATTTTCATTAAGAGAAATGGCAATATTCAGCAATAGATTTTCAAGGCAAAAATTTTTATAGAAATAATTTTTTACGTTATTGTTTAGATATCCAGATGCAGTAGGTGATTACCAAGATGGAGTTTTCCAATCCCCAACAGAAGACTTCAGTATTAGAAATCCCTATATTAAAGCCCTTGTAAAAAGAAACGTTTTGCCCCCAGTGTCATCTCTCAAACCTTTATGGTTTGAGAGATGAACGCTTCTAAAGTTGCTCTCTCCCTACCCCTTCCCTGTAGTCAGCATTTTAGCTGACTCAGGGAAATCCGGTCAGAGATCATCAGGTGGCTCTGCAGCAGAGCCGCAATCTCTTTAACTAAAAAAAAAACTTTCACTAAAACGGTCTTCTACATGTGCTTGCAAGCCAAGCACACGTAGAAGACCATTTCAGTGAAAGTTTTTTTTTAGTTAACGCGATCAGGCTGTGCTGGAGAGCCGCCTGAAAGTCGTACGACTGCAATCAGCTAAAATGCTGACTACGGGGAAGGGGGAGGGAGAGGGCAACTTTAGAAGCGTTCATCTCTCAAACCATAAAGGTTTGAGAGATGACACTGGGAGCAAAACGTTTCTTTTTACAAGGACTTTAATATAGGAATTTGTAATACTGAAGTATTACTATCCCTTTAAGTATGTCAGTGTCCTTCAATCAGCTCAACATTTGATCTCTCTTGTAGTCTACTGCTAGTTATTTAAGTTTCATATCTCATATAAACCATTGGCCCATGCAGTCCATTCTATGCCATGTTGTTTTCTGTGGGAATGTTTGATTTAAACTCAGGCTTCAATAAACATCATTACTAGTGTTGAGCGAGCATGCTCGGCCGATGCTCGGATCGGCTCGAGCATCGCTCTGCTCGGCACATGGCGGTACTCGTACGAGTACCGCATGTGCTCGCCCGCCATGTTCGGGTCTCCTCCCCGCACGTTTTGCGGCTGCTGCGCAGCCAATAAACGTGCAGGGAGGCTCTGACATCGGTGTAATGCCAGCAGCCATGTTGGCTGCTGGCATTACACTGATTGGCTGGCCAGAACCCGTGGTCAGGTGCTGTATAGCACCTGACCATCGAGTTCGGCTCAGTCTTAGCCAGGGAGAGCTGAGGATAGGAAGGGAAAGGCAGTGTAGGGAGGAAAAAAACCAAACTTGTGAAAAAAAAGAACCAAAAGTCCTTTTTAGGACTACTGTGTGTGGGGGCAGCAGGTTATTTTGTGTGGGGGGGAAAAAAACAAAAAAAAAAAAAAAAAAATATTCTGTTTAGTGTGCAAAGTTGCAGATTAGAGCACATTCTGTTTAGTGTGCACAGTTGCAGATTAGAGCACATTCTGTTTAGTGTGCAAAGTTGCAGATTAGAGCACATTCTGTTTAGTGTGCAAAGTTGCAGATTAGAGCACATTCTGTTTAGTGTGCAAAGTTGCAGATTAGAGCACATTCTGTTTAGTGTGCAAAGTTGCAGATTAGAGCACATTCTGTTAAGTCTTCAAACTAAAATATCAAAGTCACATATTTCATTCAGTGTGCGTCGCCGCAGTTTAGCAGCACATTCTGTGTACTGTGCAGAGTTGCAGAATAGGAAGAAATACTGTTAAGTCTTCAAACTAAAATATCAAAGTCACATATTCCATTCAGTGTGCTTCGCCGCAGTTTAGCAGCACATTCTGTGTAGTGTGCAGAGTTGCAGAATAGTAAGAAATACTGTTAAGTTTTCAAACTCAAATATTAAAGTTACATATTCCATTCAGTGTGTGTCACCGCCGTTTAGCAGCCTATTCTGTGTACTCTGCAGAGTTGCAGAATAGTAAGAAATACTGTTAAGTTTTCAAACTCAAATATTAAAGTCACATATTCCATTCAGTGTGTTTCACCGCCGTTTAGCAGCCTATTCTGTGTACTCTGCACAGTTGCAGAATAGTAAGAAATACTGTTAAGTTTTCAAACTCAAATATTAAAGTCACATATTCCATTCAGTGTGTTTCACCGCCGTTTAGCAGCCTATTCTGTGTACTCTGCACAGTTGCAGAATAGTAAGAAATACTGTTAAGTTTTCAAACTCAAATATTAAAGTCACATATTCCATTCAGTGTGTTTCACCGCCGTTTAGCAGCCTATTCTGTGTACTCTGCAGAGTTGCAGAATAGTAAGAAATACTGTTAAGTTTTCAAACTCAAATATTAAAGTCACATATTCCATTCAGTGTGTGTCACCGCCGTTTAGCAGCCTATTCTGTGTACTCTGCACAGTTGCAGAATAGTAAGAAATACTGTTAAGTTTTCAAACTCAAATATTAAAGTCACATATTCCATTCAGTGTGTGTCACCGCCGTTTAGCAGCCTATTCTGTGTACTCTGCAGAGTTGCAGAATAGGAAGAAATACTGTTAAGTTTTCAAACTCAAATATTAAAGTCACATATTCCATTCAGTGTGTGTCACCGCCGTTTAGCAGCCTATTCTGTGTACTCTGCAGAGTTGCAGAATAGGAAGAAATACTGTTAAGTTTTCAAACTCAAATATTAAAGTCACATATTCCATTCAGTGTGTATCACCGCCGTTTAGCAGCCTATTCTGTGTACTCTGCACAGTTGCAGAATACTAAGAAATAGTGTTAAGTTTTCAAACTCAAATATTAAAGTCACATATTCCATTCAGTGTGTTTCACCGCCGTTTAGCAGCCTATTCTGTGTACTCTGCACAGTTGCAGAATAGTAAGAAATACTGTTAAGTTTTCAAACTCAAATATTAAAGTCACATATTCCATTCAGTGTGTGTCACCGCCGTTTAGCAGCCTATTCTGTGTACTCTGCAGAGTTGCAGAATAGGAAGAAATACTGTTAAGTTTTCAAACTCAAATATTAAAGTCACATATTCCATTCAGTGTGTGTCACCGCCGTTTAGCAGCCTATTCTGTGTACTCTGCAGAGTTGCAGAATAGTAAGAAATACTGTTAAGTTTTCAAACTCAAATATTAAAGTCACATATTCTGTGTAAGATGAAGAAGGCGGGTAAAAAGGGACGGGGAAGTGGACGTGATCCTGAAAGTTCAGGGCGCGGGTCAGGACGCGGAGAAACTGTGCCTGGTGCCAGAGCACAAGAAAGAAAGACATCCACCATACCTAGCTTCATGTGTAATTTTACAGGGCGTCGCAGGACATCACTCTCGAGGTCCGACCACTGCGAACAGGTGGTCGGTTGGATGACAGCTGATACTGCTTCCAGTCGGTTAAGCACCACCCTGTCTTCCACCAAGTCCACTCTCAGTAGCCAAGAGTCTGGTCAAAATAATCCTCACTCTGATCATCCTTCCTCCCACCATACACGGTCTGGTCAAAGAAGTGATCCCACACTGGGATATAGTGAGGAGCTCGTCTCATCACCAATCCTTCATTTGACCCTCTCTCCAAGCACGCTTGCAGAGGAACATGACATTTTGTGCCCTGATTCACAACCTCTAGAGGCTACCCAATCACAAGAAGATGACAGATGTGAACGGCATTTAAGGTCAAAGGAAGTAGTGGATGATGATGATGATGATGAGACACAGTTGCCATTAAATCAACCACTATTTCCGTCTCAAGACCTTGTTGAGGAGAATGTTATACAGTTGTCAATGACAGAGTATGTGGTGGGATCAAGACTTGAGGAGGATGATCAGAGTGAGGAAGTGGAGGAGGACTTGGTGGACGATGAGGTGACTGACCCCACCTGGGAAGGTGTAGAGCCGAGCGATGACAGCAGTCCTGAGGGTGAGCCATCTGCAGCACCGCAACAGGCTGGAAGAGGCAGTGGTGTGGCTACAGAAAGAAGGCGGACCGCACCAAACCGGCCCGCAAATGTTCCACGGAGCACCCCCTTGCGTAAATCTCCCTTGCCAAAGGGTAGGTGTTCCGCGGTATGGCGTTTTTTTAAGGAAAGTGCGGACGACAAAAGAATTGTAGTTTGCAACCTGTGCCACACCAGAATGAGCCGAGGCATGAACACTAGAAACCTCACCACCACCAGCATGATCCGACACATGGCATCCAAGCACCGTAGTAAGTGGGAGGAACGCCTGGATCGCCCATCTGTGTCTGCAGGCCACACCACTGCCTCCTCTTCCCCTGTTTTCGGTGCCGGCCAATCGCCTGTCGAAGGCGCAGGCCCGCATACCTCCCGCCCTGCACCTGTACCATCTGAAGCACCATCAGCGACCACATCCACTTCCCTGTCCCAGCACAGCGTCCAAATGTCATTACCCCAGGCATTTGAGCGCAAGAGAAAGTACCCAGCCACCCACCCACAGGCCATAGCACTAACCTCACACCTTTCAAAATTACTGGCCATCGAAATGCTGCCATTTAGGCTTGTGGACACTGAGTCCTTCCGCAGCCTGATGGCAGCAGCTGTCCCTCGGTACGCGGTCCCCAGCCGCCACTACTTTTCCCGGTGTGCCATCCCCGCATTACACCACCATGTGTCCCGTAACATCACCCGTGCCCTGACCAACGCAGTTACTGGGAAGGTCCACTTAACGACTGACACATGGACAAGTGCTTGTGGCCAGGGACGCTACATTTCCCTGACGGCACACTGGGTGAATGTCGTGGAGGCTGGGAGCGACTCGGACCCTGGGATGGCACGGGTGCTACCCACGCCGAGGATTGCGGGCCCTACCTCCATCAGGGTTTCCGCCAGCACCTACGTTATTGGCTCCTCCTCCTCCGTTTCCACCTCCGAATTCTCCACACGCAGCGCCACTCCCCCATCAGCCAGTAGCTGGAAGCAGTGTAGCACTGCAGTGGGGAAGCGTCAACAGGCCGTGCTGAAGCTGATCTGCCTTGGGGACAAACAGCACACGGCCTCAGAGCTGTTGCAGGGGATTAGTCACCAGACCGAGCAATGGCTCTCGCCACTCAACCTGCAACCAGGCATGGTTGTGTGTGATAATGGGCGTAACTTGGTGGCGGCTTTGGAGCTCGGCAAGCTCACACACGTACCATGCCTAGCGCATGTATTTAATTTAGTGGTTCAGCGATTTCTAAAAACCTACCCCAATGTGCATGATCTCTTGACCAAGGTGCGCCGCGTGTGTGCACATTTCCGTAAGTCATCTACAGCTTCGGCCGGCCTGTTGAAGCTGCAGCAGCGCTTACAATTACCAGCTCACCGGCTGCTGTGTGACGTGAGCACGCGCTGGAACTCCACCTTCCACATGTTGGCCCGGCTTTGTGAGCAGCAGAGGGCAGTAGTGGAGTACCAGCTGTTACACGGTCGTCGCCTCTCCGTTCAACTTCCTGTAATCAGAAGTGAGGAGTGGGAATGGATGTCAGACCTCTGCGAGGTTTTACGCAATTTTGAGGAATCGACACAGATGGTGAGCGGCGATAACGCTATTATCAGTGTAACCATCCCACTTCTGTGTCTACTGAAACGCTCGCTGCTCACAATTAAAACCGACGCTTTGCATGTGGAAGAGGTGGAAATGGGGGAGGAAGAGCTTACACAAGGTGATAGCCAGAGCACCCTCACTTCGTCTTCTCAGCGACAATTGGAGGAGGCGGAGGAGGAGGAGGAGGAGGAGGAGGAGGAAGACACGGTTGCCTCCGCTACAGAGGGTAGCCATGGAACTTTAGTTCCATCTCTTCAGCGTGGGTGGGCAGAAGAGGAGGAAGAGGATGAGGATATTGAGAGTCATCCTCCTGGTGAGGACAGCGAAATCTTGACTGTTGGTACTCTGGCACACATGGCTGACTTTATGTTAGGCTGCCTTTCCCGTGACCCACGCGTTATACGCATTTTAAACAACACGGATTACTGGGTGTTCACCCTTCTGGACCCCCGCTACAAAGAGAATTTCTCATCTCTCATTCCTCCGGTGGAGAGGACAAGCAAAATGGTGCAATACCAGAAGGTTCTTGTTGAAAAATTGCTCCAAAATTTTCCATCTGACAACGCTGGCGGCAGAGTACGTGCTACCTTGGCCAACAGAGAAGGGGAGAAAAGGGGAGCACACAGCAGTTCCGAGAAAGGCAGGGCAACACTCTCCAAGGCGTGGGACACCTTCATGACACCCCGCCAGCACCCTCACCCTGATGCGCAGCCTAGTGTCACAAGGAGGGAAAAGTTTTGGAAGATGGTGAAGGAGTACGTAGCAGACCGTGTCAGCGTCCTCAATGATCCCTCTGTGCCTTACAACTACTGGGTGTCCAAGCTGGACACGTGGTATGAACTGGCACTCTACGCCTTGGAGGTGCTGGCCTGCCCTGCCGCCAGCGTTCTGTCTGAGCGGGTATTTAGTGCTGCTGGTGGCATCATAACAGATAAGCGTATCCGCCTTTCCACCGACAATGCTGATAGGTTGACACTTATAAAAATGAACAAGGCCTGGATTTCCCCTGACTTCTCCACTCCACTGGAGGAAAGCCCCGGGGGAACATAAACTCACTTTATATATGTTATTTACAATGATGGGAATACTCTGTATTCCCATTCACCCCTTCCACCCAAAAAACGGGTATATGGTTGACTCTTAATCTTCTCATCCTCCTCCTCCTCTTCCATATGCCCTGGGATATAATTTTTATATAGGGCCAGCTCACCAGCGGGCCCTGTGATATAATTTTTATATAGGGCCAGCTCACCAGCGGGCCCTGTGATATAATTTTTATATAGGGCCAGCTCACCAGCGGGCCCTGTTTGACAATTTTTATATAGGTCAGCTCACCAGCGGGCCTTCTCATATAATGTTTTATTGGGTCAGCTCTCTAGCGGGCCCTCTCATATAATGTTTTAGAGCGTCAGCTCACTAGCGGGCCTTCGCATATAATGTTTAGGATGGTCAGCTCTGCAGCAGACCCTCACCCATAATGTTTTAGATGGTCAGCTCAGCGCACGTTTCCCTCTTAATCATGGCCTCAGTTCTGAAAATCAAGGAAATTTTTGGGAGAATTTGCCTCTGCGCACGTTTCCCTCTTAATCATGGCCTCAGTTCTGAAAATCAAGGAAATTTTTGGGAGAATTTGCCTCTGCGCACGTTTCCCTCTTAATCATGGCCTCAGTTCTGAAAATCAAGGAAATTTTTGGGAGAATTTGCCTCTGCGCACGTTTCCCTCTTAATCATGGCCTCAGTTCTGAAAATCAAGGAAATTTTTGGGAGAATTTGCAGATGATATACAAGTAAATATACAGCAAATACTGTTTGGTAACAATTTTTCGCCTAAAGTCGTTTTTATTTTCCTTTTTGTGTGTTTTACGGTCAGTCTGTAAAAATGGCGTACTACGGGCGAAAGATCGTTCCCAGCAGCGATGTTGGAGTCCAAGATGCATCCAGACATCCTCCCTATGCTGTCCCTGAACCATTTCTGTGGTGTTTCCATCCTTTTCTGCCATTTTCCTATGGACCAGGCACCCTCCCCTCATCAGAGCAGGGGGTGCCTGGTGTAATGCTCGAGTCCTCCCATTGACTTCAATGGGGCTCGGGTGCTCGGCCGAGCACTCGAGCCTCAGGGGGTGCTCGGTCAGAGCACCCGAACACCCGAGCATTGGGGTGCTCGCTCATCACTAATCATTACCTACTAGAAGCAAAAACAGACAGGTATACCTGATTGCTGTATGAAGGAGATACCTATTTAGTTAAGTCAATCTGTTAAAAAAATTAAGAGAGCCACTTAGTCCTTGGGCATACATCCCCTTTAAGTTGGGCACATATAATGAGTACCAGTATTGTAACATGCAAGTATCAGTAGTTACCATTGTTAAAGGATATAATTTGTTTTAGCTAGAATAGTAGAATGCTGTGATTTTTACACAAGCCATGCGTTGTACACTCCTCTGGTCTTTAAGAGGTTAAGGCATATGATATAACTGATTATTAAATGCTAAGAAGAAAAATATTATTTAAATCTTAATATAAATATTATTACATACAGTTTTCATTTCTATTTATATAGCATTGCAGAACAGTCATTGGTATGCAATCAATCCCAATGTTCACTTACCCTTGTGTAGTGAACTGTTCAGAGACATCTGTGTATGAAAAGTTGTTTTGACTTGTAGAAAAGGCATTGACCAATAATACATGTTCCTTCCCTTCTGTATCTTGAGCCTCCAAGACCACATAGAGTGGTGTCTCAGTGGAGATGCTTTGACTGGTGTACAAAAGGTTGGTCAGCACCAGGTCACTAAAGATTGATATCTTTAATTTTAGTTTCTTTACTGTGGGTGTAGTACATGGTTTTGGATTCAATGTGGTTGGATCTGTCTGAAAGACTGTAGAAGGGGTAATGGTTGAGGAAAGGGTGTTGAACTCTGGACTAGTTTGATCAGGGTTTAAAAATGGCCCTGTGGTGGTTATATCAGAAATGATTATGTGTGGGTCAGTTGACACAGTTGAAATTGAGTCAGGAGTGCTTGGCTCAGATGTTTTTGGCTCTTTTGTTTCAGGAGTTGACATTTCAGGAGTGGATGGGGTGGTTGTGTCAGGAAGTTTTGATGTTTTAGGAGTTATCAAATCAGGGGTAACTGGTTCAGTTGTGGTTGAATCAAGAGGTGTGGTTTTCTCAGGAGTGGTTGGGACAGGTGTGGTCAGCTCTGTAGTTATAAGATCAGGGGTTATTGTCTCAGGACTAGATGGTGTGGATATATCAGGTACTGTTGCTGACTCAGGAGTTGTCATATCGGGAGTAAGCGGTTCAGTTGTAGTTGAATCAGGGGTGACTGGTTCAGTTGTAGTTGATTCAAGAGGTGTTGTTTTCCCTGGAGTGGTCAAATCAGTGGACGGACCAGATGTAGTCAATTCAGAAGTTGAAAGATCAGAGGTTACTGCCAAAGGGGCGGATGGGGTGGCTGTATAAAGCAGTGTTGCTGATTCAGGTGTTGTCAGATCAGCAGTAATTGGCTCCGATGTGGTTGAATCAGGGGTGACTGGTTCAGTTGTAGTTGATTCAAGAGCTGTTGTTTTCTCAGGAGTGGTCATATCAGTGGAAGGACCAGATGTAGTCAGTTCAGTATTTGAAACATCAGAGCTTACTGCCAAAGGGGTGGATGGGGCGGTTGTATAAAGCAGTGTTGCTGACTCAGGCATTGTCAGTTCATCAGTAAGTGGCTCAGATGTGGTTGAATCAGCGGTGACTGGCTCAGGTGTAGTTGACTCTAGAGGTGTCTTTTTCTCAGAGGTGTTCATATCAAGGCTGGTTGGATCAGGTGTGGTCAGCTCAGGACTTGTGTGATCAGAGGTTATTGTCATAGGGATATATAAGGTGGTTGTATCAGGAAGTGTTGTTGGTTCAGGAGTTGTCAGATCAGGGGTAACTGGCTCAGGTGTGGTTGAATCTGGGGCCACTGGCTCAGGTGTGGTTTTCTCTTGGGTGGGCATATCAGGAAGGAATGTTTCAGGTGTGATTGAATCAAGGGTGGCTGGTTCAGTTGTACTTGACTCAAGAAGTGATGTTTTCTCAGGGGTGGTCATATCAGGAGTGAATGGGTCATATGTAGTCAACTCAGGAGTTTTAAGATCAGGGGTTATTGTCATAGTGGGAGATAGGTAGGTTGTATCAGGCAGTGATGTTGGCACAGGAGTTGTCAAGTCAGGAGTAACTGGCTCAGTTGTGATTAAATCAGGGGTGACTGGCTCAGGTGTAGTTGACTCTAGAGGTGTCTTCTTCTCAGAGGTGTTCATATCAAGGCTGGTTGGATCAGGTGTGGTCAGCTCAGGACTTGTGTGATCAGAGGTTATTTTCATAGGGGTATATATGGTGGTTGTATCAGGCAGTGATGTTGGCACAGGAGTTGTCAGGTCAGGAGTAACTGGCTCAGTTGTGATTAAATCAGGGGTGACTGGCTCAGGTGTAGTTGACTCAAGAGGTGTAGTTTTCTCATGGGTGCCCATATCGGGTGTGATTGGGCCATGTGTGGTCAACTCAGTTGTTAGATCAGAGGTTATTACCACAGGGGTGGATAGGGTGGTTTGCTCAGGCAGTGTTGATGATTCAGAAGTTGTCATCTCAGGGGTAACTGACTCAGTTACATCAGGAGTGGACAAAGTAGTTAGTCCAGGAGTGGTTGCCTCAAGTGTGGTTAGCTTTGGTATGTTTGGTAGGGATATGGTTGGCTCAGTTGTTAGTGCAGGAGTTGTTGGATCATGGTGCTCAAGAGTGGTTCTCTCAGGGTTGGACAAAGTAGTTGTCTGAGGTGTGGACAAGGTGGTGGTCTGAGGGGTAGATGGGATAGGCATGTCAGGGATGGATGGGGTAGTTATTTCAGTTTCAGAGGTGGACAGAGTAGGTGGTTCAAGCGTGATAATCTGAGTAGTTGTTATCTGTGGTGTAGATGGAGGTGTTAGCTCAGGGGGGAAGAGAGTGGATGTCTCTGAGGTGGACAGAGTGGTTGATGGAATGGTTGGTTCAGTGGTAAACAGGATAGTTGTCTCAGACGTGGACTGAGTGGTTTCCTCAGGGTTGGACAGAGTTGTTAACTGAATGGTCGATGGAGTGGTTTGCTCAATGGCAGATAGAGTGGTTGTATCAGGGGTGGACCGAATGGTTGTCTGGAGAGAGGACACAGTGGTCATTATCTGAGGTGTAGATGGAGTGGTTGTCTCTAGGGTAGACAGTGTGGTTGTATGAGTTGCGGTTGGCATAGTTGTAGATAAAGTGGTTGGCTCATGGGTGGATGGAGTAGTTGGTTGGGTGGTGGTTGTGGAGGTTGTAGTGGAAGGAGTAGTTGTAGCGGGTTTTCTTTCTGAAATAAAGAAAAAAACATTAAATGGCAAAAAGAGTTCATTCTCAGATTAAAACACCCTCTGTTGGGCAAAAGATTACACTTCAAAACAAAGACTATTGAAATTGAAAGGCAAAACACATAATAAAGACAACACTGAAGTTCTCTTTCAATTAAAGACGAAACAAAGAGTTTTTTTCTTTCAATTAAAAGCAGGGAAAATAGTTTTTTTCTCTATCCCTGTGATTGACTGTCATTGATTAAACATATTACATAATGGACAAAGCACAGAGATTGTTCTGCAATTACACTTTTTTCTCTTCAAACTATGATATAAATTTCTCCACTTTTGATTTGAATTAATGAGAATCAAAATGTATTAATAATCATGGGTTTGGAGAAATACAAATAATTATGTGAACAATGTTATCATGTTCTGCTGATTATATATCTTGGTTTTGTTGTTTGTTTGTTTTTTAAACAAAGATGCTTCACACAAATAATGTAACTGATTTGTAAAAAACAGAATTTGTTAAATATTTGATTGAGCTTACTTTAATCAATCAACAAATGCTTAAGGGGACAGCATTGACATAAAATAACTAAAGCTAATCATGCAGGCGGTAAAAAGTTAAACTAAATACCCCAAGTCCCATCTCTCAAACCTTTATGGTTTGAGAGATATTCAGGACCAAAGTTCCCCCCTCTCTCCCCTAACCCTGAAGTCAGCGTTCAGGCTGACTGCAGGGGAATCCGGTCCCAGGACCGTCTGAGGCTCTTCAGCAGAGCCGCATTCACGTTACTGAAATAGAAATCCTAAACTGGAACAGTCTGCAAAGTGTGCTTGGTTTGCAGATGTTAAAAGTCCCATTTAAATCAATGAAAATTCTTATTTATTTTTTATGAAGCAGCTGGTTTGTCCCATAATTGCTACTATTTTCTTATTTATTTACTTGTTGTTTTTTTTCCTTTTATCTCTATATAATGTCAGTCTGTGAGTGATGTTAGGGGGGATGGGCACCTGTGTTTATGGGGATGGGAAAGACCTGCAAAGATTGATGCTTGTTGGTTTGTGAGGGAAGGGGATGGAGACCCTTGCTAGAAGAGAAGTGTGTGTGTGTTTGTGGGGTGGGGGTCAATTTAATTCTTTGGGTGGCAGAGGGTGTCTAAGACACTGCAAAGTAAGTAGTTACCTCCCCTTGCCAATCTCATAGGCCGATATTGGTGTAATCATTCTCTTTTATAAACACTAGCTTTATTTACTCCATCTGCATGATCAATGTTTGCTCAAGTAAACTTCTATGTAAATACCATACTTGCTTGCATCAGAAGCTCGGTCTTTACATTCCTGCATTTGTGTCCTGCTAACATTACCACTAATGTTATATGGTACCTGCAATCTGCCCTATTGCTAGATAGATTTCCTCTAGACATCTCTGGCCATCACAATAATCTGCCACGTGATGCACTCTGGAGCAACATCTCAGAAAGCATGTGTACAGACCATTGGGCAAGGAACTATCAGACTTGGCTACCTCTCCAGAATGAGGGCCAAGAAGGTCTGGAAGAAATTTCTCTGGTATCAGTATTGATCATAGGTACTGAAGTGAGAGGAGAGTGTTACACATGATTTGTGATCAATCTGCCACAACATCCAAGCCATGCTTCCCTCTCTTTGCTCTAGCTTCTGCTCAATTATAACTAGCTAAGGTTATTGTGTTTGATAGAGGGGTCCTGTTGGCACCCGCACAGCATGAATGGAGTCTGAGCTGGTGTTTTGAAAGGTCTCACTTTGTCCTGGAATATTGACTTAGTAATTGCCACCCAAACCAATGACATATTTGGTGAGATTCCTATTGCTTGCCACTCTGATACCTCTTGTCCATTTCCAGTGCTAGCTTTCTCCAGGTTTCAAGAAGGGCATTTGCCCTGCTTGTTTGCAGGAAGGATTATTAATTCTCCCAAGAAGGGTAAGGGGGAACCAGTCCCTCTTGTGCCCTAAGTATGAATAATAATAATATAATGTCTGATTACAAACCAATATGGGGAGATGATAATCTTGTCTTGGTTCTTCCCTTTGAGAAAGGGTTGGTGCATTCAGTATTCAGTACTTCATTACCCACCGCTTAACTGCCATGCTAAAATATTGGTCAGTTTTTTTAAGTTAAGCACTATATTTGCTTTCTGGCTGTGGCAGCCAGTGCAGGGGTACCCAGGCCAGCATCCTGAAAATTGTGAGTTGGACTAACGGTGTGGTTATGAGTGGGTGTGGTGTGTTCGTGGGTGGTGCTACAAGGGAATGGGGGTTATTTGCCTAAAAGGACATGAGATATAAACTCAGGCCTGCCTGAAAACTGACAGATTCAGTGGCATTGTGAGATAATAATGCCTAAAGTTGCGTTCATTCTAGTCCGCTGTGATATAACCAGACTGGGGCAAGTAACCTGTGTCTCTCTAGCTTTTAGAGTTCTACAACTATTGGCTATAGAGCTCCTCTGAAATTGAAGCAAAATCAGATATAATCCTATACATCATTTAGATAATTTGACTGGTTATCCTCTCTGTCAGGACTCTTCTGCATCCACCCTGAAAGGGTTGAAGTTCCCTTCAATACTGCATGGATTAGCATTCCCCATGAAATAGTTGACCATTTTTTTGATGGTATGCCTTGTCTAGCCAACAATATCTCCTCCCAAAGGGTGCATACTCTCTACTGAATTGTTAAATTTTGCAAGGCATTTATAGTCTAAGATAGGCCATTAGCCCTTATGGTGACTTAATCCCCAGTGACTCAGTCAAGACATGAGGAATACTCTACATGCCAAACTATACTGCACTAGTAATGGGCCTTATACAGGGCTACATTTCAGTTGGGTACCCAGTGATAAGCCAGAAATGTCAGAACATAGTTGTTAGCTGAGTGAAACAGAAGTCCCTCCTACCTGAGTACCTAAACAAATATAAAACAATAGAATAAATAAGTATTTATCAAGGAGAGTCATTTTTCCTTATGAAAGTAGAAAGTGGGACTCCATTTGAAGATAACTTTCTGAGCAAACGAATTGTCTTGTGGGGAAAAAAACAATTTCTAAGTAGTGACAAAAGAGAGAAATGCCAAATAATAGTAATTCAGTCATGAATGAATTCAGAATCAGAGTGCAAACTAGCAGGAGGGAACAAGGGGGAGCCTGGAATCTAAGGCCTAAGCAGCCTGGAGGCCCCATGTGGTTTATAAGCAGCAATGTGCAATAAATTCATAATATGCAAACATGAACGTAAACATATGGCAGTAACACTGAGAAGAATATATGGAACTTAGAACTTAGACAGGTACACGATAAAACAGCATAGACATAATCCAAAGCCTTGCAAGGAATCACAGGGCAGACCATGTAATGATTTTGAGATGCAGAGTTAGGAGGAGTATCTTGTAGTTCCCACTAACATCAACACTGCATCTGGGGAGTGGTGCTAATGAATGAATCTTAGGTGTGCAGCCACTCCCTGCCCAGCGTTGCTACTGCTTAACCGAAGTAAATGTGCCGACTAGTGTGGGGTGAGGGGTTAAGTAGGGCAAGGATTTTCTTCTAGTTTAGAAGTTAACTGTGGGGGAACTTCTAATCTCTGTACTACCTATACATGCTATTCTGTTGTATAAGAAGGACTTAGCATGTATGCTAAAATACTTTGCACTTAGTTCTTTACAGTTTACAAAAACATTGGTTATTTAATTTTTTTATATATATTACTAAATTCATAATGAACCAAGCATACTTATGTTAGTATATTTTCATGTGATCTGGCTTACCTGTACAATATACATCAAATCTCAGGGTCCCAGAAAACTTATAGACATAGTAACCTCCAGGACAGGCTTTCACAGGCAACTGTGATCCATTTGTGCAGGTCGGTGATGTGTTTATCAGAAGAGGAACCATCTTCACTCCGTCTGCAATAGTTGGGTGGCTACCTCCAAGACTGAAGGGCTCACGGGAGCCACATTTCATTGCACCAACACAACCCTCTTTTATCATTAAATCATTTTTGTACCGAAACCAACCAAAGTTGTATCTGTCAGTAGAAAATCTTCCAGTGGAGTCCATGGTGAATAATCTGCTGTCACCATCCAACCAATCATAGTTCTGGCAGGGATCAGCACAATAAATATTTCCATTAATCTTCATACAGTCCTTATCATAGTCACAGGGAGCACTTGGACATGGGAGGTTCCTGTTATTAACACAGAGGTAGATCCCAACTTTATTAAGACAGGTGCTTGTGGGGGCACATTTATTTAGCGTGCTAACATCACATTCATTTATATCCTCACAGGCCTTTTTTGCAGAGTTCCAGGAATATCCTTGTGAGCAGCAGGAAGAACTGCAGTACACAATTCTTGTACAGTTAAATCCATTTCCCACATAGCCAGACTTGCATGAACAGCTGACAAAGTCACCATATTGAGAGCAGTCTGCAGTTTCTGTTCCATTACAATCACTGCAGCTTTTAGCATCTGAAAATACAACACACATTTCTAGGGTGCAAAGAAAAATGAATATTTTTGCTTATTTTCTTTTTAGGCTTCTGGTAATGTAAATGTGACTTTCTGATGACATATTAGTAAAATGGGGCTTTCTGCGGAAATTACAATGGGTGTAATTCTGGAGCAAACCAACTACATTTTAAGAGGGGGGGGGATGAATATTCTAATTGTTTGAATGGGACTTTAAACTTTTTGGATGCTAGTGAGGGCTCCAGTGCATTGTTTTGCAATGTGATGGAGACCTCTGTCATTCAAGAAGTTAAAACCCCAATTCTAATCAATGGAAATTTGGGAAATTTTATTTCTCTCTATGGTACATTTAGTATCCTGCAGAATTGCTCCTCTTTTCTTTATGCATAAGGCCATGGTGTCCTCAAGAGAAACAAGTAGTCCATGATTTAAGGATTTCTGTGCTTGAACACAGATGACCAATCAAAATGAATGAGTCACTGATTAACTGACCTATGCTTAATCAAGGAAATCCTTACATCCTGGCCTGTTGGTGGCCCTTGGGGATCAAACGTGGACACCCCTGCATAAGGCCATTAGCAGTTAAAGAAAGAAGTAAAGAGCAAAAAAGCCACCTTGCATTATATAAGCTTCCATTTCATTCTGAAAGTATTTCTTTAGGATAGCTAACCAATACATATATACAAAGCAATGTTAGTTTGACATTGTCACATACACAAAGTAATCTGCTTTACTTTAGGAAACCCTTTGAATGAGTTATTACATGCATAACTAAGTAATACTGGAGCATTCTCAGTTTATGACACACTGGTGGTAATTTAGATTCCAACTTTTGTGACTAACTCTTAAAGGAATAGTAACACTTAATATGTAAAAACATACATTGTAGTGTTTATCCTCCTGAGTAAACAAGGGTACTCCAACTGCAGAGAAGTGTTTTATTCAAAAGGTATTGCAGCTCAAAGGTGCAGCATCTCAATGGCCTGAAATGTTATGGTGGCGCTATTGGTAAACAGTCCTTTGGAGGTTTCAAGTCAAGTGACCAAAGATGTCCATAGGCTCGTGTAGAAACAGATCCACTGTAACATTTCTGGCCATTAAAATACTGTACCTCAAAAATTCAACTGTTAGCTGCAATAGCTTTTGACTAAAACATCTCTCAGCAGTGTCAGTACCCTTATTTTACTCAGGATGATAACTTTTACAATATATATATTTTTTACATATTAAGTGCTACTATCTCTTAAAACTGGTGATCTGGTCACATTATGTACATGTGTCAGAAAACCTTTTCCTCCCCGGAGTGAATGGACCCACCTAACAAAGGGTGAGAACAAAGAGGGGGCATTTAAACATTCATTGTCATGAAATACTAATAGTATATGTTTGCTTTATTATGGGTAGGTAATAAGTGGCTCAATCATTGTGATTGATGTACCTGTGCTTAATCGGGTATAGCCTGAAAATATGACCGGTTAGTATGGCCCAAGGACTGGAGCTAACAATCAGTAGTGTATGGTGTGGTCCAACTTAGGAAGGCTGCCACATTTTTTTCAGGCAAAGGTGACGTTAGTTCAATGATTCTCAAAACCAACATGCCAGGTTTAACACTTGCAGAACAATGCTTTGGATACCTCTCTGGCACTCAAAGGGTTAAGGATATTTCTGATTAAGATGAGTAAGCTCAATCATAATAACTGTCCACGGATTACCCACCTGTGATCAAGTAAGGTTATCCTAAACTGTTTGTGTTTCCTGAGGAGAAACACTGGGTTACGGTGACCTTTTAGCCCCTTGAAGATAAGAGAGATGCAAAACGCATTGCTTCACAATGTATTACACATCCCTTTGGTCCTCAATGCAGGACATTTATGAAAATTTTACTTTGCAGGGCAACACATGAACCAGTGAAACCCTGCAGTGTGTTTTTTTTCATAAGTAGAAGTAATGCATTGCACGCCACTCTGTCCCTCAAGGGTTTTATCATATGTGTCCAGTTTTAATGGGGCAATCTGGCAACCCTATCTTGTTCATAGGTAACAAATAGAAATGCCCTCTGATTTAATTTGGGCTTGTAACCACTTAACTGCTAGAGGGACATGCATTTGGACACCTCTGTAGCATCTTATGTAAGTCAGTCAATAGGAATTTTTTTTTCCGTTCCTTTAAAAATGGACACACATGACAAATGTCTGCTGGATAGGTATGTAGAGCCATTGCAACAAGTAATACCCACTGCATCCCTAAAGCAGGTAAGGTGACCACATATCCCCTTAAATTAGACATGTTTTAAAAACACTTATTGCAGGGTAACACTGAATCCGATGCTGTTTGCAGAATGGCATTTTCATAATTGTCCCTGAGTTAAAGGGATATGCAATCACCTTAGCAGCAGGTATTTTTATTGTTTCCAAGTTTAAAGGGATAATGTGACAACAGTGTCATATCATCCCTTTAAACATGCACACATATGAAAAATGTCTGTTGCAGGGCTGCTGTGGTTATTAATGAGTTGCAGTGGTATTCATGCAGGAGGGATTTTTCGTATGTGTCTATTTTGAAAGGGATGATGTAGAAACCCTAGGTACAGTTGATTTTCTCCATAATTCCTCCTATTCATCCTTGTACATTAACCCAAGGTTAAGTTCACATTTGCTAAAGCTCCCCCCTCCTCCCCTTGCACTGACGTCAAAGCTCTACTGACAGCCTGGGACCAGCCAGCGGCTCTTCAGCAGAGCAGAAATAGAGATATTAAAAAAAAAAAAAAATTAGATGGAATATCCCAGTGGCCTGAAATTGTACAGTGGTGCTGTTGCTACACTATCCTATGGAGATTTATGGTCCCAGTACCAGAGTTGTCCATAGGATGGTGTAGCAGCAGCATCACTGTACAATTTCAGGCCACTGTGATATTCCACCTAAAAAAATTCAACTTTGAGCGCTAATAACTTTTGAATAAAACAGCTTTCAGCAGTGGAAGTACCCTTGTTTTACTAAGGGGGATAAACCCTACAACATATATTTTTACTATGCCTTTAATGCATGAACACAGTTGAGTTACTTCATGCTGCATCTGCGCATTGCTTGACGTGTTGGCATAGAGCAATCCTTTATTTTAATTTCAAGGTTTAGTGCACTAGCATCTTTTGCTCTAATTGTGCCTTTACCCCTGATACAGAGAAGGCCATATGGAAAAAAAATGAAAGTAGAGCAATTATGGGGCAAACCAGCTGTACCACTGAAGAAAATACAGTCCTAATTAATTTAAACAGCTTTGACCCCTTGAATGCTAAGAAGGAAACTGTGAGATTCTTCCCTATGCATCTTTCAAACTGTGTTGCCTGAGGTACAGGGAAATAAAGTGACAAGGATCTGACACAGGCATTGAACCAGGATTTTCCTCCTTCACTATTTCTCCTAATGTAATGCATTGGAGACCTTTCTAGCATTCAGGGGGTGAAGTGCTTAACAGAAATAAATGGGCATCATGAGGAATTTTATCTGGCCCCTTTGATGAAGTTGGTGTGCCCTAGAATGGATCCTCTTTTTCCTTGTTCATATGCCCTATTACTTTTGAAAATATTGGTTTTAATATGTTGAGACCTCTCTAGTATTCAAGAGGTTAAAAGCTCATTTAAATCAATGGGAATTTTAATGCTCCAGTGGAGTTGGTTTGAGTGTCTCAGTCAATTAACCCTTTGAGTACAGAGGGGTACGCCAATGCACTGTGTACTCCTCTGGCACTCAAAGGATATAGAAGGAGAGTTGTCCAGGAGTTCTTCCTGTCTACTAATCCACCAAAAACCTATCTTACTGGTGCCCAGACTAGTGATCCACACAAGAAATGCAGTTTATTACCACATAGCTTCCAAAAAACAGCATAATTTCTCAAAGAACGGATACTTACAAGAGGTTAAAGCTGAAAAAAAGACAGAAAAACACAGATAAGTCACTCTACATAGAGAGGCATTTGGTAAAATAGCATATATAATGGTTGTGATATAACAGGTACAATACCAAGGTCATAGGAATCTAAAACATTCTCGGGGAGGGAAATTCAAGTTTTATAGAGAGTCAAAGTGCCTATAGGGAGACTTATAACAGGGAAGTTAAGCGAAAAGAAGCTTTAAATTTGCTGTCACTGATAGTTCTATAATTAATAACACCAGTTTAGGAGCACTTTACTCCGTGTATACTTTTTTTAAAAAAAGATGGAGTAGGGACATTTGTAAACAGTGGTGCAGTACATTTAGAAAGAAATGTCACTATTTGTGACAATTTTGCAACAGAAATATCACCATAACACCAGGTATAATTTGTTCTTAAGCATTTCTGTCTTTAAAATCAGATTACTAATGCAAATATTTATAACTAGTTGAACAGCCCATGTACACGGGCCACAGTGGCAGGCAGCAACGGCCACGGTGCAGTCATGCACAGTAGAGACTGTCTGCACCGTGGCTGATAACGGAGCGGGGAGCTCCAAATTCAGACCGTAGTCGAACTATGGTTTGAATTCGTAGCTCCTCTCTCCATTATCTTCCACGGCGCGGGCAGTCTGTACTGCGCATGACTGCAGTGAGCGCAGCTGTCTGTACTGTGCATGACAGCTTCTGACAAACATATATTAGCGAATTATTATATAGGATGGTGCTCTTACTCATTTATTAACCACACCTGATTTTATCACCAGTTGTCATGACTATCTCTTAACATTATATATATCTCTTAACATTATATATCCTTCCATTATGAACTGCTTATACCTGGCATTAAAATTTAAATATTTTAATATATCCTTATATTACTTTGTGACAGTTGTGCAGACGCTTCCTTTATTATGCAAGTTTATATATCCCCCTTTATCACAACAGACCAGCAGGAAAGTACATCATCATAAGAGACAAGTTGATTATTATATGACACCTGCAGGAAAGTACAATACTTTTTGAGACTGGCAGGCCAATAGAACATTACATGGAGGAGCAAAGCAGGGCACTGTGTGATGGAAGAAAAGAGAGACAGGATAGGGTGTGCGGAGACAACAGAAGCAGAGCGTGATGTGAGATGGTGAGCATTACTGATGAAGAGATGAGTTATAAAAGACATGAGGAAGGTGAAACTGAGATGGGAGACAATCGAGGAAAGGAACAGGGAGATGAGATAATAGTGCTGCAGTTAATGGCATGATAGAGGGAGAGAGAGAGTAAGAGAGAGGGTTAGCATGAAGGTCATGTGAGGAGACAGAGTGAAATGTGATAGACACAGGAATAGTGTAAAGGGCATTGTTGTTCCAGTCATTCCCTGCTGACCGTTATCCAGCTAAAGCTGATGAGGGTTATAGTCCCTATAACAGTTGGTGGGCCAAAGGCCGCACATCGCTGAAGAAGAGTGAATGACATGGAATACTTTCAGCCCTCCAGCAGTTGTTAGACTACAGTTCCATTAATTCCTAGTTCCTAGTTGGCTGTTGGCAGCTAATGATAATGAGGATTGTAATCCGAAAACAGCTGAGGGACCCAAGCTGCACGGGGATATGTGAAAGAGAGGCAGTGATAAGTGAAGTCTGAGAGGTCAAGGTTGGTTTAAAAGAAGAGAGAAATTTAAGGTTATTTTGAGGGGCAATGGCATGAAAAAGAATGGTGAGGGATACACAATAGATGGGGAGACTTTAGAGGGTGTTACATGTTAGCTGGATTATGTGGGATTTCTTTTTTTTTTTTTTTTTTTTTAAATAACAGGCTTTTTAAAGTTCCCCTGCTATTAATACTTTGTTGGAAGCAATGACTGTAACATGTACAAAAATCTCATAGTAATAATACCCTTTCCTTAACTTTTTTGAGTGCCAGAGGTATCTGCGTTGGATACACTTCTGGCACTCAAAGGGTTAAATCTGGGGGATTTATCCACCTTTGTCCCCAGTTCCTAAGTTTTTTTATGTCCTGATAGGGAGCTATTTGAATTTGTCTTCAGGAATCTTTCTGTCTGGGATTGTGAAAGTTTAACAATGTAAAAAAAAACAGTGACAATGTAGAAAAGCCTGCCTCTACAGCAGGGGTGCAGGGCTATAACTACAAGGGGTACAGAGGGAGCAGTTGTGCTGGGCCCCGGCATTTAAGAGGGTCCAAGCTAGACTTTACAATACTCACCAGTCAGTTATTATTTATTTATTTGTGTGTTTTACCTTTGTTAACCCTTTGAGTGTCAGAGGGGTGTGCAGCACATTACTTTGCAATGTGGTGCTTACCCCTCTGGCACTGAAAGGGTTAACTTGCCTGATGAGTTGCTTTGCAGATAAATCTGAATATTTTATTTGTGCCCATTGTTTGTGGATACCATGAATCAATTTCCTTTCTGTCTTGTTAAAATATAAGACCTTTGTATTTGTGGCTACAAATACGGACAGACCAGAAACTACTTGTATACTAAAGCACACTGATTGTTAATTGCACTGTACCCCAGGCTGTCATTCAGAGATAATCGTGACTCTTTATCAGCAGTTTTGAGTATCAAATCTAGAACTGTTTCCTTGTCATTTGACACTGTCAGCTCGTATCTGCATATTAAAAACTATAATTTCCGTTACATCATCCCCTATTAATATTTTAGATATTTATTCCATCATTGCTTTATCCAATTCTTCCCACTGTCCAGGATGTCTATAAAGTACTCCTATTGAAACAATTATATCTCTAGTTTCAATAGTTACCCAAATGCTCTCTTGCCTTTTCTCAACTCCTTGCAGTAAACTAGCAAAGTAAGAACTGTGCTAATAAGAGGAAGGGGGAGATAGATTTAAAGAGACAGTAATGTAAAAAAGCTCTATGCGATTTTGCTGGTTTGCATGTAAATTTCCTCCAGATCCCAAGGGCCGATGCCGGGGGACTTGGCATCATTGGGTCTGGGAAATCGGGGCTTCCAAGCCCTTCTATGGTAGTGGTCACTTCCTCCTCCTCCCCCTCAGACTCACTGGACGCATCATGGTCTGATACCTTTATAGCTCAGAACAGTACTGAGAATTAAGACAGTTGGGTTCAAAGCAGATATGATGTTGATCCAGAGAAATATCTGACTGCCTTTTGGAGTCAGTAAGGAATTTTTTTAACCCACTTTGGGCTTAATTGGAAATGGCTTCAATAGGGGTATTTTTTTGTCTTCCTCTGCATCAACATGGTTGATATGGCATGGGCTGAGTATGCATTTTTCAGCCTCATCATCTTAGTTACTATGTTAAGTGAACACACCTATGTGTGTGTGGGACTGAGCAAGTCATCATGTGTTTATATGGGGTGAGTGAGCATCAAGAAGTCTGGACAACTGAGTATGAGTGAGTCTAAGATGTTAGTAAGCATGAGTGAGCCTGAGTGCATCTAAGTGAGTGAAAATGAGCAAGTGAAGAAGAGTATGTCTTTTTCTGAGAAAGTGAGAATAAGGGAATGAAAGCAATTGAGTACAGACATATACTCATGTCATGAGCACTCAGTTGTATTCATGTGAACTCTGTTTGGGAATGCACACAAGTATGTGCCTTAGTAATAAAGTAACTGGACATTAGAGGGCCCAGGTTCAAATATTTAATTGGACCTGCAGCACAAACATATTCTCCCATAACTATAACCCATTGGGCCTTAGGATCAATTGGTCCTCTTAGATGCTGGACCCAGTCAAAACTGTTGTCCCTGTAGTTACACCCCTGAATGAATAAGCATGAGTGTGTGTAAAAGACTGACCAAGAATACTTTGTTGCAAGGGTAGACTGGAACTAATTGTCAACTTTTGGCAGCAAGCCATACATACACATGCTGGCTGTGAGAACTCTGAAGTTTCTACAGCTCAGGGCTCACAAGTGACCAGCAATGTAAGGGTGGCTAATAAAGATAATGGAAGTTAGATCCCTATTATTTACTAAGAGCTGATCTCATAAAATAGGCTACTCATTATGATCAAGATATAGGTTTATGTAATATTGAGGAACACTGTTTTCACTAATTCTTTTAACCCTTTGAGTGGCAGATGGTTAGCAAACACATTGCAATATGTTGCTACCTCTCTGGTACTCACAGGGTTAATAGTTCAATACAAAATAGGAGGTCATGTTGAAAAAAAAAAAATAGGAGAAGAAAAATGTTGGCTAAAAATGGTGAAAAGAAAGTCATGGGAGCACTGTAGTCGAATTTTCACGGGGAGGGGTTAAAATGTTTATTAGGCAAATTAAAGTGGTGAAAGAAAGCACTGCAAGTCGACTTTTAAAAGGGGGAGTTAATATGTCGAAAGGGGGTACTCTGTCGGATTTTGTTATGTGGTGAACACATCTAACACTGAACTTGATCTTTCGGTCATCAAATGTACACCTTTTCCCTTGGACTTTGAAATTTTGTGTGTTTTTTTGTAGGCGGTAGTCGAAAAAAAGCCACTTTTGTTACTACTCTGAAAAGTGCTGTCTATGGCAGTTTTGTTTTACTGTGGTTCTGCAATAGACTACCGACATAACACATCTGCAAAATTCACGCTACTTGTTTTTTCTTGTATCGCCGGTTTTAGCCCAGGTAACAGAATTGAGCCCTAAAGTTCTGAATGGCAGGTCTTTGTGGCAGTGAAGGTGCTAATTCTACATAGAACTAGGAGTGCAACAACATTATAATTAGCAACATCCAAAGGGAGCTCTGGCATCACTAGCTTGCTCTCAGTCATGGTAATCAAACATCATGGTAAATAAACAGCAATAACTGTCCTTCCTGTGTCAATCATCAGTGTGATTCAGTGATGTAACTAGACTGCACTCAGTCCTAGGGTGAAATCTGAGGCTGGGACCCCCACCCACATGGCTTGAAGCAAGTCTGACCAACACATGATGGCACAGTCCTTATTTAATGTCCCAAAGCAAGTTTGAATCATGCTCTACAATGCATTAGACACCTCTTGTTAAAAAAGGAAAGAATCTCAATTACTCTTATCTTACAGGCTGTATTAGTGCCATTGGCCATCAGCCAATATAAGAATCTGGTCTGATAGGGGTTGCAGAATAGAGCTGAATGGCCCCCTTGAACACCAGACCCTATCATAAATGCACCTCCTGTACCCCCTGTAGTTATGGCCTGGGGTGGCTAGTGATAGAACCCAAAACCTTTCAGACTCAACAAATGCAGTATGTAGCTAGAAAAAGTATAACTAGGTAAAGAAAGATCTATGGATTGTTTACGTTAATTTAAAGATAGTTTCAAAAAAGCATTGACTTCATAATTTACTTAAAGGAGCAGTAAACTTTTTTATGAAAAAATATATATTGTATTGATTTTCTTATTGAGTAAAATAAGGGTACTCGTACTGCTGAGAGATTTATATTTCCAGAGTTATTATAGTTTAAACCCATGTTTTTTTACATTAGCAGTGCCCTCTAGTGGTCAAATTCTAATTAGATTTCCTGTTACATTCAAACGGAGAGGAAAGTCAGAAAAGTCAGAGACATACAGTCAGGAAGTAAACACAGTAAATTCTTATTATTTAAACTGCTTTTTTTAATAAAACATCTGACAGTGATGGGAGTGACCTTGTTTTATTCAGCAGGAAATGCTCTGTAAAATATGTGTTTTCATAAAAAAATGTACTGCTCCTTTAAAGGCTTAATTTACACTAATGTTTGTGGTTTAAGTATTTCCTCAGTCTTATGCATTTTTTTACATTGCTTTGCAATTCATTCTGTACCACTCTGGCACTCAAATCGTTAAGTCTCATCTACGGCAGAGTGTGTTCAGCAATCACACATTCTAATGCACACGCCTTAGTGTGCAGCCAACTTAAATCTGAATAGCATTTCTGCCTTTGTCTTAATTTTAAAAGGAGGCTAAGTACAACAGTTACAAGAAGTATGTATTAATAATTAAGGATAGGGAAAACATTTTGTAGCAGGCAAGTGGCGAAATCACATCCTTTCACATCCCAGAGAGAGGACATTTTTTACATTTGTCTTCCTGCATTTATGGTTTATGTGAATGTGGATGTGCCAATGCTGAGTGTATGTTTGTGTGCAAGCACAATGAAGTATGCTTGCATAATGACGTGCACATGTATACTCATTCTGAAATGTGCAGCCCATTGAAATCAATGTGCTTCACTTTACAGCACAGAATTCCACAGAAATTAAAGGAGAAATTTGCCATCCCTATTAATTGCAAACTTCTGAAACTCCTATTATCCCTTTTAAAACTAGCATCATCCTTTACTTATTAATGAAAGTTAATGTTTAGTCCTGTATTTGTAAAGGAAGTAAATTGTGATTATCATCTTCAATATTACATTTAAGTGATCATCATTTACAAGAACAGACTAGTTAATCCTTTCAGTGCTAGAGTTGTGTCCAACGCATTTCTCTTGCAATGAGTCGCAAAAACTGTTGACACTTAAATGGGTTATATCTGCTATATAAAGACAGTGTAGTCATTTAGCTTATTATAACATAACAAAGAAAAAGCAAAATTGTGTGTTTAATGGGTTGTTGTAACATTATACATACTCACATTGTGAAAAGCATCTATTAAAACATTGTGTCAGGAAGATAGCTCCCAGCAGAATTTTAATTGTCCCCATGATGACCAGGTCTGTAAAGATGGACAAGAATTCAAAGCAGGTATTAATTACATATTCCTGAAAGCTACTAACTCATAATTCATGTATAAAGCATTTATATATTCCATAGTACTACTGGACATAGGGGAGTAATGAAATACAAACACAGGACAATATAATTGTAGTAAGGGGTTTTATGGAGAGTTCTGTCCCCCCCCCGCCCTTTTGTTACCTCCAGAGAAAATTAAGATCACTAAGGCACTGGGGACAAAACATATGCAGTACGTCTCAATACACACTTACACTGTATCATCTGACCAGCTATCTAAAACCGTAGTCCAATGAAATTCACAGTTCCCACTAAATATATTATTTTATGTACAGCACTATTTAGTCATGGATGTTAAAATGCATATTTTTAGCTAAGGATATGTTTTTGTGTTCAATAAGTGTTCTTGAGACTGCATTCATTCTCTGTCTCAATGGACTGTAGTATAAATGAAAAGTGGAGCTATTACGGAGAAAATCAACAGCAACATGGGGACAAATAAAAGTTCATATTGATTTACAAAGGACTTTTATTTTAAGCCCTCGAATGCTTGAGGCTTCTTCAAGTCATAGCTTAAGAATGTATTGTAGAAGGATGGCATTCAAGGGGTTAAAACACCGATATGCATAAACCAGTAAGTAGCTCTCTCGGTTAATGCACCAGCTGGAGATGCGGGTTCTGGTCCTTTCAAGGTAGGCTGACCAGACCTCACCTTTAACCTGGGACACATAGGAAATAGGCATATTTCAGGACTGTACTGAAATCAAAGCAGCCCTGCAGTATGCAGTTTTCATATGTGTCCCCGGTTAAAGGTGAGGTCTGGTCACCCTATTTCAAGGTCAACTCAGCCTTTCATCCTTCAGTTGTAGATACAATGAATACCCATGACATACTTGAAAATGAAAGACAATATCAATGTATTCTCCCTAGTAAAATGCTTTAATTAAAAAAAAGACATTTCTGACAGTTATTTGTCCCATGTGGTGCAGCTGGTGTACTCCTGAAGTGTTTCAAGTTCATAAGTCCCATTATTTCTCAGAGTTGTCCTCAGGGACCATTAACAGGCAATGTCTGCAAGATTTCCCTGCTTGTGGATATGTTTATGTGCCTCTTTTTTAACTCTCCTCCTCTCAGCAGTGAAATCCTAAACCTATGGCCTCTAAGTGATCCATGAGAGCATTTTTGAGAACCACTGCACTCTCTATTTGGACCCTTAAAGTTGCCCCAAAATCTCAGCGCCGGAGAAGGCAGCCTGAGCTGCACAATTGTGTAAAATTCTGGAATTGTTATCACAATAAATATACATAATCATAATTTTAATAATCTTTTCCCACCCCTAGATGCTTACCTTTAACTTTTTAATAGTTCTGGCTTGTCTTCTAAATTAGTGCACTGGAGATTCTAAGGTATATATATCAGCTGGAAGAATCTTATTGGCCAATCGGTGAAGTAGGGTTAGGTTTCACATATATATTAGACACAAATGTGTCACAATTCACATATGTAATCATAGCCTGAGGTGTCTGTCTTTTAAGCAAAGTTGTTTCCTGTACTGATAAAGTGACATTCCTTTCAGTAGAATTAAAAGGTGCATTACACAGTAGCTGCAGGCAAAGAAAGGCATGGAAAATGGAAGAGTTAAGAGTTAGGCAGGGAGCAGAGAGAGAGAGAGAGAGAGAGAGAGAGAGAAACACAACTCCATCCTTCTGCCAATTGTGTGTGTGTGTTTTATTATGGAGGGAGAAAGCAGTAAATATAAAAGAAAGCTTGATAGAGACTTCTGCTATCTCACAATTGTCATTCACATGAGAAGGGCAAAAATCGGTGGGTTAGTTATTGTGTCAGTCAGTGTTTTGTATTTGACACTGCTAGCCACAGTACGTCATCCTCTGTGCTGCCAGTTGCTGTTAGTGGAGGGATAGGCAAATAACTTTCACCCAAAAAGGGAAAATTGTTTCTTAAAAAGCCCCCCCCAAAAAAATAATGATCTGCAGGCAGGCATTTCCTGTGCAGCCAAATATTTTGGTGTTTCACTCAGGACCTGGGAAACAATTGTTTGCATTTTGTAAGAACTCACATTTGCACCATACATGATGAGCAAGTTTGGAGATCTCACTCAGTGCACATCTTGCCATATGTATGCATGCATGGAACAGCCGTTCCAGGGTCCATACCGCTGTGGCAAGTGTGAGCAAGTGGCCCTTCTAGAAGCTCAGATTGGAGCTCTAGAGAGTCATATTGCAACACTGAGAGATATTGACAACCTTGAGAGGAGTCTCTTGCTAACTGAGCAGAGTCTAGCTGGGTCACCTAGCAAAGAGGGAGGAGATCAGCTAGAAGGGAACCAGGCACATAGCTGGGTAACAGTTAGAAGTGGTTGCAGTGGGGGAGGGAAGAGGAAGAGGGCAGCCAGTCCTGAGTTTTTCCATCCAAACAAATTTGCTCATTTAAGTGAAGATGTTAGGGAGGCAAACCCAGAAGTGGAATTGTTGGAGAAGACTGTTCTCCTTAACAGCCGGGAGAACAGCTCCTCTAGCACACAGGGGATCCAGAGGAAAGTGAAGCCTAGGCAGGTTGTGGTGGTAGGGGACTCCATTATTAGGAGAACAGATAGGGTAATCTGTGGCTCTGATCGCAGCAACCGAATGGTTTGCTGTCTCCTGGGTGCCCAGGTTCGGCATGTTGCAGACAGGGTGGACAGATTATTGCGAGAGGCTGGAGAGGATCCAGCTGTCTTGGTGCATATTGGTACCAATGACAAAGTAAGAGGAAGGTGGGGACTCCTAAAAGGTAATTTTAGGGATTTAGGCAGTAAGATTAGGAACTGGACCTCCAAGGTAGTATTCTCAGAGATACTACCTGTGCCATGCACTACGCCAGAGAGACAGTGGGAGATTAGGGAGCTCAATGCATGGCTGAAGGTTTGGTGTAAGAAGCAGGGCTTTGGGTTTTTAGAGCACTGGGCTGATTTTGCTTTGGGGTACAATCTCTATAGCAGGAATGGATTGCACCTGAATGCAAGAGGGTATCAAGTGCTTGGAGAGAGGATGACTAGACGGTTGGAGGAGATTTTAAACTAGGAAGGGGGGGAGGGGTCAATAAGTACTGGGATAGATAGTATAGAAAGGGAAGGCGATGTAGTTAATAACCAGGTGGGTGGATCTGGGGGCAGGGTTAGTACAGATGATAGGGAGAAGCCTATAAACCACATCAAAATTAAATCACAAATGAAACATAGCAGTGGCATAAATTGTATGCTTGCAAATGCCAGAAGTTTAACTGGTAAAATAGGGGAACTGGAGCTGGTAGCTGAAATTGAAAACTATGACTTGATAGGCATAACAGAAACATGGTGGGATGACACACATGATTGGTCAATCAATTTGGAGGGCTACATGTTATTTAGAAAAGATAGGTCAAACAAAAGAGGTGGTGGGGTCTGTCTGTATGTCAAACCAGCATTATTGCCTCAATTGCGGGAAGATAAATGTGATGACAGTAGTGAACATGTGGAATCCCTGTGGGTTGAAATAGTCACTGGGGGTAAAACTGCCCAAAAAATATTAGTGGGTATTTGTTATAAACCACCAAACATTGGTGACCTTGAGGAATCAAAGCTATTAAAGCAAATAGAAAAGGCTTCTCAAATAGGGAGAACTTTAATTATGGGGGATTTTAATTATCCAGAAATAGACTGGAAAAATGGAACAGCTAATTCTGCTAAAAGCAGCAAGTTTCTGAACTTGTTGAATTACAATTTTTTGTCTCAACTAGTGCAACCAGAGGGAATGCATGTCTGGATCTGGTAATAAATGACAATGAAGAACTTATCTCTAACATCCAAGTTAGGGAGCACTTGGGGAATAGTGACCATAACATGGTATAGTTAGAGATAAATTCAAAAAAGCAATTTAGTATGGGTCCCACCAAAACACTGAATTTTAAAAAGGCCAACTTTAGCAGATTTAATTCATCCCTTGGTCTCGTTGACTGGGATAAAATATTTTCAGGAAAAAACACAGAAGGTAAGTGGAATGCATTCAAAATAACATTGCAAAAATACACATATAAATTTATCCCTGTTGTAAAAAAATACAAAAGAAGCAAATTAAAGCCAATGTGGCTAACCAGTAAAGTAATTCATGAAATAAATAACAAGAAAGCGGCATTTAAACATTACAAAGCTGAGGGATCAGCAGAGGCATTTGCAGTATACAAAAATGTCAACAAAACCTGCAAAAAGGCTATTAAATTAGCTAGAATGGAGAATGAAAAAAATATTGCTAAGGAGAGCAAGAGCAACCCAAAGAAATTCTTTAAATACATTATAAAATAAGGAAATTGGGGCTAGGAGATAACCTTTGCAATTGGATACAAAACTGGCTGAAGGATAGGGAACAGTGTGTGGTTGTAAATAGAAAATTCTCCAGTACAGTTAAAGTGGAGAGTGGAGTACCTCAGGGTTCAGTATTGGGTCCGCTGCTTTTTAACATGTTTATAAATGACCTGGAAATAGATATAGAAAGCAAAATATCAATATTTGCAGATGATACTAAATTATGCAAAGTCATTAATTCGGAACAGGATATTTTCTCTCTACAGAGAGAATGTCAGATTGGGGAAACATGTGGAATATGAAGTTTAATGTGGGGAAGTGTAAAGTCATGCATTTGGGAGGAAACATCCCAAGGCTACTTAATGGAATAATTATAGGTGACTCGTTGCTAGAAAAAGACCTGGGTATCCTTGTCAACTACAAACTTGGAAACAGTGACCAGTGTCAAACAGCAGTAGCAAAGGCAAACAAAGTCCTGTCTTGCATAAAAAGAGGTATTGAAGCAAGAGTGGATAACATTATTTTGCCATTATACAAATCATTGGTAAGACCTCACCTTGAGTATGCAGTGCAATTTTGGGCACCAGTTCTGAAAAAAGATATACTAGAACTAGAGAGGGTACAGCGGAGAGCAACAAAATTAATTAAGGGAATGGAGGACTTGACATATGAGGAACGACTAAACAAACTTGGTTTATTTACTCTAGAGAAACGATGACTAAGAGGAGACCTTATCACATTGTACAAGTATATGAGAGGTCAATACAAGGATCTCTGCGGTGAGCTATTTATTCCAAGGCCTGATCAGGTGACCAGGGGACACCCCTTGAGATTAGAGGAAAGGAGGTTTAAACTTCATCAGAGGAAGGGTTTTTTTACGGTAAGGTCTGTCAAATTGTGGAATTCATTGCCCAGGGAGGTAGTTATGGCAGATACAATGGATACATTTAAGAGAAGATTAGATACATTTCTTTCAAAAGGGAACATACAGAATTATACTATTTATCAGTAGGCTGATCAGGAAGGTCTGATAAAGACTAATTTAATTGGTAGCAGGAAAGCTATAGAGTTCTCAGTTACTGGGGTGTGAGGCGAAGGTTGAACTTGATGGACTTGTGTCTTTTTTTCAACCTAATTTACTGTGTTACTGTGTTACTGTATTAATGGCAAAAAATTAAAGTCTGATAATGTTGGGTCCTTGTTATCTGAAACAGGTGAGATGGTCAAGGGGGACAGAGAGAAGGCAGATATTTTAAATAATTTCTTTTCTTCTGTTTTTACCAAGGAAGACCCAATGGACAAGAATCTGCAGACTATTTTTACAGAACAGTCACAGCAATCATGGGACTGGCTAACACAAGAAAGTGTTAAAACATTTGAATGGTGTTAAGGTAGACAAAGCTCCGGGGCCAGATGGTATACACCCACGGGTACTTAAAGAGCTAAGTCAGACCCTGGCCAGACCGTTATATTTGATTTTCAGGGATTCTTTTATTTCAGGTATGGTGCCCATGGATTGGCGTAAAGCAGATGTGGTGTCCATATTTAAAAAGGGATCAAAGTCACAGCCAGGAAATTACAGACCTGTAAGCTTGACATCTGTGGTAGGGAAGCTGTTTGAAAGGTTGCTAAGGGAATATATTCAAGAATTATGCTGGAACAGGAATATCATTAGCAATAGCCAACATGGCTTTGTGAAAGACAGGTCTTGTCAAACTAACTTGATCGCATTTTATGAAAAAGTGAGTAATAATATAGATGCGGGAGCAGCAGTTGATGTGATCTATTTAGACTTTGTCAAGGCATTTGATACAGTTCCACACAAGAGGTTATTGTACAAATTGAATGAAATAGGCCTAGGGGAAAATGTTTGTGTGTGGATTGGAAATTGGCTGAAAGATAGAATGCAAAGAGTGGTAGTAAATGGCAAGTTCTCCAGTTGGATAAATGTGATAAGTGGAGTACCTCAGGGATCTGTCCTGGGTCCTCTTCTTTTTAATTTGTTTATTAATGACCTCCCAGAGGGCATAGGGAGCCATGTATCAGTGTTTGCCGATGACACAAAATTAAGTAAGGTAATAGAGTCTGAACTGGATGTGTCTTCATTACAAGAGGATTTGGACAAATTGAGTAACTGGGCAGGCAAGTGGCAAATCAGATTCAATATAGACAAGTGTAAAGTTATGCATTTTGGGTATAATAATAAAAATGCAACATATAGTTTAAATGGTGTTTCTCTGGGGAAATCTACAAATGAAAAGGATTTGGGAGTAATGGTAGACAATAGACTTAGCAGTAGCATGCAGTGCCAACTGGCAGCTGCAAAGGCCAATAAGATATTGGCATGTATTAAAAGGGGTATTGACTCAAGGGAGGAAGATATAATTATGCCTCTTTACAGGTCCATGGTAAGACCCCACTTAGAATATGCTGTTCAATTCTGGGCGCCCTTTCTGAAAAAGGACATTATGGAACTAGAGAAAGTGCAGAGGAGGGCTACAAAACTAGTAAGGGGAATGGAAAGTTTTAGTTATGAAGAAAGGCTAGAAAAGTTAAACTTGTACACACTAGAGAAACAGCATCTTAGAGGGGATATGATAACACTATATAAATATGTTCAGGGCCCATACAAAGGGCTCTCCAAAGACCTGTTCAATAACAGAACAGTACACAGGACAAGAGGCCACCCGCTTAGACTTGAGTAAAGGAGATTTAATCTACAACAGCGGAAGGGTTTCTTTACAGTAAGGACAATAAAGGTATGGAATTCTCTGCCTGAGGAGGTGGTGCTATTGAAAACATTAGATGCCTTTAAAAGGGGCCTGGATACTTATTTAAAAGAGCATAACATAGAGGGCTATGTACGTTAGTATTGGGATGCATATTTAGTTGGGGCTTGTTGATCCAGGGAGGAATCTGATTGCCATTTGGAATCAAGAAGGAATTTTTTCCCCCCATTCAAGGCAGAATTTTAAATTGCTAATTGAGGGGGGGGGTTGCCTTCTTTTGGATCAACGATGGTAAACAGGAATAGGAAAAGGTGGAACTAGATGTACGCAAGTCTTTTTTCAACCTAAATTACTATGTTACTATGTAATGCAATGTTGGCATTGTCACAAGAAGCAGCCAGCCAGCCACTCTACAAGTATGGTGTTAAGAGAGGCACATTTGGGAGGGGGCAGTTATATATGCCAGTCCTGGCATAGCATAAATCTATTAAATAGATGCCAAAGTGGTGGAAGGGAGTGGGGCAACCCAATAATATGGAAGGGAAATAGCAGGATAAGAAAATTTGAGAGAAGGGAGCAGGCCAATAAAAAGCAAGCAAAAAGACCAAGGGCAGGGATGGGAGGTGAGTGGGCCAAGGGCATGAAGGCAGGGACAGTGGGCAGAGTAAATGGATTGGACAAGAGTGGAAAAAGGAGAGTAATGCGAGCAAGCTTGGGTGATGATGGAGTTCTAATTCGGTGGATGAAAGTGAGATGGGGCGAGATGAAAGAAAAATACATGAACAATGAAGTATAAAGGTTAATTAACCTTTTTTTTTTACCTCTTTACAAATGTAGAACCAAGACAAGTTTTAGGTCTTCTGAGGTTTTTATTGTGAGTCATGAAGTGTGCACTAGAAGAAGATGAAGTGATGTAATGTCATGGCTCAGACAGAGAGAATCTGTTCCCAGTGTCTGATTCTTCTCTATTGTGATCAGTACCATGGTTAAAATGTATCTGTATGTTCTGTTTTATTATTATTTTGAAGACTCCGTATTAAAAGTTATCTTGCTTCTTTACCCACTGACTTATAGTACCTGTCAATGTCAGATGTTAAAGCGTCAGTCAGAACAGACGAAGGAGAGAGGGGAAGTTTTCAAAGGAGGTGGATAACTGTCCCCTACGTTCCAGTATGTGAATATTTTCGTGTTGATGGTGTTGCAGGGTTGTGAATTGCAGGTTTTAAGGTTGTAGTCTGTTAGCAGGAAATTAGTTTGAAAAGCAAAAATTGAGCAGAAAAGTTGAAGAAGATAGGGTTGATGGCATGTGTTGAGTGAGATATTAAAATTATCACTGGTGAGTGTAGGGATGTGATGAATGGGAGGGGGGGGGAGTGAGGAAGCCAGGAAGAAAAGTTGAGAGGAAATTTGAATATAGATCTTGGAGAGCTATAAATGAGTGAGAGTTTGTAAAGAGGGCTCCTATCCTTTCCTATCCTACTTTTCTTTCCCCTCCCCACAACAATATAGCGACAGCCTGGGTGCTGAGGAGGCGTACCACACAACTTCTTTGCACCCAGAAAGTTAAATGAGGAGCCACCACAAAGGACGGACAATCCAAGACTTCAGAGAAAAATCAATACAATGCCTTGACACATACACCCCCACTGGCAAATCAACTGAAAACAAAAAAACTGCTGGTGGGCAAGTAATGGTTTCCACAGCAGTATGTGTCAGTACTGGCCACACACACACACTGTTTTGTTTGCCACTAGTCAACAAGGTCATCTTTTAAGCCTAGAATGTAGCTATCCTGAAAGTATGCATGCAGTGAGACCACTCCTTGGAATACATGGTGTTCCTGTGCATCAGTTACCAACCCATACTCTGTTAGATTGCTCCCCCTAAGACACATGAATTGCTACCTATGATGATGACGTGTTCATAAATATGTTGGGAATGGGATATTCTTATTGATAATAAATGTACCTGGAGCGCACTAGTAATCCAATATCTATCCTTCCAATCTGCAAGCAGCCAGACAATCTTACCCCAGTCCCAGGATACCCATACAGTCGTAATTACAAAAGCCTTTATCTAGAGCTATGCAGATCAGTAATAGAAATGAAAAAATAAAAGAGAAAGACTCCAAATTTACTCACAAAATGACAAAGATTGTCCTTTAATAAAATTTATGATAACTAGTTCACAACGACCCTAATCAATACTCTGCAATATAATAAAAATGTATCTTTCCCTAGTTGATCAATACACAATATTGATCCCCAGAAAAGTATATTAGGACTTGTAATGCACACTTATTCCTCAGGCATCAAAATTGAAACCCGACACTCCCCTCTACCGGATATATCCAGCAGGTAGGATAGTCAGTCATAAAAAACCTACCCATGGACTAAGGAGAACAGATCCAGCACATTCCCCTAGTTTGGATCTTAGTGATTCATCTCCTTCATATATAGAGATTTATAGAATTGTATCTAATCTTTAGATACAATAATGTACCTCAATTCAATTCACAATTATAATTGGTTCAGCATATAAAAAGAAAAAACACAAATACAGTGAGGGAAAAAAATTTGATCCCCTGCTGATTTTGTATGTTTGCCCACTGACATAGAAATGATCAGTCAATAATTTTAATTGTAGGTTTATTTGAACAGTGAGAGACAGAATAACAACAAAAAAATCCTGAAAAAAGCATTTCAAATTATAGACTGATCATTTCTTTGTCAGTGGGCAAACATACAAAATCAGCAGGGGATCAAATATTTTTTTCCCCTAACTGTAAAATCACAATAAAAAAATGAAAATCAAAGTAATACCACAGGGGACAATTTCCACAACACAATTTTAAAAGTATTTCAATATGTTAAAATGCTACACCCATTGTGTTGTTATTTATAGGGTATTATGTTCCCTGTGGTGTTCCACAAATGATATTGGTGTTCAGTCATGATGGTTCCAAGACTTTGATCATCAATATGAGCCCAATCTGTTTTTCGACAATAATCTCCAGAGCACAAAACAATCTGCTATGTGAGAGAAGCATCACCACAATCTAAATTACAGTCTAATTGTGCACAGACTCTAAAAAAACAATTAAAAAATGTAACAATATCTATCGCCTATGCCCTGGTACCTGGGGCTAGGACTAGATTAAAATGTGCCTATGCCCTGGTACCTGGGGCTAGGACTAGATTAAAATGTGCACAGACTCTAAAAAATCAATAAAAAAAATGTAACAATATCTATCGCCTATGCCCTGGTACCTGGGGCTAGAACTAGATTAATATTGTATCTTGTGATATGAGAGTTCCACTCAATAACTGCAAACGGACATTTTCCTGATTGTGTCGGACAAATAAGTTACATCGACGAGTGAGATATTTATATCACTTGATCTCAGAATTGTATTTTTAGATCATCACATCATATATTCAAGATCTCATTATATATAAAACTCTCCATGAGAGGAAACCCAGTCATTTTGATACAAGGAAAATCAGACACTTTGATACTTATTCATCCAAACAATTTACACAGCGGGATCAGTTTCAAACAGTAATTATATCTTATACAGTGTCGATCACATTCTAACTTATGTCTCTGCTTATGAATATCTTTGATATGAGTTATCACAATACCTCTCCTTCATATGGACTGTCTGTCGGCTGATAGTGTTATCCTCCTAAGCGGTTCATGTATTTTCTCATTCACTTTTTTGAGTAGAGACAGGATTAGACCTTCACATAGCCTTGTGGTGTTCAGCATCCTCTTTCCATTTATCAACTAGGTATTGGCAACTATGTATCCGTGTCATATATCGGAATCCTATTTCTTCTTGTTTGAGCAGTCAACTCTCATTCTCCCAAGTCCCTCCAACGCTTTTCAAATCCTACAGGCGTCTTCTTCAGGGTGTTTTTGAATGTCGGTTATACAATCTCCTCTCACATATGTCTGATGGGCTCACATTTAAGATTAATATATACCAACGGTACCCCAATATATACTAACGGGATCCCCTTCCATAGACATAAAATTAACCCTATCAAGTCCTCGTTTCAAACACTATAAATCTCAAAATACTGTTCCCTATGTTAGCATTGCCAAAATGTTTGTGTCAGGGTTTGCCAAGTACAAATCAGGAGACAGAACGGTATAGTAAAAAATAATACTTTATTAAAGTTATAACAACAAGAGTAATCACAGTAATAGCAATAACAAGTATGAATTAACACGGAGAGGAAGTAGAGTTCCCTCTATAGGTCTGCAACTCTATCAGAAATAGGAGTCTGCCTAATGGAGAGAGCCTCTACCAGAGACAGGCACACGCCCCTGAATATGGGAAAGCAGGCAGGAAAAGCAGCAAGAGACAGACTGACTCACACCTGCAGTCAGTGGGTAGGCCAAGGAATCTCCCAGAGGTGGTAGAGAGAAGGGAGATAAAACTGATGCAGGCCTGCTGTCAGCCTAATGAAGGAAAACACCCGTAAGGAACACAACGGGGAAAAAACCCAGTCTCACTCCGTGAAACAGGAAGGTAAGTCTTAACCAGAGCCGCAGGTCTGCACCAGATTGGGTGTCGACTAAGTACAGGGAGTAAGCAAGAGAATAGTCAGACAGAGCCACAGGTCAGCACCAGGATGGATGGACAGACAAGCCAGGTCACACACAGAGCCCAAGGGAAATAGAACTGTATTGAACAACAATGCAAGGGCAACTAAGTTAGCACTCAGTTCCCTTTTAAAGCCCAACCCAAGAAGTAGTTGGGAGGAGGAACTACACCAAGTCATTAAATTGAGCCCTGAGTCATAATGTCACTTTGCGCCCGTGGATGACGCATCTTGCCAGGATGCTTCCGTTTCCAAATTCATGCCCGCATCAATTCGAGAGCCAAAATATATTCTCCAGGGGACATGGAGGGCCTATAGCCTTGCCAAGCGCACCCAGACCTGGGATCGTGAGTGACGCATGGGAAGAAGCCGAAGTGATGTTTAGACCCATCCAGCATCGCCGCAGGCTGCGGCGCTTGAACTGAGGTAACTGTAACAGTAAGCCCCCCAAGACCCCTCCTCCGAGGAGCCAAATGGGGTTTGTCAGGGAAACGAGCATGAAATCTGAGCACCAGGACAGGAGCGTGAATGTCCCCAGCTGGAATCCAGGAGCTTTCCTCAGGACCAAATCCCTTCCAGTGAATTATTTACTGTAGGTGCCCTCTGACCTTACGAGAGTCCAGGATACTTTGTACTTCATATTCCTTGTGATTTCTCATGGGAACAGGATGGTCAGAGCAGAGGTATACTGGTTGCAGACCTAGGGCTTCAACAGAGAAAAATGGATGATGCTATGGATGTGCATATTGGCAGGAAGTTTGAGGGCATAAGCCACAGGGTTAATTTTGCGTAGTACACGGAAAGGACCAAAGAATTGAGGAGCCCGCTTATTACAGGGAACCTGGAGGTTCAGATTCCAGGATGACAGCCACACCCTCTCCCCCACCTGGAAGGTAGGTGCCGGCAAACGCCTACGACCTGGCTGCCTCTTTTGCCATTGCACGGAACCACGTATGGTATGCTGTACCCGAAACCCAAGAGGAACGAGTACCCTCAGATGCTCATCCACAGCCAGAATCTCATGTGCCTGAAAGACCTTGGGGAGGACTGAAGGTTGAAACCCATAGTTGACCAAGAATGGGGAACTCTGTGAGGAAGAGTTAACAGCACAATTCCTGGCAAACTCCACCCAAGGTAACAAGGTAGCCCAGTAATCATGGTTATCCGAGGTGTAACAACGGAGAAGTTGTACTAAGGCTTGGTTAGATCGTTCGGCTGCACCGTTAGACTGAGGGTGGTACGCGGAGGAAAATGCCAGCTGGATGCCAATCTGAGCACAGAAACACCTCCAGAAATGAGACACAAACTGGATTCCTCTATCGGTATCTCGGTCCCCGTGTTTCCCTGTCAATCTGGCTGGGTGTACCTGTGCATTGGAGGAGTCTGATTGGCCCACCCAGGATGTGCCTTTATATACTGGGGTCACGGCACCTGTCAGTTGCCCTTTCGTGGTTTTCCCGATCCTGCGCCTCGTTGCTGTGTTCCTGTGTCTCCTGTGTACCGATCCAGCTCGTCTGACTACTCTGCTGGCCCTGCTTCGTGATTGACCCGGTTCTGGCTGACGACCCTGCTCCATGATTGACCCGGTTCTGGCTGACGACCTAGCTCCGTGATTGACCTGGTTCTGGCTGACAATCCTGCTCTGTGATTGACCCGGTTCTGGCTGATGACCCTGCTCCATGATTGACCCGGTTCTGGCTGATGACCCTGCTCCGTGATTGACTCGGCTCTGGCTGACTTCCTTCTTCTTGTATTGATCCGGTTCCGGTTGACGTTCCAGCTCCGTGTGCTGCTCCTGTGTTCCTGTGTGGCTCCGGTCGCCTTCCGGCGACATTCTGAACTGTGTTGTGTCGCTGATGAATCATCTCTCTATACTGAGCTGTTGCCTGTGGTTGCATGAGTCTATCCGCATAGCGCTGCTGAGCTGTACACTCCTATACCGAACCTACATTAACCCGTGCTGTGCTTGTAGCCTCCGTTTATGAGCCTATCCCCTTACACTTGCCAAGCCTGTGGGTTTTCGTTCACGCCATTAACCTTCCTGAGCCTGTGCTGTTAAGACCTAGCCTACCAATCACACTAGCAGAGCAGTGTCCGTTCCAGTGCTCGGTCGGCACCGAGGTCGCGCTGGATGGCGCTGGTAGCCCTACCCGCTCTTGCAGTGTGTGTTCTGTACTGCACCGGAAGGGTGTCCCGGCTCTGGTCTCCGAGTGCTCAAGGTGTTACGTTATCCTCCGCACTACCTAGTGCTCCGGCTCATTAATTGCTTGTGCAGTGTCGCTCTATTCTGGCACCCTAGGGGTGTTTTGGCTCTGATCCCATTGGTACATGCAGGGTTACTACCGATTGTATGTTAAGGGCGATTCAGGTTCTGGTCTCATCAGCTCTTGCAGTAGCTTTCCTCCTGATATCCCAATGTGGTGGTATTGGCTCAGCTCTGGCCTGTTGGTGTGTTCCATTATACTGCTTTTGAGAGTGATTCAGTGCAGACACTATACTTCTGCTCCACACCATCAAGAGACTGTTATCATCTCCTGGGCGTTGGCTAATCAAGGTTGGTGAGACTGTTCAGTTTCTCCACTTTAACCCTGTATGGCATTTTCCTAATCTGTATATTGCATTATCCTTACTTGGGCCTGTAACTTGTCGTTTCCATTTATACCTGTACTGGTCCCTAGTGGCGCTGTTCTTTTATCATTTTCTCAATAAAACTGTGTTTTTACTTTCTACCGTGGTCTGAGTGTCAGAAAACTGTAACAGTACGAAATGGCCATGACCTCAGACGGTAAAAGTGACGGTAATACACAGAACCTCCACTGGAGGATGGATGTTCACGAGCAACGATTGGACCAGTTGGCACTGGCCTTGCAAATCTTACTAGAACGTACGGTACACCTTGAGAAACCTAACCAAAATCTGGTGGTCCCCCCAGTCCTGACACTGGACAACACTAATGGGCAAATGATGGCTCCCTCCAGAAACTTAACGGCGGCGGCGCCGTTACCATTACGATACAATGGCGAACCCACGCTGTGCAGGGGGTTTATTAACCAATTAGAGATATTCTTAGAACTGACACCTCATGCCTTCCCAAACGACCGTAGCAAGGTGGGGTTCATGATATCTCTATTAACTGTTAAAGCCCTAGCATGGGCTAATCCTCTATGGGAGAAGGCTAAACCATGTACTCTAAACTTTCATGAATTTGTCACAAAGTTTCAGAGAGTATTTGAGCTACCTGGGAGAGCCACCTCTGCTGCCAAAAAATTGATGGAGATTCAGATGGGCGATCGTACCGTGGGCGATTATGCGATAGAATTTCGGATACTGGCAGCAGAGGTAGGTTGGAATAACGAGGCACTGGTGGCAGCCTTTGCCCAAGGGTTGTCAGACCCTATTAAAGATGAGATTGCGGCCAGAGAGGTCCCTACTGATTTGGACGAATACATAGAATACGTAATGCTCATTGATACTCGCATGCATGAAAGGCGCCTGACAAAGAGGGCAAGAGCCAGAATCTTTTGGCATGAGAATTCTTTAAACCCACCCTCCCCTCCCAATCCTCCTGATCGAGTACCCGAACCGGGCGAACCTATGCAAATCGGGTTCACTAGACTTTCTAAGGGGGAGCGGGCATACCGCAAAAAGCAGGGGCTATGCCTATATTGTGGTAAAAATGGGCACTTACTACATACATGCCCGGTACAGCCGGGAAACGCACACACCAAGGGTACCTTGGGGGACAGGCCCTAGGTGGTGTACAATCGTCCCCAGATCAATGTTCCAAGAAACCCACCATCTCGATGAGTTTTCTCCTAGGCGACCAAGCTGTGGAGGCACTAGCTTTGATAGATTCTGGAGCTTCCAAAGTCTATGCGCATTCACAATGTGTTCCATGTATCACTATTGAAGCCCTTGGTTTGCAATCGTTATACTACCACTCTGGTGGTTCCTGGGCCGGTGGATGTGCAAGGCCAAGAGGAGTATGAGGTACAGAGTATTATTGACTCCAGGAGATTTAGAGGCAAGCTGCAATATTTGGTCCACTGGAAAGGCTACGGGCCTGAGGAGCGCTCCTGGGTTAACCAGAAAGACATCCATGCTCCACGACTACTGCGCAGATTTCACTCTAAATATCCTCAGAAACCAAGACCCCCTGCAAGGGGAGGGGGGTCTTTGAGAGGTGTGTACTATCACGGTCCCCGTGTTTCCCTGTCAATCTGGCTGGGTGTACCTGTGCATTGGAGGAGGCTGATTGGCCCGCCCAAGATGTGCCTTTATATACTGGGGTCACGGCACCTGTCAGTTGCCCTTTCGTGGTGTTCCCGATCCTGCGCCTCGTTGCTGTGTTCCTGTGTCTCCAGTGTACCGATCCGGATCGTCTGACAACTCTGCTGATCCTGCTTCGTGATTGACCCGGTTCTGGCTGACGACCCAGCTCCGTGATTGACCCGGTTCTGGCTTACGACCCTGCTCCGTGATTGACCCGGTTCTGGCTGACGACCCTGCTCCATGATTGACCCAGTTCTGGCTGATGACCCTGCTCCGTGATTGACCCGGCTCTGGCTGACGTTCTTGCTTCGTGTATTGATCCGGTTACGGTTGACGTTCCAGCTCCGTGTGCTGCTCCTGTGTTCCCGTGTGGCTCCGGTCGCCTTCTGGCGACATTCTGAACTATGTTGTGTCGCTGATGAATCATCTCTCTATACTGAGCTGTTGCCTGTGGTTGCATGAGTCTATCCGCATAGCGCTGCTGAGCTGTACGCTCCTATACCGAACCTACATTAACCCGTGCTGTGCTTGTAGCCTCCGTTTATGAGCCTATCCCCTTACACTTGCCAAGCCTGTGGGTTTTCGTTCACGCCATTAACCTTCCTGAGCCTGTGCTGTTAAGACCTAGTCTACCAATCACACTAGCAGAGCAGTGTCCGTTCCGGTGCTTGGTCGGCACCGAGGTCGCGCTGGTTGGTGCTGGTAGCCCTACCCGTTCTTGCAGTGTCTGTTCTGTACTGCACCGGAAGGGTGTCCCGGCTCTGGTCTCCGAGTGCTCAAGGTGTTATGTTATCCTCCGCACTACCTAGTTCTCCGGCTCATTAATTGCTTGTGCAGTGTCGCTCTATTCTGGCACCCTAGGGGTGTTATGGCTCTGATCCCGTTGGTACACGCAGGGTTACTACCGATTGTATGTTAAGGGAGATTCAGGTTCTGGTCTCATCAGCTCTTGCAGTAGCTTTCCTCCTGATATCCCACTGTGGTGGTATTGGCTCAGCTCTGGCCTGTTGGTGCGTTCCATTATACTGCTTTTGAGAGTGATTCAGTGCAGACACTATACTCTTGCTCCACACCATCAAGAGACTGTTATCATCTCCTGGGCGTTGGCTAATCAAGGTTGGTGAGACTGTTCAGTTTCTCCACTTTAACCCTGTATGGCATTTTCCTAATCTGTATATTGCATTATCCTTACTTGGGCCTGTAACTTGTCATTTCCATTTATACCTGTACTGGTCCCTAGTGGCGCTGTTCTTTTATCATTTTCTCAATAAAACTGTGTTTTTACTTTCTACCGTGGTCTGAGTGTCAGAAAACCGTAACAGTACGAAAGGGCCATGACCTCAGACGGTAAAAGTGACGGGAATACACAGAACCTCCACTGGAGGATGGATGTTCACGAGCAACGATTGGACCAGTTGGCACTGGCCTTGCAAATCTTACTAGAACGTACGGTACACCTTGAGAAACCTAACCAAAATCCGGTGGTCCCCCCAGTCCTGACACTGGACAACACTAATGGGCAAATGATGGCTCCCTCCAGAAACTTAACAGCGGCGGCGCCGTTACCATTACGGTACAATGGCGAACCCACGCTGTGCAGGGGGTTTATTAACCAATTAGAGATATTCTTAGAACTGACACCTCATGCCTTCCCAAACGACCGTAGCAAGGTGGGGTTCATGATATGAAACAAAAGAACAGCAGCGCAGGAAGATCTCTCTAAGCGTAGTATGTAGTAAAGCACATTACCAACACCATCACCCGGTGCTCTTAAAATACTACTCACATATATGGAGGCTATAAAGGATCGCCTCTAGATCGTAAAAGCACTCCTGGCATATACCCCAGGTCAGTAATCCCACGCAACTCTCCACCAGATCACTCAATACTTCTGGATAAGCTGGAACCAATATATAGGGCCACACTATTTCTCACAGTAGGTATAAACCCAAGTGGATATTCGTATGCCCAATGATTCAGCTAGAATGAGCTAAGTGGGTATATGAGTATATATATTCAAGCATTCAGGCTGAAATATCAAAGATATTCAAACGTATTCAAAATTTATTATCTATAAGCAAAGATAAAACTATAAAAATCTTTAAAAGCAATGTTACAACTGAAATAGCTCTACGCGTTACGAAACTCTTGTTTCTTCTTCAGGAGCCAAAAGAATAAATACAACCATAGTATTTATTTATATATGAGACACAAACTTACTTGGCACCAAACTCCCCGCATCTCCGAAACATCACGCCGTCCCACCATGAGATCTCGCGAGCCCACAGTCATGCGCACAATCCCCGGAATGCACAGCGCTCCTCCCATCCCAGGTGCCCCGCTTCTGTCCAGAAACATGTACTACGCATGTTCCGTGAGCCCTACACATCCCAATATTAACGGGACAGCCGACGCAAACGGGGAGGCAGGTTGATATGGCAACAAGTAAAGATAAAATCAATCACAATATATAAAATATTATCAAATATTAACAATCATGGGCATATACATAAACCATAAATATAAACAATAAAAATGTTAACATTATAAAAATAAAAAATAAAACATAATTCCCTCAAGGATAAATACTAAACTTTCGGATACCGGACTGACACATAAACACTACTTTAAACCTTCAACATGTGTCCCTCCAGTATCCGAATAAAGAACATCAAAAGGGGGCAAAAGACATAAACCAAAAGACCCAATCCACCACCTAACTACACTTTATAGATATATAAAAATATCTTTTATACTATTTATGTGCACTCATTTACATGTAATCTGGGATTATATATTATTATATCCACCTGTGACTCCATCAATCTAATTTGTTCATTAACTTTTTATATTTTAAATTTTATTTTTATTTCTCCTTCTCTTTATTATTGTGCTATTATTATCTATATCATCACCATTTTTTTTTTCCTCTTCCCCCTAATCTCTCTCTCTTTCTTCTCTTATACCTTATTATCTTTACTTTTTTTAAAATTCTTATATTTTTAGTGTTTATAACGTGCTATATCAATCAAAAAGAATATAGGTCTATATCTTCATTTAAACCCCCCTCTAAAGTTCCTAAAGTATATATCCAATATGCCCCCCGTTTACACAGGAGAGCATATCTATTCGGTTTACCAACTGGTATATGCTCTATACCCATAATCTGAATACAATTAATGTTACCTCCATTACATATAGAAAAATGTCTAGATACTCCATGATCCAAGTTTTTATTTATTATCTTTCTTCTATGTTCTCCTATCCTAGTTCTCAATTGTCTGGTAGTCCTTCCAACATATAAACAACCACATTTACAACTTAAAAGGTATATAACATATGAGGTGCCGCAGTTAATATACTGTTTAACCTGATATGTTTTATCCCCTACTACATTTCTAAAGGTTTTATTACCATCAACTATATAACAACAAGTCTTACATCTTTTTTTATTACATCTATAGTTCCCACATATGTTCTTTTCCCCAATATCCATAACCAGCTAGCTGCGGAAGGACTGAAGCGGATCTCTTTCTATGTTTTTGGGACATTGATATAAGACTTTTTCATCACTGTGAATTTATATATTCATTGGGTGCCTCCTTAGTGTGTATCTCCCGGGACTGCCTTGTGGTGTCTTGTGGAAGATTACACATAATTTCGTATTTGTGTTTGTTTTTATTGGGTGAAGGAGATAGCAGCCATTGAATTCAACTTGTTTAAGTATATATTATTTTCTCTTTCTAAGAATCGAATAGTTATTCTAATACATTAAGTATGGTATGTACTGCTATTTTGTCACACATACAAAGGAAAAAAGATGTTCAGAGTTTTTTTAATAAGGATATTGTCAACCTTGAAGTCCCTAAGAAAGAAAATATGGATGAAATAGAAATGAAAAAATGTTTCAACAAGTTAGAAAATATGTTAAGTATGGAATTGAAACATTGGTGGGACTGCCTGTTGTTGGAGCAGTACCTGGAAAAAGAATTAATACCTAAGGGGTTAAAGCTATTTAAAGCATCACCATTCCAGGATCAAGAATTTTCTAAAACTTGGAATGGGGAATTACAACAATGTTCAAAAAACTTGATAAAACATATAATAAAATATAGGGAATCGAGGTTGACTAATTTGGAAAAAGATATAGAAGATATGAATACTAAGTTAATTAAATATGAGAAAATAAAAACATTTGAAGAGATGGACAAAAAAGTACGAAATAATATAGATAAGCTAGAAAGAGAATTAAAGATGAGAAAACACAAAAAGTTGATTAGAGATGAAAGAGAGTCCCAACAGGGAAGTGTTGTTAAAAAGCATACCACACAAAATTTTGAAAATAGTAAATATAAATATTTTGGAGAAGTATACAAAAATCAAAATAAGGTTGATAATATGGCTAATAAAAATAAGAAAAGTGAGGAAAAAGAAAATGAAAATATAACTATACCACTCCAAAATAAATTTACGGTATTAGCAGAGATACATACGATATCTGAAGAAGGGGATGATTGTATTACAACTGAAAAAGATAATATTAATATATCCTCTAATGAAGAGGTAATAGATAGGATGGTAACTAAAGATAAAGATAAATTTAAAGGAAATGGCAATCCTGTGAGTTCTTTTTTGGAGAAGAATTATTCCAAGGGAAGCAAGGAAAAAGATATAAATATAATAAAGGGGCGAAAAAGAGATATGGAGCCCGATATAGAGGTAGTAGAGGAGGAAAACACACAAAAAAAGAGCAAAGTATAGATATTCCATCTCAAACAAATAGAGATGGAATATATAATTTATCATGTATTGATTTGAAAAGTCATGAGGTAAGACTTCTTAAAAAGGGACTCAATTTTGCCCCCAGGAATAATGTGAATGATTTTGAATTTTTTATGGATTTTAGCAGATTCATCAGAAAATTAACTTTGCAGAGGTATTTTAATATCAAAAATAAAGAGAATTTAAGAGCTATTGAAGATCTGGAAGGTTTAGATGATCTGATGAGCTTGCTAAAAGAGAACTATGACTATCCTATACAGGAAGAAGTTAATATTGAGGATATAAATATTGGAGACACAAACATAAATTATAATAATTTAAAAAAAAAAAGATTTAAAAAGAAGTCTAGATTTTATCCTACCAGCTACAAAGGACCTTATATATCACTATTTAATAAACTAGTAATGGATGAATATAAGAAAAATATAAAAGGGAAAAAATATAAATATGATAATTTGACTAAAAATGAAAGAAGAGCAATTGTAGATTTATCTAAAAATAAAAATATAACGATCCATGAAGCGGATAAGGGGGGGCTATTATAATACAGGATACTAAAGAGTACATAGAGGAGGGCTTTAGATTGTTAAAAGATACTGAATTCTATGAGAAACTTAAAGGTGATCCTAGTGAAAAATATGATAAAAATTTTATAAGACATCTTAAAGAAGCTTTAGATAAACATATAATAACTAATAAGGAATAAGGTTATCTTTATATAGAACACTCAGAACCAGCCTTTATGTACCATAGTCCGAAGATACACAAAGCTATTAAGAACCCACCTGGTAGACCAATAGTAGCTGGGATGAATTCAATGACGTCCAATCTTTCTAAATATGTTGATTTCTATCTACAACAATATGTTGTCAAATTGCCTGGATACATACGTGATACCCAGTATGTCTTGGAGATCATGGAGGATATCCGTTGGTCAGAAGGATATATCTGGGTGTCACTTGATGTTGTTTCTTTGTATACTAATATACAACATAGTCTAGGTATGCAAGCCTTAGCATTTTATTTAGAGAAAGATTCGACTAAGAGTATTCCTTTTAAAGAATTTCTATTGAATAGTGTTCTATTTATATTAGAACATAATTTCTTTACTTTCCAAGGAGAGTTCTACTTACAAAAGAGGGGAACGGCCATGGGTACCAAGTTTGCTCCCTCCTATGCAAATTTATTCATGGGATATTTTGAACATGAGTATATATGGAATTCAGCATGGAGGGAGCACTTGGTATACTATGGTCGTTTCATTGACGACATCCTCTTGATTTGGAAGGGTGAGATAGATATATTAGATGAGATGATTGCCAGTCTTAATCATAATAATTCGGGAATTCAGTTTACTGCTAATATACAATCAAGAAAAATTGAGTTCCTTGATATTATTTTAGAAGGGAATGCAAATGGACATATAGAAAGTAATATGTATAGAAAATCAGTGGCTACCAATGCATATTTACGCGCCGATAGCTCTCATTATTATAAATGGTTATTAAATATCCCTTTTGGCCAATTCGATCGGGCTAGAAGGAATTGTAGTACAAATCAATACTTTGAAGAACAGAGTTTAAAGATGAAAGCAGATTTTAGAACAAAAGGATATAAAGATGAGGTTATTGAGCAGGCATATGACAGGGCAAAAAGTTTATATAGACAAGATATAATTAAAAAGAAAAAGAGGGAGAATTATTCTTCCAAAGTAAATAATGTCAACTTGATTACTACTTATAATTGTCAAAGTCAAAGTATTACAAAAATTGTTAAAAAGCATTGGAATGTGCTATTACAAGATCCTAATTTAAGTGATAGTCTATCTGATAACCCCGTAATGACATTTAGGAGGAATATGAACTTAAGAAACTATGTCACCCCGAGTAGACCTAAAATTTTAAGTAATCAGATAACTAAGATGGATAGTAGGGAAAAGAACATATGTGGGAACTATAGATGTAATAAAAAAAGATGTAAGACTTGTTGTTATATAGTTGATGGTAATAAAACCTTTAGAAATGTAGTAGGGGATAAAACATATCAGGTTAGACAGTATATTAACTGCGGCACCTCATATGTTATATACCTTTTAAGTTGTAAATGTGGTTGTTTATATGTTGGAAGGACTACCAGACAATTGAGAACTAGGATAGGAGAACATAGAAGAAAGATAATAAATAAAAACTTGGATCATGGAGTATCTAGACATTTTTCTATATGTAATGGAGGTAACATTAATTGTATTCAGATTATGGGTATAGAGCATATACCAGTTGGTAAACCGAATAGATATGCTCTCCTGTGTAAACGGGAGGCATATTGGATATATACTTTAGGAACTTTAGAGGGGGGTTTAAATGAAGATATAGACCTATATTCTTTTTGATTGATATAGCACGTTATAAACACTAAAAATATAAGAATTTTTAAAAAAGTAAAGATAATAAGGTATAAGAGAAGAAAGAGAGAGAGATTAGGGGGAAGAGGAAAAAAAAAAAAAAAAGGTGATGATATAGATAATAATAGCACAATAATAAAGAGAAGGAGAAATAAAAATAAAATTTAAAATATAAAAAATTAATGAATAAATTAGATTGATGGAGTGAAAGGTGGATATAATAATATATAATCCCAGATTACATGTAAATGAGTGCACATAAATAGTATAAAAGATATTTTTATATATCTATAAAGTGTAGTTAGGTGGTGGATTGGGTCTTTTGGTTTATGTCTTTTGCCCCCTTTTGATGTTCTTTATTCGGATACTGGAGGGACACATGTTGAAGGTTTAAAGTAGTGTTTATGTGTCAGTCCGGTATCCGAAAGTTTAGTATTTATCCTTGAGGGAATTATGTTTTATTTTTATAATGTTAACATTTTTATTGTTTATATTTATGGTTTATGTATATGCCCATGATTGTTAATATTTGATAATATTTTATATATTGTGATTGATTTTATCTTTACTTGTTGCCATATCAACCTGCCTCCCCGTTTGCGTCGGCTGTCCCGTTAATATTGGGATGTGTAGGGCTCACGGAACATGCTTAGTACATGTTTCTGGATGGAAGCGGGCCACCTGGGATGGGAGGAGCGCTGTGCGTTCCGAGGATTGTGCGCATGACTGTGGGCTCGCGAGATCTCATGGTGGGACGGCGTGATGTTTCGGAGATGCGGGGAGTTTGGCGCCAAGTAAGTTTGTGTCTCATATATAAATAAATACTATGGTTGTATTTATTCTTTTGGCTCCTGAAGAAGAAACAAGAGTTTCGTAACGCGTAGAGCTATTTCAGTTGTAACATTGCTTTTAAAGATTTTTATAGTTTTATCTTTGCTTATAGATAATAAATTTTGAATACGTTTGAATATCTTTGATATTTCAGCCTGAATGCTTGAATATATATACTCATATACCCACTTAGCTCATTCTAGCTGAATCATTGGGCATACGAATATCCACTTGGGTTTATACCTACTGTGAGAAATAGTGTGGCCCTATATATTGGTTCCAGCTTATCCAGAAGTATTGAGTGATCTGGTGGAGAGTTGCGTGGGATTACTGATCTGGGGTATATGCCAGGATTGCTTTTACGATCTAGAGGTGATCCTTTATATTCTCCATCTATGTGAGTAGTATTTTAAGAGCACCGGGTGATGGTGTTGGTAATGTGCTTTACTACATACTACGCTTAGAGAGATCTTCCTGCGCTGCTGTTCTTTTGTTTCCTACTACAGTGTGTGCCGTGGAGAGCCCAATATCCATAACCAGCTAGCTGCAGAAGGACTGAAGCGGATCTCTTTCTATGTTTTTGGGACATTGATATAAGACTTTTTCATCACTGTTAATTTATATATTCACTGGGCGCCTCCTTAGTGTGTATCTCCCGGGACTGCCTTGTGGTGTCTTGTGGAAGATTACACATAATTTCGTATTGGGGTTCATAATAGCTCTATTAACTGTTAAAGCCCTAGCATGGGCTAATCCTCTATGGGAGAAGGCTAAACCATGTACTCTAAACTTTCATGAATTTGTCACAAAGTTTCAGAGAGTATTTGAGCTACCTGGGAGAGCCACCTCTGCTGCCAAAAAATTGATGGAGATTCAGATGGGCGATCGTACCGTGGGCGATTATGCGATAGAATTTCGGATACTGGCAGCAGAGGTAGGTTGGAATAACGAGGCACTGGTGGCAGCCTTTGCCCAAGGGTTGTCAGACCCTATTAAAGATGAGATTGCGGCCAGAGAGGTCCCTACTGATTTGGACGAATACATAGAATACGTAATGCTCATTGATACTCGCATGCATGAAAGGCGCCTGGCAAAGAGGGCAAGAGCCAGAATCTTTGGGCATGAGAATTCTTTAAACCCACCCTCCCCTCCCAATCCTCCTGATCGAGTACCCGAACCGGGCGAACCTATGCAAATCGGGTTCACTAGACTTTCTAAGGGGGAGCGGGCATACCGCAAAAAGCAGGGGCTATGCCTATATTGTGGTAAAAATGGGCACTTACTACGTACATGCCCGGTACGGCCGGGAAACGCACACACCTAGGGTACCTTGGGGGACAGGCCCTAGGTGGTGTACAATCGTCCCCAGATCAATGTTCCAAGAAACCCGCCATAACAATCGGATGCAATTACCCTGGGTATGCCATGGAGCCAAAAGACTTCTTCAGCGATAACCACCGCCAACTCCTGTGCGGAAGGTAAACCCTTGAGTGGTGCGAAATGTGCCATCTTAGAGAATTTGTCCATGACCATCAATATGACCGTGAAGCCCGTGGAACTTGGAAGGTCGACCATAAAATCGATGGACAAATGTGACCAAGGACACTCCCCGTGTCTACCGGCTAGAGCAACCCATTCGGCAAGTGTCTAGGGGCTAGATTTAAAGGCAGCCATTAGAAAAAAAAAAGCACTAACGGGTGCGTTAAATTCCATGTAGCAATTCAAAGATCCATCTAAAGAACAGCTAACGGCAGTTTGAGAATCCTTACGTCCGATATACTTACGTGCATTGAGACGCATGGAACAAGATTCCCCAGAGCCATTCAAAGGCTTGTGGTACTGTTAACGGCTGAAAAAAAGAGACACCTAAAGGGAAAAAGTTTAGACCCACTTTTCTTAGCCGTTAGACACTTAACGGTCAAAACCAAACACCCGTTACATAGGAAAATACACAAAATGCTTACCGCACAAGCATGTAAATGGAAAAATTAACCTGTGTAATGCCAAAACAACACAAAAACATGGACAGACACCACAAATCACTCCACACACAACAACAAGCAACACCACAGGGACAAGGACCCCCAAAAAAACACCAACACAACATGGCACAGAACAATGGGGGTTATCATAAGACATGGACACCTACAAATACAAGCTCACCTGTGCAACATCAACACACGATGCACACGCAACCTGCACCCCACAACTACACACCCGCAAATGGCAGAGGCATACCAAGCACAACATACCACATCTTATAACACACACACACACCTGCAAACACTTTCCTAGACAAAAACAACTTCCCATTGGTCAGCACTCACCTCATCACCACACCCCTACCACCGACATGGACTGGATACACCTCAAGCAGGCCTTTTACGCAAGGGGAGGCATGCCCAGGGTCATTGGTGCTATAGATTGCACCCATGTCCGTATTAAAGCCCCAGCACGTGACGCACAGCTATTCATCAACAGGAAGAACTTCCACTCCATGAACATGCAGATGGTGTGTGACAGCAATATGAGGATTATGAATGTCTGTGCAAAGTATCCGGGCAGCTCATATGATTCCTACATTCTCCAAAACTCCTCAGTCCACAGAGATTTCGAGACTGGAACTTTTACAGAGGGATGGCTTTTGGATGAGTTCACAATACAAAATCACACCACATCCACAGGCGTACACACAACGCTGCTCAGCATGCTCCTGACCCACAGCTAGTATGTCCACCACACAAAACATCATTCACACAACATGTGCTCCCTGTCTCACCATGACACTCACATTACACAGGTGATGCTGGCTATGGATGCAAGTCCTCGCTACTGACCCCTGTGGCCAATCCTCAAACACCTGCCCAGGAAAGGTACAACCAGGCTCATGGCAGAACGAGGAATGCCATTGAGCGGACCTTTGGCCTCCTCAAGTCAAGATTTCGATGTCTGGACCACTTGAGGGGAGCACTGCAGTATGCACCTGGAAAGGTGTGCAACATAATTGTGGCGTGCGCAATACTTCACAACATCGCAGTGGACACCAGGCTGCTGCATCACATCCAGGACCCCCCCATACCTGAAGTGCCCATGGACATCGGCCATGTTGAGGAGACCTTGAGAGGGGTGCAAATCACGGAACACTTTACCTGTTAGTATAACACAGGCATGCAAACAATCCATGCAAGTCCCCCATCAGTCCTGTGAATTGGTGCCAACACACTAACCACACTGCACTTGATGTTCTGTCTCACCCCACAGGAACATTGACACAGCACTGCATGGCCCCAAACATCAACCATACCATGGACGTGGCATAATGTGTGTGGGGATTCAAAAACCATTCTCCATTCCCCTCTCCACGTTGACATACAGACCCCATGGATATCACGCACACCCCAGGAGAAACAAGGTACAATACATAACCCATGTTCATCACCTTACAGGGCTTGATTGACAGCAACTAACTTGATTTGCCATGATCATAGCCTGAGAAACCATGCTAGCCTTGTAGCAAAAGAGTATTATCCAATGCTATGCATTGGATAATTCTCCGTCATATCTGGGGTTAAAGGGCCATTGTACTCAATATGGGACCTGTACTGTGCTACAGCTGAGAAGAGCAGCAGAGGGGTGGATGTACAGTGGTATTGTCACACGACGTAGAGGTCATGAAACGTAGATCAGATTACCAGGGACTCCATGCTGACCTGTGAGTGTGCAGACATATGTGCCCCTGGCATGAACACACACATCAACAAATATGTCCTAATAGTTCCATGGAACAAATGACATTGGGCTGCCACTGTCACTTTCACAGTGGCAGCCCAAATTCATTACCTCCATGGAGCTCTCAGAACACTTGTTGATGTGTGTATTCATGTCAGGGGCACATATCCATAGGGCTGGTGCACATGTCCTTAGTTCTCCACATAATTGGTTACAGATGAGTACACAACACATTACCAAGCAATGGTTTGTGTACTCACCTGTAATTAAGAAAATTGAGGGGATTATAAAGTCGAAATTGTTGTTGCTTGATGATCAGTTCAGGTCTATTGCTCAAAATCCTGTCCTCTTGTCCCACAGGCATCCATAACATGATCCATCCTTGAACTGAAGATCTTCCATGTGACTGGATTGATGTCTTGACAACACCTTCATGAAGCTCACCCCTTGCTGTTTCTGGTGATTTTGTTGGTGATGCATTGTTTGACCTGAGGTTCACAGCAACCTCTACTGGAACATTCTCATGTAGACAAAGAAAACACAAATTCACGAGTGTAATAACCTGTACAGTTAGGATGCTCATCAACAGAGTTGTCAAACCTTGTGGACTACACATGAGCAGGACAGCAGTGTTACTAAAGTAGTACGATTTCGTTTCAAAGTACATTTAGTGTTCTCATACAAGTGTTCAATGCATATATATAGGCAATATACACAGAAAACACATGTACGTTCTAATATACTTTGAGACACAATAAAGATGAACCATCACTATTCAATCTGTGTCTGAATGAGGATATATTGGATTACACATTTGTCAATGCGTAACCACACTGAGGATAGAGTATCCCCCATACATGGAAAGGCATCACCCATATCACAGGAGTCCACCACTTGTTTGCCAGTGAGTGCACTCTGTGATGTATTCATGCAAACAGATGATGGTGGCAGTGATACACTAACGTGTTGTGGAAGTGATAAAGAGGTGATACAGGGGACATACTTCCACAGTGAATTCCTGTCCACAGTTTCTGTGTTGCTCAGTCAGTATAATCAATGTTCTGAGATATTGCTCCACTTTGACATATCTCAGTACATGGGCTACATCAACGAACAACCAGACTAAGTGGACATTTGTTATCACTGGTGAAGTCTGTTACACCCCTAGGAAAACAACAACTCAACTTACTGGAGACCCCAATGCTCACCCCAGGATATCAATGTGTGTGCTACACATTGAAATCTTAGGTTAATAACATTGGGTTCCCCAGTAAGTCAGTTGCACAATGAGTGTTTGAATCCAAGACAATATTGATGCATGTCCCATTTATCTGTCCTGCTTGTTATGTCACCGCTAAGTCACATAGCTGTTTGTTTGGTTATCCCCTTAACCCTCTGAGTGCCAGAGTGGTACCCAACGCATTTCTTTGCAATGCGTTGCCTACCTCTCTGGCACTCAAAGGGTTTAACACAACATATGATGTAGACGAATGTTCAATGTTGTACCATTTGTTGTGCTAAGGGGTATGTTTTGTTGTTCAAATTCAACACACAACATCGCCATATAACACAGTTGAGTAATATGGCTCCAGGGATGTATTTCCAGTGGAATTTGTACAACGGTGTGTGTGTGTGTGTGTGTGTATGTGTGTGTGTGTGTGTGTGTGTGTGTGTGTGTGTGTGAACACATGTTGTAGCATCCCACAAACATTTCACCCAGGCAGAGGTTGTGTTCACTGTATTGTATGGCAATGCATTGGAGACAACCCTGCTACCCAATCCATAACTGAAGACACAGCAGATAAGACAGGAATCCAAAGTACAATGTTTCTTTATTGAGGGGGCAGTTAACAAACAGGTTGGGCCTTTCATTTTTTTTTTTTTTTGGGGGGGGGGCCTTAGACTGGGTGCCAAAGGTGAATGCCCTTGTAGATCGCCTGGTCACCCTCTGCCCCCTAGGTGTGGCTTCAGGGGTAACACTAGAGGGGGAGGTGGGTGCAGTAGACCCCTCCGTGGAATGCAAGTTCTCCCTCTCCATCCTCAGGGTCTCCCTGCAGTTGATCTCCCTCAACTCCACAAGTACCTGTGTATCACGGTGCCCGTGATTGCTCTCCTTCTGTGTCTATCACCAGTAGGGGGCTCACCATTGGCTGGCTGCTTTCAGCCCGTCCTGCATTGCCTATTTAAACCTAGCCTGGGCACCCTTTGGGTGCCCTTTCGTGTTGTCTCTATGCTGCTTGAGTCTACACATCGTTCCTGACCATCCTGGGCCTCTGCTGTTTTCCTGCTACCTGTATTCGTCCTGTTCCAGTGTTACCTGTCTAGTAGTTCCTGCTTCCGTCTGATCCGGTTGGAGTCACCGCTTCCTGCTGCCAGTCGCCGCCGCCGTTCCTGATTCTGGTTGATCATCTGTATGCTGGTTTCTGCTTCCACCTGCTGGTTCCTGTCCTGTTCGCCTACAGCTACCTGACGTTCCTGAGTCACCTTGGTGACATTTCTATCTTGGTGGTTATTCAGTACACGGGTACTGGTTTGCTTAACAGCCGCCCGACTGTTTCTTACTATCTTTTAGCGTTCCACGTACTGGGTACTGGTTCACTCCTCAAGCCACCCGACCGTATTGCAGGATCATTTAGCGATCCACGTACTGGGTACTGGTCGCTCCTTAAGCCACCAGGCTATATTCCAGGACGTTTAGCGTTCCACGTACTGGTTACTGGTTCGCTCCACAAGCCACCCGGCCGTATTGCAGGATTGTTTCGCGTTCCACGTACTGTGGGTACTGGTTCACTCCACAAGCCTCCCGGCTGTATTGCAGGATTGTTTAGCATTCCACATACTGGGTACTGGTTCGCTTCTTAGCCACACTGCCGTTTGCAGGATCATTTTGCGTTCCACGTACAGGGTACTGGTTCGCTCCACAACTACCTGGTTGCTACTTCCAATTGATGGCGTTCCAAGTGTGAGGGCACTGGTTCGCTCCTCATCCATCTGCTATCTCTATTGCTGGTGCTTACTGATTTCCCAATACGCTGGTCTGGGAGTTGCCTGTTATTTGCTGGCGGCCACTGATGCTGATTTAGCTTCTTTGTCATCCCTGTGACTGTTGCTACTACCTTCCAGTCAATGAGGCTAGTGGTTGCCATTCTCTATTTGCCAGGATGCCTTGCCCGGTATATTGGTAAGGCCGGTAGAACCTATCCTGTTTCCTTGGGTTGCCTTACCCGGTATTGGCAAGGCCGGTAGAGCCTGTATTCGTCTCCTGTCTATTGGCTGCCTTGCCCGGTATATTGGCAAGGCCGGTAGAGCCTCCTCTCATGAGTTCATATTTCCTGGCTGCCTTGCCCGGTATATTGGTAAGGCCGGTAGAGCCTATATTGCTATTGTTATTATTGCTTTCCTGTCAAATAAAGATATATGTGTGTACGTGTATGATACCCTACGGGGTTGCCTTTAACTTTTCAATAAAGTTGTGTTTTTACCTAACTCTGCGCCTGAGAGTCTTAACAAACCGTGACACTGTGTGAACATGTTCATGATACCTGTCTTGATCTGGTGGAGGTGTGTGTTCACCCTGGCCACCTCTGACTCCAGGGCTTGGATTCTGGTCTCCAATCTGGCTGTGTTCCTCCTGGATTCCCTCCTGCTCCTGGTGATGTTGCCATCTGTGCTCCTGCTCGACCGGAGCAGTCTCCTCTGCAGGGCCATACACTCCGCCTCCATCCCTGTGAGGCGTGCAGTGCTGGAGGTGGATGTGCCCGGTGACCCTGGTGCTGCTGTTTCCTCTGCTGCTGTGGGTGCTGTTTTCTCTGCTGATGAGGGTGCTGTTTCCTCTACTTCTGAAGGTTCTGTTTCCTCTGCTGCTGGAGGTACTGTTTCTTCTGCTGCTGGAGGTGCTGTTTCCTCTGCTGCTGCTGGAGGTGCTGTGGCTGCTGTGACAGCTGTTGGAGTGGCTGGTGCAGATGATGGGCATATATTCCCACCACATCAAGTGACTCTGAGCTGCCCAATGATGTGTGTGCTGGTGGAGGTGTGAATATGTCCCCGGGTAGGGGGCACTGGGGCTCACCAATCAGGCCCAGGTGTGGGTAGTCCAGTGGCCAAGGGTCATATGGTGGCCACTGATAGGTGCTTGGACCCCACCTGGTATCATACCTTGGGGCATGCTGTGGAGCCATCCAGGAGGGTGGGTTGATGTGTGAGGCATATGGCCCCTATTGGGTGGTGGCCACTGTCCCTGGCAGCTATTGCCTCCCTGGCGGTGGTGGTGATGCTGCTGGAGGGTAGTAGCTGATGGAGGTGGCTGGATACATCCACCTCTCCTCCTGTTGCATCCAGCCACTGTACTGGGGAGGTGCAGCTTGGAGGGGTGCAGCCTGTGGTGGTGCAGCTTGGAGGGGTGCAGCCTGTGGTGGTGCAGAAGGTGGTGGTGCAGCCTGTGTTGGAAGAGATGGGGATGGTGGGTATGGTGACCACGAACTGGTCCCCTCCTCTGTGTACTCCTCACTAGGGGGTGACGTTGCCTCCTCCACAGGCTCCCGCTGGGCTTGAGGGCCATAAGCTGTGTGGAGAAATGAGATGTTGTGATTAGTGAACTTAGCCATAGGTTTGGGGAGACAGTTATACTTTGATATGTGGTGAAGAAAAATATATGTGTTTGGGTTAATCCCCCTGGGTAAACAAGGGTACTCCCACTGCTGAAAGGTGTTGTTTGAATTATTACGGGTAAAGGTTTTATTTTGAGGTGCAATATCACAGTGGCCCAAAATAGTACAGTGGGGCTGTTGCAACACCCTCCCATGTAGATTTCTGGTCCCTGTACCAGAGCTGTCCATATAATAGTGTAGTAACAGCACCACTGTACAATTTCAGGCCACTGGGATATTGCCCCTGACATATCCATGTCTGAGCTGTGATACCTTTTGAATCAACACACCTTTCAGCAGTAGGAATACCATTGTTTAACTCGGGGAGTGAATACTACAACATGTATTTGTCTTTACAACTTTTAGGGATGGCTATCCCTCCAAGGGTCTAGCAAAGGTTAAGTCCACCTTGATGTCATATCGTAGACATTGTGAAAACAGATGTTGTTCGCTGTTAGTCCTATCCCTCATACCCTCATGGTTATTCAGATATTGCTCTATGTGACAGATGGAGATTTCATTCATTTGTCCACATGAGGGCTCTTCAGCAGAGCCAAAATCGCCCCATTTAGAGAACATTACTTAATTGGAATGGTGTACAGAGTGTGCATGGTTTGCAAGCACACTCTGTGGACCATTCCAAAGAGGTATTTATCTCGAAATGTTGCGAATTTGGCTCTGCTGAAGATCCTCCATGTGGTCAAATGAAAGATATCTCCACCTGTCACATAGAGCAATATCTGTATAACTATGAGGGTTGGAGGGATAGGACTTACATCGAGACGCATCTTTTTATGATGCCAATGATATTACATCATGATGACATTACCCATTGCTATCCCATTACAGTCACACACAAGTAGAAATGGTCATATATGTATGTGGATATGTACCCTTCATATGGATACAAAAATATCCTTCCAAGATGTGAAGCCAGAGAGCAGTTCTGTAAGTGTGATTGCCTTATTGGCTATATATGTGCACCCCTCCAATAATACATTGGATTGATATGATGGATATGAATATACCTCGTATATCCTATCTACGTAGAGTGTGATATACTATGTATCTGTATTTGGATCGTAGCAATGTAGGTTGATTTTTGATGGGTGCACATATCTGGCCAGGAAGGCAATCACATCCAGTGAACTGATCTCTGTGTTCACATCGTGTTGGGACATATTTTGAAACATTTGAAAGGTACATATCTGAACATTTTTATTAGTGTCCATATCTCTTGTGAATAGATCTGAAGTGGGATTCAAGTGTTATTAAACCCTATCTTCTTATTTGATCCCGTACAATGCACAATTTTGGATTACTTGACAGGTGACTCTCTGGTTGTCATGATGATATCCTATGCATTACATTGTGATGCATGGGATACCACCCTGGCAATCACAGATTGATGAATTTGACAAGATCCTGTCCATGTTGTATGTTCCAGCTGAATCCTAAGGGCAACAATCAAGCCAGTAGTGAGGGATATCTTTGATTGAGGCCTGTTTTTCTCTGTGTATGAGCCCATCCATCCTTCTGTGTGAGGCAACTGTACTCAATCCGAGATATCCATCAGTCATGGCCTGTTGGTGACCAAGGTACAATGGTTGATATTTGGTTCCCATGTGTATCCTGCAAACAGTGGCTGGTGTACCATCCATCCATGGCATCAGCACCCCTGTGGATCTATGTGAGAATCAGATGTGGGATATGTCATTTCAAGTTAGAGTAAATGATTGCAGCACAACACCAAGGCCTACTTCATACACCTTTAATTCTGTGGAATAGTTTTCGGCCTGTGTGTTGCACATTCAACCAGTTATTCTCTGGGACACTGTGATGTGTGACCTGATCCACCCTTTTTGTGATTCAGTCAGCGGTGATGTTGAACTGATGAAGTGAACATGATGGTGACTTCTCCAGTGATCTCCTTTCCCCATTTCCAGTGTTTTCCATTTAGTCTGTACAATGGGACCCTATCAACTTGATTCTTGTTTTTGCATATTCTCCATAGACTAACACTGGTATTGATGAAGTGAGGGTGTGTGAGGGTTACTTTGTCTCCACCATCTCTTTGTCACCACTTAGTGAATGTCCCCTGTGTAGCATGTGATCGTTGGCCTATTGACTTGTTTGTTGTCTGGTTAACCCTTTGAGTCCCAGAGGGGTTGCCAAAGCATTGTTGATCGATGCATTGATGATCCCTCTAGCACTCAAGGGGTTAGGTGCTGATTCCCTGTGGGGACATGGGTGACACTGTGTGTGAACAGTGATGATATTTAACAGACGACATTTTGAACATCACGGTTTGTGTATTGTGTGTGATGAGCACAGAGACAGGAGGGTTGAAGTAGGACTTTGACAAGTTTGTCCCAAGTTGCACCTTGACATTTGTCCTGGTGTTGTGTCCTGTTTTTAACCCTCAGGGTGCTGTGTTGGTGCAGTTGTATGGATGAATGATGGGCATGTGTTGAGGTGTGACTGTGTGTGCAGCTGGTGTTGGTTGATGTAGTGTGTAGTTATGTGGTGTTGCACTTACCGGTAGTGTGGAGGCTCCTCTCATCCCCAGTGTCAGCTCCTCCAACGACCCCCTCGATCAGGGTCAGGGACATGGTCTGCCGCACCATCTCCTCCCAGCTGCAGAAGGTGAAAGGGAAGGGTGGGCCACCTCCAGTGCCTCGGGCGTGCTTGACGAGCTCTGTGAGCTTGTTCTTGACCACTTCCAGCAGTCTCCCCATCTCTTTTTGATGGACTCCACGTCCCGCCTGCATGGAGCCACCGCGTTCACCCGGCTGCAGATCTGGTTCCAGGCTGCCTTCCTCCTCGCTGACAGGCCAGGGACCTTCGCCATCGGGTGAAGAACACTCTCCCTCTCCAGGACAGCCTCCACGAGAGCCATGTTCTCCTCCTTGGTGTATTTAGGATCCCTGATCCTGCCCTTGTCACCTCCGGCATGGGAGGATTCTGAGCCGGAGTGTCCTGCCTGGTCTGACCCTGACTATGTGGGGTGCTCCCCAGCAACTACCCCTCGTCCCACTGCAGGTTCTGTCCCTGTCCTGCTTGTGCCTGCTCTTGTGGGCCGGGTCCCCCTCCGCCCTGTGGATCTCCCTCTCCCACCCCTGCTCTGCTCAGGGATGCCCTCCTGACCTTCCTCCTCCTCCACTACTCTCCCCATCCCTCTCTCCTGTCCTCATCTCCTTGCCATCATTCACCCACTCACACCCAGGCACTCCCACTGGCCCTCACAGACACACTCGATCCACTCACACTCTGTCACACACTTTCACTCATAGATTCACAATGTAAAAATAAAATTTAAAATGTGTAAGGTGTTATGAAAAAAAAGGACTATGTGCATGTATGCATATGTGTTTGTGTTTGTATGGGTGTATGTAATATGTGCAAAGGTATCACAGTGCCCGTTATCTTTCTCTGTCACTCTCGTTTGTGGTGCGCTCTGATTGGCTGAGTCTGTTTGGCCCGCCCTTGGTGACCTTTTTATGCCTGGCCATTGACACCTGTCAGGTGCCCTTTCGTGGTGTTCCAGAGCCAGTGTTGCTGTTGCTGTGTTCCTGTGTTCCTGATTCCTGTGTACCGATTTGGCCTGTTTTGACTACGCTCCTGAGTTCCTGCTTCGTGATCTGACCCGGCTTGGCTGACGTTCCTGCTCGTGACTGATCTGGCTTGTCTGAGAACCTCCTCCGTGATCTGACCCAGCTTGGCTGATGTTCCTGCTCGTGACTGATTTGGCTTGTCTGAGAACCACCTCAGTGATCCGACCCGGCCTGGCTGACTTCCTGCTCAGTGACCTGAACTGGCTTGTTACAGAGACCTGCCTTGATCCTGCTTCCTGCTGCTGGTGTCGCCGTGGCGACATTCTGACTTCCGCTGAGCTTGTTACCGGGCTGATCGTGTTGCCTCTTTAACACTTGCAGAGCCGTGTCTCCAGTGCTGAGTCTCCGTTAACACTTGCAGAGCTGTGCTTCCGTTGCTGAGCCTTCCTTGGCACTTGCAGAGCGATTCCCACTATTGCTGAGCCTCCGATCCTTGAACTGCTATTAACCCTTGCAGTGCTGCTGTCTCCTTATCTGAGCTTTCATTTACACTTGCAGAGCCTATACTGTTGATTCGCTACATCTGCTGAGCCGGCCGTTGTAAACCTGGTCTAGACAGCGGCTCATCCTATCACAGCGGGAGGCACTATTGGCTCTTGCTCTAGCTGTGTTCTCTCCGGTATACGCCCGTGAGGGCTATTGGCTCAAGCACTTGCAGCACTGGGTGGTCTCCGTTGTTACGCCCGTGGGTGTTATTGGCTCAAGCACTTGCAGCGCAAGGTGGTCTCCGCTGTTACGCCCGTGGGGGCTACTGGCTCAAGCTCTTGCAGGTTGTCTACAGTATATGCCCGTGGGGGCTATTGCCTCAATCTAAGCCTGTGCAGTTGGTCTCCGTTATTACACCCGTGGGGCTATTGGCAAGCTCTTGCTGTGTAGCTATCTCCGTTGTTACGCCCATGGGGCTATTGACTCAAGCACTTGCAGTTTAATTTGTCTTCATTGCTACGCCCATGGGGGCTATTCTCTGCAACTTTTCTGCAGACTCTACCACCATTCTGGTACTGCCTAGCAGCTTTCTAGCCTTAAGAACTTTAGGTGTTGCATCATCTAACACCAATTGCTGCCTGATCACCACCTTGGGCGTGCCAAACACCACAACAGAGACTGACTGATTATTGTATTTAACCATTGAGTATCCTCGCTACTGTGTGCCTGTCCTGAGACAGTATATGTGATACTTATGCTTCTGTATACTGGGCCTGTGAAGGCATAATTGTCATTATATCGCTATCATTTTGTGTTGCCTGTAGAGGGCAATCTTTCCTCTTTATTTTTTTTAATAAAACTGTGTTTTATTCTAACCAGCTGGTCTGAGTGTCTTAAAAAACTGTTACAAAAGGTGTGATATGTGTTGAATTATGTGCAATGCTCTCCAAACTCCAAAACTCCTCTACCTCCAATGTACGCTCCTGTCTCCCTCTCTGTTCACTATCCTCCGCTCCTGGGTCCTGATATCTAGCTCTCAAGAACTTGATAACAGACAGTGTGTGATGGTTATTTTTGGGTATATATAGGTGTATTTGAAGTTTTTTGATACTTTGGGGCTTTGGGATTGGCTGTGTGTTTGAATTTGTTGTTGCATCAGTCAGGGTTGCTAGACAATGGCAGCTGTTATGTTACATGTTGTTTTGAGCTATGTTATCGTGTGATTTGGCTGCCCGTTGTGCATTAACATGAGCGACAACGGCTTTTGTATTACGTGTTTTGTCTGTGCCTACGCTCAATAGCTATTCTTGTAGAGTACCTATTGAATCTGCTGTAACTCATGTATTATTTGCGAGTGATGTGCCTTTTTCACTTAGCGGCTGGTTTAACGTAAGCCTTTAAATCTAGCCCTAGGTGTCGTATTTTGGGCACAGGTTGTGCAAGCCGCAGTGAAGGCAGCACAATCGGACCTGAGACTTGGCCAGCAGAATACCCGTGACAAAGACCAAATCAATTGGTCACGGCCAATGTGACCAGCTATTTTTGAGGTATGGTAGGGTCTCCAAAAGCTTAATGCGCAACTGAGAAGGAACAAAGCACCTTCCATCAGGCTTCTCAGCCGGGGCAGCTGCCTGGGCTGACAGAATCTCTTCTTCCAGGGGAGATGTAATACAAGTACATATGGTAGCCAGGATCCTATCTGCTGGAATAATAGGAGTTGGAGGAACCTCCTCCCTGGACAGGCTACAAAACTGACGAGGCAAGGCATCTTCCTTCACATTCTTAGAGCCCGGAAATTAGGAAACCACAGGATTAAACAGGGAAAGGAAGGCTGCCCATCTGCCTTGCCTGGAGGACAAGTGCTTAGCTTCAGAAAGGTAAATAAGGTTCTTGTGGTCGGTTAAGATCAGAATTGGAGATTTCGTACCCTCCAGGAGGTGCCGCCAGTCCTTCAAAGCCAAGATAATAGCCAATAATTCTCTGTCCTCTATTTGATATACCATCTCTGTCTTGGATAATTTCCTCGAGAAATACCCAAAAGGACGTAAGGCCTCACCAGTAGCTGAGCTTTGAGACAACAGGGCACCCACTCCAATCTCGGATGCGTCAACCTCCTGGGTAAAGGGCAGGGAGGGATTAGGATGAACCAAAATCGGAGCTGCAGCAAATGCTGCCTTCAGTCTTTCGAAAGCAAGAATCGCTGTTTAGGACCATTCAGAGGTTTTTAGCACCTCTACATGTCATGTCAGAAAGTGGTTTGACAATGGTGGAAAAAATATTAATACCTTTTTGGTAGTAATTCACGAACTCCAAAAATCTTTGGATCGCTTTCAGTCCCACAAGTTGAGGCCATACTACTACCGCGGACAAGTTTTGGGGATCCATGGCGAATCCAGAGGTGGAGATAACATAACCCAGGAAGGTTACTTGTGGCTTCTGAAATTCTCATTTCTCCAGCTTACAATAAAAGTTGTTCTCCCTCAAAGGGTCAACACTTTGGATACGTCTGACCGATGAGTCTCCTATGTAGGAGAATGAATGAGGATGTCATCTAAATAAACCACCACACAACTTTGTAAGAGTTCTCGTAAAACATCATTGATGAACTCCTGGAAGTCAGCTGGGGCATTGCAGAGACCGAAAGGCATAACCAAATACTCAGTATTTGCCCACTCCGGGTGTTATAAGCTGTCTTCCATTTGTGCCCCTCCTTTATTTGAACAAGGTTGTATGCGACACTTAGATCGAGTTTCGTGAACATTTTTGACCCTTTAAGCTGGTCAAAAAGCTTGGTAATCAAAGGTATGGGATGCGCATTCTTGACCATCGGTTTGTTTAGTCCACGAAAGTCAATACACGGATGCAGCTCTCTGTCCTTTTTTTCAACAGGGGCTGTGGATTTCCAAATGATGCCTCTAGCCAGCACATCTGAAACATACTCCTTCATGACTTTATTTTCCTCCATGGACAACGGATAAACACGGCCTTTAGGAGGGGTTGTGGCCGGCATAAGCTCCAGAAAGCAATCGTATGACCTATGTGGTGGTAAGGCCCTGTCCCGGCTTTCAGTAAACATCTCCTTAAATGTCTCATACTCCACCGGCAGAGCAGAGGTTTTCGCATGGGTCAGTCTTTGCGGGGACCAAGCCAAAATGCAACACGTTTGCCAATACATCCTAGGGTTGTGTGTCTGCAACCAAGGAAACCCCAGAATGATGGCGTAATGCGGGGAGTTAATCACCTGAAATCTCAGAGCTTCCGTATGAAGGGCCTCCAACCTCAGGGTTAACAAAATGGTCTGATGCGTAATGTGTGCGGGAAGCAAGGGTCTACCATCAATGGCCTCAACGACCAGGGGGGATGAACGAGGCTGCAAAGGAATAGCATTTTCGTCCGCAAACCCTGCATCAATAAAGCAGCCAGCAGCCCCTGAATCCAGTAATCCAGATACAGTGACAGACCTTTCTGCCCAAGAAAGGAATACCTTCAACACAGGTTTATCCAAAAAATGTTCTGGGGACTGCAATATGCCACCTAAGATTTGTCCCCTATAGGATCTTAGGTGCGAGCATTTCCTGGGTAAACTGGACAGGATGTCCAGACCTCCCACAGTAGAGACAAAGACCCTCCCTCCTCCTGAAGAGGGCCCCTCCTTCGAAAGTTGAGTAGTTCCCATTTTCATAGGTTCACTACCTTCAGGGAACAGACCAGGAGGCATGGGAGGCGAGGGAGGATAGCGTGGGTCAGAAAAATGAAGAGACAATGTACCCAGAGGTCTCTGTAGGAGCTCCCTATACGAGGGTCTCTCCCTGATTCTGGTATCAATCAGAATGCAAAACAAAATCAGTTCATCCAATTCTTTCGGTAAATCAGGTGCAGTTATCTCATCCTTCAGCGTATCACACAGTCCTTGGGAGAAGGAGGCTACCAGGGCCTCGTTGTTCCAGCCTACCTCTGCCGCTAGTGTACGAAATTCAATAGTATACTCTGCTACTGTGCAGGTGCCTTGGCGAATGGTCATGTATGTATTTGTATGCATATCTTTATTTATATGGAGCCACACAGTGCACGTAGTGCCTTACAATAGACATATGTTACAATAAATAAGAGGGGATAAAATAAGTGCGACATTCATAGAAACAATGGGAAAGAGGTCCCTGCCCCAAGGAGCTTACAGTCTAAATGGATAAAAGGAGACATACAATGGGGTACAAGGGTGTCAAGTGCTGAGATTACAAGAGCTGAGTTTGACCAGAGGCATTGCATGATCCTAGTGCTCCAGAAGATAAGACTTCAGGGTAGACTAAAAGACAGAGGGGGATTTTTCAAGACGTAGGGAGAGATGTATGGAGTTCCATAGGTATGGAGCAGAAAGCGAGAAAGGTTTGAGACGGGAGAGGGCAGAGGGTGTGGATGGTGCAACAAGAATGCGTTGTGTGCTGAGCGAAGAAGGCAGCCAGGAACATAAGAGGAGATAAGGGAAGAGATGTAAGGAGGGGTAGCAGTGTGGAGAGCATTAAAGGTAAAAAGAAGGACTTTGTAATTGATGCGCTGCTGAATCGGAAGCCATGACAGATGTCTGAGAATTATGTGGGGAGGTTCTGTTTTTGGGGAGAGTGTGTTGATTCATGCAGCTGAGTTTAAAACAGATTGCATAGGTGAAAGATGAGTAGCAGGGAGGCCAGTTAGTAGGATATTGCAATAGTCTAAGCGGGACAGAATGAGGGCATGTATAAGAGTTTTAGTAGTTTGTTGGGAGAGGAACGGGCAGATTTTAGCAATGTTGCGGAGAAAGAAGCGAGATGATATAGCCACGGAGTTAATGTGAGGGGAGAAGGAAAGAGAGGAATCAAATATGGCCCCAAGGCAGCATTCGGAGCTAACCAGATCAATATCAGTTCCATCAACTGTAATGGTGAAGCTAGGTGTTGGGCAAGGTCTTGGCGGGAAAATTAGCAGTTCAGTTTTAGCCATGTTTATCTTCAGCTGACGTTGTGCCATCCAGGAGGAAATGGCCAAAAGGCAGTCTGAAATTTGCAGCTGGATTTGAGGTGAAAGATCAGGAATGGAGATGTAAATTTGGGTATCATCAGCATATAGATGGTATTTGAGGCCAAATTAACTAATAAGGTCACCCAATGAAAGGGTGTACAGTGAAAAAAGCAGAGGACCCAGAACGGAGCCTTGAGGCACCCCCACAGATAGAGGGACTGTGGAGGAGGTGTTATTGCTAGAGGACACAAAAAAGGAACGTTGTGAGAGATAGGAGAGCCATGAAGCAGTTTGATTTCGGAAGCCAAGATTGTGGAGAATTTGAGCTAGCAGAGAATGGTTAACCGTGTTGAAGGCAGAGGATAAATTGAGTAGTATAAGTATAGAAAATTGTCCTTTGGCTTTTGCAGTCTGGAGATCATTAGCCACCCTGCAGAGAGCTGTCTCAGTTCAGTGACCACACCGGAAACCAGACTGCATAGGGTCCAAAAGACAGAGTTGAGGAATTTGGTTATTTGGGAGAAGACAAGGCGTTCTAAGAGTTTTGAGGTAAAAGGTAGAAAGGAGACAGGTCGATAGTTAGAGAGACAGGAGGGGTCAAGGTTAGTCTTTTTGAGCAGGGGTTTAATTTGTGCCTGTTTGAAGGAAGAAGGGAAGGTACCTGTGGAGAGAGAAGTGTTGAAGATGAGTGTTAAAATAGGTGTAAGGACTGGTGCAAGTGGTCTGAGTAAGTGGGAAGGCAAAGGGTCCAAGGAGCAGGTAGTGAGGTGGGTAGATAGTAGAAGCTGAGAAACTTCTTCTTCTGTTATCAGAGTAAAACTATCGAAGTATGATGAGGGGGGTTTGGGGAGAGAGAGTTCGGAGGCAGATGGAATAGTAGGAATCTGTTTTTGAATAGATTCCACCTTGTGTTTGAAGTGCTCTGCAAAAGTTTGAGGTGAATGTATGAGGTGAGAGGAAGCAGTGGCAGAATGGAGCAAGGAGTCAAAGACTGCAAAGAGACGGCGTGGGTTCGATTTGTTGTTGTGGATTAGTATGTTGTAGTATTCTTATTTGGCGTTTGATAGAGCAGAATGCAGGCAGGACAGCATCAATTTAAAGTGGATGAAATCTGCATGTGAGCGTGATTTCCTCCAAAGGCGTTCAGCAGAATGAGTGCAAGAATGTAGAAAGTGGGTGTGGGAGTTTAGCCATGGTAGTGGATTGACTTGACGACTCCGTTGTAGTTTCAGTGGGGCAAATAAATTAATAGCAGAGGATAGGATTGAGTTGTATGAGTTAACAAGAATGTCTTTATCAGAGATGGCTAAGATAGAGGAAAGATTGGAGTTAAGTGATGTGCTCATCCCAGAGAGATCAAGTGAGCGGGTATCCCTTATAAATCTGTTGGGGGGTGGGATGGGGAAGGGGCAGAGTGAGAGAGAGAGAAGGATATAAGATGGTGGTCTGATAGAGGGAATGGGGAAACTGTGAGAGAGGAAAGGTCCAGACCCTTAGTAAAAACAAGATTGAGGCAGTGACCAGCTTTGTGAGTGGCACAGTCAGTCCACTGCTGCAGATCAAGGGAAGAGGTTAGGTCTAGAAGACGGGAAGCCCAGGGGATAGAGGGGTCATCAATATGACAGTTAAAATCACCTCGAATATGGACAGTATTGTCAATGGAGAGAAAGAAGGCGAGCCAGGATTCAAAATCTGAGAGAAAGTTTGAAGGAGAAGTGGAGTTAGAAGGTGGCCTGTATATTACAGCCACACGCATAGACAGAGGGTAATAGAGCTGGATTGCATGTACTTCAAATGAAGAAAAGTGCACAGATGGTAGGATTGAGAGGGTCTGGAAGCGGCAGCGGGAGGAGAGAAGGAGGCCTACCCCTCCACCTCGACCAGTGAAACAAGGGGTGTGTGAGAAGCAGAACCCTCCATAAGAGAGTGCAGCCTCCACAGCTGTGTCCTGTGCAGATAACCAAGTTTCTGTGAAAGCAAACAACTGCAGTGATTGCTCAGAGAAACAATCATGAATGGGGGTTGTCTTGTTAACAATGGAGCGGGTGTTCAGCAAAGCACAAGGGAAGGGGAGAAAGAAGGGTGAACAAAGAGGAATGTTTATGAGATTTAAGGGGTTAGAACCCTCCAAGTTGCGGTGGGAGGAAATGGTAGACCGTGGCTGGTAGGTATGGGGTTTGGGCCGGGATTGGGAGCAATATCCTCTGCAGCAAGCAGAAGGATAAGACAAAGGGCAGAGATATGGGAGTGGGATTTGTATTGGTGGTTTGAAATAGGGAATGCAGAGGGAAAAGGGGTTAAAATCTGGTGAAGTGTGTAAGAGCAGACAGGTGTGAACAGGAGGAGAGAGGGGGAGATATGGATGTAGTTTGTAATGTCAGGGGGAGAGCTGAGGCTGATAGGAATCCTGGGGAGCACTGAACATATAACAACAAAATAAATAGCAGATGTAAACATGGCAAGTCCAAATCTGATGCCAGAGAAGAAATGTCTTTGCTGATTATCTTCCTACAGGTGCTCTTTACAGGTAATGAAGGAGTTCTGGTGCCTTGTGTGTTGTCCTCGTTGTTGAACTCAGTTGTTAAACTCTTGGAGACACTTTAGAAGAGGGGCACTTAGGAAGAGGCGCACAAATGCTAACCCCCCAGCAAATGGTCTCCCCCAGTAACATAGTAGATAAGGCTGAAAAAAGACATGCGTCCATCAAGTCCAGCCCATGCCAATAACACCCCTGTTGATCCAGAGGAGGGCAACAAAAAAGCCCTCTGGAGCAATTTCCAGTGTAGGTGTGTGTGTGTGTGTCAAATAGTTCCCCGGCTCAATATCCTATTTGCTTTGAAGCCATCTGTCATAACTGTCAATATTGTTCTGTGCTAGATAGGCATCCATTGCTTTTTTGAATGCAGTTACATTATCTGCAAGCACAACATCCCGAGGCAAAGAATTCCATAGCCTTACCGCCCTTACTGTAAAGAATCCCTGCCTGTGTTTTAGTCGAAAGCGCCTTTCCTCAAGTCTTAATGGATGACCTCTTGTTCTTAGCTCAGCTCTTTGCATAAATAATTCATTGGATAGTTCTTTGTATTGACCTTGAATGTATTTGTAAATGGTAATCATATCACCCCTTAGACGTCTCTTTTCTAATGTAAACAAACCCAGTTTGGCTAGTCTCTCTTTGTAACTCAGATCCTCCAATCCCTTTATCAGTTTTGTTGCACGTCTCTGCACCTTTTCCAGTTCAGTAATGTCTTTTTTTAGAACAGGCACCCAAAATTGTACTCCATATTCTAGATGAGGCCTAACCATGGATTTATACAGAGGTAGGATAATATTAGCATCCCTTGCTTCTGCACCTCTTTTTATGCAGGCTAGTACTCTATTTGCTCTTGCAGCAGCTGAGTGACTCTGCACACTGCTGTGAAGACTATTGTCTATCAGTACACCTAAATCTTTCTCTAATGAGGATTTCCCAAGTTGTTTCCCATTTAGAGTATATGTAGCAAGTTTGTTTCTACAGCCCAAATGCATAACCTTACATTTATCTACATTAAATGACATCTGCCACTTTTCTGCCCATTCACTTAGTTTATCAAAATGCTTCTGTAGGGAAAAAACATCGAGCTCTGTATGTATTTCCTTACATAGCTTAGTGTTATCAGCAAAGATTGAGATGCTACTTTCAATTCCCACTTCTAGATCATTAATAAACAAATTAAAAAGCATTGGGCCCAGGACTGAACCCTTCGGCACCCCACTTATAACCCTAGACCAATTTGAAAAAGTTCCATTTACAACAACTCTCTGCCATCTATCATTTAACCAGTTCTCAATCCATGTACAGATAACACCACCCAAACCGAAGCCTTTTAATTTATGCAGTAACCTGTTGTGAGGCACTGTGTCAAAGGCTTTTGCAAAATCCAAGTATACTACATCAACAGCAATTCCCCTGTCCAAATTACTACTCACTCTTTCATAAAATGCAAGTAAATTAGTCTGACATGATCTGTTCTTCATTAGTGATGAGCGAGCATGCTCGGCCGAAGCTCGGTTCGGCTCGAGCATCGCTCTGCTCGGCACATGGCGGTACTCGTACGAGTACCGCATGTGCTCGCCCGCCATGTTCGGGTCTCCTCCCCGCACGTTTTGCGGCTGCTGCGCAGCCAATAAACGTGCGGGGAGGCTCTGACATCAGTGTAATGACAGCAGCCATGTTGGCTGCTGGCATTACACTGATTGGCTGGCCAGAACCCGTGATCAGGTGCTGTATAGCACCCGACGCGCGAGTTCGGCTCATTCTTAGCAAGGGAGAGATGCGCTTAGGCAGGGAAAGTCAGTGTAGGGAGAATAAAATTGTTGAAACTCTTTCAAGACCCAAAAGTCCTTTTTAGGACTGTTGTGTGTGGGGGCAGCATTTATATTTTGTTTGGGGGGGCACAATTTCCTTTTTTTTGTGGGGGGGATATATGTAAGGTGACATATAATACTAGATGCACAGGAAGTCAGTGTAGGGAGAATAAAATTGTTGAAACTCTTTCAAGACCCAAAAGTCCTTTTTAGGACTGTTGTGTGTGGGGGCAGCATTTCATTTTTTTTGGGGGTGGCAGAATTTCATTTTTTTGTGGGGGGGGACATGTTCTAAGGTGACATTGTACTAGGTGCACAGGGACAAATCTTTCACAGTGCAGTGACAAGCTGACATATTCTGTTAGGTGCACAGGGCCAATGATTTTACAACGCAGCGACAAAAAGGGCCATTTTAAACGTGTGCCTAGCCATAGATTATTGTCACATTCTGTTTAGTGTGCAAATTCACAAATTAACGTCACATATTCCGTTCACTGTGCCTAGCCGCAGATTAGCGTCACATTCTGTTTCGTGTGCCTAGCCGCAGATTAGCGTCACATTCTGTTTAGTGTGCCTAGCCGCAGATTAGCGTCACATATTGTTTAGTGTGTCTAGCCGCAGATTAGCGTCACATATTGTTTAGTGTGCCTAGCCGCAGATTAACGTCACATATTGTTTAGTGTGCCTAGCCGCAGATTAGCGTCACATATTGTTTAGTGTGCCTAGCCGCAGATTAGTTTTTATCTTCCTTTTTGTGTGTTTTACGGTCAGTCTGTAAAAATGGCGTACTACGGGCGAAACATCGTTCCCAGCAGCGACGTTGGAGTCCAAGATGCATCCAGACATCCTCCCTATGCTGTCCCTGAACCATTTCTGTGGTGTTTCCATCATTTTCTGACCTTTTCCTATGAACCAGGCACCCTCCCCTCATCAGAGCAGGGGGTGCCTGGTGTAATGCTCGAGTCCTCCCATTGACTTCAATGGGGCTCGGGTGCTCGGCCGAGCACTCGAGCCTCCGGGGGCGCTCGGCCAGAGCACCCGAACACCCGAGCATCGGGGTGCTCGATCATCACTATTCTTCATGAAACCATGAAACCAGTGTGTGTCCAGATATATAGGCCCCAAAATAGTGATTAGCAATCAAACTATCACCATATCAAAGGATTGAGCAAAAGGCTGAGGGAAATGGAAGGTGTGATAGGGAAATTAACTCTCCAAGGGAATGCAGTCACACAGTCTATGCACTAACAGGGTTGACAAATTAGATACACAAGATATTAATATCTGTTCATACCCAGACAAATAGCTCCAGATGCACCAGGCACACAAGGGGTTAATATTAATACAAGGCAGATGATAGAATTATGACATTCTTGGAAGCCAAGACCACGTGGCCTTGCATGTCAAAAACTCTTTTGAAAGATTTCACAAACTCTGTAAAGTTGTGTACAATGGGTTAATCCATCTCCCATGAAGGGTTAGCCCAGGCCAGCGCCTTGCCAGAAAGGAGAGATATAAGGAAGCCGACTTTACTGCACTCATTAGGGAATTCGTGTGATACCAACTCGGAGTATATGCCCAATTGGTTGAGGAAACCACAACATGACTCTGGATCCGGAACTGGACAACCTCTTGATCTTGCCTGCATCAGGAGAGGTTTGGCCCACTGGTGCCAAGGAGGGAGCGGTGGGGGACACTAGTTGTGGACTAATTTGTTCGAGGTGCACCGTGCACTGCAACAACATCTGCATGGCAAAACAGTTGACCAATATGTTGATCCTGTGTCTCCATCCTGTCCAGATGCTTTGAAAGGGTGGATTACTACTACCTTCCATCTGTATTCATGGCCCTTGCGTGCTGTCACAGTTTGCCAAGTACAAATCAGTAGTCAGAACGGTATAGTAAAAAATTATTCTTTATTAAAATGATAACAACAAGAGTAATCACAGTAATAGCAATAACAAGTATGATTTAACACGGAGAGGAAGTAGAGGTCCCACTATATGTCCGCAATTCTATCAGAAATAGGAGTCTGCCTAATGGAGAGAGCCTCTACCAGAGACAGGCACACGCCCCTGTAGTCTCTGAATACGGGAAAGCAAGCAGGAGACTCAGCAAGAGACAAACTGACTCATGCTTGCAGTCAGTGGGTAGGCCGAGGAATCTCCCAGAGGTGGTTGAGAGAAGGGAGATAAAACTGACACAGGCCTGCCGTCAGCCTAATGAAGAAAAACACCCCTAAGGAACGCAACAGGGAGACAACCCAGTCTCACTCCATGAAATTGGAAGTTAAGTCTTACCCAGAGCCGCAGGTCTGCACCAGATTGGGTGTCGACTAAGTACAGGGAGTAAGCAAGAGAATAGTCAGACAGAGCCACAGGTCAGCACCAGGTTGGATGGTCAGACAAGCCGGGTCATACACAGTTCAGATAGTCAGCCAGAGCCACAGGTATGCACCATATTGGGTGTCCACTATACACAGGGAGCAGGCAAGAGAATAGTTAAACAGAGCCACAGGTCAGTACCAGGATGGATGGTCAGACAAGTCGGGTCCTACACAGAGTAGTTAGTTCAGCCAGAGCCACAGATCTTCACAAGATTGGGTGTCCGCTATACACAGGGAGCAGGCAAGAGAATAGTCAGACAGAGCCACAAGTCAGCACCAGGATGGATGGACAGACAAGCCAGGTCATATACAGAGCCCTAGGGAAATAGAACTGTATCGAACAACAATGCAAGGGCAACTGAGTTGGCAACTTTTAAAGCCCAACCCAGGAAGTAGCTGGGAGAAGGAACTACACCAAGTCTTTAAATAGAGCCTTGCATCATAATGTCACTTCGCGCCCGCGGATGATGCATCTCGCCAGGATGTGTCCGTCTCCCGATTCGTGCCTGCGTTAGTTCGAGCGATAAAATATATTCGCCAGGGGACATGGATGGCCTATAGCCTCGCAAAGCCCTCCCAGACCTGGGATCATGAGTGATGCATGGGAAGAAGCTGAAGTGATGTTTAGATGTATCCAGCGTCACCGCAGGCTGCGGCACTGGAACTGAGATAACTGTAACAGTCTGGGACCCGGTCATAACTCAAGTCAGAAATAAATATATAGCTGTTCCAAAGTGCTCCAAAATAATGCAACAATTCCAAATTAACATTTTATAATGGCATCAAAATCCATATATATATATATATATATATATATATATATATATATATATATATATAGTAATATTTATAGTATCCTTTACATCTATTATGATGTGGGATACAAATACAGCCATTCTGAAATCGCCAGACCGTTTCAAACAGCTCGGTAAATAATTACTCCATACTAATGAAATTATTCCAAATACACATTATATGATGGAATATATTATATATGCACATCGTTACTCTGGAGTAACTCAATAATCTGGAATCATTCAGCATTAATCATCTTTCTACTGCCTCTCTTTCAAATGTATCAGAATAACTCATCTAACTATGTTATCCCAACATCACATGAGTAAATAGATATATTCTAAACCCTCTATTGCAATTCTATATACACTATTCTCCCTCCATCTAATACCCCAAATAAATATACAGTAACGGCTAACCTCTATCATCTCTCACAAAAGTTTAAGATAGTCATCAAACACTAACATTTCAAATAACAAGAACTACAGTACCGAACAACAGTGAGAGGAGATGCCCACCCACATCTTATCTAGTCTAGGAATGCAAAAAGTTCCACATCAGAATTTAATCCATGTGCTTGGATAGTTCTCATGTTAAAAATTAATTTGGGCTCCCAGGTAAACATCTGCCAGATTTAATCACCCCCTCTCCAGTTCTGTCTCACCACATCAATAGCCATGAAGGAAAGATCACCTATGTTTGCACTATGGAATTCCATAAAATGTGCTGATACACTATGATTTTTTAAATTTTAATTTTGATATTATAAATGTGCTCCTTTACACAGTCCCTTAACCCTCTTTTCATTCTGCCAATATATTGGTTTTTACAGGTACACGTAAATAAATCCTTTTGTATTACATGTCACCATGTCCTTAATTTTAAATGTCTCATAGGTAACTGCTGATGTAAATTCCTTTTTCATTTTTCCAATCTGACAACTTTTGCACCCCACACATTCTCCTCATTTAAAGAAGCCTCCTTGTTCTTGTATCTAAGTTTTCTTAGTTCTTTTCTATTGCTGTCCAACACAGCTATTTGAATTCCTAAATTGGGGGCTTTACTATAAATTATTTTCGGTTGTTCCTATAATATACTATTCAGAATCTTGTCATTCTTTAGGACATCCCAATATTTATAAATTATGTTATTAAACTTCCTGAAGCCTGTACTATATGGGCAACTTATGAGTAAATGATTCTTATTTTCTCTGCCAAAAGGTTTAACCTATCACAGTTCTTAATTTTCATAATGAATTTATCCAAATCCTCTGCATTATATTCCTTCTCACTAAACCTCTTCTTAAGCACAACGGTTTGTTCCTCATGTATCTCTATATCCATACAATTTCTTCTAATATGGGTAAATTCACCTTTGAGTATATTCTGCAGCCATGGAGAGAAATGACAGCTGTCTAAAGAGATATAGCTGTTTATATCGATAGCCTTGAAAAAAGTTTTACTTTTAATTCCTCCCTTATCTATATCAATTGGCAAATCCCAAAAATTAACATTATCTTTACTCTACTATACTCTGTAGTGAATTTAGAATTGTAACTATTATCTGCTATATATCTTAAGGATTTTAAAGAAACCTTAGTACCTCGTCATATAAAAAAAATATAATTGAGTAGGTTTAACATTGTGTTATGAAAATTGTCCCCTGTGGTGTTATTTTGATTTAAACATTTTTTTATTTTGATTTTATTTGTGTTTTTTTCTTTTTATATGCTGGACCAATTATAATTGTGAATTGAATATCTTGAGGTATGATATTGCATCTAAAGATGAGATACACAATTCTATAAATGAGATGAATCTCTAAGATCCAAACTAGAGGAATGGGATGGATCTGTTCTCCTTAATCCACGAGCAGGATTTTTATGACTCTGATTATGCTACCTGCTGGATATATCAGATAGAGGGGAGTGTCAGGGGTTTGATGCCTGAGGAATAAGATGGCATTACAAGTCCTAATATACCCTTGTGGGGATCAGTATTGTGTATTGATCAACTAGGGAACAATATATTTTTATTACATTGCAGAGTATTGATTAGGGTCATTTGTGAACTAGTTATAAATTTTATTGAAGGACACTCTTTGTCATTTTGTGAGTAAATTTGGAGTCTTTCGCTTTCATTTTTTTAATTTTTATTACTATTCTTGTTTATGTTGCTGCTGCTGGTGTAAACAGTTTTTCACTATGCTTTCTACCAGTTTTTTTGCCATAATTTTCTGTCTCTCATCCTCCACAATGCATCCTTCCACTTGCTCTGTAAGCATATCTCTATATTCTTTGACAGAATATGATTCCTTAGAGAGGTGCTGCTGATCATAACTCCTTGTTGTGACAAAATGATTATGGTTTGGCAGGAATTCAGAAATGTTATATTTAAAGGGGGGTCCAGCAAAGTGGCCCAAATGTATTCCTCATTGCTTTTAATGGACACTAAGCAAGATTTCTGCTCAAAGCATGCTAACATGCCCTTCACTATCTGGTGCATGTCTATGTTGTCATTATTGTAAGATCATCAGTCATGCTCCTTAACTGGTTTCAGCAGCTCACATACATTACACATTAGCTGCCATTGACCAGGTGTCAAAGATGCTCCTTCCAAAGATTTCCAGTTTTGGATTATCTACTCACTAATGCTCATACAACTCTCTATCATGTATAATGTGGAACCCTACCTGGTAGGAACCTCAGTTTTCAGCTGGCGATTGGGAAGCTTGTTATGCTGTTGTCTTTAATATAATGAATTGCATTACTGTAGAAGAGGCTAAATTGGGCACAGATTTTGCAAGAGATATTCATCATCTTTATGAGGGTTTTTGAGTCTCTGAGGAATATAGTCACAAGTATTGTGTACTGCAACAGTGTTCTGTACCCCTGCTTACACTCTATTGTGGCAGATTCAGCCATAGCCTGTATCCCAGGAGTATAAAACACATACAGAAAGGCTGAAATGAAGGAGTCAAAGTCAGCCAAAATAGGAGACTGATGGTCCAGAAGTGGCATGACCCAGGCCACATAATTAACAAAATAATAAAAGTAATGCGTGCCTGATGAGGCATAGGCCTCTGGTGGCTCCTGAATAGGGATGGGTGAAAGTTGTCACCGTGTTCATGTGAGAAGTCCTGTGAAAACCATTTTATTCTCCGCTTTTTTGTGGAAAAACCCTCTTTTAAAACAGTGAGTAAAACTTCCTAATTTTTCAGCCATTGGCCAAAATTCCCCACCAATTTTTTCAGTGGCTAGAAAGTTTTCGCCCATTGATTTACATTGTTTTTACTTTTTCGCTATAAAAATGTGATGTATTTCAGGAAATATAACACAATAGAAGCAGCTACAGAGCGAGCTATACCTGCTGTGCTGTTATTTGTTTGTTAAAATGAGGCAGGAGAGGCTCATAGTGACTGCAATAACTATGAGCAGTAAAAGGAGGAACTGGAATGATCCTTATTATGTGTCCACTAAGTCTGAGGGAGGAGGAGAAGGAGGAAGTGAGCAGTACAGAACCAATGTTGTTCAGTCCCCCTAAATCACCCCTCGGGATCTTGGGGAAATTAATGGGAAGGGAAGAAGAGAAGGGTAGTACTAGTGAGAGCAGGCCAGGTCAGCTGCCTGTGCCTGCTGCAAGAAGTGCTGCCCCTGCTGCCAGTGCCACCATTGCTGTACCTGGAACCACCATTGCTGTACCTGCTGCCACCATTGCTGCCCCTGCTACCAGACGTGCTGCCCCTGCTGCCACTAGTGTGATACCTGCTGCCAGAAGTGCAGCCCCTGCTGCCACTAATGTTGTACCTGCTGCCAGATGTGCTGCCCATGCTACTGCTACCACCATTGCTGTGTCTGCTGTCAAACATGCTGCCTCTAGTGCCAGTGCCGAACCTGCTGCCACCAATACTTTGCCTGCTGCTAGTGTGTCTTGTAGTACTCAGGACAGAGGGAAGGAGAAGTTGATGCCAAGTGTGACAGCAAGGGACTGTAAGTCACACTTGCTATTCCCAAGAAGTCCTGCCAGTGCTAGTATTACTACTAATAAGGTCCACCAACTTTTTAGCGTTAGGAGTGAAGGAGGGTGTAATCAACAACAATATCCTCATTTTACTAGAGACTGTGAGACTGAGTAGGAAGACTCTGCAGCTGAACTTGATGTGGTTGGTGTTAGTAGTAGTAGTAGCAGCAGTAATGGTGAAGTAGCGGAGTGGTAGGGGAAACATTTGAGAGTGTCCAGACTACACTATTCCTCTGATCCTGGGAGTCCTCCCCTTCCCTTCACTAAAGTGTGCAAGTGGAACAGGATTCTGAAGACTAAGAACCCAGAACTGTTTTTGGGGGACAGCAGGCACACAATTAATACCACCACCACCTCCACCACCAGCAGCACAGATCAGCTGCCTGTGTCTGCTGCTAATGCTGCCAGTCTGCCTTCTTCAGGTCACCAAGAAATGGAAAGTGTGACATTAGGAGACCCTCTGTCACACTGTTCATCACCTCCTCCAAGCAGCAGTGAGATGTCTGTAATAGAGCAGCACGCAGCACGTAAGGACTAGTGGGGGTAGTGATGATGATGCTGGAGAAGCTGGGATGGAAGGGACGTTGATGGCCTTCTTAGCAGAAACTGAGAATGAATGGGAGACAGGGTGAGGATGGGCATCACCACCACCACTAGCAGTGACATTTTGGAATTTGAGGAATTTGCAGCTGCTCTAAATCCTGCTGCTCTCAGATGCAAGGGCAACAGGATGCTGAGGAGCAAGCTAGTGTTCCACAGACCACCGAGGACACAGGGAGAATGGGGTCAACAAGTGTTGCGGGACTAGGACAGGTTCCACTTGCCATCGCCAGCAATACTCCTGGTCCTAGTTGAAGTGCTGAATCTGAGGCAGCAGCGGCAACAGCAGCAACATTATCACTGCCACAGACAATGAAGGGGAATGTGGAGGACAAGAAGCAAGAGGCCATTCTTCTCCATCTGTTCACTCCCCCCTGAAGTCATGGGTGTGGGACTATTTTTCTCTTGGTGCAGGCATAGTGCAGTCATCAGCAATGACACTGTGCATTGAGAAGAGCAAAGGAGGGAACAGACCTTGGTACAAGCGCCCTGATGTTACACATGAAATACAGACACCATGATGTTTATGTTAAAGATCTTAACGCCAAACACCCACCACAGAAATCAAACACCGCTGTTGCTGTACCCCCTAACTCTCCAGAAAGGCAATAAGAAGTGAGGCGAAGACCAAAGAGGAGGAAGAATACAGCAACCCAGGCAGAGACTGGAAGGTCCATGATGAGTGAAACAACTAGCTCGCCATCACATTCCAGGGTAACTACAGCTTTTGCCAATCCACCTCATTCATCCTTACCTCCCCCACCCAATGATAGCCGCTCTGTTCATGTTAGAATGTGACAGTTTGTCTCTACCCATTGCACACTGTGTGGTTCACTGACCACACATGCCAGTGTGGTGGAGGAAAATTGCAAGCAGTGCAACAAGGTGCATATGAGGAGATTCCATCTCACATAATATGCTAAGATGCTGGCAGGGAGAATTCATCATTACTATTAAATTGTCAGCAAGTTGTCATGTGTCCTTAGCAGGATCTGGACAAGGGGTATAGTGACAACAACAGTACTTGGGTTCTGGTGTCATGGTGTTTGGATACATTTGTACCCCAAGATGTTATTTGCCAGACACACTGTGCACATTGCAGTTGCTAATTAGAGGCACAGTTCCTGCTCACTATCATGGTGCCCGTGATTGCCTCCAGGGTCTGTGTGCACAGGCGACATTCTTTGCTTCCTGGTTGTCGTGTTGTTACACATTCGCTATTCTTATAGGCTACTGCTTGTTGTCAGTGTCAGTCTCCGCCTACTTGCTAGGCCTTAAAGGCCTCAACCTTCCACTACTACCTTGCCCATTCATGGTGTATCTGTGCGCTGTATTCCGATGCTTGATTCCCGTGCATGACTCCTGGTTTCGTCTGACTTCAACTCTGATTGATCCCTGACTGCTCTCCATTCCGGTTTGACTCCTGGCTCTGGCTGACTACCCGTTCCGGTTTGACTCCTGGCTCTGGCTGACTATCCATTCCGGTTTGATTCCTGGCTCTGGCTGACTACTCGTTCCGGTTTGACTTCTGGCACTGGCTGACTACACGTTCCGGTGTGACTCCTGGCTCTGGCTGATTACCCGTTCCGATCTGGCTCTGGCTGACTAACCGCTCCAATCTACTCTTGGCATTGGCCTACCACCTCTGCTAGCCCTCTCGGTGCTTAGGCAATTCCTCCATCTAGCGGTGCTCAGTTGCTTCAGTCCGTGTCACTGACTTTCCGTTGCCATCATCCTGTACTGTGCCATTTACCCTAGCGTTCTAGGGTGAGTCTGTCTCGTTTGCCTGTATAGTCACCCTAGTGTTCTAGGGTGAGTCCACCAAAGTTGCCTATCCAGTCACCCTAGCGTTCTAGGGTAAATCAACCTCTGTTGCCTATCCAGTCACCCTAGCATTCTAGGGAGAGTCAGTCTCGATTGCCTGTCCAGTCACCCTAGCATTCTAGGGCGAGTTTGTATCTGTTGCCTGTCCAGTCACCCTAGTGTTCTAGGGAGAGTCTGTCTCTGTTGCCTGTCCAGTCACCCTAGTGTTCTAGGGGATGTTACCTCGGTTTCCAGGGGCTTTACAGCTGCTCCTACACTAGTAGCTACTACCATCCTCGCTACTAGTATTTCATGGCAGTCAGAGTGGTACTCTATCTGCCTCCAGTCTGGTGATTCTCAACCTTCACAGGTTGGGGAAGTGCTATTCATTTTATTGTGCTATTCTTAATAAAGATCAATTGTTTTACCATATTTGTATTTGTCAGAGTTGTTATTTCATAGTCACTCCATGACAGTACGAAAGGGCTAGGAACTCTGAAAGTACAGATGTTGGTAGCCGACAGTTGCCTGATATCCTCTCCAGAATGATATCCTCTCCAAATTCATGAACAACATATTGACCAGTTGTCTATGGTGATGCAGACGCTCCTTAACCGTACAGCGCATCTCAATAAACCTGCGCAACTAACGGTGGTCTCCTCGGTTTTCGCCATCGGAAGTAACCACTCTGGTGGAAAACACAAGTTATAGAGGGTTGTCCAAAGCCACTCCACTCCCTCTAAGATATGATGGGGAACCCACGTTGTGCCGTGGATTCATAAATCAGCTCGGAATTTTTTTGGAACTAGTGCCTGATGCTTTCCAGAGCGAAAGAAGCAAAGTGGGCTTTATGATTTCCTTGTTGACCGGTAAAGCATTGGCATGGACCAACCCGTTATGGGAGACAGCTAAACCCATAACATCTAACTTTACTGAATTTGTGGATGCCTTCCGTAAAGTGTTTGATGTTCCAGACCGAGCAACCTCTGCCACATAAAAACTAATTACCATTCTCCAGGGCGCCCATAAAGTAACAGAATACACTGTTGAGTATCGTACACTAGCGGCAGAGGTAGGCTGGAACAACGAGGTTCTGGTGGCAGCCTTCTCCCAAGGGCTTAATGACATAATTAAAGATGAGCCCGTGAGCTGCCAGAGGGTCTAGATCTGTTCATCTCCTTTGTTATTCTCATTGACACCCGCATTAGAGAGAGATCCTCACTGCCTCAGACGCATCACTGGGGCTAGTCATGGCAAGTGGAACCTTCGTCAATCATCACGCATGTTACTGATATTGATGATATTTCACCCATTTTATATGATTTCACCCCCTAGCAAATAGTAATTAGAAGTTTTTTTTATACCCATTCTTTCAGAGTCTACCTATGCATACACTTAGGCTTTTATATACTTATCTGTTCTTTTTCATCTCATGGGTATATTTATTAAGCCTAAATGTATCAATCATTATTTTAATAGTGTAATCAGATCCATCACATTGTGGGGTAGATTTAAAGGTAGCCGTTAGTTAAAAAAAGCACTAACGGGTGTGTTAAGTTTCATGTAGCAATTTAAAGATCCGTCTAAAGAACAGCTAAAGGCAGTTTGATAATCTTCATGGCCGATACACTTACGTGCATTGAGATGCATGGAACAAGATTCCCCAGAGCCATTCAAAGGCTTGTGGTACTGTTAACGGCTGAAAAAAAGATACAGTTCCCTTAGCCATTAGACACTAAACGGGCAAAAAAAACAACCCTTACATAGCAAAACACACAAAATGCTTACTCCACAAGCATGTAAATGGCAAAATTAACCCATGCAATGCCAAAATAACACAAAAACAAGGACAGACAACACAAATCAATGGCACACACACCAACAACACCAACACAACATGGCACGGAACAGTGGGGGTTATCACACAACAATGACATCTGCAAATACAAAACAAGCTCACCTGTGCAACATCACTACGCGATGCATACGCAACCTGCACCCCACAACTTCACACCCGCAAATGGCAGAGACATACCAAGCACAACAGACCACATCTTATAACACATACACACCTGCAAACACTTACCTGGACAATAAACAACTTCTCATTGGTCAGCACTCACCTCATCACCACACCTAAACAATGCTCTATCAAGTACTTAAAAGGACAACTTACCACACTCTCTTGTAGCTTGTTTTCCACTCAGGGAGGGAGAGAGAGAGATAGAGAGAGACAGAGAGAGATAGAGAGAGCAATCAGTATGATCAACACACATGATCAACAGCCTTCACATATTGCAAGTGAGGAGGCTCTGGCTCAGCAACCACACAGGAGCCCATCCCCACCAGGAGGACAGCACCTGCCTGCAGATGCACAACTGCAGTAACAGGATGCTTGACAGCAGCAGAGGATGTATAGATGACCAACAAGACCCAGGGTATACCGTCCAAGGGTCACTATCTTTGGAATGATCAATACAGGTTGAGGTCTGACAGCATCATTGCCTTGTATGAAGTCATCAAGGATCAGGTGGATCCCATCTACATCCACAACCATGCCATACATGGCCTGCAAAAACTACTGTGTGCCATACACTTCATGGCAAATGGGGCCTTCCAGTCCACTGAGGGTTATGCATCTGGCATGTCACAGGCCACATTTTTCAGAGTACTGGACCAGGTCTTGCCAGCCCTCGAAAGCAAGGCCAGTACCTACATACATTTTCCCACCACCGACATGAGCTGGATACATCTCAAGCAGGGCTTTTATGCAACGGGAGGCATGCCCAGGGTCATGGGTGCTATAGATTGCACCCATGTCCATATTAAAGCCCCAGCACGTGACGCACAGCTATTCATCAGTAGGAAGAACTTCCACCCCATGAACGTGCAGATGGTGTGTGACAGCAACATGGGGATTCTGAATATCTGTGCAAAGTATCCTCACATGATTCCTACATTCTCCAAAACTCCTCAGTCCACAGAGATTTTGAGAATGGAACTTATACAGGGGGATGGCTTTTGGGTGAGTTCACAATACAAAATCACACCACATCCACAAGTGTACACACAAAGCTGCTCACCATGCTCCTGACACACAGCTAGTACATCTACCACACAAAACATCATTCACACAACATGTGCTCCCTGTCTCACCATGTCACTCACATTCCACAGGTGATGCTGGCTATGGCTGCAAGTCCTGGCTACTGACCCCTGTGGTCAATCCTCAAACAGATGCCCAGGAAAGGTACAACCAGGCTCATGGCAGAACGAGGGATGCCAATGAGTGGACCTTTGGCCCCCTCAAGTCACGATTTTGATGTCTGGACCACTCAGGGGGAGCACTGCAGTATGTACCTGGAAAGGTGTGCAACATAATTATGGCATGTGCAATACTGCACAACATCGCAGTGGACACCAGGCTGGTGGATCACATCCAGGACCCCCCCATACCTGAAGTGCCCATGGACATTGGCCATGTTGATAGAGACCCTGAGAGGGGCACAAATCAGAGACAGGCTCATCACGGAACACTTTACCTGTGAGTATAACACAGGCATGCAAACAACCCGTGCAGGTCCCCCTCATCAGTCCTGTGAATTGGTGCCAACACACTAACCACACCGCACATGATGTTCTGTCTCACCCCACAGGAATGTTGACACAGCACTGCACTGGCAGCAGCATTACCCCAAACATCAACCATACCATGGACGTGGCATATTGTGTGTGGGGATTCCAAAACCATCTTCCTTTCCCATCTGCACCTTGACATACATACCTCAAGGATATCACGCACACCCTCAGGAGAAACAAGGTACAACATATAACCCATGTTCATCACCTTACAGGGCTTGATTGACAGCAACTAACTTGATTTGCCATGATCATAGCCAGAGCAACCATGCTAGCCTTGTAGCGAAATACTGTTATCCAGTTCTATGCAATGGATAATACTCTGTCACATCAGGGGCTAAAGAGCCAATGGACTCAATATGGGACCTGTGCTATGCTAGAGATGAGAAGAGCAGCAGAGGGGTGGATGTACAGTGGTATTGTTACACAATGTAGAGGTCAGGAAACGTAGATCAGATTTCCAGGGACACCATGCTGACCTGTGAGTGTGCAGAGATATGTGCCCCTGACATGAATACACACATCAACATTACTTCCATGGAGCTCTCAGAACATACTTGTTGATGTGTGTATTCATGTCAGGGACACATATCCATAGGGCTGGTGCACATTTCCTTACTTCTCCACATAATGGGTTACAGACAAGTACACAACACATTACAAAGCAATGGTTTGTGTACTCACCTGTAACAGAAAAGATTAAAGGGATCATGAAGTTGAAGTTGTTGCATGCTTATCATTTCGAGGGTGCTGCTCCAAGTCCTGTACTCTTGTCCCACAGGCATCCATAGCATGATCCATCCTTGAACAAAAGAGTTTCCATGTGACTGGACTAATGTCTTGATAACTCTTCTATGAAGCTCACCTCTTGGTGTTTCAAGTGATTGTGTTGGTGATGCAATGTTTGACCTGATGTTCACAGCAACCTCTACTGGAAAATTCTCACATAGACACAGAAAACATGAATTCATGTGTGTACTAACATCCTGGCATCAAACCTGTACAGTTAGAATGCTCATCTACAGAGTTGTCAAACCTTGTGGACAACACATGAGCAGTACAGTAGTGTTTCTAAAGTACTAATATTTAGTTCCAAAGTACATTTAGTGTGCTCATACAAGTGTTTAATGCATATAGGCAATATACCCAGAAAACACATGTATGTTTTAATGTACTTAGAGACACAGAGAAGAACCATCACTATACAATCTGTGTCTGTATGAAGAAATGTTGGATTACACATATGTCAATGTGGAACCACACTCAAGGCTAGAGTATCCCCCATACATTGGAGGGCATGACCCACATCACAGGAGTCCACTACATGTTTGGCAGTGAGTGGACTCTGTGATGTATTCATGCAAACAGATGATGGCAGTGATACACTAATGTTTTTTGGGAGTGATAAAGAGGTGATACAGGGGACATACTTCCACAGTGATTTCATGTCCACAGTTTGTGTGTCGCTCAATATAATCAATGTTCTGCGACTGCTTCACTTTGACATATCTCAATACATGGGCTACATCAACGAACAACCAGACTAAGTGGACAAGTGTTATCACTGGTGAAGTGTGTGACAACCTTAGGAAAACAACAACTCAACTTACTGGAGAATCCACTGCTCACTCCAGGATTTCAATGTGTGTGCTACACATTGAAATAATAGAGTAAACATTGGGTTCCCCAGTAAGTTGGACTGTGATTCACACTGTTATTGTGCAACTAACTTACTGGAGAACACAATGCTCACCCTAGGATCACAATGTGTAGCACACACATTGAGATCCTAGGGTGAACATCGGTTTCCCCAGTAAGTCAGTTGCACAATAAGAGTTTGAATCCAAGACTATATTGATGCATGTTCCATCTGTCCTGCTTGTTATTTCACTGCTAAGTCACATAGCTGTTTTTTTGGTTTTCCCCTTAAACACAACAATTGATGCAGAAGAATGTTCAGTGTTGCACCATTTGTTGTGCTAAAAGGCACTTTTTGTTGTTCAAATTTAACAGAAAACATTGCCATATAACACTGTTGTGTAATATGGCTCCAGGGATGTATTGCCAGTTGAATTTGTACAACGGTGTGTGTGTGAACCCAGGTTGTAACATCCCACAAACATTTTACCTAGGCAGAAGTTGTGTTCACTGCATTGCTTGGCAATGCATTGGAGACAACTCTGCCACCCCATCTATAACCAAATACAAAGCAGATCAGACAGGATTCAAAGGCACAATGTTCCTTTAGTCAGGGGGAATGGAACATGTTGGGCATTTTATTTTTTGTTTTTGTGGGGGGCCTTAGACTGTGTGCCAGAAGTGGATGCCCTGTAAGTTCTCCCTGCGGTTCTGCTCTCTCAACTCCACCAGCACCTGTGCAAACATGTCCATCACCCCCATGTGGAGCTGATGGAGTTGAGTGTTGATCCTCGTGACCTTTGACTCCAGGGCATGGATCCTTGCCTCAATCCTGTTTGTGTTTCTCCAGGATTCCCTACAGCTCCTGGTGATGTTGTCTTTGGTGCAGTGGCTTGACCGGAGTGGTCTCCTTTGCAGGGCCATACACTCCGCCTCCATCCCTGTGGGGCATTCACTGCTGGAGATGTTTTTGTGTTACGTGTTTTTGTTGTGCCTACACTCAATAGCTATTCTTGTACTCTTACCTTTAAATCTGCCGTAAATCATGTGTTATTTGCGGCCGATGTGCCTTATTTACTTAGCGGCTGGTTTAACGGCTGCTTTTAAATCGAGCCCTGTATTTGATCTATTAATTTATGTTGTGTTGGTTATTATATAAGACCATTATGCAGATTTATGGCAGGACTCCAGCAAATGACAAAGAATCCTTGATGACAGAAGAAGGATTATCCTGTGTATTTTTTGGAACCCTATTAAAACTTAGATGGTTTAAAGGGCTTCTTAATTAGTGATGAGCGAGCACCCCAATGCTCGGGTGTTCGGGTGCTCTGACCGAGCACCCCCTGAGGCTCGAGTGCTCGGCCGAGCACCCGAGCCCCATTGAAGTCAATGGGAGGACTCGAGCATTACACCAGGCACCCCCTGCTCTGATGAGGGGAGGGTGCCTGGTCCATAGGAAAAGGGCAGAAAAAGATGGAAACACTACAGAAATGGTTCAGGGACAGCATAGGGAGGATGTCTGGATGCATCTTGGACTCCAACATCGCTGCTGGGAACGATCTTTCGCCCGTAGTACGCCATTTTTACAGACTGACCGTAAAACACACAAAAAGGAAAATAAAAACGACTTTAGGCGAAAAATTGTTACCAAACAATATTTGCTGTATATTTACTTGTATATCATCTGCAAATTATCCCAAAAATTTCCTTGATTTTCGGAAGTGAGGCCATGATTAAGAGGGAAACGTGCGCAGAGGCAAATTCTCCCAAAAAATGTCCTTGATTTTCAGAACTGAGGCCATGATTAAGAGGGAAACGTGCGCAGAGGCAAATTCTCCCAAAAATTTCCTTGATTTTCAGAACTGAGGCCATGATTAAGAGGGAAACGTGCACAGAGGCAAATTCTCCCAAAAATTTCCTTGATTTTCAGAACTGAGGCCATGATTAAGAGGGAAACGTGCACAGAGGCAAATTCTCCCAAAAATTTCCTTGATTTTATTGAACTGAGGCCATGATTAAGAGGGAAACGTGCGCTGAGCTGACCATCTAAAACATTATGGGTGAGGGTCTGCTGCAGAGCTGACCATCCTAAACATTATATGCGAAGGCCCGCTAGTGAGCTGACGCTATAAAACATTATATGAGAGGGCCCGCTAGAGAGCTGACCCAATAAAACATTATATGAGAAGGCCCGCTGGTGAGCTGACCTATATAAAAATTGGCAAACAGGGCCCGCTGGTGAGCTGACCCTATATAAAAATTATATCACAGGGCCCGCTGGTGAGCTGGCCCTATATAAAAATTATATCACAGGGCCCGCTGGTGAGCTGGCCCTATATAAAAATTATATCCCAGGGCATATGGAAGAGGAGGAGGAGGATGAGAACATTAAGAGTCAGCCATATACCCGTTTTTTGGGTGGAAGGGGTGAATGGGAATACAGAGTATTCCCATCATTGTAAATAACATATATAAAGTGAGTTTATGTTCCCCCGGGGCTTTCCTCCAGTGGAGTGGAGAAGTCAGGGGAAATCCAGGCCTTGTTCATTTTTATAAGTGTCAACCTATCAGCATTGTCGGTGGAAAGGCGGATACGCTTATCTGTTATGATGCCACCAGCAGCACTAAATACCCGCTCAGACAGAACGCTGGCGGCAGGGCAGGCCAGCACCTCCAAGGCGTAGAGTGCCAGTTCATACCACGTGTCCAGCTTGGACACCCAGTAGTTGTAAGGCACAGAGGGATCATTGAGGACGCTGACACGGTCTGCTACGTACTCCTTCACCATCTTCCAAAACTTTTCCCTCCTTGTGACACTAGGCTGCGCATCAGGGTGAGGGTGCTGGCGGGGTGTCATGAAGGTGTCCCACGCCTTGGAGAGTGTTGCCCTGCCTTTGTCGGAACTGCTGTGTGCTCCCCTTTTCTCCCCTTCTCGGTTGGCCAAGGTAGCACGTACTCTGCCGCCAGCGTTGTCAGATGGAAAATTTTGGAGCAATTTTTCAACAAGAACCTTCTGGTATTGCACCATTTTGCTTGTCCTCTCCACCGGAGGAATGAGAGATGAGAAATTCTCTTTGTAGCGGGGGTCCAGAAGGGTGAACACCCAGTAATCCGTGTTGTTTAAAATGCGTATAACGCGTGGGTCACGGGAAAGGCAGCCTAACATAAAGTCAGCCATGTGTGCCAGAGTACCAACAGTCAAGATTTCGCTGTCCTCACCAGGAGGATGACTCTCAATCTCCTCATCCTCTTCCTCCTCTTCTGCCCACCCACGCTGAAGAGATGGAACTAAAGTTCCATGGCTACCCTCTGTAGCGGAGGCAACCGTGTCTTCCTCCTCCTCCTCCTCCTCCTCCTCCGCCTCCTCCAATTGTCGCTGAGAAGACGAAGTGAGGGTGCTCTGGCTATCACCTTGTGTAAGCTCTTCCTCCCCCATTTCCACCTCTTCCACATGCAAAGCGTCGGTTTTAATTGTGAGCAGCGAGCGTTTCAGTAGACACAGAAGTGGGATGGTTACACTGATAATAGCGTTATCGCCGCTCACCATCTGTGTCGATTCCTCAAAATTGCGTAAAACCTCGCAGAGGTCTGACATCCATTCCCACTCCTCACTTCTGATTACAGGAAGTTGAACGGAGAGGCGACGACCGTGTAACAGCTGGTACTCCACTACTGCCCTCTGCTGCTCACAAAGCCGGGCCAACATGTGGAAGGTGGAGTTCCAGCGCGTGCTCACGTCACACAGCAGCCGGTGAGCTGGCAATTGTAAGCGCTGCTGCAGCTTCAACAGGCCGGCTGAAGCTGTTGATGACTTACGGAAATGTGCACACACGCGGCGCACCTTGGTCAAGAGATCATGCACATTGGGGTAGGTTTTTAGAAATCGCTGCACCACTAAATTAAATACATGCGCTAGGCATGGTACGTGTGTGAGCTTGCCGAGCTCCAAAGCCGCCACCAAGTTACGCCCATTATCACACACAACCATGCCTGGTTGCAGGTTGAGTGGCGAGAGCCACTGCTCGGTCTGGTGACTAATCCCCTGCAACAGCTCTGAGGCCGTGTGCTGTTTGTCCCCAAGGCAGATCAGCTTCAGCACGGCCTGTTGACGCTTCCCCACTGCAGTGCTACACTGCTTCCAGCTACTGGCTGATGGGGGAGTGGCGCTGCGTGTAGAGAATTCGGAGGTGGAAACGGAGGAGGAGGAGCCAATAACGTAGGTGCTGGTGGAAACCCTGATGGAGGTAGGGCCCGCAATCCTCGGCGTGGGTAGCACCCGTGCCATCCCAGGGTCCGAGTCGCTCCCAGCCTCCACGACATTCACCCAGTGTGCCGTCAGGGAAATGTAGCGTCCCTGGCCACAAGCACTTGTCCATGTGTCAGTCGTTAAGTGGACCTTCCCAGTAACTGCGTTGGTCAGGGCACGGGTGATGTTACGGGACACATGGTGGTGTAATGCGGGGATGGCACACCGGGAAAAGTAGTGGCGGCTGGGGACCGCGTACCGAGGGACAGCTGCTGCCATCAGGCTGCGGAAGGACTCAGTGTCCACAAGCCTAAATGGCAGCATTTCGATGGCCAGTAATTTTGAAAGGTGTGAAGTTAGTGCTATGGCCTGTGGGTGGGTGGCTGGGTACTTTCTCTTGCGCTCAAATGCCTGGGGTAACGACATTTGGACGCTGTGCTGGGACAGGGAAGTGGATGTGGTCGCTGATGGTGCTTCAGATGGTACAGGTGCAGGGCGGGAGGTATGCGGGCCTGCGCCTTCGACAGGCGATTGGCCGGCACCGAAAACAGGGGAAGAGGAGGCAGTGTTGTGGCCTGCAGACACAGATGGGCGATCCAGGCGTTCCTCCCACTTACTACGGTGCTTGGATGCCATGTGTCGGATCATGCTGGTGGTGGTGAGGTTTCTAGTGTTCATGCCTCGGCTCATTCTGGTGTGGCACAGGTTGCAAACTACAATTCTTTTGTCGTCCGCACTTTCCTTAAAAAAACGCCATACCGCGGAACACCTACCCTTTGGCAAGGTAGATTTACGCAAGGGGGTGCTCCGTGGAACATTTGCGGGCCGGTTTGGTGCGGTCCGCCTTCTTTCTGTAGCCACACCACTGCCTCTTCCAGCCTGTTGCGGTGCTGCAGATGGCTCACCCTCAGGACTGCTGACATCGCTCGGCTCTACACCTTCCCAGGTGGGGTCAGTCACCTCATCGTCCACCAAGTCCTCCTCCACTTCCTCACTCTGATCATCCTCCTCATGTCTTGATCCCACCACATACTCAGTCATTGACAACTGTATAACATTTTCCTCAACAAGGTCTTGAGACGGAAATAGTGGTTGATTTAATGGCAACTGTGTCTCATCATCATCATCATCATCCACTACTTCCTTTGACCTTAAATGCCGTTCACATCTGTCATCTTCTTGTGATTGGGTAGCCTCTAGAGGTTGTGAATCAGGGCACAAGATGTCATGTTCCTCTGCAAGCGTGCTTGGAGAGAGGGTCAAATGAAGGATTGGTGATGAGACGAGCTCCTCACTATATCCCAGTATGGGATCACTTCTTTGACCAGACCGTGTATGGTGGGAGGAAGGATGATCAGAGTGAGGATTATTTTGACCAGACTCTTGGCTACTGAGAGTGGACTTGGTGGAAGACAGGGTGGTGCTTAACCGACTGGAAGCAGTATCAGCTGTCATCCAACCGACCACCTGTTCGCAGTGGTCGGACCTCGAGAGTGATGTCCTGCGACGCCCTGTAAAATTAGACATGAAGCTAGGTATGGTGGATGTCTTTCTTTCTTGTGCTCTGGCACCAGGCACAGTTTCTCCGCGTCCTGACCCGCGCCCTGAACTTTCAGGATCACGTCCACTTCCCCGTCCCTTTTTACCCGCCTTCTTCATCTTACACAGAATATGTGACTTTAATATTTGAGTTTGAAAACTTAACAGTATTTCTTACTATTCTGCAACTGTTCAGAGTACACAGAATAGGCTGCTAAACGGCGGTGATACACACTGAATGGAATATGTGACTTTGATATTTGAGTTTGAAAACTTAACACTATTTCTTACTATTCTGCAACTCTGCAGAGTACACAGAATAGGCTGCTAAACGGCGGTGATACACACTGAATGGAATATGTGACTTTAATATTTGAGTTTGAAAACTTAACAGTATTTCTTATTATTCTGCAACTGTGCAGAGTACACAGAATAGGCTGCTAAACGGCGGTGAAACACACTGAATGGAATATGTGACTTTAATATTTGAGTTTGAAAACTTAACAGTATTTCTTATTATTCTGCAACTGTGCAGAGTACACAGAATAGGCTGCTAAACGGCGGTGATACACACTGAATGGAATATGTGACTTTAATATTTGAGTTTGAAAACTTAACAGTATTTCTTATTATTCTGCAACTGTGCAGAGTACACAGAATAGGCTGCTAAACGGCGGTGAAACACACTGAATGGAATATGTGACTTTAATATTTGATTTTGAAAACTTAACAGTATTTCTTACTATTCTGCAACTGTTCAGAGTACACAGAATAGGCTGCTAAACGGCGGTGATACACACTGAATGGAATATGTGACTTTAATATTTGAGTTTGAAAACTTAACAGTATTTCTTATTATTCTGCAACTCTGCAGAGTACACAGAATAGGCTGCTAAACGGCGGTGAAACACACTGAATGGAATATGTGACTTTAATATTTGAGTTTGAAAACTTAACAGTATTTCTTACTATTCTGCAACTGTTCAGAGTACACAGAATAGGCTGCTAAACGGCGGTGATACACACTGAATGGAATATGTGACTTTGATATTTGAGTTTGAAAACTTAACAGTATTTCTTATTATTCTGCAACTGTGCAGAGTATACAGAATAGGCTGCTAAACGGCGGTGATACACACTGAATGGAATATGTGACTTTAATATTTGAGTTTGAAAACTTAACAGTATTTCTTATTATTCTGCAACTGTGCAGAGTACACAGAATAGGCTGCTAAACGGCGGTGAAACACACTGAATGAAATATGTGACTTTAATATTTGAGTTTGAAAACTTAACAGTATTTCTTATTATTCTGCAACTGTGCAGAGTACACAGAATAGGCTGCTAAACGGCGGTGAAACACACTGAATGAAATATGTGACTTTGATATTTGAGTTTGAAAACTTAACAGTATTTCTTACTATTCTGCAACTGTTCAGAGTACACAGAATAGGCTGCTAAACGGCGGTGATACACACTGAATGGAATATGTGACTTTGATATTTGAGTTTGAAAACTTAACAGTATTTCTTATTATTCTGCAACTGTGCAGAGTACACAGAATAGGCTGCTAAACGGCGGTGATACACACTGAATGGAATATGTGACTTTAATATTTGAGTTTGAAAACTTAACAGTATTTCTTATTATTCTGCAACTGTGCAGAGTACACAGAATAGGCTGCTAAACGGCGGTGAAACACACTGAATGGAATATGTGACTTTAATATTTGAGTTTGAAAACTTAACAGTATTTCTTACTATTCTGCAACTGTTCAGAGTACACAGAATAGGCTGCTAAACGGCGGTGATACACACTGAATGGAATATGTGACTTTGATATTTGAGTTTGAAAACTTAACAGTATTTCTTACTATTCTGCAACTCTGCAGAGTACACAGAATAGGCTGCTAAACGGCGGTGAAACACACTGAATGGAATATGTGACTTTAATATTTGAGTTTGAAAACTTAACACTATTTCTTACTATTCTGCAACTCTGCAGAGTACACAGAATGTGCTGCTAAACTGCGGCGAAGCACACTGAATGGAATATGTGACTTTAATATTTGAGTTTGAAAACTTAACAGTATTTCTTCCTATTCTGCAACTCTGCACAGTACACAGAATGTGCTGCTAAACTGCGGCGAAGCACACTGAATGGAATATGTGACTTTAATATTTGAGTTTGAAAACTTAACAGTATTTCTTCCTATTCTGCAACTCTGCACAGTACACAGAATGTGCTGCTAAACTGCGGCGAAGCACACTGAATGTAATATGTGACTTTGATATTTTAGTTTGAAGACTTAACAGTATTTCTTCCTATTCTGCAACTCTGCACAGTACACAGAATGTGCTGCTAAACTGCGGCGAAGCACACTGAATGTAATATGTGACTTTGATATTTTAGTTTGAAGACTTAACAGTATTTCTTCCTATTCTGCAACTCTGCACAGTACACAGAATGTGCTGCTAAACTGCGGTGACGCACACTGAATGGAATATGTGACTTTGATATTTTAGTTTGAAGACTTAACAGAATGTGCTCTAATCTGCAACTTTGCACACTAAACAGAATGTGCTCTAATCTGCAACTTTGCACACTAAACAGAATGTGCTCTAATCTGCAACTTTGCACACTAAACAGAATGTGCTCTAATCTGCAACTGTGCACACTAAACAGAATGTGCTCTAATCTGCAACTTTTCACACTAAACAGAATATTTTTTTTTTTTTTTTTTTGTTTTTTTCCCCCCACACAAAATAACCTGCTGCCCCCACACACAGTAGTCCTAAAAAGGACTTTTGGTTCTTTTTTTTCACAATTTTTGTTTTTTTCCTCCCTACACTGCCTTTCCCTTCCTATCCTCAGCTCTCCCTGGCTCAGACTGAGCCGAACTCGATGGTCAGGTGCTATACAGCACCCGACCACGGGTTCTGGCCAGCCAATCAGTGTAATGCCAGCAGCCAACATGGCTGCTGGCATTACACCGATGTCAGAGCCTCCCTGCACGTTTATTGGCTGCGCAGCAGCCGCAAAACGTGCGGGGAGGAGACCCGAACATGGCGGACGAGCACATGCGGTACTCGTACGAGTACCGCCATGTGCCGAGCAGAGCGATGCTCGAGCCGATCCGAGCATCGGCCGAGCATGCTCGCTCAACACTATTCTTAATATCTTTATTTATTTACTGATTTATCATTTTGGGTCCCTTCATAATACTAAAGTAGTTTACCAAAATGGCTCAATTTAATGGATAGATTTTATTAAAACTCTCAATTCTGGAACAGTATTGTTTTATATATACAATTTTTTATGTTAAAGGGATAGTAATACTTCGTTTTATCTTTATTTTATTTTGTAGGCATTAAAAAAAACATGAAGAACGATATAAGTCTTATCTCTCAAACCTTTATGGTTTAAGAGATATTCACAAACAAAGTATGCCCCCCCGTTCAGCCAGATCAGAAGGGAGGTGCCCAGGTAGTCTGCAGAGAGGGACAATCTTCAATTAAGATAAGGGAAAAAGCTGAAAAACTTGTCAAGGGGGGAAGGGCTTTCATTGTTTTCATACAAAGAAGATTGTCCCCTTCTGTTATCTGTCTGGTCTTACAACCAGATTCACATCTGAGAAGAGATGGCTTACACTAAGAAAAAGGGGCTGGAGGGGGAAACTTTGCTTGTGAATATCTCTTAAACCATAAAGGTTTGAGAGATAAGACTTATATCGTTCTTCATGTTTTTTTCATGCCTACAAAATAAAATAAAGATAAAACGAAGTATTACTATCCCTTTAAGCCAATCGGGCATTTTTTCTGTGGGATTGGTTTTAAAAGCTGTAACGGACCACAGTGTGTTGCTGGAAGCCATTTCTGGGCATACAGACTTTCCACCCATTATTACGCAGTATGGGGAACTTTGGTACAGTATACCAGCAGACAGCTCTGCCAAAAAGACTAAAATCATAACCTAGCTTGCTTTAAAGGGACTGGGTAATACACTGTCCTGTGTTAATTCTGGGCCTACAATCTTGCCTGGGCAGTTAGGGGTTAATTATTTGTATTTGTGCAATGCTACTTTGAAGGTGTATTGTATCACTGTCTGTTCCAGAGTTTGATTAGGGTCCACCTACTAATCTCTTCTCTGTTGTGTATCCCATATTGTCTTTTGTGATAGGATTAGTCTGGGGTTCTGATTACATGTAACACCTGTGTCTGTTGTACTGTGTTGTTGATAATTTCAATCATACTGCCTGTCGCAGCCTTTATATTGTCCCTTTGTTCATGTGTGTACAGTAGCCCCAGGGGATCCCATGGTATTGTAAGCCCCTCCATCAACAGTCCATTGTACCCTTTGGTTGCAACCCCATTGTGTATTATGGTGACGTTGTCATTGTGGGAAATTCTCAAAATACTGTATAAAAACCCCTGTTTTGTTGAATAAAGATTTTAGTCATTTGGAACCAAGAAGGAGCCCTGGTGTCTTCATTCTGAATGGCTTAAAGGAGCCCCTTTGCATCCCATTCAGGCAGATGATGTTCCAGTGTTTTAGATTTATGTATCCAGCTTTGCCACTTGTGTTCCAGCTTTCCAGTGTTCCAGTGTTCCAGAGCTCCCGCATACCAGCCAGCTGCAGTGATCCAGCCCTTTGGAGTACAGCTACCAGCCTGCTTCTTCCAGCTACCCACCTTGTAGCTGACAGCAGGAGCCCAGCCATTTCCAGAGGATTATGTTCATCCAGAGATACAACCAGTTATCCTGCTTCACTGGACAGGCTACCCACTTGTAGCCGCATCCAAGAGGGAAAGACCTGGAACAACGGATAAGGACAACCCAGCGTCCATTACAAAAGCGGATCCAACTATTTTCGGAGTCTTAAACATTAAGCCATACACATACCTGGGAACTCTCAGGGTTTGACCCTGAGAATCAGGGTTTTGGCCCAAATCTCAGGGTCTCAGGGTAAAGGACCAAAATCTCAGGGTGAGAGAGTTCAGTGTTCCCTGTTATATATTCTGCTCCTGTTAAATGCTTCTTTAGTCTCTAAATGGGTGCCACTTATATACCAGAAAGGCAGAAGGAGAAGTCCTGCTTGATTTGTGTGTGTTCATGCAGTGATATCTGTAAGTTATTGTGTATTAATGGCTCCTTGAATGCCGACTGGAGTGACTCTCGATTACAGCGATTAGAGATATATCAAGGATAATCTATATTATAGGAAATTTAAGGGTTAATATTTACACAATCTCAGGGTCAGCTCATTCTGAAAGTTCCCAGGTATGGCCATACAGTATGCTAATGATACTGCCCCAAAATGCTTTGATTATCTGCTACTGACTAAATTTTCTATTATTTTTTATATGTTTACTTCAATTTTTAATGTATAGCATTTCATGTTAATAAATTTATTTTGCACCCACTCACACTATTTGTGGTATTGTTGTGAGCCCACATACACTGGGTGTTAGAATGACTTTGCATCAAGCCGGCAGGATTATCAGTTGAGAGTGGATACATTGTACTAATGGAAGTGAGGGTGGAGGTTCAAAGAAGAAAGAAGGAGATTAAAAGGAGCAATATGCCCCTGAGAGCATCAAAGAGGACAGAGAAGAGCCCAAACTATTGAGGAAAAGCAGATTAAGACCTTTCAAGTTTTCCATAAAATAAATTAATCAGTAAGAGCAGTAGAACAATGGTGAATGTATGCTTAAGGCTGACAATCAAGAGAATATTCCTGTAAGCTCTACTTGTGTGGGGTGGGGAATGTTGGGTCTCTATCCATTGTTATCCACATCTCCATTGTCCCCTTCATGTATTCGACTACTTCAGGTTTGATCTATAGGTCACTGCTACAATCACCCTGTTTCATGTAGGGCCATCTATTGGTTCTTAGTCCTTCCTTAGTCCTTCCTCAACATACTATTTATAGTCTGATCAAATTGGACATACTAGTTTTCTCCATTACATATGTTGTTTTCCATCTTTCTCTATGTCCTGCATTTAGATTTTTGTTATTTACATCTATTTAGATGCATTTTCTCTTTGTTTTATGCCTTGCAAATCATGAGTTGAGGGGACCCCAGGATTATACAGCAGCATGAGGAGTGGGTGAAGGAGAAACAATTAGTGAAAGTCCATTCATCAATAATAGGAGTGTTAACTAGTTCTGAAATCTGTGGAAAGAATAAAAGGAACAATTCTGAATGATGATTAATGGTTCCAATTGAAGGGAATTCTCCTATACATCTTTCACGATTGACATTTGTCGAAGGGCTTCCTTACACATAAACACAAGTTTCACAGTAGCACATTGGACATACTAGTAAGATTCATCTTTCTCAAGAGAACTTTAAAGATTTACCTCTCGCTGGAACAGTAATTGGGATATTCTCGATATATTCATTTATACCAGTCACCTTCCAGGAATTATTGTTGTCATGTTTATTTTATTCTCTGCTTTACTGATTGATATATTTTATTAGGAGATCTATTCTCTTTCTTTTTCATTTGAAATGTCTCTGTCACATGGGTAGTAAGATAATTAGTTGCTTATCTTTAGAAGCGTCATCCAGCATATCGCCTCTGGGATCTTGGAGAGTGCTATTTCTATACATATATAAGACTTTAGGGATGGATGCAATAATGATTGCATTTATTTTCATCATAAGGTGGAGAGGGAGGGTTATCCAAGAGTTGTGTCACTGTCAGAAAACAGAACAAAGGTGCAATGTTTAAATTATTGAACTGGGCAGGGTCTTTGTGTGCTTGAATGCCTAGGTATGTACATGAGTCAGTTACCATCAGGGGAGAGATATGCAATATGAATTTTAAAATCTAGGTCAACCAGAAACAAGGAGGACTTGGCACAATGGACCTGAAAAGAAAATAACATACTTACATGATTCATATCACTATTGTTTTACTTTTATTCTACAAAATGTTAAATGTTTTGAACAAAACTTTGAATTAAGTATAATTATTATGTATATCCAAAAGTTTTGCTTGACTTAGGAAATAGATATGCTAGCTAACAAAACACAGTAGAATACAAACTAAATATAAACATACTCTAAACAGTGGCTAAGACTAGTTAAAAAGGTGCAAATCTACAGCAAACCATAAAGATCAAATAGAAATTGTCCTGAGTGACAACTTTTTGCAAATGTAAACAGCAAGTACAGAGACTTGGCTTTGTTTTCCACACACATCATAATAATAAATTTAGCAAGTGAATTGTAATATAATATGTATATGAATAGGGTATAAAAACATGATAATAATCATATTCATAATGCACCTTATGTAGAACCATATGTTTCTTAAGAGTTAAAGGTGGAGATTCACTAAGCGGTGATAAAGAGGTGATAAACTGGAGATGACTTCTCAATTTCCTGTGTTATTCTGTGGAGTCTATGCACCAGGATCTCGAAAGTTGAAGAATTCTAAGTGCAAAGGCTCCATAGAATAACATAGGATTTGGAGAAGTGATAAACCGGAGAAGTCATCTCTGCTTTATCACACTGCTTCGTGAATCTCCTTCCCCCAAGTTTTCTTTTTGGTGTTGTATAATCTTCTTATACTAATGGGCATAGATTCCTGTTCTCCTGTAATACTTTTGCTGTGATAAGTATATAGAAAGAGATACTCAAGTGTGAACTGTCGACAGACAAACACAGCAATGTAAAGTATCTGACATAGATTAAAATCAAGAAAGCCAAGTGCTATTAATCAAACATACAATGCCTAAACAACCCTTTAACATGCAGCCCAGAGTGTTTACATTGCTCCAACAAATATGCACTGATCGTCAAACAGTGACCCAATTATTTCATGCTTTGTTCACTCCCAGTTCAGAAGAAGGCAGAACTTTTGTTCCAGCATACCTACCAACATTTCAGGTTGATAAGGTTAAAGGAGCAGTAAACTTTTTTTATGAAAAAATATATATTGTAGGGATTTTCCTATTGAGTAAAATAAGGGTACTCCCACTGCCGAGAGATTTATATTTCCAGAGTTATTACAGTTTAAACCCATGTTTTTTTACATTAGCAGTGCCCTCTAGTGGTCAAATTTTAATTCGTTTTCCTGTTAGATTCTAATGGAGAGGAAAGTCAGAAAAGTCAGACACATACAGTTCTCCATAGAATGTGATAGAAACTGCCTGTCACTTCCTGTCAGTTAGAACTATCAGGAAGTAAACACAGTAAATTCACTTCCTGATTATTTAAACTGCTATAAATTTTGAATAAAACATCTGAAAGCTATGGGAGTGACCTTGTTTTATTCAGCAGGATATGCTCTGTAAAATATGAGTTTTCATAAAAAAGTTTACTGCTCCTTTAAGAAGGGCACTTAAGTGTATGCAAAAAGTGCACAGAAGTAATACAGTTTATTAGTGAGCACCACTGTGGATTTCTTTTTTATTATTTATTTCTGTGCAGATATTTTATTGAGGATAGATATTGAAATCGACAGGCAAACTGATACACAGAGCTTGCAATACAAGGGAGGATTAACCCACAGAGTTTACAGTACAGACCGAAGGGAATTTTCTAGTCTGTCAGTGTACTGCATGGGCTGCTCTAATAAATAGATTCACTAATCAATGCCTGCGTCTGTGCTTTATGTATAGATGCATTAGTAGATTTCAGTGAACAACTCCATAAGCACCCAGCTTCACTGTGAATAAATGCTAACCATGCAGATGAAGTAAAGAAAATGAAGAGTTTTGGGGTTCATTTCTTCTATGCCTTCTTGTATATGTTGTGGGACAAAGCACAGAGAAGTGAAATGTAGTCTTTCAAAAGACCTTTTCATTCCACACATTGCCCATCATTTAAGATTAGCGGAACAGAGGTTTCAGCTTCAACAGAATTTAATTGCACTGAGGGAAGTTGTCAAGTTCAGTATCAAGGCAAAGGTAATGTATGTCCGATATCAAAGGTGATATACATATTTTTTAGCAAATGGTGTTTATAAGGTTACATAATTAAAACTGAAAACATGGGCAGTGTATCCAAGATGTAATCTAATTGCCGACTTGAAGGAAAGAGGTCTTTTCTTTGCTATTTCAGACTAAAGTCTCAATTACTCTGGAGTTGATAACTTTAGCAAGGGTTTCATTTATAGATTTCTCAATACACTCCAATGGTAAGATGTTAGGTAAAATCAGTGTTATCACTTACCAACCGCAATGTAATCTAGGCTGAAATAGAAAGTAAAAAATATTGATAACTATGTATCTATGTATCAATGACAGGATAAATATGTATTTTAGTTGCTCTAACTGACAAATTCCCCCCTTGTAGGAAAAGAACAAAATATATGCAAATATATAGAAAGTGTGAAAAGCCAAAACTATATATTATATGTTGGAAATCTAATCAGAATGACCCTAGTTACCACATGATTGTCTAGAAAACAAATGTAGATTTAAAATTCTAAAACAGTTAAAAATTACAAATAGAAACCAGATCGTCCAAAGATGTTGTCTACCATCTAGAGTTTCACCTATACCAATGTTGGATAACACCAAGGATAATCATTAAACATAATATTAAACCTGTATATATTCCGTCCATCTGGATGTACACCCACACCACTGTAAATGGGCATCCAGTCACCCTGAAAGCATACAGCAAAATGATATTAACACATAATATTCCCATGAGGAACAACCTAATTGTTCCCCTAATATATCTTGCTACTCAATGGCCCAGTGTGATATATGTACTCTGCATGAATCATGTAAAGTTCCATGTAATACATCAGGTCAATGATACCACTAGCCACACAAATAAAGATACCAATACATATAACTACTAGTGCAATTGTGGTGCATCAATGAGGGGCGTGACCTGTGCCCCGCATAAATCATGGAGCTCCCAGCCCTGCACCCAAAACAAACACACCCAATATCCTAGGTGCTATTAAAGAGCAAAAATATATATAAAATGCATATATCTAAAATATAATAATGAATAATAAACATCCAATGAATAAATTAACTACTTGGTAAAAAAGTGTCTTGTGAATCAGTGGTCCATAATGAATATATTTGATACTATAAATCCAAAAGGAATTGATATTCCATACAAAATTAAAATGTGTTCATAGTGGTATACCAACCTCTGAATGGGTTGGTAGGAGCAGGAATATATCTGGAAGCGATAAGTTTGGGGCGAACCTGGTACTCTGGAGGCGGTTTATAGACAATATATTTTTCATTTGGAGGGGAGATGAGACCAATTTGGAGTTATTTTTAAAATATATAGAAATTAATGAATATAACTTAATCTGGTTTTATAATGAAATGTCGCCCTCTCTTTAGCAACCATCTAAAAGGAGAGAGCATAATGTTGCCTGCATCAAAAGGGTGACATCAGAATGTTGTCCGCATCAAAAGGGCAACATTCTGATGTCTCACGCTTAAAGGTCACCCTGCAGTGGTTGCCAAATAGAGGGCAACATTTCAGTAGGATACCTGTTAATTCAGCAGCTATCTTCACAGGTCCCAGTATGAAATCCAGCTCATGCATCTCTTTCTCTACTGCATCGTTCTGCCTGACTCTTTCTGGCCCACTTGTCTTTCACTTTCACCTCCTTTCCTCTCCCTTTACTACGTCTCTGTCTGCCTCTCAGTCTTCTCTCTGGTCTGTTTGTCTTGTGCTTTCACCTCCTCTTTCGGCAGAGGAGACAGAGAACAGTACCTCAAAATGCATCTTATAACCTTGGAGCTCAAGTGCGAAGCTTATGAATGTAGCTGAATTGGAAAGTGCATACTTTCAGTAGCTTTTAGCCATAAGTACAAATGGTGATCTGAAAGATGAATAACCAGACCTGTTTAAGCAGGTACTGACACTGGATAGACTAGCTAAAGTAGCAAGGAACAAGAGATTCTGGGGAGGAACATACACTGGGTAAAAAAGATAGGATAAGCCAAATTTGCAGAACTAAAGCTGCAGTTCCATAATTCACAGGACTGCAGGAGCGATAGTACAATGGTTGCAAAGAAGCTGGCATCTACCAATCAGAACATAGCTGGTAAGGAGCAGGGAGAACTGGAGAATGGACACAGAATGAAGGTGACAGCCCCAGAAAGAAGAGTGTAGAAGAACTTCAACAACAAGGGTGAGAGGCTGGGAGAAGGAATCCAAGGTGAATTTGCATAAGGAGCAGACAAGCTCTTAGTCAGGGACAGCATAAGTGAGGGCAGACACTGTATTCAGGCAAGCTGAGATCTGTAACAGGCAGGACATCAAACAATTGGTACACTAATCAGAGGAAAATCTCTTTGAAAGAGCAATGAAAGCCAATAGCCAAATATTTCCAGATATTGACGATAAAAAGATATTGGGGCACAGATGAAGGGTATGCATTACACTATTTTCTTCGGGATACTTAATAGTACCACATCAGAATGTTGCCCTTTTGATGTAGGCAAAATTCTGATGTCACCCACATTTTGATCTTGCCGTTTTGATGGTTGTCAAATAAAGGGCAACATTTCAATAGGATCCAACTTAATCTTTACCTATTCATAGTAGATCAAAAATGCAACACAAAAAACAAACCTTCGCTCCTCCACACAAGTTATGCAAATGTGTGCATTGTATTGGGCATATCTTATACCACTGGGTTAGTAAATATGGGGATTTAGTTCCATAATTTGGCCAAGTAATGTTGCCAGCCCCTTCAAGGTACCCCAGCATCTGGTAAATCCTAATCTAATGCACCTGTAAAACCCTATCTAGATTAAAAACATTCCCTGATGAGTTGTTGGAAATTCATTTCCAATGCCTTACTTACCACTCTGGATTAAAAGGGTTACAGGCTGCTCTACTATCCTGCTCTGCAACTCATTAAATACAAATGCCTTACCTTACACTGTGCCTGAGACACCACTAGTACTGAGATCCCAGAAATTAGCAGAGTGGTCTCATGGTTTCTTTTCCAAGAAGAAGAAACCATGCAAACTGGAATTGCCCCATATGACAGGGCTTGGACCATCCACAGCTTGGACCTGAATGGAACTCACAATTCTGGTACTATCCATTCTCTTAGTCCAGGACATACGGGGGAAATTATTTTCTCTGCAAAAAGTAGCCCTACCCCGCTATCTCCTCTTCCAAAAAACAAACATGCCCAGTCTTCAACTCCTGTGATAAGGTATGTAATTGCAGGGGCCTTCTTCAATACACACAGTCACACACCACAATACATACGCTCTCACACACTATACACACACACAATATACACACACTCAATAGCAATACACTCACGCACAACATACACATGTACAACACACATGTAATACATATGCGCAACACACACGTTACACAGACAACATGCACCACACACACAATACATATATGCATGCAATACACATGCAAAGCACAAACAGGCAATACACACACAGAATAAACAACAAACACACAACATACACGCACAACACATATGCCCACAGCACACACACATGCCCGCAATACACACAGACAAAAAACACACACAATACTCACATGCACAAAAAAATGCAGAAAACACACGCATACAAGAAATACACACAGACACACAATACATGACAACACACACAATACACAAATACAACACTCATGCAAGACTCACAAAACAAACAAAACATACAACACAAACAAATACATACAAACGCACAACACACACACATGCAATAGACACACAACACAGACAATACCTACAGATACATAAATGCCCACAACACACACATACAATACACACACGCAGAACACACATTCCCGCAATACACACATGCGCACGCAATACACACATGCACAAAAAAATACAAACGCACAACATAAGCACAATACACAACACATAAAGAATATACCATGCAATACACTTGCACAATATACACACACGCAATACGCACATGCAAAACACACATGCACAACAAACACACAATAAATACATACAATACACCACAACACACACATCATATGCGCACACATGCACAATACACCACCACACACACATGTACAACACACGTGCACCACACATCAGACACCACACACATAACGCACAACACACCCAGTACATACATGCAATACACATGCACACACACAATAAACACCCACACACTGAACAAAAAACACACCACAACACTCACAGAATACACAGACACACACAACACACATGCGCACAATATACACATGCACAAAAAAACCACATGCAATACACATGCACAAAAACACACGCAATACACATATAAAAAACACACTCACAACACATACAAGCAATACACATAGACACAATACGCCGCAACACGTGTGCAACACACAGACTCTCAACACACATGCAATACATATGCACAATGCAAGCAGAAAACACACACATGTACAATACAAACACAACACACAATACATACATGCAATACACAACACAAACAAACAGTACACTCACACATAATAAACACACATACACACAATAAACACACACAGAAAAGACACATGCACAACACACACGTCCACAAACACCACACCACAAAATACACAAACAATACACACATGCAATACACATGCGCAATACACACACACACACAATACACATACGTATATAATACACATGTGCAAAACACACGTCCACAACACACATGTGCAAAACACATGCACACAACACATGTGCAAAACACACACCCAATACACATACACATGTACCCCTGAAGCACTCAAAGGACTTAATCCCCACCGGCAACGCCATGCCCCTTTTGCTAGTTGGAATTTATTGAAGAATGACAAAATATTGAGCACTATTCTAACAGAAAAACCACACATTATATATAGGAAAGCACAAACATTCGCAAACATCATTGCCCCAAGTGTGAGAATCCCAAGGAAGTCTAATTTAAATAACGAGGACAGATAGGGTTATTACAAATGTGGTATATGCTGTGGATGCTAACAATTAAGATACACTGTAAATATAAAAATATTTAATAGTGATACTAGGCAGTACAATATAAGATATTTTATTACATGTAGCATTAAAAATATTTACATCATAGAATGTTTCTGTCGAAAAAAGTATGTGGGATGGACAAAACGGAGTGTAAAGAAGAGAATATATGAGCATATATACAGTATTGAACGACATTATGAAAAGCATACCCTCTCCAATCATAAAAATATACCATAATCATGAGTCTAGTCCAAATACTTTTTATGATATAGAATGGTGAGAGATGTCGAGAACTGAAACCAAATGGGATATTTGAACTGAATAGTTTATAACCTTTTGGTTTAAATGCCAGTTGTGAACTGTTTGGCTTTTATAAATGTGCACCTTATTTTTTTTTTTTGCCAATCATGTTGATACCATTGAGTTCCAAACTGGGATGCCATGGCAAATTCCTTTTGGTGCAGGATATTGGGTTTGATATTTTTGGGGACCCCAGGATTGGCAATTAACTTATTATTTTGAAGTTTCTGGGGGGTTTTTTGGTGTATTTTGTGAGTTATTTCCAAGGCATTAGATTTTAATATAGTGCCACACAGAAGGCTGGGGTATAAAATAAAGAAATTGGGGCTAGGAGATAACCTTTGCAATTGGATACAAAACTGGTTGAAGGATAGGGAACAGTGTGTGGTTGTAAATAGAAAATTCTCCAATACAGTTAAAGTGGAGAGTGGAGTACCTCAGGGTTCAGTATTATGTCTACTGCTTTTTAACATGTTTATAAATGACCTGTAAATAGATATAGAAAGCAAAATATCAATATTTGCAGATGACACTAATTAATTCAGAACAGGATATTTGCTCTCTACATAAAATGGCAGATTGGGCAAACAAATGGAATATGAAGTTTAATGTGAGAAAGTGTAAAGTCATGAATTTGGGAGGAAATATTCCCAAGGCTAATTGTAAAATTAATGGAAACATTCTAGGGGACTCATTGCTAGAGAAACACCTGGGTATCCTTGTCAACGACAAACTTGGAAACAGTGACCAGTGACAAACAGCAGTAGCAAAGGCAAACAAAATCCTGTCTTGCATAAAAAGAGGTATTGAAGCAAGAGTGGATAACATTACTTTGCCATTATACAAATCATTGGTAAGACCTCACCTTGAGTATGCATAGCATTTTTTGTGACCAATTCTGAAAAAGGATATACTAGAACTAGAGAGGGTACAGAGAAGAGCAACAAAATTGATAAAGGGAATGGAGGACTTGACATATGAGGAATGACTAAACAAACTTGGTTTATTTACTCTAGAGAAAAGATGACTAAGAGGAGACCTTATCACATTGTACAAGTATATGAGGGACCAATACAAGGATCTCTGTGGGGAGCTATTTATTCCAAGGCCTGATCAGAGGACCAGGGGACACACCTTGAGATTAGAGGAAAGGAGGTTTAGACTTTAGCAGAGGAAGGGTTTTTTTACAGTAAAGTCTGTTAAATTGTGGAATTCCTTGCCCAAGGAGGTGGTTATGGCAGATACAATGGATACATTTAAGAGAACATTAGACACAGGTGTTTCAAAAGGGAACCTACAGGGTTATACTGTTTTTAGTAGACAGATCAGGAAGGTCTGATAATGACTAACTTATTTGGTACCAAGAAAGCTATAAAATTCTTAATCACTGGGGTATGAGGAAAAGGTTGAACTTGATGAACTTGTGTCATTATTCAACCTAATTTACTATGTTACTATGCAATGGCTTTATTTTGGGACTTTATGATAAATATAAGATGTCTGTGTTCATCATTGAAGGTTTGGTGTTCCTAAATGTGTTGTGCATGGTCATAGGGAATGTGCACTATTATGCTCTATTTCTTTAAATTTGAACATTGTTCAATTAGCTTAAAACAAAAGAAGGGGTTAAATAAACCCTATATTAACTTACTTAACCGGATGGTGCTATATTCTGCCCTGGAAGAAGGAAAGCGGTGCTTTATGAAACACGTAGGGATGGTGCACATGTGTGTAGCAACCTGGAAAAAGTAGATAGGTGAAGACACCATTTAAAGCCCATTTAAATGTCTCTGACTAAGTCATGGATGCGGGTATGTGGTTTTAAAGTCCTGTCATAAAGACGAGGAAAGGGAACACATTGTCCAATATATTTGCAATATTATTATTTGGATGTTCTACTCCAAGGTATTTTGCCAGTCTCCTGGGAGGGAGGGAGAGAGTATTATATATTTGCATCAAAAATTTGTGAAACAGCTAACCCGAGAGAGATCTTATTTCAATATACTTGCCATTGTTAAACCTACAAATTGGTTTATGTTCACTAGTCTGCAGATCATTGTGGGTTTGCACATGGTAACTTTTCAATCTGTTGGCACTGTTTCGTGTATTCATTATATGTTCTTCCAACTTAAAATCTGTCCATTCATGTATCATTTTATCTAGACTGATCTAACGATGATTGAGCTCATTCATTTCCATAATCTCAGATGTGTTGCATTTGCAAATGTATATTGGTGGGATATTATCATACCTCTTTGGTATTCTGAGGGTTAAAAGTGAAATAAATCCCATTGATCAAAATGGAGCTTTTAACCACTTGATGCTGAGCTGTAGAGTGCGTAATAAGATTTCTCTCTATGGAGGGCCTCACACTGCAGGTTTGGGTGCTGTGGCCCGACACTTCTGGCCCACAGGCCACGTTTTTTAACCCCTTAAGGACCGGCCACGCGTGCACGCAGCTGGCACTTAAGGACCACGGACCTTTTTTTTTCTCTCTCTTCCGGTTCAGGGCTCCCCGAACAGCATGCAGCCGTGCAGGGAGCCAGGAATTCGTGACGTACATGTACGTCCTTGGTCCTTTAGGGACCTACAACCCATGACATACATGTACGTCATGAGTCGGTAAGGGGTTATATGACTGCTTTAGTACATTTCTCTTGCACTGAACTTCTATGTGAACAAGCAGTTAGCACAACTCTAATATCTTGAGAATGATAAGGAAAAAGATATCTGATTTCCACTGTGCCCTGTTATTACATGGAGTGGGATAAGGTTGATGGTACTGGCATGCTCTAAAACACACTACTATACTCTCTGTTCTTTGGGACAAACAGCACAAAGCAGCCACCGAAAGGCAAAATTAACATTGTATATGGGTGAAAAGGGATGATTGAAGCCCTTTTAACCATTTTTCTCACCAAATCAGAGAGCATGCAATCAGCAGGGAAAATGATTTCTCGGTGTCTGAAATGTATTCAACAAACTGAAAGTGTCTATAATAAATGTACAAACTACAGGGCTTGCAATCAAGCCACACACTAAACTTGAGATTGCTGCCTATAGGAGAGCAGATACAGAGGGTCATATTTATACATGAAAAAGTTTGGTAAATGAAGAACAAAACATTGGTGCAAAAAGACTTCATATGATGGAACAGTTGTGCACTTAATTTGCTTTGAGTCATATGCCCCACAGAGTTTAATTATACATATAGACTGAATCACAGAGGTTTATCCGCAGACCTTGAAATGCATAGGAGTACTGACACCCAAATTGTGCAAAAGATAAAAACTGCTGAACTTGCAATAAATAGGGAATCTGGTCCTGGGAGCATGCAACTTATGAAGAGAATTTGCAGTACATATCCAGACTATGATTCTGTCTGTAGCAGTACTAAAACTTCTGTTAGTCAGTTCTCCTTTAGATTGAATTCTGTGTGGGTCAGTTTCCCTATCAGTTGTACCTATATTGTACACTTTGATTGTGCTCCATATCTACTGCAGTTAGCTGGGAAACTAACCCACAGAATTTGAAATCTATGGAAGCACTAGCCCAGCGGTTCTCAACCTTTCTAGTGCCGCGACCCTTTGATAAAATTTACCAAGTTGCGGCGACCCCTAGCAGTAAAATTATTTTCATTACTCCTTCATCGCTGATATTTGGCTACTGTTATGAATCAAAATATAAATGTCTGATGGTTTTAGGCGACCCCTGGCAAATCGTCATTCGACCCCCTAAGGGGTCCCGACCCACAGGCTGAGAACCACTGCACTAGCCAATAGTGAACAACAAGGCGAAGATGAAATAACAGAGCTTCCAAGCAACAGTGAAAATGAACTCAGAGCTTACAGTCTATATGAGAAGAGACCCACTGAATTTACAGTGTAAACTCTTATAGAAATTATGAGCTCTGAGAGGCATTTTCCTTGCTAAACTTACCATCAACAGCAAAAATGTAAACGTTTTCTACCCTGTGCCATTTAATTCCTAATTGTTAGAAATCTTAACTTAAAGGTGGAAGTGGCGTTTGATTGGTGGCTTCATCCCTTGATTTCATTACCTGACAGGCATGTCTTCTGATTTGCTGCCTACTGTCTGCAAATCAGAGCAAAAGATGCAGCTACTGACCAATTGGACGTTGACACCACTAGCTGATTTACTCTGTGTCATTTTAGAGGAGAAGCCAAGACACATTGCAGGTAGATCTTGACAGCATGACTTTGTCCCTAGTTTGGGACAGTCAGATGGAATCAGGACAGTTTTGGTGTATGAACCATCAATGGAGTCAAGTATATTTTTTTAAAAAGTCAAGTTATTAAGAACCCTTGCAGCATGTCACTGGGGCATTTAAAAAATTAAATTTTTATGTTCAGGTCAGTCACATTGAGCAAATACAAGGATGCGCCACTGGAATACTCTTTTGATATGCCAAGTTCTGGTTGACATGTCCAATGTCCATTGTGGGAGCAAACAGAGGACATACAATGCTACTTACTCAGGGTTATTGTATAGTTTAACATATGCAGATACAGTGTGTAGAGAATACGTTCAATCATTTGAATAAAAAAATGTATAGGATATAGTGATGAATTTTAAAAATTATACACATTTATTATGTTGCCAAAATCTCTCCTGACAAAAAAAGAGACAGCACCGAGAAGTAGAGCAATTTGGCAACATTGTTTAATTATTGTGGGTTTTTTTTTTGTTTGTTTGTTTTGTTTTTTTTTTATAAAAGTGTATAATTATCAGCACATCCTTTACATTTTTTTTATTTGTTCATTTCTACAGTTGCATCTTAGGAGGTTTGTCCCTGGGCAGATTGGGTCCCCTGCGCACTTATTACTTACAATTCGTCTTTACAGTTGGTTGTACATGTAAGTATGTGTTTATTTTTGTGTTCAGTTTTTTTGTTTTGTTTTTTGGCTTAAGGAATTTGAGGCCTCCTTCTTTTTACAATAAGGATTCTGGTGTGGGTTTCTTTACTTTGAGAAGTGCGCCTGCAGTATGTTTTGTGTTTCTTGAGCGTGGTCAGTTTTGATTCCTCTGTCTGATAGATTGACCACTGAGATGGCTAACTGAAAATTTGCAAGTATGACTGTGACTGGTGGAGGTTTCTGAACACCATATATTAAACTATTAATAGTGTATAGTGTCATAGTGTTACTTTGGCCTTGTGTTTGCAATCAGTGTCCTGCTGGAAGGTGAATTTTATTCCAAGATTCAGTTTTTCATTGGACTGAAACAAATTCATTTGCAGTATTTCCCTGTATTTTACTCCATCCTTTCTTCCTTCAATTTTAACAAGATGCCCAGTCCCTGCTGATGAGAAGTGTACCTATAGCATAATGCTGCTACCACCATACCACCATAGGGATGGTGTTCCTTAAGGTTTGGGCAAAGTTAGCTTTCCACCACACATAGGGCTTGGATTTTGTCCAAAAAAACTCTATTTTGGTCTCTTCTCTCACAAATCCGACTGAGTTCTGAGGGATGGTCTTTTTTTGGCAGTGCCTGGATGGTGTGATGAAGCTTCAGTGCCCTGATTATTGATTCCACTGTGCTTAGTGGAATATCCAAACACTTGGATATTTTTTGCACCCTTTTCTAATCTATGCATTTGCTTTACTTTATCCCTAACATCTGTAGAATGCTCTTTGGCCTTCATTTTCCTTCAGAGCTGCAGCCTGGGAAATAATATTTCAACGGTGGGGTTTTTACCTTGAAAATGTGACATCGTAAATGGTTCACAGGTGGAGGCCAATGGTAATGCAATGAAATTTCTTCTGTAAACTAGGAGCTCCCACAGCACAGGTACTGAACAGTTATGCAAACATAACATAGTTCTGTGTTGTATAGATTTTTGTAAATATTTCCCCAAATAAAACCAATGTCATCTTACAATAATTGATTTTGAGTTTCAGTATTTTAAAATAAACTACAGTACAAAACAAAATTAGAATTACAATGTACCATTTGTAATTCAATAATATGAGAGAATTAGTCAGAAGTAAGAAGTATGGATCGCTGAACGTTTTCACCTCCAAAGAAAAACTGCGCAGAGCTGTACATTTTTTGTGAAAGAGCAATTTTTTTTTTCACCTAGATCATTGCATTGCAATCCATAGGAAGAATGAATTTCACCCCTCCAAGTTGCATGTTTCTCGTCTTTTCCTGTAGGCATACTATAAAAAGTGTGCCAGGTTCCCACAGCATGCCATTATGTTTTTGTGAGAGGAATAGAATGCAGCACATTTTAAGCTAAAGAAGAAAGAAGAACGCAAACCACCAGACCAATATTCACTGTTTGATATCAAATAGGACTCAGTATAATACTCACAATTAGAGATCAGATAACTGGTACTCCATACAACCAGCTAAAGCAAACGGGGATAACGTGAGACTGCCCCGTTACAGTCAACCAATCTCTGCTAATGAAACTCAGGGCCCTCCAAAAATAATTTATAATTTATTTAAAATATATTAATAAAAAATAATAACATGCTGTGCGTAAAGAAACGTATCAATTTAGCCACACACTTTGTTACACTGGTAGTCACAGGTCTGCACGTACACTGGCTGACGCCCTAGCTTCTTTCATCTATTAGCCATAAAATCACACATACGCTTTCCCATTTCCATTTCACTGGTAGCTACGCTTCTGTCACCCAAATTGGTATGTCAACCCACAGCAGAGGGTACCATTTTTCTTAGGCTGGCAAGAAGTTCTCCTAGGAAATCCCACGCCATTGAACCACTTTAGTATCTTTGAAGTGACTGATGTGTAAAAAAAAATGTTTGTTTTTTTCCTGTAGTCCCACATTCTGGAAATAGTTGTGCACACTAACTTAGAGGTAAAAAGGCAAGTGACCCCTCATTCAATGCGGCATGTTATCTTCTTTCCAAAATGGTATTGTTTATCTACCTTTTCTTCCCTTCTGAAGATGTTATAGCCATTTTTGTACAGGCAAGTCACGTTTGAGAAAATGTTAGAAACATCAGAGGTTGTAGTAGGTGTAGTTTTCTACTTCTAGCACCCCCTAAGGTAGGTCAACTTATACAAATGGGGTGTCATTTAATTCCTAAGAGCACTAGCTAACAAATGCAGTTGAAAATTCCATGGTTTTCACAGAGTTCCATACATTTGAAGGGGCAGAAATGTAAGAAAATGCCGTTTTTTTCATTAGCGCCACCTCCTGGAAGCATTTGTGCATATCAGCCTTTGGGTAAGAAGGCAAGTCACCCCTCATTAGATGTGGCAGGTTGTTTTCTTTCCAAAATGGCATTGTTTCTCTACCTTTCCTGCATATCTATTATGGTTATAACCATTTTAGTGCAAGCAGATAATTTCAAAAACAAAAGTGTCAGGTTTACGTACGTGTTCCTAGCACCCACATATTTTGTGTTAACCCACACAAACGGGCTACCATTTTTCTCATGTTGGTAGCAGGTACTGAATACAGCAAGAAATATTATGGTTTTCAAAGATTTTAGTATCTTTGAAGTGGTGGAAATGTAAAAACACATGTATTTATTCTCATAGCGCCACCTTTTGGAAATATTTGTGCACTTCAGCCCATGGGGTAGAAAGGCAAGTGACCCCTACTTTCCAAAATGGTATACCTTTTATACCTTTTCTTTCATGTCTCTAACAGTTATGAACATTTTAGTACAAACAGCCATTTTCGAGGAAGCAAACAGATAGGTGTAGTTATGTGCTTCTGGCACCCCTAAGGTAGGTTGACACATTCCAATGGGGTGTCATTTTTCTCCTAAGAGCACTAGCTAATGAATACAGTTGGAAATTCTATGGTTTTCACAGATTTCCGTGCAGATGAAGGAGCAGAAATGTAAGAAAATGCCATTTTTTTTACTATAGTGTCACCTTCTGGAAGCATTTGGGCACATCAGGCTTGGGGTAAGAAGGCAATTCACCCCTCATTAGATGCGGCAGGTTGTCTTATTTCCAAAATGGTATGATTTGTGTAGCCTTTCTCAGGGCCGGACTGGGAATAAAAACCAGCCCTGGAAAAAATTGCTGACCAGCCCCATAGCACTGCGTCATTATACCAGCGATTGCCCCTCCTTTCGCCTCATGATCCCTCCTCCATTTGCCTCTTTTTTCCCACTCTTGACCCCCCTCTGCCTCTTTCACCCGCTCTTGATCCCCCTCTTGTCATGTTGCCTCTCTTTACACCTCTTGATCTTCCTTTTGCCATTCTACCCCTCTTGATCCCCCCTTTTGCCTCTTTCTCCCCCTCCTGATCCCCCCTCCTTTTGCCTCTTGGTCCTTCCCTCCGCTCTTGATTCCCCCTTGTCACAGTTCAGTACACTCAGACATGGTAGATCTTGGTAAAACACAATTTTATTAAAGCACACAAGGAATGAGGTAACCCTCACGGGTCCAGTAACAACAGCAGTAACTGACACAGGACAGGTTACGAGCAAGTTAACCCACACGGGTCCAGTATGGATAACACACACAATACTGACACAGGTCAGGTTAACTAGATTGATACAGTGTATGAAAGTCCAATGTGGCCAGTGGAGCCACTGGCAAAGTTAGAGTATAGCGAAGGCCCAATGTCGCCTATAGGCAGCGGGAGGCGACAGTGACTGCAAACAACAGGCAAGGATCACCTGTATGGAGGATTCTAAGGTGGCCGCCCACCGACGACTACACAAGACTGGTCAGAGCTCGTGACAGAACAGAGGCCCTACCAAGACTATCCACCACCATGTGCATGTATTACCCTCAAGAGGATAGTATAAAATGGATGGCAACAGGAAGCACACAACGGAACCTAATGGAGACTCTATCGCACAGAGTAAAGGAGGCCAACATTACCAGGGTAGTAGTAACAGAACGAGGCACCTCCCCCAAATGGGTTAATAGCGCTATGGTCTGGATAACGGCAACCACCGGAGGCGCCCAACTGAACCACGTATAGACCAAACGATTGCAGCACGGTGTGGGGCACACTGAGACTCTGACCTACGGGCAGAATAGAACCGGCCACCGGAGTACCGGAATACAGGGAGGCCCAGTAATATGGAAATGGTGCCAGGCAGGCAGCAGCAGGAACAGTCCGGTAAAAGCCCAGCCGGGCACAGAGAAAGCAGGAACCACCGCCAAGTCGATTCGGTACACAGCACTGGAACGTCAGCCAAGCCAGGTCGGTACACGGAGCAGGAACCTCAGACTCGCCGGGTCAGTACACGGAGCAGGATCGTTGGTCTTGCTGGGTCGGTACACGGAGCAGGAACGTCAGCCAGGCCGGGTCAGAACAGGAAGCAGGAACGTCAGCCAATCCAAATCGGTACACAGAGTCAGGAACGAGACAATGGCGTGGTCAGGCAATCCGGGGTCATACACTGGTATCAAGACAGCAAAACTAGCGCTAGGCATCAGGTACACCATGAAAGGGCAACTGCAGAGTGACAGCCCAGGGTATAAAAAGGCTGTCACTGGGAGGAGCAGTACAGTGCAGCCAATAGGAAAGCAGCAATAGCAAGATGGTCAGAATGTTCCCTAGATCACGGGCGCCGTGATACCCCTCTTGTCAAGTTGCCTCTCTTTACACCTCTTGAGCTTCCTTTTGCCATTCTACCTCTCTTGATCCCCCATTTTGCCTCTTTCCCTCATTGTCTTTTCATCCCCCCCTTTCGCCATTCTCCTCCTCTTGATCCCCGTCTTTGCCTCTTTCCCCCTCTTGCCTTAATCCAGCCTTGACTCTTGTCTTGAGCCCCCTTTTGCCTCTTTCTCTCCCTCTTGCCTCTCTCTCCCCCCCTTCCTGATTCCCCAATTTAAACCTCTTTCTCCCCCTCTTGATCCCCCTCCTTTCATCTTTTTCTCCCCTCCCCCATTTTCCCCTCTCTTGATCCCCCTTTTGCCTCTCTCTCTCTCACCTTTTTAACTCTTGATCCCAACCTTTTGCCTCTTTCTCCTCCTCCTGATCCCCCTTCCGTTTGCCTCTTGGTCCCCCCTCCTTTTGCCTCCTGATCCTTCTCCTTTTGCCCCTTTTTTCTCATTTTTGCCTCTTTTTCTCCGGCTTGACCCCCTGCCTCTTTTACCCACTATTGTTCCCCCTTTTGCCTTTTTCCCCCTCTTACCTCTGTATAAACCCTCTTGAGCCCCCTTTTGACTTTCTCCCTGTCTTGACCCCACTCTTGCCTGTGACCGTGTCTGGCTTCTGCTGACGCTGTCTCTGCTCCCAACCTCCTGCTCAGCTCTGTCTCCGCAGACCACACAAGTGCTTAAGATAGGAGTTGCCGGCCTACCCGGTGTGCAGATACATTGCTTTTCACACTGCTTCTGATGTCACTGGGTCTAGGCCCAGCCTGCCTCCACTCACTAGATGTGGCAGGCGTTTGTTGAAAGCAATCATCCGAGGCCGCAAGGTAACAGGCAGCCGCGGATGATTGCTTTGAAAAAAGTTGGTACGTTTAAGCAGCCCGGCCAGCCCCCAGGGAAGCCCAGTGCTGGTGGCCTACCGGGATTTTTACCGGTATCGCAGTAGGCCAGTCCGGCCCTGGCCTTTCTTCAATTATCTAGTTATCTATGTTAGAAAATGTAGAGGTTGTAGTAGGTGTAGTTTTGTTAGAAAATTTAGAGGTTGTAGTAGGTGTAGTTTTACTTGTAGCTCCCCCTAAGGTAGGTGAACTCATACCAATGAGGTGTCATTTTTCTCCAAAGAGCACTAGCTAATGAATACAGTTGAAAATTCCATGATTTCCACAGATTTTCATACAGATGAAAGTGCAGAAATGTAAGAAAATGCCATTTTTTTTCCTATAGTGCCACCTTCTGGAAGCATTTGGGCATAACAGGCTTCGTGTAAGAAGGCAATTCACCCCTCATTAGATGCAATAGGTTGTCTTCTTTCCAAAATGGTATGGTTTGTGTAGCTTTTCTTCAGTACAGATGAAGGGGCAGAAATGTAAGAAAATGCAATTTTTTCCCTATAGTGCCACCTTCTGGAAGCATTTGGACACAACAGGCTTGTGACAAGAAGGCAAGTTACCCCTCATTAGATGCAGAAGGTTGCCTACTTTTCAGAAATATGTAGTTTTATATAGTTATTCCACTGTTTTAGGGTAGTTTTACCACAAAAACCATAGAATGCGTATATTAGGTTATAAAGTTGAAAATGTCATTTTGCGCTGCTGATGATTAGGGCTCTGCGCTAGCCATGGACGTAGGTAAAACTGTACAAATTTGGCATTTTTTTACTTGGGGGACTCGGGGCTTTTTCAAATAATTGAAACTTTTTCAATCAATGTAAATGTTTGTATGTGATTTTAGCAAAATGAGTAAATTTTCACTCTTTTTGTCATTATGACATCATGGCTTTTTGCACGATGTAAAATTATCTTCATGTAAGGTACCAAAGAAAGCTCAATTTGTTCTGAAAAAAACAATATATAGTTTTCCATTTGTAACTAAAAATCACTAGAGTAAATGAAGCCTAAACGTAAGGAAAGCACAAATGCTGAAAAAGTGTCTGGCCTGCAGGGTACAGGAAATGGCTCAAGCCTCCGGCACTGAAAGGGTTAACTGTTTCAGGGACACATGTGTATGTGTATTGTGCATGTGTTTTGCATATGCGTGTTGTGTGCGTATGTTTTGCACGTGTGCTGTGTGTGTTTTGAACATGTGTGTTGTATATGTGTGTGTGTGTATTACGTGTGAGTGTGTTTTGTGCATGTGTACTGCAAGTGTGTATTGTCTGTGTATTTTGTTGTGTGTTGTGTGTGTGTTTGTGTGTGTGTATTGTGGGCATGTGTGTGCGTGTATTGTCTGTGTGTGTCAAGGAATGTATCAAGGAGCATACTCACTTTCAGATGCAGGAACCCAGAAACAAAGTTGTCACTCTTGCTGGAGCAGTATACAGGGAGAGGGCTATGCCAAACTACAGGGTGCCAGAGAGCAGGAAAGTCCAGGGGCCACAGCCGAGGTCAGGATACCAGAAAGCCGCAGAGTCCAGAGAGACAAGCCAAATCAGAGTGCCAGAGAATCAGGAGGGAAGATAAGGATAGCCAGGGGTCAAACCAGAGATCACTGAGAGAGCAGAAACAAACTAGGAGCATCTGAACACAAAGAAAGCCACAGTATTACTCAGCATCATCTCTTGGGAGCTCTGGGCTTTTATGGGGATGGCTGTGGGTGTGTTGAGGCCATAGGGGGCAGAGCCGAGCCCCACGTTGCCACAGCGATGCCCGGGAGTTCTTAGCACTTCCCTTATGAAGCGCACAGAGTGGAGATCAGATGTGTGTGCATTGTATAGCTTTCTGTGATGTGCCAAGCAGGAAACAGCCAGCAGAGAGCAACAGGGAATCAGGGGAGGAGACCGCCGTGATGAGCGACCGGGAGGTAGGAGTTGTCTGCCTGGGATGTTGCAGGCTCGGTGGGTGGTTTGACAGTGGGTACGGCAGGCGGTGTGTTGTGTGTATCTGTGTGTATTGTCTGTGTTGTGCATGTGTATTGCATGTGTGTGTGTATTGTGCGTATATGTATTGCGTGTGTGTTGTACATTTGTATGTATTGTGTTTGTGCTGTATGTATTGTGTTGTGTGTATTGTTTGTTGTGTGAGTTTTGCTCATTTGTTTTATGAGTGTATTGTGTGTGTTGATGTGAATTGTGTGTCTGTGTCTATTGCTTATATGTGTGCGTGTTGTGCACGTATTTTTTTCGTACACGTGTGTATTGTGTGTGTTTTTTGATTGTGTGTGTGTTTTACGGACGTGTGTGTGTGTTGTGGGCATATGTGTTGTGTGTTGAGTGTTTGTTGTTTACTGTTGCGTTATCTGTTTGTACTTTGCATGCGTATTGCATGCCTGTATGCATTGTGTGTGTGGTGTATGTGTGTGTTGTGCATATGTATTGCATGTGTGTTGTGGGCGTGTTGTGATTGTGTCTATTGCATGTGTGTGTGTATGCATTGCGTGCATGTATATATTCACACACTCATACATACAATTCCACCACACCAGTCCTACCACCGAACACATCTTCCACGTTCATTGTAGGTTGCAATTTTTTTGATCACTTTTGAAATAATGGTTAGCCAGCATAGCAGCAGGTTTACCAAGAGAAGAGCTTGAGATTTATTTGTGTGTGCAGGACTCAGGTTAGCCAAACTAAAGCCCTGAGTAAATCATTTTTGCAGGACTCAGGCTTGCCAAAAACAATCCCTAAGTAAACATTTTTGCAGGAATCAAGCTTGCAACGTATACATGGCCAGAGAGAACATTATTTGTTTATTTTTATTTTTTTTTTGCTTAATCAGGGCTGTTGTGCAAGGTGTGCCCCATCTTTTCCCCTTTTCACAACCTTGTCACAAACAGTGCACAATAGAGTAATTGTTGACTGCACTGTACCTGCCCCAAGGGAAAATATTCCCACAAACATGATTTAAGTGAGGGGAGAGGTAGAAAAGAATGGCTTTCTTCTTCACAATCATCTTCACTAGCTGGGGCAGATGATGCTGCTGCATCAACATAATCACTGAAGCTATTACCAGGATTATTGCTGGCAAGTGTAGCTGGTCCTTGTCCCATATTGCTGCTTGAAGAAGCCAGGCCCACGATGGCCAGGGGGGTCTGTGGCACACTAGCCCTCTTATCACCATCCTGTTGCTGAGACAGATGAAAGTCTGAAGCAAACTCCACTGTGTCATTGTTGGTGGTGGTGCCCATCTCCATTTGCATCTTTCTCCCATTCCTTTTCACTTTACAACAAAAATGCACTCCTGCTCTCCTCCACACCAGCTGCTCCACCACCACCACCTTTGCTCAAATCAAGACCCCAACCAATCTCTAGCTGCTCTATGGTGGTGTGTCTGCTAGGGAATGATGGAGTGTGGCTGAAGGTCCCTTGCTGTCACACTTGCCATCTCCTCCTCCAAACAGGAAGAGAGCATTCTGGCAGCAGTAGCAGCAGGCAGCTGGCCTGTGCTGCTCACATTGCTACCCAGTTCTGCCTTCTTCAAAATCTGCCTCCAGATCCCAAAGGATAATGCTAGGGAATTCGGTCACATTGGGTCTGGGGAATGTGGGCTCCTAGCCCTTTAGCACAGGTGGTGCCACTGCTAGTGTTAGTGACTTCTTCCTCAGGGTAACTAGCCTCAAGGCTAGGTGGGAAATGGAATAAGTGGGAAATGGAACCATTCTCACAATATTTTCTATGGCGCAATGCCAGAAATTCTATGGCTTAATCTATGGCCAAAATTTCCCTCAGAAAAACGTGTGTATTCCGCAAAGCTTCCTGTGGGAACAAAATGGGATTTTTCGCCTATCCCTGCTAATGACCTCCTTAGAGTCACTAGTAGGTATGGGTGAAAATTTTTGCCTCAAACCAAAATTGGTGAATAATGGCAATTCCCGCTTGGTGAATAATTTTCCATGAAAAGTTAAGCTTTTCCACTTTTTTCGCCTAGCTCATTCCATTGAAATCAATGGGTACATTCCATTTACATAAAACACATAGCAAATGTTATGGCATAGTATAAAAGGGGTATGAGGGTACCTGTGTTGGTGAAGTGTGGGGAAAGAATCAGTTGAACAGGGAATGTTTATTGCGGAGAGTTGTTTATTGGGATTGGGGGGACAGTTAATACAAAAATAAAAACTAAATACAGTGAACCCCCCCCCATAAGACATGGTATAAAAGGGGTCTGAGGAGAGTGTCTGTGATGATGGGGGAAAAGAATCAGTTGAATAGGGAATTTGGGGGAGGTTCTTGACTGGTACTGGGGGGACAGTTAATAAAAAATAAATAAAATAAGAAATCTGTGTGTAAAGTGACCCCCTGACGTAAGCTACGACAGAGGTAGACTGATACTTGACGTGATTGAGTATCTTGTAGAGGATGATCTGTAATGTTTGTTGTGAGAGGCCAAAGCCCTGAAGAAACATTGATTTGTAGAACGTAGACATATTAGTGGCACAAGCCCTGAGGAAACATTGATTTGTTGTAGGAAATAAGGCTTGTGTTACGCCCAAACCATGAGGAAACATTGATTTGTAAGGACTTAGACTTGTTTGGCACAAGCCCATAGGAAATATTGATTTGTAGGACCCCCATTTTTTTTTATTTCTGTTTTGTTGTTTGCCCTTACACAAAAAAAATGCCCTACTGGCCTAGTGCCAGCAGGTTATGTTGTGTTGGCCAGTGGTCACTGGCCATTGTCAAATGCCCTGATGTAGTTGCCGAACTTGTGACTGCTGTTCTTGCTGCTGATGATGAGTTGTTTAAGCAGCAGGATAATTGGGCAGCTCAAATGGAATGGGATCAACAATAGCGCTAATATGAATGATGGATGATTAAGGTTCCACTTACAATGACTATCTCCAGTGATGCACCTGAGGCAGTAGCAGCACCACCATAACTAGACCCCACCACTTCAGGTATATGTGGAGAAAAGAAGAAGTTAGACAGTAATGCTCTCTACCTGCCCCTCCTCCAAAATCATGTATGTCTTGTTACTAGAATAGAGAGCAGGAACTGTGCTTCTCACATCAGCAACTGCAATGTGCACAGTGTGTGTGGTAAATAAGGGAATGACTGGGAACAATGGGTATATTTGCTCTCACATGAAACACCTGGCACAACTCTATCCAAACACCATGACACTTAGGGGTAGATTTAAAGGCAGCCATTAGGCAAAAAAACACCAACGGGTGCGTTAACGTGTAGTAAGCCATTTAAAAGTCTGTCTTAAGAACAGCTAACGTCAGTTCAAAAATCATTACGGACGATAGACTTACGTGCATTGAGACTCATGGAACAAGATTCCCCAGAGCCATTTAAAGGAGTGTGGTACTGGTAACGACTTTGAGACACAATAAGAAGAACCATCACTATTCAATCTGTGTCTGTATGAAGAAATGTTGGATTACACATGTGTCAATACGTAACCATACTCAAGGCTAGAGTATCCCCCATACATGGGAAGGCATGATCCACATCACAGGAGTCTACTACTTGTTTGGCAGTAAGTGGGATCTGCGATGTATTCATGCAAACAGATGATGGCAGTGATACACTAATGTGTTTTGGGAGTGATAAAGAGGTGATACAGGGGACATACTTCCACAGTGATTTCATGTCCACAGTTTCTGTGTTGCTCAGTACAATCGATGTTCTGAGATTGCTTTAGTTTGACATATCTCAGTACATGGGCTACCTCAACAAACAACCAGACTAAGTGGACAAGTGTTATCACTGTTGAAGTCTGTTACAACCTTAGTAAAACAACAACTTGTTATGGACACAGGTATGTTGCTTCAGAATTTGCGACAAAAACTGCGTCCATTACATGGATATGTTCCCCTGTCATAAAATCACATTTAGTGTTTTAGACACCATTTTCCTTTGTTGTCTCCCTGGTCTGTTTGGGCGGGAAAATGACAAAGGAGGACAACCTGCTCTTTTGTTTCTCTTCCTTCTAGGAGAAGGGGAGGAGGGGTGTGTCAATCAGGTAAAGTGGGCTGGAGATGGGTGGGGCTTGCCAACAATAAGAGAGGTGTGCAGAGAGTCAAAGGGGGAGTCTTGGCAGGTCTTTTGGGAAGAAGGGTCTTGGAGCAGGAGAGCTATGGAGAGGGAGATGTGACCAGCAGTAAGGGGGCCATGCCTTGCCTAGGCCCCAAGAACTGTTCCAGGGTCCTGGCCTGTTTTTTCCCCTGCAGCACCATCCTCATTGTTCCAGATAGATGAGTATAGAAACTAAGTATCTTTCTATTATTTTCATACTATCTATAATATTTCTAGGAAAAATACCTTAGTAACCAACGTATAGTGTTTTCTACTATAATTGTTGTATTATGTGTTTTATTTGCACTGCAGTAAGTAATTGTCTAGTTAATATTATTAGATGTTTTAGCTAGAATATATTTGATAATATACAGTGTATTGTTAATATTGTTGTTTGTTATTAAATATTATTGCTTACTGCTAGTACTGGGGTATTATTGTGTTAATTGTGGTATTGGTCATTAGGACAAATTTCTCTGGATATATCCTTTAATTAAAGGGTTGGCTTTTTGGGTGTGGGCAAATTCATATTGCTTCTAATAGCTGTGTTGGGGTTTGTGTGGTGTGAGCAAGTTGTAGGCCCTGGCCTTGCTCATAGATTTTATCTCAGAGCAAACACATGGTCTGACTCCATCTTGCTAGGCCCCAGCCTGTCTCCACATGGTTGAGGACGCCATTTTGTAAAGCACATGGTGTGAGTTTGCAGTTTCTTCACAACTACATTGATTTTAACACAGCTGCTATTGTGCAACCTTTTGCGCCAAATTAATTCACCCAAAGCCACGAACTTAAAACAAATGGTGTAGTTGAGCAGGGTATTCGCAGAAATTATTAATATTAATGATTAATAACCATTATTGACATATTTCCTAGAAATTAATATTTTGTTAAAAAATACATTTTTTAATAATTTTTTTTAATTAATATTTTTTCCTGGGCAATTTAGTCAGTAAGTGTCCCAAGTTATTTTTGTGTGCCAGTACCACACTGCGACAAGAGTGGTGGGTTTTAGTATTGTCACATTGCAAGGGGCTTATTCACTAAAAGAGGATTTGTGTGCTGGAATACTCTTGAATTGTAATAGGTGTACTTTGCATGCTTTGATTATAGACTTGTGGGGCCCTCATAGAGGAGTTTCAAACTTCAAAGTGCATAGATAAGTGCTCATATTACAGTTACCTGTATTGTCTGTATTGCATATATGATACGTGCCTGGGTATTGTGATGTATATGCCTGGTTATTGTGTAGGTTTATGGGTATAGATATATACAGAGGCAAGAGGGAGCGTTTATAGTTGCACTGCTTCAATTAACCCTTGTGTGCTCTCATTAGAGGAGTGCTAACTTTGAGGCATTTTAATTGTAAACGTTTAGGTCAAGGTTCTGCAATTGCCGGACGTGATATTTCTAGTGTGGCTAGATTTATTGCGCATATGCATATCTCTGTACTGTCAAGATTTCCTATTAAAGGGACTTTAATTAACTCTTGTGTGCTCTCTGTAGAGTGTAACTAACTCTGAAGTCCTACTTCAGTTAAATCCTTGTGTGCCTCTGCAGAGAAGTTGCTAACTTTAAAGTCACGCTTCAATTATAGACTTGTGTGCTTTCCATAAAGGGTAACTACATTGGACAATTGACTAGTCACTAGCACTTGTACCTAGACAGGTGACTTGAGCACCTGAGGCAGGTGACTAACTAGCATTTGTACCATTTGCCTTTGTGGAGATGTCACTAACTTTGAAGTAGTGCTTCAATTATAAAACTTGTGTGCCCTTTCATTGGGAGAACTAACTTTGAAGCCTAATAGGAAGTCACCTGACGTGCAGGTGTGTGTATATGAGTTTGTTTGTTTTCTTCAAAGGCATAAAAACATTCAACAGTTTGTGTGTTCTGTAACTTTCATAGTGGTTTGCGTGTTTTCTCCCTGTGTGAAAGTAAAAACATACGTGTGCCTGCTAACCTGTGTTCAGGTACTTGGTTAAACACGCATATCTGCTCTGCTGTTAAATTGCTTTAATTAGAAACACTTGTGTATTGTTTACAATACTAACTTTAAAGTATATTTAACGGAGAGCATGAATTTCCTGAGAGCATGAATTACTGAGTGCTTTGATGGGGGATTAATTCTACACTGCCCAAAGTAATATGTCTGGATAAACTGGATTATTACCTACATAACATCATACTGTATCAGGTGACTTTGAGCGCTTGTTCCCTAGGCAGGTGACTAACTAGCATTGTACCATTGCAGTGGACAATTGACTAGTCACTAGCACTTGTACCTAGACAGGTGACTTCAAATACTTGTACTAAAATTCCCAAGACTGATGTATGTGTTATGTATGAGTTTGTTTGTTTTCTAGAAGGGCAGGAAAAAAAAACAAACATTCAACAGTTTGTGTGTTCTGTGACTGTTAGGTGAGTAAGATATGGATACTCACTATCTGGATGCAGGAACCCCGTAGCAGGATAGTCGCTCTTACTGGAACAGCACACTGGGAGAGGGCCTGGAGAGAGAGAACACAGGCTCCTCCCCAGTGTGAACTGCGAGCACGAGTAACAAAGTCCAGGAATCAGGCCAAGGGTCAAGGAGCCAGAAGTCAGCGGAGTCCAGGAGACAAGCCAAGGGTAAAGGAGCCAGAGGTCAGCGGAATCCAGGAGTCAAGCCAAGGGTCAAGGAGCCAGAGGTCAGCGGAGTCCAGGAGTCAAGCCAAGGGTCAAGGAGCCAGAGGTCAGCGGAATCCAGGAGTCAAGCCAAGGGTCAAGGAGCCAGAGGTCAGCGGAATCCAGGAGTCAAGCCAAGGGTCAAGGAGCCAGAGATCAGCGGAGTCTAGGAGTCAAGCCAAGGGTCAAGGAGCCAGAGGTCAGCAGAGTCCAGGAATCAAGCCAAGGGTCAAGGAGCCAGGAATCAAAAATGAAGCAGGAGTACAGGAAGCAACTGAACGCCAGGGAAGCCACAGTAACACTGAGCACCATGTGCAGGGTGCTCAGGGTTTATATAGGCTGAGGAGGAGTGGCAATTGAAGTGGGGCGGAGCCGGACGCCGCGTTGCCATGGCAACGCCCGGGAAATATTAGCCCTTTGTTTGAGACGCGCACACGAGGGAGGGTGAGTGTGTGCGCGTCTGACAGGGCTGCCCGTCAATCTGAAGCGGACGCCGGTCCGCGAGGAAGCAGTGGGGACCCGGCGTGGCGGCCGACATGGTGCTTGGGCACTGCGGGAAGCAGGCGGCCGACATGAAGCTTGGGCACTGTGGGAGGTAAGACCGGGTCGCCGACGGGCGGCCTGACAGTACCCCCCCCTGACGTGCGACCTCCGGGCGGGAAATGGTGCGGGCCGATGAGGGTACTGTTTATGGAAGGATCGGATGCATACAGGGGCATGGACCTGTGAAGCTGGTTCCCAAGAACGTTCCTCGGGGCCGTACCCCTTCCAGTGGATGAGGTACTCAAGTCTGCCTCTGCGGCGTCTGGAATCAAGTACTCGAAGAACCACGAACTCCTCTTCGCCATTTACCATGACTGGAGCTGGTGCGACAGGTAGGCGTCCTGGGAGGTAGGTAGGTGTTGGCTATGTAAGGTTTTAGCAAGGACACATGAAAAACAGGATGGATGTGATAGGCGTCTGGCAACTGGAGTTGAACCGCCACTGGGTTGATGACCTTTTGGATGGAGAAAGGTCCAACATATTTGGGACCCAATTTTTTGGTGGGACAGGAAAGCCGGATGTTCCTTGTGGACAGCCACACCTTGTCGCCCACCTGATAGACCGGAGCGGCAGAGCGATGGCGGTTGGCCTGATTTCTGTAACTCTCCTGGGCTTTCAAGAGGGTTTGTTGGAGGGTCCGGAACTGTTTTACGAGACGGGAAAGGCGCTCAGAAGCCTCTGGTACAGATAAGTCAGAAGGTAGCCCAGGAAAGGAGGATGGGTGGAATCCATAATTGGCAAAGAAGGGAGACATGCGAATGGATCTTTGGGTTTGATTGTTGTATGCAAACTCAGCGGTGGGTAGAAATTGGAGCCAATCATCTTGCAGGTAAGTAGTGTAACATCGGAGGTAGTGCTCAAGCACTTGATTCACTCTTTCTGTTTGTCCATTGGTCTGAGGATGGAAAGCGGTGGACAATGAGGGCTGAATCTGCAAATTTTCACAGAAGGATTTCCAGAACCGTGCCGTGAACTGGACTCCTCGATCGGTAGTAATGCTCTTGGGCAGACCATGGAGCCGGAATATCGAGGACAGAAATAGAGAAGCGGTGGTACTGGCAGAAGGGATCCCAATAACTGGTACAAAATGAGCCATCTTGGTAAATCTGTCGATGACCACCATGATGGTATCGTGTTTGCAGGAAGGAGGAAGATCGACTATAAAGTCCATTGAGATGTCGGCCCAAGGCATAGCGGGTACTGGTAGGGGCCGCAACAGACCGGCTGGTGCAATGCGGGGTACTTTAGTTTGAGCACAGACTGTGCAAGATCGCACAAACTGAGTGGCATCTTGTTGGAGAGTTGGCCACCAGAAATGTCTTAGGAGGAGATCTAGAGTCTTTTTGATTCCTCCATGACCAGCTAGGCGGGAATCATGACATCTCTGCAATACAGATAGTCGAGCAGGCTCGGGCACAAAGATCTTTCCTCTGTACAACAGGAAGTGATTAGATCGTTGAATTGGTGGTGTAGTCTCTGGGTAAAGGGAGTTGATGGAGCTGGAGCGGATGTGTTCCATAATATCAGCTGAAGTAGTTATGAATACGGTTGAAGGTAGAATAGTGTCTACTACCTTGGGTTCGTTGTCACGGGTAACTGGGAGTCGGGAAAGGGCATCAGCCTTGGTGTTTCTGGTACCCGGTCTGTATGTAATGTGCAGGTTGAAACGGGTAAAGAATAGTGCCCACCTGGCTTGTCGAGGGCACAGACGACGAGCTGCACGGAGGTATTCAAGATTACGATGGTCGGTGTAGACTGTAACCAGATGAGAAGAGCCTTCGAGGAGGTGCCGCCATTCTTCCAGGGCTTGTTTAATCGCCAGGAGCTCTTTGTCACCGATGCCGTAGTTCTCCTCCGCCGGAGACAATTTGCGGGAGTAAAAGGCTACCGGATGCAATTGCCCTGTCTCTGGGTGGCGTTGGGAGAGGATGGCTCCTAGAGCAAAGTCAGATGCGTCTACCTCGACAAAGAAAGGGAGTGAGGTGTGGGGTTGAACAAGGATTGGAGCCGAAGTGAATCTCTTCTTGAGTTGGTCAAATGCTGCTTGGGCTTCAGGTGTCCATAGAAACTGTGGTGTTTGTCGCGTCAGCGCAGTGATCGGAGAGATGATGCGGGAGAAATTGCGGATGAACTTCCGATAATAGTTAGCGAAGCCTATAAATCGCTGGACTGCCTTCTTGTCTGTGGGTACAGGCCACTCGAGCACTGCTGACACCTTCTTTGGGTCCATAACAACTTTCCCAGGTGTTAGGATGAAGCCAAGGAAAGTCACGGTAGTGGTCTCAAACAAACATTTCTCCAACTTAGCATATAGCTGGTGATCACGAAGGCGCTGCAGAACCTTCTTTACATGCTCACGGTGTTCAGTGATGGATGATGAAAATATTAAAATATCGTCCAAGTATACTACTACAAAGGAATCCAGGAAATCACGAAATACATCATTCAAAAAATGCTGAAAGGTGGCTGGGGCGTTACAGAGTCCAAATGGCATCACCAGGTACTCAAAATGGCCGTACCTACTCCGGAAGGCGGTCTTCCATTCGTCCCCCTTTCTGATGCGGACGAGGTTGTAGGCCCCACGGAGGTCTAACTTGGTGAAGACAGTTGCATCCTTAATACGGTCTAGAAGTTCGGGTATCAAGGGGAGTGGATAACGGTTCTTTATAGTGATTCGATTTAAGTCTCTATAATCGACACATGGTCGAAGACCCCCGTCCTTTTTACCCACAAAGAAGATACCAGCCCCGGCTGGCGATGTTGACGGGCGGATGAATCCCTTTTCCAGATTTTCTTTGATGTAGGCTTTTAGATGGTGCAGTTCTGGCTCGGATAGAGGGAAGATCCTCCCAAAGGGTATAGGAGCTCCGGGTAGAAGATCGATGGGACAATCGTACTCTCTCCTGGGAGGCAACTGGTCTGCTTTTCTTTTATCAAAGATATCTAAGAATTCGTGATATGGCTTAGGAACTGTAGTAGGTTCTGAAGTCTGGTCTTGCGTAAGGAGTAAGGTTGAAGGAGTATCCAGGCAATAATGTTGACAGTAACTAGATGAAAATGACAGCGTGCCCTTGCCCCAGTTGATGTCAGGATTATGTAGTCGTAGCCAAGGTAGTCCAAGGATCACGGGGAATAATGGGGATGCCACCAAATTGAAACTTATCTTCTCTGAGTGACGACTGCCCAAAGTCATCTGGAGAGGCAGGGTTTCCTGCGTAATGGGTCCGGAAGGCAGAGAGGATCCATCAACAACCTGTATGTAGACTGGAGAGGGCTTGACTTGTGTGGGTACTCGGAGTTGTCTAGCGAGCTCCTGGTCCATGAAACAGCAGCTGGCACCAGAGTCAATGATGGCGAGGACAGAGATGTCGTCACTGGTCCACTGCAACAACAGAGAAACGGAAAGGTGAGGAGAGCCACCGACAGGAGCTGAACTAAGACACACCTCTGAATCAGAAGTCTTACCCCTTGGGTCACGTGGTCTGCGGGGGCAGGAACGAATCATATGACCGGGTTGGCCACAGTAGAGACATAAACTGTTTGCACGTCTGTGTGCTTTCTCAGCCTCCGAAAGGGGTCCTCGAGCAAGTCCGATCTGCATTGGTTCCTCGGAAGAAGAAGAGGAGGTAGGAGCACAGGAGGGTGGTAGAGGTTGGCGTCTTGGAGGAGGAGCAAGTTGGGTTGACCGCTCCAGTCTTCTCTCCCGTAATCTGCGATCAATCCTGATGACTAAATGGCAGAGTTCTTCAAGAGAAGGCGGGATACCCACACGGGCCAGTTCATCCTTCAGGGCATTGGACAAGCCGAGACGAAATTGATCCACCAGGGCAGGCTCGTTCCATTCGCTCTCGATGGCCAAAGAGCGGAATTCAGTGACATACTCCTCTACTGGCCTTTGGCCCTGCCGTAGGGCCCTCATGGCGATATGGGCAGAGGAGGCCCGGAGAGGATCATCAAACAGAAGGTCCATGGCATGGAGGAACGAATGCCAGGAAGTCAATGCGGAATCATTAGTGTGTAGCAACTGATGAGCCCAGGTCTGGGGCTCTCCGGACAGCAATGCGGGAAGCAGGCGGCCGACATGAAGCTTGGGCACTGTGGGAGGTAAGACCGGGTCGCCGACGGGCGGCCTGACAGTGACTTTCACTGTTAGTTTGAGTGTTTTCCCATGAGTGAAAATAAAAACACATAAGTTCGGCCTGAGTGTGTGGGTTAGTGGTACAACACATACTAGTAAGGCTCACTACAAACACGTGATTGTCCTACCGTCTGATTGCGCTTGATATTCTGACTGAGAGAATGGGTTTCTTTAAGAAGAAGTTGAGTGCATTGATTGGGGGCAAAAGACCCAAATTTGGGGCTGTACCACATTGGGCTACTGCTATGGGTAGATGGAATGCCATAGCAGATGAGCTAGTACGTCACAGTGCTCCAGTGTACCCAGAGGTTGGGGAAGAGATAGGAGGTATGGCACTTAAGCTTGATTTAGGGGTCTATTCTAAACATGAGAGCAGAGCTGCGGCAGAAGTGGGGTGGATTATTTTACATGCCTTAAAAAATGAGGTAGTAAAGAGACAAGCCCTAGAAAGAGATTTAGCTGATGTAAAACAAAAATTGTTAATATCAAATGAATGTTTGGAAAATAACAATGCCCGTAAGACTGAATTACAGGAGACTAATACTCGGCTAATCAATAAACTTGACCACAGTCGCTCTCACAGGGGTAAAGTGCCATACACCACCAGAAAGGTGAGAACACTGACTACAGGGCCCTGCAGGGACCCAGAGTCACTTTTCTCATCCTCCTCTGAAGAAAAGGAGTACTCAAAATACTCATATGTTTCCTCCTCTGATGATGACGAAAAGGTGGACAGCTTCAAAGCTCGCCCACTCATCACCCAGCAGAGAAAACGAAGGGTACACAGGGATTGTGATAGACATGAGTCTGTAAATGCTAAAAGAGGGTCCCCTTTGTCAATGATAAATGGTACAGCAGAAAATTGTCAGATTTTTGTGAGTACAAAAGGGTTAGCAGAATTGGGGGAATACAAAACAGAGGAAAAGGTTAATCAGAAAAGGGGTGTCTCCATGGCTAGCAAGCCAGAAAGGAAGGATGAAGGGAAACCACCTATTGATAAACCTAAGAGGAATAATAAACAGGATGCTTCCACACACACAAAGGTGACAAGGAAAGAAATGATGGTAGATCTTGTTAAAGCTGGTGTCAATGTAGATGAGCTAAAAAAAAGGTCAAATCATGTCTTGTTCAGAAGGTGGAAAGCTTTTAAGAGAAAGGTACATATTAATGTACCTATTTCTAAAACTCTCACTAATGAAGCAAATCTGATATACACACCATCTGAATTTAATATTCCTGTTGCTAATTCCTGTCCTCCTGTTCCCCATCCTAGGAAAACAAAATCCCTGTACCCATTATGTGCCATAGCGGACAATGACGGAATGGACCCATGGGACGGCCAATCCCCAGCACAATGTTACCCATCAAGGCTGGTGATCGACAGCCCCATGTTCCTTTGACTGTAGGGTGGGGAAAGGAAACCAACCACACCTAGGTTTTAGCCTTAGTATACACTGGGGCCGAGGTAACAGTGTTACAGGTAACCCTTCCAAACCTGTAGGCCCCATCATTTCACAGAGAGGGTCTAGGGGAAAGAGTAACTAAGGCTATACAAACCACAGTCACATATTCCATAAACAAAGGGCCCCTGGGTTTATGGATAATATTTTGAGTTTCCAATTTCCTGACAATATCTTGGGGGTAGATATATTGTTAGGACACATAATAGAGATGCAGTTGAGAGGTGTTCAGATTTTGGCTTTCCTCACAAACCCTCTTATGTTCATGCGGCATGGGAGGTGGAGAGAGGAAATACAAACTGCACACCTGTTGTCATTCTCCCTCCCTGTAGTCCAACAAGGGCTGCCAGGAGGATTGAAAGAAATCAGATTATTCAGTTTTAGTTCATCCTGCAATTTTGCTCTTTAAACGCTCCTGTGATTCCTGTTAAGAAGCCAGACGGTTTCTTGGTGTGGAACGATAGATTATTGGGGACTCAATAGAGTGGCACCGCCATTGAGCGCTGCAGTCCCCGGTATCGTCCCTGTCATTTATGACAGCCAAACAGACACAGGGGTGGCATGCAGCGATTGAAATAGTGGATACTTTCTTTTCCAATTCTCATTGCACCTGAGTCACAAAATTCCATTTGCATTCACTTGGGAAGGAAGCTAATATACCTTTGATGCCCTAACACTATCTACACTCCCCCGCCACATGCCATGATCCGGTTGCCAGAGAATCAAGTCAACTTCCAATACCTTTTAGAGACTGTGACATTAAAGGCCCCAACCACTTGGGGTGAAGAGGCCTACTTATCCGTGCAGAGGTGGGCCAGGAGTCCAACTCTCATGAAGTGGAAAATGGTACGCACAAGAGCAAGGTGGATTAACAAAGCTTCAATGGTCTCGCGACATATGAATTCTTGCCACATCCAAATACTTGGAAGATACCTGCGTTACAGCTTTCTCCAATCAAGTCAACTTTGCCATATGAGGAATTATACCCTGCAAAGAACAAAAGACGCTGGACTGTTGTAACATGCAATCCGTATGGAGAGGTGGTGATATAAGAGCAAGATATAGGTGATTCAAATTACCAGAAGTATGCCGATATAAAGAGACTACCTTTGGCTTATTACATGGAACATTAGTGTGGGGAGGTACAGAACTCTGGGAGAAGATTTGGGCAGCCGCCTGAACAAGACTAATGCCAAGAGTTGTGGGGGAAATGAACCTCAATAAAACTACGGAAGAACTGACTCAAATAAGGAACCTGAAGACCAAAATGAAGACTTCCCGTATAGTTTTCAAAACTGACACCGGTACTCGCTTTGCTGGTCAGTCCAACAATGGGCGCAGGCTATCCCATATCACCCCAAGCCTCGGGGTTGATTAAAAGGTGCAATGGGCTTTTGAAAGGACAGATTCATACACTATCCCCAAGTATGTCATAGAAGGGGTGGGATAGAACTTTTACACAGGCTCTTAGGATTTTACATGACTGACCAACAGAACTTATCTCTATATGCCCGGCTTACATGTAATGACAATCCATTTGTTAGTTTGCGGGTTGACATGTACTGGTAGCCACCCCATATTTCAATTTAAACTAACATTTTATTTTATTTTTTTCTCTTGGTAGTGGGAGAGGTTAACAGAAGTTAGTCTTTCCCATAGGAGGCAATATGCCTCCAGGAACAAGAGGTAACCTTAGTGCTCACTAAAAAACTGACCAAAGAGGGTTGGAGCACAACAGGGAGTGTGAGTGTGGATGGATGAATGCATCTCTGTCTAGGAATGACCCAAGTAGGTTAATTGCTGGTACAATCCTAGGAGAGGTGGCAGCCTGGGTACCCCATAAAATCTTGTTATCCTGGGATGAGGATAAACAAGTGCTCATGGGGTCCAAAGTGTGGGTGTTACCGCGATCCACTGATCAGCACAGGCAGAAAGGAGAGGTTATTTCAGATGGTCCTGGTAATACTAAAGTTGTATTATGAAATGGTGATTCTGTACCTATCTTCTTTCCCTCAAATAGATGGGTGGCCGGCTAGCTCCTCTGAACCCTTGATCGTCCAACACATTCATGAACCCCTTGGCCAGCTATGCAAGAGTGGACAACTCCTCTGACTGTTGCAGCACCATCCCCGTCAGTGAGGAAGGAGGGTACCCGTTCCTTGGAGTCCCGTGGGCCCAGCGAGAAATAAGACAACTCTCTGGACACAACACTACTACCAAACTGTCTTATGAGCAGCTACAAATCAGGGCGGTAGCTCTCCAAAATCGCCTAGCCCTGGACTTTTCTTACTGCCAAAGTAGGAGTTTGCTGGCTGGTAGGAAAATAATGCTGCAGTTATATTGTGAACTATGAAGGCGAATTTATTTATGATCCATCAAAACTGACAGCTATAATAGACAAACTCCAGGAAACATCAGACGTTGGACTATTTGGGTGATTTGGGAAGTCAGTGACCTACCTATCCAGTGAGCGACTTTAGTGTGGTTTATGACATGGGACCAAGAGGTGGAATGTTATGGACACAGGTATGTTGCTTCAGAATTTGCGACAAAAACTGCGTCCATTACATGGATATGTTCCCCTGTCATAAAATCACATTTAGTGTTTTAGACACCATTTTCCTTTGTTGTCTCCCTGGTCTGTTTGGGCGGGAAAATGACAAAGGAGGACAACCTGCTCTTTTGTTTCTCTTCCTTCTAGGAGAAGGGGAGGAGGGGTGTGTCAATCAGGTAAAGTGGGCTGGAGATGGGTGGGGCTTGCCAACAATAAGAGAGGTGTGCAGAGAGTCAAAGGGGGAGTCTTGGCAGGTCTTTTGGGAAGAAGGGTCTTGGAGCAGGAGAGCTATGGAGAGGGAGATGTGACCAGCAGTAAGGGGGCCATGCCTTGCCTAGGCCCCAAGAACTGTTCCAGGATCCTGGCCTGTTTTTTCCCCTGCAGCACCATCCTCATTGTTCCAGATAGATGAGTATAGAAACTAAGTATCTTTCTATTATTTTCATACTATCTATAATATTTCTAGGAAAAATACCTTAGTAACCAACGTATAGTGTTTTCTACTATAATTGTTGTATTATGTGTTTTATTTGCACTGCAGTAAGTAATTGTCTAGTTAATATTATTAGATGTTTTAGCTAGAATATATTTGATAATATACAGTGTATTGTTAATATTGTTGTTTGTTATTAAATATTATTGCTTACTGCTAGTACTGGGGTATTATTGTGTTAATTGTGGTATTGGTCATTAGGACAAATTTCTCTGGATATATCCTTTAATTAAAGGGTTGGCTTTTTGGGTGTGGGCAAATTCATATTGCTTCTAATAGCTGTGTTGGGGTTTGTGTGATGTGAGCAAGTTGTAGGCCCTGGCCTTGCTCATAGATTTTATCTCAGAGCAAACACATGGTCTGACTCCATCTTGCTAGGCCCCAGCCTGTCTCCACATGGTTGAGGACGCCATTTTGTAAAGCACATGGTGTGAGTTTGCAGTTTCTTCACAACTACATTGATTTTAACACAGCTGCTATTGTGCAACCTTTTGCGCCAAATTAATTCACCCAAAGCCACGAACTTAAAACACAACTCAACTTACTGGAGAACCCAATGCTCACCCCAGGATTTCAATGTGCGTGATACACATTGAAATCCTAGGGTGAACATTGGGTTCCCCAGTAAGTCAGTTTCACAATAAAAGTGTGAATCACAGACTATTTTGCTGCATGTTCCATCTGTCCCGCTTGTTAGTTCTCTGCTAATTCAAATAGCTGTTTGTTTGGTTAACCCCTTAAACACAACAACTGATGCAGACGAATGTTCGGTGTTGCACCAGTTGTTGTTCTAAGGGGTATATTTTGTTCAAATTCAACCCACATCATTGCCATATAACACTCTCATGTTATATGGCTTCAGAGATGGATTGCCAGTTGAATTTGTACAACGGTGTGTGTGAAAACCCATGTTGTAACATCCCACCAACATGGTACCTAGGCAGAAGTTGTGTTCACTTCATTGCTTGGCATTGCATTGGAGACAACTCTGCCACCCAAGCTAGCACTAAACACAAAGCATATCAGACAGTATTCAAAAGCACAATGTTCTTTTTATTAAGGGGGAACATAACAAGTTGGATAGTTTATTTATTTTTTTGGGGGGGCCTTCGACTGGGTGCCAGAGGTGGATGCTCTGGCTGATTGCCTGGTCACCCTCTGCACCATTATGTGTGGCTTCACGGATCACATTGGAGGGAGTGGTGGGTACAGTGGACCCCTCTGTCGAAAGCATCTCTCTCTCTCCACACGCAGGTTCTCCCTGCAGTTGTGGTCTCTCAATTCCACCAGAACCTGCCCAAACATGTCCATCATCCCTGTGTGGTACTGATGGAGTTGTGTGGGGATCCTCGTCAGCTCCAACTCTAGGGCATGTAAACGATAATCTATCCTTGAGGTGTTCCTCCAGGATTCCCTTCTGCTCCTGGAAATGTTCTGATCCGTACTGTGGCATGCCCAGAGTAGCCTCCTCTGCAGCACCATGCACGCCGCTTCCATTCCCATGATGCGCACAATGCTGGAGGTGGATGTGACTGGTGACTCTGCTGGTGGGGTTGTTTCTGCAAGTGAGTCCTCTGATGCTGATTCCTCTGATACTGTGGCTGCTGCTGCTGAGTCCTCTGCTGCTGTGGCTGCTGCTGCTGAGTCCTCTGCTGCTGCTGCTGCTGTGGCTGCTGAGTCCTCTGCTGCTGCTGTAGCTGTTGCTGTGTCTGCTGAATCTTCTGCTGCTGCTGTGGCTGCTGGTGGAGTGGCTGCTGCAGATGATGGGTATATGCCCACCACATCTAGGGACTCCGAGCTGCCCAGTGATGTCTGTGCTAGCAGAGTGATGTCTTCCCTTCGTAGTGTGTGCTGGGGCTCCCCAATCAGTCCCAGGTGTTGGTAGTCCAATGGCCAAGGGTCAGACCTTGGTAGGTGCTTGGCCCCCACCTGGGATCATACCTTGGGCCATGCTGGGAAGCCATCCATGAGGGTAGTTCCATCTGTGTGGAATATGGCCCATATTGGGTGGTGGTCACTGTCCCTGGCAGCCATTGCCTCCCTGGTGGTGGTGGTGCTGCTGCTGGAGGGTAGTAGCTGGTGGAGATGGTTGGATACATCCACCTCTCCTCCTGTTTCATCCAGCCACTGTACTGGGGTGGTGCAGCTTCTAGTGGAACAGCCTGTAGTGGTGGTGCAGCCTGTGGTGGTGCAGCCTGTGGTGGAAAAGTCTGTGGTGGAACAGCCTGTAGTGGTGCAGCCTGTGGTGGAACAGCCTGTAGTGGTGCAGCCAGTGACGGAGCAGCCTGTAGTGGTGCAGCCTGTGGTGGAGCAGCCTGCAGTGGTGCAGCCTGTGGTGGTGCAGCCTGTAGTGGTGCAGCCTGTGGTGGTGCAGAAGGTGGTGGTGCAGACTGTGTTGGAGGAGATGAGGACGGTGGGTATGGTGACCACTGGGTGGTCCCCTCCTCTGTGTACTCCTCACTGGGTGGTGATGTAGCCTCCACCATGGGCTCCCACTGTGCTGGAGGCCCGTAAGCTGTGTGGAGAAATGAGATGTTGTGTTTAGTAAACGTAGACATGATAGGATTAAAGGGACAGTAATACTTAAAATGTGGAAAAGAAAAGTATATGTTGTTGTGTTTATGCGTAAGCAAGGAAACTCCCACTGCTGAAAGGTGTTTTATATAAAAGTTATTACAAGTCAAAGTTGAATTTTGAGGCTCCATATCACAGTGGCCTGAAATACTACAGTGGCGCTGTTGCTACACCATACCATGTAGATTTCTGGTCCCGGTACCAGAGCTGTCCAAATGATAGTGTAACAACAGCGCCACTGTACTATTTCAGGCCACTGTGATATTTCACCTAAAAAGATTCAACCCTGTCCTGTAATAAATTTTGTATAAAACACCTTGCAGCAGTGGAAGTTCCCTTGTTTTTCTCAGCGGGATAAACCCTACAAAATTATCTTATTTTCACATCTGAAATATTACTATCCCTTTAACTGAATAGCAGTGGTTAAAATCACCTTGATGTAATATTGTAGGCATTGCAAAAAGATGTGGAAATAGATGGAGATGTCAGTCATTTGATCACATGGAGGCTCTTCAGCAGAGCCAAGATTGCTCCGTTTACAGATTAATACTTCATTGGAATGGTCCACAGAGTGTGCTTGCAAAGCAGGCACACTTTGTAGACCATTCCAATTAACTATTAATCTGTAAATGGGGCAATTTTGGCTCTGCTGAAGAGCCTCTGTGTGGTCAAATGACTGAAATCTTTCACATAGAGCAATATCTGTCTAACCATGAGGATTGGAGGGGTAGGACTAACATAAATCCACATCTTTTTGCAATGCCTACAATATTACATCAAGGTGAAATTAACCATTGCTATCCAATTGAAGGTACACAGTAAAATGGTCTGATATGTATGTGGATATGTACCTTTAATATGGGTACAAATATATCCTTACAAGATATGAACCCAGAGATCAGTTCAGTACGTTTGATTGCCTTACTGGCTAAATATGTGAACCCATCACAAACTAACTTTTATTGATATCATAAATAACAACATACCTCGTATATATCATCTAAGTAAGGTGGGATATACTAGGTATGTGTATTTTGATCATATCAATAGCAGTTAGTTTCTGACGGGTGCACATATATGGCCAGTAAGGCAATCACATGTACTGAACTCAGGGGAGGGCTGGCCTGGGGGGCAGGGGGCAATTGCCCCCTGGGCTGGTCATATGTCTGAGCTGGTGGGCCACTGCACCTCACTAAATCTCCCAATTGTTTCTGTAAATGGAGCTACACTAGTGATACCACAGAGCTTACAACTGAAATGGAGCTAAACTAGTAGCATAAACCATTTCCCTTGTAAGCTCTATAGTATCACTAGGTAAGCTTTACTTAAATTGTAAGCTTTGTAGTGGCGCACTAATGTAGCCCCATTTCAACTGTAAGCTATGTGGCATCACTTCACTTACGTCACAACATCAATGCTAATTTTAAAATTAACAAGAGGGGGTGGGCTGGGGCAGTGGGCTCAAAAGATAATAGAAATGAGCCGCTTGAATGTATTTGCCCCCTGGGCCACAAGTTGCCAGCCCTCCCCTGACTGAACTTATCTCTGGGTTCTCATCTTGTTGGGACATATTTGTACCCTTTTGAAAGGTACATATCCACATACATATCTTACCGTTTGTCTTTGTGTACATATCTTTTTTGAACAGATCTGCAGTGGGAATCAAGTGTTATTCATCCCTATGTTGTCAAGTTATCCCGTGCAATGCAAGATTTTGTATTATTTTACATGTCACTCTCTGGTTGTCATGATGGTATCCTATGCATTACATTGTGATGCATGGGATACCACCCTAGCAATCAGAGATTGATGAACTTCACAGGATCCTGTCCATGAGGTGTGTTCCAGTTGAATCCTGAAGGGCAACAATCAAGCCAGTATTGAAGGATATCTTTGATTGTGGCCTGTTTTTTTTCTGGATGAGCCCATCCATCCTTCTGAGTGAGTCAGCCATACTCAGTCAGAGCTATCCATCATTCATGGACTGTTGGTGGCCAAAGAACAATGGTTCATATTTGGTTCACATGTGTATCCTGAAAATAGTGGCTGGTGTACCATCCATCCATGGCATCAGCACTCCTGAGGATCTATGTGGGAATCAAATGCAGATATATGTCATTTCAAGTTAGAGTAAATGATTGCATACGCAAGACATGGCCTACATTTTTCTCCTTTAATTCTATTGAATTATTTTAGGCCTGTGTGTTCCACATACAACCATTTATTCTCAGTGTCACTGTGATGTGTGACCTGATCTATCCTTTTTGAGATTCAGTAAGTTGTGATGAAGACCTGATGATGCTGACTTCTCCAGTGATCTCCTTTCCCAATTTCCAAGGTTTTCTATGGAGTCTATGCAATGGGACCTTAGCACCTTGAATCATGTTATTGAATAGTCTCCATAGACTAACATTGGTATTGGTGAAGTGAGGGTTTGAAAGGGTTAATTTCTCGCCATCATCTCTTTTTCACCACTTAGTAAATGTCCCCCGTGTAGCATGTAATCGTTACCCTATCGACTCGTGTTTTTATTATTTGTTTAACCCTTTGAGTACCGGAGGGGTTGCCAGAGCATTGTTGATCTCTTTAGCACTCAAGGGGTTATGTGCTGACTTCCCTGTGGGTACATGGGTGACATTGTGGAGGAACAGCAATGATGTTTAACAGACAAAAGTTTGAAAGCATGGTTTGTGTGGATTGTGTGTGATGAGCACAGCAACAAGAGGGTTGAACTGGGACTTGGACATGTTTGGGTCTGGTTGAACTTTGCCATTTGTCCTTGTATTGTGTCCTGTTTGAACCCTCAGGGTGCTTTGTTGGTGCAGTTGTGTGGATGACTGATGGGCATGTGTTGAGGTGTGACTGTGTTTGAGTGTGCAGCTTGTGTTGGTTGATGTGATGTGTGGTTATGGGATGATGCACTTACCGGTTGTGTGGAGGCTCCGCTCATCCCCAGTGTCTGATCCTCCAGGGCCCCCCATAATCAGTGTGAACGACAAGGTCTGCCGCAGCCTCTCCTCCCATCCACTGAAGGTGATGGGAACAGGTGGACCACCTCTGGTGCCTCGGGTGTGCAGGGAGGCATCCCCATCTTCTTCTTGACCTGCCTTTTGCATTCGCCCCATCTCTTTTTGACGGAGTGCACGTCCCGTCTGCAGTTGGACACCGCATTGACCCGGCTGCAGATTTGGTTCCAGGCAGCCGTCCTCCTTTCAGCCAGGCCAGGGACCCTCTCCCTTAGGAACAGCTTGGGCTCCCTCTCCAGCACAGCCTCCACGAGGGCCCTGTTCTCCTCCTCTGTATAACGGGATTCCTGATCCTCTCCTCCTCAGCTCTGGCATGCGAGGAGTCGGAACCAGACTGCCATGCCTGCTCTGCCCATGCCTGTGTATGGTGGTCCCCAGCAGGTACCCCTCGTCCCACTGCAGGCTTTGTCCCTGTCCTTTGTGTGCCTGCTTTTCTGGGCCTAGTCCCCCTCTGCCCTGTGGATCTCCCTCCCCTACTCTCAACAGGGACGTCCTGCTCTCCTTCCTCCTCCTCCACTACTCTCCCCATCCCTCTCTCCTGTCCTCCTCTCCTGGCCATCATTCACCCACTCACATCCAGGCACTCCCACAGGCCCTCACAGACACACTCGATCCCACTCACTCTCTGTCACACTCTTTTACTTACAGATTCACACTGTCAAAAAATTTTTTTTTAAAAATGTGTAAGGTGTAAAAAAAGAAGACTGTGTATGTATGTGTTTGTGTTTGTATGGGTGTATGTAATATGTGCAAAAGTGTGATATGTGTCGAATTAGTGCCCTACTTGCGATTCCCCTCCACGACACTGCCATGTGTGGTCAGGGCACCATACAGTGTCCAGTGGGTGGACATGAACTGCCAAATCCTGACATCTAGAGAATGGCTATTACTTAGTGGGGGGAGGTAATAATGAACAAGGTGGATTGGCAGAAGATGTAGCAACCCTAGAGCAAGAAGGTTTTGCTCATCATCGAACTTTCAGCCTCTGGCTGGGTTTTTCTCTTCTTCCTCCTCCTTGATCTCCGCCTCGCCTGTCTTTGTCTTTGGGGAGAGTCAGGGGGTACAGCAACAGCGGTGCCCGATTTCTGTGGTGCATGTTAAGCTTTAACATGTTTGACATAACTGTCATGGTGTCTGTATTTCATGTGTGTTATCAGGGTGGTTGTGCCAAGGTCTGTTCTCTCCTTTCCCCTTTTCACTGACTTGTCACAAATTGTGCACAGTGCCATTGGTGATGACTGCACTGTGCTTGCCTCAAGAGAAAAAAAACCCCACACCCATGACTTCAGCAGGGAGGGGAAAGGTGGAGAATAATGGCCTTTTTCTTCTTCTTCTTCACATTCCCCTTTGTTTGGGCAGAGGATGATGTTGCTGCTGTTGCTGCAACTGCCTCTGAATCAGCTCTTCAACTAGGACGAGGAGTATTGCTGTTGCTGGCAAGTTGAACCTGTCCTAGTCCTGCATCACTTGTTGACCCCATTCCCACTGTGTCCTCTGTGGTCTGTGGCACACTAGCCTGCTCCTCAGCATCCTGCTGTCATTGCAGCTTAGCAGCAGCAGGAATTAGAGCAGTTGCAAACTCTGCAAATTCCAAAAGCTCACAGCTTGTGGTGGTGGTAATGCCTGTCCCCATCCCTGTCTCCCATTCCTTCTCAGTTTAGGCTAAAAAGGCCATCAATTCTCTTACGCCCCAACTTTTCCACCATTATCATCACCACCAGACCCTCTGTGCTGCTGCTGCTGCTCTATTACACACATCTCACTGGTTGGAGGAGGTGATAAGAAAAGTGACAGAGGGTCCCCTAATGTCACACTTGACATTGCCTGTTGACCTGAAGCCTGCAGACTGGCAGCACTAGCAGCAGGCACAGGCAGCTGGTCTGGTGATGGTGGTGGTATTATTGTTGCTAGGCAACAATTCTGCTTCTTCAGGATCATTTTCCACCTGGAAAATGCCGTGGGGGGAAGGGGACTCTCAGGGTCAGTGGAATGGCATGGGCTTCCTTGACTGATAGTCTGGACCATCTGCTTTGCTTCCCCTACTACTCCCCTACCACTAGTCCCGCCAGTTGCTTCACCATCATTGTTACTTCTACTAACACCAACCAAATCAGTTTCCCTGATATGGCCCAGTCTTCCTCCTCACTAGTAATATGATGATCACCCCACCCCCCACTCCTAACATTCTGTATAAGTGTACTAGTGGAGGGACTGCTTGGGGATAGAAAGTGACTTAGGGTCCCTTGCTGTCACACTTGGCATCATCTTCTCCTCCCCTCCTCCTGAGAATTACAAGACACACTTGTACAAGGCAAAGCACTGGTGGCAGCAGGGGCAGCACTGGCAGCAGGATCAGGCAGCTGACCTGTCCTGCTCACACTACTACCCTCTTCTTCCTCCAGTGAGATAAATTTCCCCAAGATCCCTAGGGGTGATTTAGGGGAACTGACCAGCATTGGGTCTGTAGTGATCACTTCCAGCATTGGGTCTGTAGTGACACATAAGGGTCCTTCCAGATCTCCAGTGAGATACATTTCCCCAAGATCCCTAGGGGTGATTTAGGGGGACTGACCAGCATTGGGTCTGTAGTGATCACTTCCAGCATTGGGTCTGTAGTTACACATAAGGGTCCTTCCAGATCCTCCTTTTATTATTGGTAAACTTACTCATAGTGATAGCAGTGCTATTAGCACATAGCACAGCAGCCTAGTACCTCTCTCTCACTCTGTAGCTGCTTGTATTGTAACATAGTAACATAGTAAATTAGGTTGAAAAAAGACACAAGTCCATCAAGTTCAACCTTCGCCTCATACCTCAGTAACTGAGAATTTTATAGCTTTCCTGCTATCAATTAAATTAGTCTTTATCAGACCTTCCTGATCAGCCTACTGATAAACAGTATAAGTCTGTATGTTCCCTTTTGAAAGAAACGTATCTAATCTTCTCTTAAATGTATCCACTGTATCTGCCTATCACAGTGCCTGTGATTCCTGTCAGTCTCATCCATGACAGATACTGATTTGCTGTGTTAGTCTGGCCCGCCCCCTGGTGACCTTTTTATACCTGGCTAGCACAACTGTCAGGCGCCCTTTCGTGGTGTTTCTGTGCCAGTTACTGTTGCTGTGTTCCTGTGTTCCGGATTCCTGTGTACCGACTTGGCTTGTCTTGACTATTCTCCTGTGTTCCTGCTCGTGTATGATCCGGCTCGTCTGACTACCACCTTTGGATCCTGACCCGGTTTGGCTGACGTTCCTGCTTGTGTACGACCCGGCTTGTATGACTACCTTCTACGTGCTCCGACCCGGCCTGGCTGACTTCCCGCTCCGAAGAACGACTCCTGCTTTCTACAGTGACCTGTGTTCCAGTTGTCGCCGCCGCGACATTTCTATCTGCTGTTCCAGCTTTTGGTGTGACTGCCTTGCCTGGTGTACTCCGATCAGTGCAGTGCATTTCCCTTTGCAGAGTTGTGCGTACACGCGCCTCCCTCAGACTGCAGAGCCTTGCTATACCGCTGAAAAGCCTCGAGTAAATGTGCTAATTAACCCTAGCAGTGCCGCTGGGTTCCACTCTATCGCTAATCCTGTAAGAGTCTCTTTCTCAGTGAATACTACTGCTGAGCTGGCCGCTCTTCGTCGGCAGCACCACACATCCTTGCAGAGTGTTTACATCCGTTTAGGCCGGTTGGGCGCCTGAGACTCCCTCTCTTGTTCATTGAGCGATTCCGCTTTACCGAGTGGTGGCAGGCACAGGCATCAGCATTCGTATTCCGGTAATCACGCCCGTGGGGGCTGTAGGCTCTAGCGTGTGCTATCCCGTTATCCGGTTAAGTCTGAGGAGGCTTGGCAGTTATCGCATTGAAGGCCGGTTCCAATCACGCCCGTGGGGGCCTTATGCACTTGCACTAGTTGAAGCAGTTCCAGTAGGTACGCCCGAGGGGGCTACAGGGACTCTTGTGCTTCTTACTGAACACCGTGGCGGGGCAGTCCAGTATCCAGCCGGGGATAGTCTTGGTCTCCAGCATCAGCCTTATAACACCCTGGGCGTTCCAAACATCCACATCTGAGACTGACTGTTATCAAGGACTTAACCCCTGAGGGGTATACGCTATTCTATTAATGTGTAATTGTACTCAAGTCATTTGTGCATTTACCATTATATCTATATATTATCTGTGTATATTTACCACCACTAGAGGGCGTGTTATTGCCTTATCTTATTTTAATAAAACTGTGTTCTTATTCACCCAATGGTCTGAGTGTCTTAAAAAACCGTGACAGTACGAAAGGGCCATGACCTCAGACGGTAAGGGTGAAAGTCAAACACAGAACGTCCATTGGAGAATGGATGTTCATGAGCAGCGCATGGACCAATTGGCACTGGCCTTGCAGACGTTACTCGAACGTACGGTACATTTGGACAAGCCTAGTCCTAATCCGGTGGTCACCCCAGTCCTGACACCGGATAATCAGTCCATAGTCCCATCAGCCAGTTCGAAAGGGCTAACGGCATCTGCACCGTTACCGTTAAGGTATGATGGCGATCCTTCCCTTTGCAGGGGATTTATTAATCAATTAGAGATATTTTTGGAGTTGGCACCCCAGGCATTTCCCAACGACCGTAGCAAGGTCGGTCTTATGATATCTCTATTGACTGGCAAGGCATTGGCATGGGCGAATCCGTTGTGGGAGAATGCCAGACCCTGCACTCTGAACTTTAGAGAATTTGTCAGAAAGTTCAGACGAGTGTTTGAGGTTCCTGGCAGGGCTGCCTCTGCTGCCAAAAGGCTGATGGAAATTCAGCAGGGCGAACGCACACTGGGCGATTATGCTATTGAATTCAGGACCTTGGCAGCAGAGGTGGGCTGGAACGAGGAGGCCTTACTAGCTGCCTTTACTCAGGGTCTCTCCGAGCAAATTAAGGACGAGATAGCAGCTCGTGATGTACCCAGTGATCTGGATGAATATGTCGATTTTGTCTTACTAATAGACTCTCGCATCCGAGAGAGACGGTTGGCTAAAAGGGCTAAGGTAAAAAACTATGGCCAGACCAGCTTCCTTAACCCACCCACACCACCCGTTCTTCCTGAGCGACCAACCGATAATCCTGAACCTATGCAATTGGGGTTCACTAGGCTCTCTAAAGAGGAAAGATTATATCGTAGGAGGCAAGGTCTATGCCTTTATTGTGGCAAAGCAGGGCATTTGTTGCGCAATTGCCCAGTTCAGCCGGGAAACGAACGCACCTAGGGTACCTTGGGGGACAGGCCCTAGGTGGTGTAGAACAGTCCCTAGATTCTAGCACCACTAAACCCACTATTCAGGTGGTCTTCGCTTGGGCGGACAAGGTTATCGAGGTCCGCACATTGGTGGACTCCGGGGCAGCAGGCTATTTCATGAACCAGTCTTTTGCCAACCTGCAAGGCATCCTTTATGTAAAAAGGACTCTCCGGTTGCTATTGAGGCCATCGATGGCAGACCCCTGGAGCCGGCATTTATTACGCTTGAAACTATTCCTGTGACAATGACAGTGGGGGCTTGCCACAAGGAGCAGATACGTTTTCAAATCATTCGTTCCCCGCACCATTCAGTTATTTTGGGGTTCCCGTGGCTACAGGTACATAATCCCCAATTTGACTGGCAGAGATGTGAGGTTAACTCCTGGTCAGAATACTGTGATAAGAACTGTCTCTCCTTACCCGTCAAGATTATGTGTACCTCTCCGACTGTGCCAGCTGAATACGAACAATTCAGTGACGTGTTCAGTAAGGGAGAGGCCAGCGCATTGCCCGAGCATAGGGCGTACGATTGCGCCATTGATTTGCCTCCTGGGGCTGTGCCTCCCAGAGGGTGCACTTACCCACTGTCCTGTGAGGAGAATAAAGCTATGGAGGACTATATTGCTGATGCCCTGGAGAGGGGCATCATTCGGAAATCTACTTCTCCGGCAGGTGCCGGATTTTTCTTTGTGAAAAAGAAAAGTGGTGAACTTAGGCCATGCATTGACTATCGTGGGCTGAACAAGCTTATGCCTAAGAATGCCTATCCGATTCCACTTGTTACCGAATTGTTTGACAGATTGAAGGGCTCGTCAATCTATACTAAACTTGACTTGCGAGCCGCCTATAATCTGGTCAGAAATAAAGAAGGTGACGAGTGGAAAACGGCGTTTAACACCAGAACAGGGCATTACGAATATCTGGTGATGCCATTTGGCTTATGCAATGCGCCTGCAGTATTTCAGGAGTTTATTAATGACATCCTACGAGACCTACTACAGTCCTGTGTAGTCGTATATCTAGATGATATATTAATGCACTCTGCCAACCTCTCACAACATATCAAAGATGTTTCTGAAGTCCTGCTCCGACTTCGCAAGCACAGGCTATTTTGTAAGATGGAGAAATGCGAATTCCATACATCTCAAGTGCCATTCCTGGGTTTCGTTATCTCTAATAATGGCATTGCCATGGATCAGGAGAAGTTGGCAGCAGTTCTGCATTGGCCTCGTCCTAAAGGGTTAAAGGCCATTCAAAGATTCTTAGGTTTTGCGAACTATTATAGGAAGTTCATCCAGAACTTTTCCACGATTGTCAAACCATTATCAGATTTGAGTCATAAGGGCGCTTCTCCCTCTCAGTGGTCCGAGACGGCGGAGACCGCATTTGTTACCCTGAAATCTGCCTTTGCATCTGCTCCGGTGCTGTCCCTCCCTAATCCCTCTCTGCCCTTCACGTTGGAGGTTGACGCTTCTGAGGTTGGGGTTGGAGCAGTACTCTCCCAACGTTCTGTGGGAGGTGGCGCCTTGAGGCCTTGCGGTTTCTTCTCTAAAAAATTGTCCAGTGCGCAGAGCCATTATGAGATTGGGGACAGGGAGCTGTTGGCCATAATTCTAGCTCTGAAGGAGTGGCGTCACCTTTTGGAGGGTACTCGGACTCCAGTATTAATTCTTACGGATCATAAGAATTTAACTTATCTCTCCGAAGCCAAAAGACTGTCTTCTCGACAAGCTAGATGGGCACTTTTTTTGTCACGATTTAATTTCCTAGTGTCTTATCTTCCTGGCTCAAAAAATATTAAAGCCGATGCGTTGTCTCGTCAGTTCGCTTCTGACACTGAGAGGGAGGAGGAACCTGTTCCCATCATTCAGCCAGATCGCATTCTGGCCACTATCCGTACCACCATTACCTCGCCTCTGGGGGAGGAGATATTGGCATCACAATCGAGGGCACCCCCTGAGACCCCTGTGGGGAAATGTTTTGTAGATGTGCCATTCCGTGTCCGTTTGTTGGAAACTTACCACGCTTCTAAAGCGGCTGGGCATATTGGTAGGGACCAACTAGTCTGGTCTCTGTCGCAATTATTTTGCCTTGAGAGCCGATTGTGCCGCTTTTACTGCAGCCTGTACCACCTGTGCCCGTGCTAAGACCCCTAGGCATCTCCCTGTGGGCTTATTGCAACCTGTGCCCAACGGAGACCGTCCTTGGTCTCATATTTCTATCGACTTTTTGGGAGAATTACCAGCGTCTAGGGGATTTACGTTCATTCTTATGGTGGTCGATAGATTCTCTAAAATGGCACATTTTGTGCCTCTGACTGGCCTTCCATCGGCTCAGGAATTGGCTGTAGTCTTTTCTAGGGAGGTATTCCGCCTGCACGGAGTACCCAGAGTGATTGTATCCGACCGAGGGAGCCAGTTCGTTTCTAGGTTTTGGAGGGCATTTTGTGGCCAGATGGGCATTCAATTGTCATTTTCCTCCGCTTACCATCCCCAAACGAATGCGGCCGCTGAACGTGCCAATTAGGGACTGGAGCAGTTCCTGCGTTGCTTTGTCACTGATCATCATGACAATTGGGCTGACCTGTTGCCATGGGCTGAGTTTGCCAGAAACTGTGCGGTTAATTCATCTTCCGGGAGCTCTCCGTTTCTCATTAATTATGGGTTCCAGCCTTGTCTGCTCCCGGACTCCTTTCAGGCGCAGCAGATCCCTGCTCTGGATGAGCATTTGGCACAGCTTCGTTCCACTTGGTCACAGGTCCAGAGGTCCCTCAGTCAGTCATTTCGGCGTCAGCAGAGGCACGCGAATCGCAGGCGTTTGCCAGCGGTCTCCTTTCAAGTTGGGGACAGGGTATGGCTGTCATCCAGAAACCTTAATTTACAAGTACCATCTAACAAACTGGCTCCCCGGTTTATGGGTCCATTTAAGATTATCCGCAAGATTAATCCGGTTTCTTATGCTTTGGAGCTTCCACCCTCAATGCACATTCACAATGTGTTCCATGTGTCGCTCCTGAAACCCTTGGTGTGTAATCGCTATACTACTACGCCAGTGATTCCTGGGCCGGTGGACGTCCAGGGCCAAGAAGAATATGAGGTGCAGAGCATTATTGATTCTAGGAGATTTAGAGGAAAGCTGCAATACTTGGTTCATTGGAAGGGCTATGGTCCTGTGGAACGTTCTTGGGTTGATCAAGGGGACCTCCACGCACCCAGATTACTACGCAGCTTTCACTCTAAATACCCTTCTAAACCCAGACCTCGAGCAGGGAGAGGGGGTCTTTGAGAGGGGGGTACTATCACAGTGCCTGTGATTCCTGTCAGTCTCATCCATGACAGATACTGATTTGCTGTGTTAGTTTGGCCCGCCCCCTGGTGACCTTTTTATACCTGGCTAGCACAACTGTCAGGCGCCCTTTCGTGGTGTTTCTGTGCCAGTTACTGTTGCTGTGTTCCTGTGTTCCGGATTCCTGTGTACCGACTTGGCTTGTCTTGACTATTCTCCTGTGTTCCTGCTCGTGTATGATCCGGCTCGTCTGACTACCACCTTTGGATCCTGACCCGGTTTGGCTGACGTTCCTGCTTGTGTACGACCCGGCTTGTATGACTACCTTCTACGTGCTCCGACCCAGCCTGGCTGACTTCCCGCTCCGAAGAATGACTCCTGATTTCTACAGTGACCTGTGTTCCAGTTGTCGCCGCCGCGACATTTCTATCTGCTGTTCCAGCTTTTGGTGTGACTGCCTTGCCTGGTGTACTCCGATCAGTGCAGTGCATTTCCCTTTGCAGAGTTGTGCGTACACGCGCCTCCCTCAGACTGCAGAGCCTTGCTATACCGCTGAAAAGCCTTTCTAAATGTGCTAATTAACCCTAGCAGTGCCGCTGGGTTCCACTCTATCGCTAATCCTGTAAGAGTCTCTTTCTCAGTGAATACTACTGCTGAGCTGGCCGCTCTTCGTCGGCAGCTCCACACATCCTTGCAGAGTGTTTACATCCGTTTAGGCCGGTTGGGCGCCTGAGACTCCCTCTCTTGTTCATTGAGCGATTCCGCTTTACCGAGTGGTGGCAGGCACAGGCATCAGCATTCGTATTCCGGTAATCACGCCCGTGGGGGCTGTAGGCTCTAGCGTGTGCTATCCCGTTATCCGGTTAAGTCTGAGGAGGCTTGGCAGTTATCGCATTGAAGGCCGGTTCCAATCACGCCCGTGGGGGCCTTATGCACTTGCACTAGTTGAAGCAGTTCCAGTAGGTATGCCAGAGGGGGCTACGGGGACTCTTGTGCTTCTTACTGAACACCGTGGCGGGGCAGTCCAGTATCCAGCCGGGGATAGTCTTGGTCTCCAGCATCAGCCTTATAACACCCTGGGCGTTCCAAACATCCACATCTGAGACTGACTGTTATCAAGGACTTAACCCCTGAGGGATATACGCTATTCTATTACTGTGTAATTGTATTCAAGTCATTTGTGCATTTACCATTATATCTATATATTATCTGTGTATATTTACCACCACTAGAGGGCGTGTTATTGCCTTATCTTATTTTAATAAAACTGTGTTCTTATTCACCCAATGGTCTGAGTGTCTTAAAAAAACGTGACACTGCCATAACTACCTCCCTGGGCAATGAATTCCACAATTTGACAGACCTTACCATAAAAAAAACCTTCCTCTGCTGAAGTTTAAACCACCTTTCCTCTAATCTCAAGGGGTGTCCCCTGGTCACCTGATCAGGCCTTGGAATAAATAGCTCACCGCAGAGATCCTTGTATTGACCTCTCATATACTTGTACAATGTGATAAGGTCTCCTCTTAGTAATCTTTTCCACTTCCTGGAAAATGGCACATTTTTTATAGCTGAAAGGCGAAAATCACGTTAATAAAGGGGCAAAAACTTTCTAGCCATTAAAAAATAGCTAAGAATTTAAACAGCAAAGCTTGTAATTTGTTTATTTAAAGCGGATTTTCCCGAGCAAAAGCGGACAAACATATGGTTTTTGTAGATTTTTCCATAGGAACACGACAGGACCTTTTGCCCACCCCTAGTCACTAGCCTCAGAGTCCATCCAGCACTCTTTTGTTTCCAGCAGTGGTGGTGGTCATAGTGTCAGCTATGAACCACTAAGTAACCATGTTATTATTTTAAATATTTGATTTAAATTTAATTTCCTCTCTCACTCTGTCCCCTTCAACTCTGATTTTCTCCTAAAATGCACCACACTATAGTGCAGAAAATGTTGTGTTTAGATAGTAAATGGGCAGGAAGTTTCACCTCGTTAATAACATAGGCACAAGACTTTCTGTGCTCATAGCGAAAAGGCAGAAATTCTATGTGTGGAAAACCATGAATTTTCCACCAATTTTCCTATGAAGACAAAATAAGACTTTTCAACCATCCCTAGTCAGGAGTACTTTTGTGGGGAACATTATATATGTATGTGTATGTCACAATCTGTCTGCCTATTTGCCTCTGTGGCCAATTCCCTATTTTCTTCACCTACTGAATGGCTTCCCTTTTTAACCTTGCTGCTTGCTATCCATAGGCGCTCATTCTACTAGTGTCACATTTTCTGCTGCTCTTTCTGATTTGGTTGCAGCTGTTCTTACCTTGTAATAGTGTTTTGCTTTACTCTTGCTTTTGGGCCTGGTCCCTAGCCATACTTATATGGCAGCGCCACTCTAACTCTTGATTGGAACATTTTAGTTTTAAAGGATGGGTAGACGAGTTCCCAGAGTGCAGTTAGCTTGTTTGTCCTACTAGATTTCTTCTTATGACCTTGGTTTGTTATCATTATCATCTCCTGGTTCTGATACATAGGCTTTGTTTCACTTTGTTTGCAGATTCTCACTGTTTGACTTCAGCCCTGCTTTTTCTAGTTTGTCTCATCTGCTCCCAGTGACCCGGCCTGTCTGACTCTGACTTCCTTGTTCTGTGAAGCACTGTGCTGTAAGTCGCAATCCTACTCTCACCCAGTGGTTGGCCGGCAGCTTCTCTCTGAGGCTAGCAGCCCTGCTGGGTCGCAAGTGGCATTCTGCATTCCCCTACTTGGATTAAGGATTGACCTTCCTTTTTGGTATGTTGAGGATATCCTAGACCACTGGATAGGTCCACCAGTGGGTGGGTTACATGTTCCCCCTGATTGTTGACCTTCTGTAACCCTTTGGGTAGTGGAAGCATCTTATGCTGGACACAGCCTGCTGCTGCGTTCCAACCTTTCAAGGTAATTGGGCTATACAGGGAGCTGAGCTCTATTCTTGCATGGCAGCAGCTACAGCCAGTATCCTAGACACCCACTGTTTTCAGTTGTTGACGTACCCCACATCTTAGCCGCAGAGTCAGGTATACGTGCCTGTGTCAGTCCACATCAGACCCTATGCTGACTCTGGATTTCTCTGCTCCCATTTATGTGTTCTATAGTGCAGATTGAGCCAATACACCAGCACTTTCCAGGGAACCTCCTTCAATGCCTTTCTTCAAAGCAGTCCTAGCCTACTACCTCCCTGGGCACTGTTATCTGTACCTCTCCCTGAAGCATTCCTAGATTGCTCCATTCTTAGGGTGCTTGTTTCATTACCTCTCCTCTTGTGGTTTGGGGAAGCTCTCTTGTTATGTGCTTCTACCCCTGTTACCTACCCTCAGAGTATTTGTCTTTATAGCTTAGTAGTCATATCCCAACACCAGATTGGGCCTGGGTACCTTATAGCTGTCAGTGTGCTTACGACTACTCACTCTGCATCAGGGATCCTTCCTAACCTAGTAATTTGACTCCTTTCCTGGGGCTCACTATTCCCATCCAGGTCAGGGTTCCGGCTCAACCAAGATCAGATATCTTGTTTCGTGGCCAGCACCTCAAATGCTGCTTTGGCCAGAGCAAGGGACAAGTGAGACTGGCAGTGCCCTCAAGCTAAGCTCCCTAGTATTGAACTCTAGCAACCCAGTTGAGTTCCTAGGAGTATCCTGCCAACTAGCTTTTCTTGTGTTTCCTCTTGTTCTCAACAATCTCATGTTCACTTTGTATCTGACCCCGGCTTGTTTCTTTAATTCCCTTCTGCCTACCAATTCTGTTCTGGGTCTGTAATATCTTCGCTAGAACCTGGCTGCCTTTTCAACTGCATTACTGTCTTGTTCTGATCTGTGCCCACCTTTGACTCTTCTTTTACTGCCCCTGCTTTTCCTGATTCAGGGCTCTGTCTCAGGTTGGTAGATGGATGTGCAGAGCCCATTCTTCTACCCAGTCTCCCTCTTTTCAGACTGTTTACTTGTCTCTCTTGTGGCCTCACTCTATCTCCAGATGATCATCTATTAAAACCGTATATGCATTTGAAAAAGAACTGAGTGCTGGATTTATATTCACATACTGGTAAACGTTTAGATATTCATGGAGGAGATGCACAAACCTCTGGTTTTGAAGCGAAACCTGCCAGGTGAGTTGTGGAGAAATTTTGCAATAAAAGGTTTCTTTCTGCCCTAGGCACTAAGAATTACATTTTTTGTGGTGAAGATGCATTACATAGTTAAGATAAATCAAAGAGAAATATGTTGACGTGTAGTGAAATCGGTCATATTGGGGCTTATTACACTTTGATCTCAGGAGAATATTTTCTCTACACCACTGGGACCACTGGGGTTATTAAAATTTGACTTGGCATATGAGAAGCACTGCAGAGTTCAAGTAAAAAGAATTATTTATCCCATTTATCATAATACTAAAAATGCTCCACCCACATTCAGAGGTGTCCCCACAAAAGTAAAATTATAAGCAACTGATTTTCATCACATATAATGGAAGAGTTGATGTTTTTTTCATTTTAAGATACATTTAGCTCATTTTATAGATAATAAAAAACTGCCTATCCGGTTTAATAATTTGTTTGTAATATAAATAATGTTTTGAGAAATAAACCGTTATTGCTTGCTGAGACTGTCTAGCACTTTGTGCTGATTATTATACTATGTAGATTATTAACATAAAGTGCTACAGTGTACCACCAAATATAAAGTTCCATTTTTTTTTTATTTTTTTTTAATGTTTTACTGAAAAATGGCTAGTATAACTTACAGGGATTCTTTACTTATCTGCAAAACTAACTAAACTAACTTTAAGTAATGTTGTTCTTATTCCAGATATTATTTTTCAGAGAGAGGTATGAAATTAAAAAAGTAAGCACAAATTTCAGCAGCTCAATTGTTATTCAGCACTCCTAAAAAGTGAGAACCATGATTCATGTATACAGTGAAACTGTTCATGGAATAAACCGAGATGACTCTGTGCCCAGTTATGCAACCAAAGTACTGTGCAAGCTCATGGTTCTCTCCTGTATCCAACATAAGAATTCATAGCAAAAAAAGGGAGGAAGGCTGCACCAGTATAGATTCTTCAAGCAGGCAAAAGTGTAATCCATTAAGGTAAAAACATAATTTCTTTATTGTGGAAAACTTATAAAAAGATACCTGCTGACAATAGTTAACACAGGAATACAGAGATCAGTCCGATGGAGTAGCACAAAATGTAAGTGCAGTGTGTATAGGTCAACATGTTGCTCATTTAAGTATGCTTATTAATGACCAGACAAACTGTCAATGGGAGTGATTAATTCTTTTTAAATCTTTAAAGGTATTGTAATTCTTAATATGTAAAAAAATATATATTGTAGTGTTTCTCCCCCTGAGTAAAAAGTGTACTCTCACTGCTGAAAGGCGTTTTATTCAAAAGCTACTATAGCTCAAAGTTGCATTTTTATGTGTAATATCACAGTGGCCTGAAATTGTATAGTGGCACTGTTGTTACACCATCCTATGGACAGCTCTGGTCTGTAGACCATAAATCTCCATAGGATGGTGTAGCAACAACGCCACTGTACAATTTCAGGCCACTGTGATATTTCACCTAAAAATTTTGAGCTGTAATAACTTTTGAATAAAACACCTTTCAGCATTTGAAGTACTCTTGTTTTTCTCAGGAAGATAAACCCTACAACATTTTTTACATTTTAAGTATTACTATCCCTTTAAAACAAACTTTAAGTGATACATGCACAAAGATGAGAGAGAAACAAAAGTATCTCACAGAATGGCCAGCTCTACAGTTCAATACCAGAAACTGCAGTTCTAATGACACGATTAAACAAAATGTCACATTATACTCCTTATTAAATGCCTCCTATATGGGTTGTGTTCTAATAAGCTACCTTCCTTTGTGTCTTCATCTCTATACAATACTATATACGTTTTTGTTTTTAAATTAATATCTAGCAGGTCAGGACATTGAGGCTCGGAGCCGGAATATGAGAGGCTTGAAAGAAGGCATGATTTGAAATCCCTATCAGTGTTTAAATAAACAGAGAACCATATTCTAAGAATATGTGCATCTTAGTTTGTTTAACAGAAGGACTTAACCCTTTGAGTGCCAGAGGGGTACGCAGTGCATTGCTTTGCAATGAGTTGCATACCCATGTGGCACTCAAAGAGTTAATTAGGTAAATGTCCTTCAAACAGGGGTCTGGTATATCTCTATAGTATTTTAGCTCCTTTTAATCTCTATTGTAGTCCACTGCAAATTGTGCATGTAAAAACTGATGATAATATCTCGTGTCCCTTTTGATCTCTTCAGGTCTATGGAAGCCTATTGTTTGTTGTTTCACTTTATTTTCTGTAAGTAGTTGAGCAGGTCGAGGCTGTACTGTCTTCTGATGCAACCCAGAAGTATACAGTATAGGGTGGAGTTTGTTGAATGGGTCATGCTGAACATTGCTGAGGACAGTACAGCTTCTGAATGCTCCACTACTTACAGGAAAACAGGGGGAGAGACAATGTAGTGTCTCTATGAATACCACTGGGACTGTCAAACAAGACTGAGGATGCAACAGTGTATGTTTGGTTCTGTGACTACCTGTGGGGTATGGAACAAGGCTGTTTCACTGACTACTAGTGAAACTGTGGAACAAAGCCCAGGTGGCAGATAATGTCTTTTGGTTCTTTGACTACCAGTGGGAGAATGGAGAAAGGCTTGATTGTTACAGTGTATGTGTGGTTCTGTGAATACCAGTGGGAAAGTCGAACAAGGTTGTGGTGTCACAGTATATGAGTGGTTCTGTGATTAACATTGGACAGGCTGGGGTCTCTGACTAACAGTGGGCAGTGAACAAAGATGGGGTATCAGGCAGTGTGTGTGGTACTGTAAATACCAACGGACAGTGGAAAAAGATTAGGATGTCAGAGAGTGTATGTGTGGGCCTGTGATTAGCAGTGGACAGGCTGGGGTATTTCCTCCATCCCTCTCTTCAGCTACTCCATCATTCCTTCCCTCCCTCCCCTTTTCTATCTACTACCTCTTCCCTCTATCCAGCTTCTCTCTCTCTCCCTTCTTTCCAGTTACTCTATCCATTCTTTTTTCCAGTTTCTGCCTCTCACTTTATAGCTTTGCCAGCCCCCTACTTCCATCTCTTTCTCCCTTTCATTCCTTTCTCTCCTTCACTCTTTCCAGTTTCTCCCTCTTTCTCCCCCTGTTTTAGCTTCTCCCCCTCCATCCCTTCCTCCATCTTACCAACTTCCCCTACCTAGTCTTTCTACAATCTCTCTCCATCCCTATTTTCCATTTTCTCCCTCCTTCTTTCCAGCTATTCCACCATCATCATTCCACGTTCTCCTTCTCTGTTTCCAGGTTATCTCTTTCCCCATCACTCCCTGTTTCCACCCCTCTCCTTCCTCTTCCCCCCTTTTTCTCCATTCAGCTCCCTTCTCCATCCCCCTTCTTACTTATTTCCACTACTTTTCTCCATTTTTTTTTTACTTTCATCTTCACATCCTCTTCTATCTTCAACCCTCATGCAGTTGTATTTGTGACTAAATAAACAGAACGTTTTATAGAATGTTTTATAAAAGAAGTGCATTATGGAGACACACTACACCGCATTGTAACCGAAAGCATATGTCTGAAAAGTGGAGATACTTGTGGGACTATTTTCCCCTTGAATCCACGTGAATCCGGAAATAAGGCAATGACTGGTGTGTTGAATTTTCAATGCTTAACCCTTTTGGCTCCAAAAAGTTACACAAAGTATTACAAAACAATGTGTTATACAACTCTCCAGGAGTGAGTGTGTGTGAGAGATAGAGAGAGTGTGTATGTAAGACTAATCCAAAAAAGTTTTTTAAATATATAAATAGCAAAAAACTTAAGAGGGAGTGCATTGGACCATTCAAAAATGAGATGGGTGAGTTGGTTAGTGAGGATAAGGAAAAGGCTGATGTTTTAAACACTTTCTTTGCATCAGTATATACAAGGGAGCAAGGAATGGTAGAAGAGCCTCCGCAAGTATCAAATAAAACAATACAATTAATAGATATTGGGTTAACTCAAGGAGATGTCATGGGAAGACTGAACAAAATTAAGACCGACAAAGCACCGGGTCCTGATGGTATACATCCAAGGGTTCTTCAGGAACTCAGTGCAGTGTTAGCAAAACCCCTATATTTACTCTTTAAAGATTCTATTACCACAGGCTCAGTGCCACAGGATTGGCGAAGAGCTAACATAGTGCCTCTATTTAAGAAGGGAACTAAAACAGAACCTGGGAATTATAGACCAGTGAGTTTGACCTCTGTAGTGGGAAAACTATTAGAAGGCATAATAAGGGACTATATTCAGGATTACAACACAAAAAATAAGATCATTAGCACGAATCAACATGGTTTTATGAAGAATAGGTCATGCCAAACTAATCTTTTCAGCTTCTATGAGGAGGTAAGCAGCAACCTTGACAATGGCAAGGCAGTAGATGTAGTATATCTAGACTTTGCAAAGGCATTTGATACAGTACCACACAGAAGGCTGGTGTATAAAATAAGGAAATTGGGGCTAGGAGATAACCTTTGCAATTGGATACAAAACTGGTTGAAGGATAGGGAACAGTGTGTGGTTGTAAATGGAAAATTCTCCAGTATAGTTAAAGTGGAGAGTGGAGTACCTCAGGGTTCAGTATTGGGTCCGCTGCTTTTTAACATGTTTATAAATGACCTGGAAATAGATATAGAAAGCAAAATATCAATATTTGCAGATGATACTAAATTATGCAAAGTCATTAATTCAGAACAGGATATTTTCTCTCTACAGAGGGACTTACATACAATGTCAGATTGGGCAAACATGTGGAATATGAAGTTTAATGTGGGGAAGTGTAAAGTCATGCATTTGGGAGGAAACAATCCCAAGGCTACTTATAAACTTAATGGAATAATTTTAGGTGACTCGTTGCTAGAAAAAGACCTGGGTATCCTTGTCAACTACAAACTTGGAAACAGTGACCAGTGTCAAACAGCAGTAGCAAAGGCAAACAAAGTCCTGTCTTGCATAAAAAGAGGTATTGAAGCAAGAGTGGATAACATTATTTTGCCATTATACAAATCATTGGTAAGACCTCACCTTGAGTATGCAGTGCAATTTTGGGCACCGGTTCTGAAAAAGGATATACTAGAACTAGAGAGGGTACAGCGGAGAGCAACAAAATTAATTAAGGGAATGGAGGACTTGACATATGAGGAACGACTAAACAAACTTGGTTTATTTACTCTAGAGAAAAGACGACTAAGAGGAGACCTTATCACATTGTACAAGTATATGAGAGGTCAATACAAGGATCTCTGCGGTGAGCTATTTATTCCAAGGCCTGCTCAGGTGACCAGGGGACACCTCTTGAGATTAGAGGAAAGGAGGTTTAAACTTCAGCAGAGGAAGGGTTTTTTTTACGGTAAGGTCTGTCAAATTGTGGAATTCATTGCCCAGGGAGGTAGTTATGGCAGATACAATGGACACATTTAAGAGAAGATTAGATACATTTCTTTCAAAAGGGAACATACAGAGTTATACTGTTTATCAGTAGGCAGATCAGGAAGGTCTGATAAAGACTAATTTAATTGGTAGCAGGAAAGCTATAAAATTCTTAGTTACTGAGGTATGAAGCGAAGGTTGAACTTGATGGACTTGTGTCTTTTTTCAACCTAATTTACTATGTTACTATGTCACTATGTTACTATGAGCATGAGTGTGTGTATTTTGGGTGTGTATTTTGGGTGTATGGTATTTTGTGTATTCTGTGTGTGTACGTTGTGTGAATGTGTGTGCGTATACTGTGATTGAGTGTGTGTGTGTGTATTGTGTGTATTGAATGTGTATACTTTATGTATTGCGTGTGTGTTTATTGTGTGAATATTGTGTTTATGGATATATATAGTGAGTATTGTATGTTTTCGTGACTTGTGTGTATTTTGTGTGTATGTATATTGAGAAGGTTCTTTCCTGTGTCAGCATGACATTTCTCCCGTACACAAAGTGAGGTTCAGGCAGAAATGGTTTGCTAAATTTAACTGGCCTGCACAGAGCCCTGACCTTAACTCCACTGAACAACTTTGGAATGAATCGGAATGCCAGCTGCCTAATCACCCAACTTCAGTGCCTGGCCTCACTAAAGCTCTTGTATGAAAGCAAATTCCGGCAGCAATGTTCCAACACCTAGTGGGTATAGATATGCATATGTGTTTGTTTATGTAATATATATATGTATATATGTAAGTATATATATATAGGACAGAAAGAAAGAAATCAAAGATGGCTACATAGAAATGTTTGCATTTAACCTTGAACATGGTACAACACTAAAAACTGAATGACAAAATACTAAAACAAGTGGATGAAGGACAACAACTGAATGCAATGAAGCTGTGACAGAAGTTTTGGTAGAAGAAGTAGAGGCTACAATAAAATCAATGAGAAATGGCAAAGCAGCCGAGCCTGGTAAAGTTACTATTGAAATATTGAAAGCTGAAGGTCAACCCTTATTCAAAGCACTAGCTAAACTATTTTCAAAATGCCTACTACTCCGCAAAGTGCTAGAAACTTAGAAAAATTAACAACTTATCTTTCTGCACAAAAAAGGTGGATCTAAAAACTATCATCCAATAAGCTTATTGCCAGGTGTCTGCAAGGTTGTCGCAAAGGTACTATCAAGAAGAATGGACACAATACTTAACGTGGCACAACCTAAAGAGCAAGCAGTCTTCAGGAGTGGTTTCAGTACAGTGGACCATGCAACACGTTAAGGAGTGACATAATGAATACAACCTTCTATTATGCATAGCATTCATTGACTATGAAAAGGCCTTTGACCCAATGATAAAGCAAGCATTAATCAATGCCCTGTACAACCAAGGAATAGATAGAGCTTACATCAATAGCCTCCAATCAAAATTTGAAAATGCAGCTGCATAAGTACTGGTCAACAATGATAAAGTCCAGGTCAACATAGAAAAGGGCATCCAACAAGGATACATAATCTTCCCCAAATTATTTTCTGCTTGTTTAGAAAAAAATGTCCACAAATTAAATTAGGACAAAAAAGAACTTATGGTCAATGGAGACTACTTACATCACTTACGTATTGCAAACGATATCATACTCTTTGCCAGTTGTCCTGAGGAAATACAGGAATTCATTGAAGAGCTACAACAGGAAAGCAAAACTTTTGGTCTGAAGATGAATATCAACAAAATGTAAGTCACATTTAACAAGTTTACCATACCAAGGAATATCACAGTAGAGGGACAAGAGCTAGAAGTTGACAAATATGTTTACCTTGGACAGGAAATGTTAACAGATGAAAACACCATGATGGAAATTGAGCAATGAATAAAACTTGGATTGTAAGCATTTTTAAATCTTAGTAGTACCATCTTAAAGACAAATTTATCACTCTGCCTCAAGTGAAAAGTTTTTGATCTATGCATCCTAGTCTTTGCGTATGGTTATGAATCATGGACACTGAATGCCAAAGCCATACAAAAACTTAGGTTACACAGACCAGTATGGAGCTTCAAATTCTAAACATAACAAAAAAGGAGACCTGAAAAAAATGTGCATGGATTCGTCAGCAAACAAAGGTCTATGACATAATTGAAAGAGTAAAGTGCACAAAATGGAAATGGACAGGCCACGGAATGGATTCCACTTGATACAAAATGCCCAAGAAGAAGACCAATGACAAGATTGGTATATGAAGGCTTTCCACTAGATGTTGGAACATTTTTGCAGAGATGTGAGTTGCGAGAGTACACTATCACCTTTTCCATCTTCAAAAGCTGCCAAATGTGGCCCTCCAATTGAGCCATCCCTGGGGAAACAGATTTCCAATGGTAGGCTATATGGCACCTGACTGTCATGCATATCCTGTAAATAAGCTTGTGAGATCTGACACTTAGGTGCAAGGCCACATAGGGCCTGTCCAAAAGGCCAGTCCAGAGATCCGGAATCAAGGAGACACCAAGCTCTACACTTAAGCATTGAAAAACATATGCCCACAGTAGAACCACAGAAGGACAGTCCCACCACATGTGTCTATAAGTCCCCCACTGACCACAAGATCACAAGGGGAGATATTTTAATTACACATAAATACAGTCACAGAAGTAAGATGGGTCAATGTGAGCTAGAAAAAAATGTTATATCATTTTTGGTAACATGAGAGGAATCATAAGTTCTTATTTGGTTCAGTTTCTTTGGTGCTTAAAAAGCTGATCATATTTATTTCACATCTTTCTCTCTTGAATATCTTTGAAATTCCCTCTGAGTATTTTGATTTTGAGGTTATGGATGGAGTTGGTTGTCTGGGTGAAACAAGGGTAATTTTTTTTTTCATTGTATTTCTTAATTGATTTTCTGTATGTTTTCATTAAAAGGTTAAGCTTTAGGCTGGTTTCACCAATGTAGCATCCAGTTTCAAATTCAGTGTATTGTATCATATATACATTTGCTGATGTACAGGAATATGATCCTTTAATTTTATGTACCTTGTTGTGTTGCACAGTATTGCTTTCACAAATGTCTTGATATAGTTTGCAGTGAGATTTGTTTCATAATATAGATTTTCACATAGTAACATAGCAACATAGTAAATTAGGTTGAAAAAAGACACAAGTACATCAAGTTCAACCTTCGCCTCATACCTCAGTAACTGAGAATTTTATAGCTTTCCTGCTACCAATTAAATTAGTCTTTATCAGACCTTCCTGATCAGCCTACTGATAAACAGTATAACTCTGTATGTTCCCTTTTGAAAGAAATGTATCTAATCTTCTCTTAAATGTATCCATTATATCTGTCGTAACTACCTCCCTGGGCAATTAATTCCACAATTTGACAGACCTTACCGTAAAAAAACCCTTCCTCTGATGAAGTTTAAACCTCCTTTCCTCTAATCTCAAGGGGTGTCCCCTGGTCACCTGATCAGGACTTGGAATAAATAGCTCACCGCAGAGATCCTTGTATTGACCTCTCATATACTTGTACAATGTGATAAGGTCTCCTCTTAGTCATCTTTTCTCTAGAGTAAAAAAAACAAGTTTGTTTAGTCGTTCCTCATATGTCAAGTCCTCCATTCCCTTAATTAATTTTGTTGCTCTCCGCTGTACCCTCTCTAGTTCTAGTATATCCTTTTTCAGAACCGGTGCCCAAAATTGCACTGCATACTCAAGGTGAGGTCTTACCAATGATTTGTATAATGGCAAAATAATGTTATCCACTCTTGCTTCGATACCTCTTTTTATGCAAGACAGGACTTTGTTTGCCTTTGTTACTGCTGTTTGACACTGGTCACTGTTTCCAAGTTTGTAGTTGACAAGGATACCCAGGTCTTTTTCTAGCAATGAGTCACCTAAAATTATTCCATTAAGTTTATAAGTAGCCTTGGAATTGTTTCCTCCCAAATGCATGACTTTACACTTCCCCACATTAAACTTCATATTCCACATGTTTGCCCAATCTGACATTGTATGTAAGTCCCTCTGTAGAGATAAAATATCCTGTTCTGAATTAATGACTTTGTATAATTTAGTATCATCTGCAAATATTGATATTTTGCTTTCTATATCTATTTCCAGGCCATTTATAAACATGTTAAAAAGCAGCGGACCCAATACAGAACCCTGAGGTACTCCACTCTCCACTTTAACTGTACTGGAGAATTTTCCATTTACAACCACTAACTGTTCCCTATCCTTCAGCCAGTTTTGTATCCAATTGCATACAGAAGGTCTTTAATATAATAAACCTCTTCCACTGATAAATCTGAAGCTTCTTTTATTCTAATCTTAAAATTTGGCCAGTCTGTAGAATGAAAGGAAAGGTCCCTTTTAAAGACAGCATATTAGAGACCTAATTTCTAGACAAGACAATCCACATATGGGCAGCCTTTACACATAATTAAAGTCATCTGACGTAACTGTAAGCATGTGGTTTCGATCCAGTGATCACCTTATAGAATATAACATCTAGGAAGTCCTTAATCTAATGAACCTCCTCATCTGATAAAGTAGCCTCTTTTCTACTAATCTTAAAAAGATGGCCTAGCTGTAGAAAGAAATGTTTCTTTGAAATACTTTTAGAGACCTCTTTTCTAGACTGGACAATCCAAATTTAGTTAACCTTTCCATATAATGAAGGTCCTCCATAACTTTTGTGGATTGTTATATATTGTAGTATGTGCAGCAAAAAAAAAACTGTACTGGAGAATTTTCCATTTACAACCACACACTGTTCCCTATCCTTCAGCCAGTTTTGTATCCAATTGCATACAGAAGGTCGTTAATATAATAAGCCTCTTCCAATGATAAATCTGAAGCTTCTTTTATTCTAATCTTAAAATTTGGCCAGTCTGTAGAATGAAAGTAACGGTCCCTTTTAAAGACAGCATATTAGAGACCTAATTTCTAGACAAGACAATACAAATATGGGGAGCCTTTCCACATAATTAAAGTCATCTGACGTAACTGTAAGCATGTGGTTTCGATCCAGTGATCACTTTATAGAATATAACATCTAGGAAGTCCTTAATCTAATGAACCTCCTCATCTGATAAAGTAGCCTCTTTTCTACTAATCTTAAAAAGATGGCCTAGTTGTAGAAAGAAATGTTCCTTTGAAATACTTTTAGAGACCTCTTTTCTAGACTGGACAATCCAAATTTAGTTAACCTTTCCATATAATGAAGGTCCTCCATAACTTTTGTGGATTGTTATATATTGTAGTATATGCAGCAAAAAAAAAGTTTTTTATGAAAAGACCATGTAGGTTAACGTTTTTTTTTTTTAAAAAAAGCTGACCATACTGAGTGAATTTGTGTATCACTGCAAAAATGCATTACATTTTGCAATGTTTATGTAGTGTTTATGGTTGTCATGAATGCTACTGATTCTAGTATGTTTTGTAAAGTGTTCAGTTTGACATTCCACAGAAACTAAATGTCACAGCAAGTCAGCCATATAGCATAATCTTTTTATCACAAAACATATTACAGAGCCTCAGGGTATATCTATATTTGCTGCACACTTCTAACCACACTAAATGATCTTACTGTATCTTGCAGCATCAATCAAATAAAAAGGTAAAACAATGTAAAATAAAAACAATATGTTCTCTAGAGAAGCATTATTATTTTTTTTATTAATAAGGAATACAGAGCTACATACATTATATTAGAATCAAATAGCCATGCATTAAGTTAAAGGGATAGTAATACTTAAAATGTAAAAATAAATATGTTGTAGGGTTTATCCCCCTGAATAAAGCAAGAGTACTTCCACTGCTGAAAGGCGTTTCATTCAAAAGTTATTAATTTTCAAAGTTGAATTTTTTAGGTGCAATATCACAGTGGCCTGAAATTGTACAGTGGCACAATTCCTGAGCAGATGGAAGGCCAGGGAGGGGCACGAAATGAGCCATTTTAGAGAACCTATTGACCACCATTAGGATAAACGTGTACCCCATAGACACTGCCAATTCTCCCAGAAAGTCGATGGATATATGGGACCATGGGTGGTCTCCATTAGGCACTTGTTGGAGCAAACCTACTGGAAGACGCCTGGGTGTCTTGACATGGGCACAGGTGGCACAGGCTGCGGTAAAGGCGGAGCAATCAGCCCTAAGGGAGGGCCACCAAAATAATTGATCCCTCCCGATGTGCCCAGCAGCCTCAGAAGAGTGGTAGGTTTCCAATAGGCGGGTACGTAATGGCTCACCGACAAAACACTTGCCTACTGGGGTCTCTGAGGGAGCCCTAGCCTGAGAGGCCAAAATTTCTTCCCCCAGTGACGAAGTGATGCTAGTACAGATAGTGGCCAGTATACGATCTGGCTGAATAATAGCCACTGGTTCTTCCTCCTTCTCAGTGTCTGACACAAACTGTCTGGGCAAGGCATCTGCCCTGACATTCTTGAAACCTGGTAGGTAGGAAACCACAAAATTGAACCGGGACAAAAAGAGCGCCCACCTGGCCTGATGTGAGGAGAGTCTCTTGGCCTCAGAGAGATAAGTTAAATTATTGTGGTCAGTTAGGATTAGTACTAGTGTCTTGGTACCTTCCAAAAGGTGACTCCACTCCTTGAGTGCCAGAATGATAGCCAAGAGCTCCCTGTCGCCAATCTCATAGTGACTTTGGGCGCTGGACAGTTTTTTAATAAAGAACCCACAAGGCCTCAAGGTACCACCTACCACAGGGCGTTGGGAGAGCACTGCCCCAACCCCAACCTCAGAGGCATCAACTTCCAGGGTAAATGGCAGGGGTGGGTTAGGGTGGGATAGTACTGGAGCAGAAGCAAAGGCGGATTTCAGTGTCTCAAACGCATTCTCAGCTGCCTCAGACCATTGAGAGGGAGTAGCGCCCTTATGTGTCAAGTCAGACAGAGGTTTCACAATAGTGGAAAAGTTCTGGATAAATTTCCTATAATAGTTGGCAAAGCCCAGAAAGCGCTGAATAGCCTTTAACCCTTTGGGACGGGGCCACTGTAGGACTGCTGCCAACTTCTCCTGGTCCATAGCAATATCATCTTTAGAGATCACGAATCCCAGGAAGGGTACTTGGGACCTGTGAAATTCGCATTTCTCAAGTTTACAGAACAATTTATTTTTGCGTAATCGAAGCAAACCCTCAGAGACATCCTTGATATGCTGGGTAAGATTGGTAGAGTGAATCAATATATCATCAAGATATAACACAACACAGGATTGGAGCATGTCACGAAGGATGTCATTAATAAATTCCTGGAACACCGCAGGAGCATTACATAGGCCAAATGGCATTAACAGATATTCTCGCCATTTTTCTTTTTTACAAAGAAGAACCCGGCACCCGCCGGCAAAGTGGATTTGCGAATAATCCCTCTTTTGAGGGCATCCTCAATGTACTCCTCCATTGCCCTGTTCTCCTCAACTGACAATGGATAAGTGTGGCCCCTCGGGGGCACCATGCCCAGAGGCAAATCAATGGCACAATCATAAGGTCTGTGCTGAGGTAGGGGTCCCAAGTCGCCCAAGGTACGATCGCCCTGTTGTATCTCCATCAACCTTTTTGCAGCAGAAGCGGCTCTACCAGGTACCTCAAACACTCTGCGGAACTTTCTTACGAACTCATTAAAGTTCAGGGTGCAGGGCTTGGCATTCTCCCACAGAGGATTCGCCCAAGATAATGCCTTGCCAGTTAATAGGGAGATCATGACTCCTACCTTACTTCGGTCGTTAGTAAATGCCTGAGGCGTGAGCTCTAAAAATATCTCCAATTGGTTGATAAAACCTCTGCATTGGGTAGGTTCGCCATCATATCTTAATGGTAACAGCGCAGCCGCCGTTAGCCCTCTGGTCTGTGTAGTAGGAACTACAGGCAGATTGTCCGGTGTCGAGACTGGGATGACCACCGGATTCTGGTTAGGTTTGTCTAGGTGTACCGTATGCTCAAGTAAGGTCTGCAAGGCCAGCGCCAACTGGTCTAAGCACTGTTCGTACACATCCATTCTCCAATGGATGTTCTGTGTGCCAGTGTCTCCCTTGCTGTCTGAGGTCATGGCCCTTTCGTACTGTTACGGTTTTCAGACACTCAGACAGAGGGTTAGAATAAAATACAGTTTTATTAGAGCAAAAAAACAATAACAAGCTTGCCCCCTAGGGGTAGTACTGAAAATAGCAGAATATGGACTGCAATGCCAGGTACAGAACAGGGAATATATCTCTAGTACAGATAAGGAGCAGGCAAAACAGTGACTGAAGACAAATGGTTAATTACAAGGGTAATCAGTCTCAAATGTGGTGTTAGGCATGCCCATGGTGAACAAGACTGCAGTAGGTGCTGGGTCATACAACACCTTAAGTCCATTCAATGTGTAACGCTGCAGATAAGAACTGCGACTTGAGACTGAAGCTGCAGTGTCATTGTTTGGTAGCCCCCACGGGCGTAAACGGAGACCAACAGTATTGGGATCGTCTGAGCCAATAACCCCCACAGGCGTAACGGAGACCAACAGTATCATGATAGCTTGAGTTAATAGCCCCCACAGGCGTAACAGAGACCAACAGTACCGTGATAGCTGGAGTCAATAGCCCCAACGGGCGTCTACCGGAGACCAACAGTAGTGGAATCGCTTGAGTCAAAAGCTCCACAGGCGTAACGGAGACCACCAGTTGCTACACTGCTTGCCAATAGCCCACGGGCGTAACGGGAACTACTGCTCTGCAGGTGTAAAGAGCCGCCGACTACCGAGGCCCACAACGCGGCTGGCTCGCAGAAGCAGAGTATCTGGCTAAGGCTTAGCAATGGTTAAAGAGACAGTGAGGTAGAAGGAAACAACATAAGTGATCAAGGCTCACAGTAGCGACACGGCACAGCAAGTGTCAATAGACTCAGCTATACTTCACAATACAATGAATATGGAAGGCTCAGCTCAGGAAACATGGCTCAGCAATGGTTAACCCAGGAAATACAGGAGGCTCAGATCACACACTGCAGTGATCAGAATGTCACCGAGGCGACAACAGGAGCTGCAGACTGGAGCAGCAGAATCTGGAACAAGTCCAGGAGCAAGTAGTCGGCCAGGCCGGGTCAGGACACGTAGGAGATTCGCAGACAAGCCAGATCAGAAAATGAGCAGGAATGTCAGCCAGGCCGGGTGGGATCACGGAGAAGATTCGCAGACAAGCCAGATCAGCAACAAGCAGGAAGTCAGCCAGGTCGGGTCAGATCACGGAGGAGATTCGCAGACAAGCCAGATTAGCAACAAGCAGGAAGTCAGCCAGGCCGGGTCGGATCATGGAACAAGAACACAGGAGCATAGTCGGTACAGGCCAAGTCGGTACACAGGAGATCAGGAACACTGGAACACAGCAACAGCAATACTGGCTCAGAAACACCACGAAAAGGGCACCTGACAGGTGCCAATGGCCAGAATAAAACAGGTCACCAGGGGCGGGCCAACACAGCTCAACCAATCAGGCAGCAGCACAACTGAGAGTGACAGAAAAGGATCACGGGGACCGTGATAGTAAACATAGTGTGCATAGATGTGGCTATGCTTAGGTATCTTTATGCTGCTTCATTATGAAGATAGAGTCACAAACACAGACATACTTATAAATCAAATTTATACACACACATTTTTACAGGTTTTCCATTAATGTTTTGTGCCCAGCTAGTGTATTTTTAACATGGACTGGATAAAAGGTATGAATTAAATGAATATTAGTTCATACCTCTTAAATATCCCTTTTTACGAGGGCACTGACCACTGAGGTGAAAATCGATTTGTCCCTCTTTCCCACACCGGTGCCCCTTTTTATGCGATCAGACTGTGTGACGTTATATATATATATATATATATATATATATATATATATATATATATATATATATATATATATATATATATATATATATAATCACATTGCTCCAAAGCAATAAAACTCACATGAATGTTTGCTTGAACTTCAGTATATTTGTTGATTAATTATTCTGTGTAAATAAAATACTTTGCTCTTGCTCTAAGTGCCACTGCCGAGGAGGATCCTAAGGTTTGTGGGAAGGGAGACCTGGGATATTACTTACAGTTGCCCAGACCCTAGGACTAGATAAGAATGAGCCAGGCAAAGCTGTCAATATTCATGATTGGTGCATACAGACAGCTTTCTCCTCAAAACAGAAACAGGAGAAAAAAAATCAAAGGTAAGGGGAGGTACAGAAAACTAAAGAACGAAAGTGTGGTCAAAAACAAAAGGCAGAGGGCAAGCTCTGACATGGGGAAATATCTGACACTGGTGGAATTGGGGTGTGAGAAGGGAACAAAGGAGGTTTACCTTAAAGGGATAGTAAAACTTCGTTTTAACTTTCATAAAGAGTTTTTGTTTCTTAGGTCTCTTGTCAAGAATAAAAGATGAGGACTCTGCTCTGCCTTGCCTTCCTGGCCTTCTGTTTAGGAACAGCTCATGCTCAAAGTGAGTATGAAAATGTACTCATCACTGTGATGGATGATTGTACAGACTGATTGTTTTATGCAGAAAAAAATGAGCACTTTTGGGCAAAAACATGCACCATAGGGGACCAATACACATTTCAGTTGGTTGAAACTGTGCTTTTAACCCCTTGTCCTCTCTGATGCCCCAGAATACTCCTTTTTTGTCTTTGTACTTACAGCCACTGATGCATTTGTTGGACATGTAAACTCTACTGAACTACTTTGCTGTAAAGATTTGTATTAAAAGATTAAAAAATAAATAAATAAATAAATTATATATATATATATATATATATATATATATATATATATATATATATATTAACCCTTTGAATACCAGAAAGGTATTCAATGTATTGCATTGCAATGCATTGGATACCTTTTTTGGCACTAAAGGGGTTAAAAGGTGATTTTGCTTAGTCTAAATGTTATCCTGGTGACTGTCATATTAATGCAAATGCTTGTAACCTCTGGTAATCAGGTGCTGTTCTCACATGCTTGACTGCACTTTCTGCACAGAGTGAATGGCAAGAATGATCTAGTGACAAATTACTTCCTGTGTTCCCCTTGAAATGGACCTGTCACCTTATGATACATTTAGTTCATTATCTATATATATATAAAAGAAGACTTTGTGCCTGCCAAAACACACCCAGGGGAGGCAGAAAGGAGTCACTGCTCTCATTGGGTAATTCAATCATGGAGGGAGTTGGCCCGTCCCCACTATGCAGCCTGCCCACCACTATGAAAGTCAGAAAAAAACAAAATGGATGCCACTTGCTCCTACACTACAGGCAAACACACATGCCCCACTCACACAGCACCAAACACACACATATGCCTCACTCACACACATGCCCCACTCACCCATACAGCACCAAACACACACAAAGCCAGAAAGAAATATGGCTGACACACACACACACACAGTCACTCACTCTGACTCCCAGTGGCCTCAGCAGGACCTGTAGTGCAGCACCAGGGGAACAAAATGGAACTCAAAGGGTTAAGGTAGGCTCTCATTGCTGGATTATTTCTTGACTGTCATCATTTCTCATGCAAGACAAAGGACAGACAGCCATCAGATTCACACTTAAAGGGATAGTAACACTTCTTTTTAACTTTATTTTATTTTGTAGGCATTAAAAAAACATGAAGAATGATATAAGTCTTATCTCTCAAACCTTTATGGTTTATGAGATATTCACAAGCAAAGTTTCCCCTCCCGCCCCTTTTTCCTAGTGTAAGCCATCTCTTCTCAAATGTGAATCTGGTTGTATGACCAGACAGATAACAGAAGGGGACAATTTTCTTTGTATGAAAACAATGAAAGCCCTTCCCCCCTTGACAAGTTTTTCAGCTTTTTCCCTTATCTTAATTGAAGATTGTCCCTCTCTGCAGTCTACCTGGGCATCTCCCTTCTGATCTGGTTGAACGGGGGGGATACTTTGTTTGTGAATATCTCTTAAACCATAAATGTTTGAGAGATAAGACTTATATCATTCTTCATGTTTTTTTAATGCCTACAAATTAAAATAAAGTTAAAATGAAGTATTACTATACCTTTAAATACTCCAATATTATGTGTGACTGAGTAGACAAAGGTAGCTATGATCAAAGTTAATTCCTGATCTTTCTGTTATCTCTGTGTTAGTGGAGTCTGGGGGTGTGAAAAGAGAGCAAAGGAAAATTACTTCAAATACCATAAAATTCTGTGTGACTGACTGGGAACACACAGGCAGCTGTGATCCAAGTTTCTTCCTGATCTGACTGTTATCTTTGTGGTAGGGGAGTCTGGGGGAATGAGAAGGGAGCAAATGAGGTTTATCAAAATATTCCAAACTTTTGTGTGGCCAAGTAAACACAGGCAGCCAAGATCCAAGTTCCTTCCTGATCTGGCTGTTATCTCTTTGTCAGGGGAGTCTGGAAATGGGAAGGAGCAAAGCAGAATTACCCCATATACCCCATAATTCTGTGTAACTGACTGAGAGCACACAGGCAGAGGTGATCCAAGTTTCTTCCTAATCTGGCTTTAATCTCTGTGCTAGGGGAGTCTGTGGAAAGAAGCAGTTGAACAGGGAGTGTGTTTTTTTTTTGTTGACCATGATAGGAATAGGTAGGGCACTTAATAAAGATAAATACATTTATGTATAAATAAATATATATATATATATATATATATATATATATATATATATATATATATATATATAACAAATTGATAGTTGACCGAGCCAGACTAATAGTAGATGAGATAAAGTGTTTTGTAGAGGGCCAAAGAAAGACATCACACACAATTGGTTCTATTGTGTACTGTACAGTAAAAACGCACACAGTGGTTGAGTAATGTCCAGCAAAAAAGTGCAAGGTGTAGGAGGATGGTGAAAGGATTAGGAGCAGTACAGGAATGTGTGAGTAGAATGGTAGTCCAGAAACTGACTGCAGCCATGGTTATTGTGCAATAAATGATGATGTGCAATAAAATATTGTGATCATTCTCCTCCCAAGGAGGATGCAGTTTGCCAATGTCCCACCAAAAGTTCCACCAGCACCAGTACTATGAATAAACAATCTGAAAACACAGAAGACGGCAATGAGTCACATCCAAGTATCGATGGCACAGTGCAAGAATGTATAATAGCACAATTAACTGCTGCATCTGACAGTGAGACAAACAAGCACAAAAATATCTGTCCTGAAAGTAGTAGCGAACGTTTTCAAAATGCCTAGAAGAATATAAATGTTGCAGGGAAGTCTCATGATTCTCCGGGTTTTTCCTGTTTTTACCTGGTATTCTGGTTCTCTTACCTGTCTCTTGTTTTCCCTGCCTTGTTCTAGAGACACCCTTGTTTGGGCCTATATGAAGTGCCGACACCGTCATGTCAGTGTGCGATCAAAGCGTTCTGAGTATGAACTCTTTAATGTTTGTTCTTAGTGTTGCCAATGTTTGACCCAGCTTTCCTTGACTACGTCTCTTGTCTCCTGATTCTGCTACGACTCCTGTGTTGGTTTTGATCTTGGCCTGTTGTTTGACTATTCTTCTGTCTGCTGATTTTGTACTGTGCTGCTGACCCAGCATTTGACAGAGGTAGATATACGTCTAGTAGGTTTAATACGTTGATTCCAGACCTGGTGAGTATTTGTCTGTGTTCTATCCGGATCATTACTGTCAATGGTTCTCCTCTAGGGGCTGGTCGCATTACTCTTATCACTGCCCCTCTTTCAAGTTTTGGCTGAGCTGATATAACTCTGCTGATTGATTCTGCTGCCTGAGCTAATCTAGTGCTCTGCTATTGATTGCTGCTGCCTTCCCTTTCCTGGGTCAGGCTGAATCAGCTGACCTCTCTGTGTTTACTCACCTGACAGATTTCAGCCAACCCTCTCAGGGTATTTAAAGCAACTTGGCTCACTTCCTCCTTGCCCTTGTGTCTGCTTCTGGCTGCAAGAGTGTTCTACTGAGTTCCTGATTACCTGTGCATGACCTGGCTTCCTCTGACTTCCCTTCTGGCTCCTGACTCCTGGCTTGTTCCTGACATCGCTGATCTTCGTATTCCTGACCCCGACTTGGCTGAGTACCTGTCTTGGTTCCTGACTCCGGCTTGTCTTTTGGTTTACGCTTCTGGATCACGAGTTTGCTTGATTTGCTTTTGTTATTTTAATAATGGTGTTTTGCATTTTACATTTTTGTGTCTGTCTGGTTCCTGGTCCCTAACAGTACACAAGGGCCATGAAAACAGAAGGAGCAGGCAATCCACCAAATGTTTTCCAGGCTGGACCAGGTAGACCAGAGTATGGACCAGTTTGAGTTAGCCCTCCATACTGTACATCTGGCTCCACTGCCTCAGCAGCCCCCGGCGCAGTCTGTCCCTATAGCTGCTGCCGCCCCTGCTCCAGCTGTCAATGGTGATTCCAATCTTGCAAGAGGCATAACTGGGTCCTCCCCACTTCCCCAGCGTTATGGGGGCAACCCTAACCAGTGCAGAGGTTTCCTGAACCACGTCGGTATCTATCTGGAGATGGTGCCACAGGCTTTCCCGTCTGATAGGAGTAAGGTGGGCCTCGTGATTTCCTTGCTGTCTGACAGGGCCTTGGCATGGGCTAATTGTAACGGTTTGCTTGACACACAGACACAGTAGGTTTGGATAAAACACAGTTTTATTAAGCAATTAGAAATACAATAACCCTCACAGGTCCTGTAGTATATTCTCAATATAATACAGACACAAGACAGGTTACATTTACATTTGCCCACTCAGGTCCAGTATAAATATAGAGTCCATAACACGATATACTGACAGAGGTCAGGCAGAATTTGAAAGAGTCCCAGTGTATCGGTACTGCATGGGTTAATGGCTTTCAGCAAGTGTAAACAGTCCCATGTGTAGTAAGGCCTGTTAAGAAGCTCACCTAGGATAGAGAGCTTAAATACGAATAACGCCCAATAATAGGTTAGCAGGTAATGGTGAACTGCCTGAGCAGTAACGGAGGCTGAGCAACATAGAGCACTGCTGGAGCAGTAACGGAGACTAGGCCATGTGATCACTGCCGTAGCAGTAACGGAGACTGAGAGATGTGGACACTGCTGTAGCAGTAAAGGAGACCAGGCAACTTGTACTCTGCCGTAGCAGTAAACGGAGACTAAGCCACTTGCACTCTGCCATAGCAGTTAACGGAGACTAGGCCACTTGCACTCTGCTGTAGCAGTAACGCAGACTAGGCCACTTGCACTCTGCCGTAGCAGTAAACGGAGACTAGGCCACTTGCACTCTGCTGTAGCAGTAACAGAGACTAAGCGACTGGAGACTGCCGTGGCAGTAATGGAGACTGAGCAACTGAGCACTGCCGTGACAGTAATGGAAAGAGCAACTGAGCAACTCGCCCTGAGGTGGCAACCAACCGGGAGTGTATAGAACGACACGCCAATAGGAATGTCGCCAGGGAGACACAGAGGCAACAAAGACCAAAACTGTACAGCTGTCACAGGCAGCGAGAAAGGATCACCACCCTCAACCAGAGGCCGGGCTGGTGCAACCGGAGCAGGAATGTCAGCCAATCCAAGTCGGTACACGGTGCAGGAGCGTCAGCCAAGCCGGGTCGGTACACGGAGCAGGAACGTCAGCCAAGCCGGGTCAGTAAATGGAGCAAGAACGTCAGCCAAGCCGAGTCGATACACGGAGCAGGAACGTCAGCCAAGCCGGGTCGGTACACAGGAGCAGGAGAAGCAGAATGGCCAGGCAATCCGGGTCGGTTCACAAGCAGGAGACGAGATGCAGAGTTGTAAGGCAGGCCAGGTCAATACACTGAGAACAACTGAGATCAGGAACTGGTACTGGTACTGGAACACCACGAAAGGGCACCGGAGAGGTGCCAGAACCCAGTATTTAAAGTCCATACTGGGCGGGACAAGCACAGTATAGCCAATAGGAGTAGAGCAGGAGTGTAGACTGACAGAATGTCGCAAAAAGAGCACGGGCACCGTGATACCAATAGTACACAATAGTACACAATTACCCTGAGTTTGTGGCATCCTTTAAAAGGGTATTTGATGTACCGGGCCGCTCCGCCTTGGCTGCCAAGCAACTTATGTCCATCCTGCAGGGTACAAGGTCGTTTTCAGATTATGCCATAGAGTTTCATACCCTGGCAGCTGAGGTTGGTTGGAATAATGAGGCTCACGTGGCTGCTTTCTCTAATGGTCTCACGGATATGGTTAAAGATGAGATTGCAGTCAGGGACGTCCCCAGATATTTGAAAGGGTCCAAGATGTTTACTAAGCTCGACCTGCGAGGGATGTATAATTTGATATGGATAAAGGAGGGGCACGAATGAAAATCCGCGTTTAACACCAGGAGCAGACATTACGGATACCTCATAGTGTCCTTCCGTCTCTGCAATGCTCCCGCGGTTTTCCAGGAATTCCTAAATGATGTCCTCTACAGCAGCACCAATATAGCGATACCTAAAAATAAATACTTAATTGGTACAGTCTACAACATGTGCCTGGTTTTTAAGCACACGTTGTAGACCATTCTGATGAAGTATTTATTTTTAGATATCGTTATGTTGGCGCTGCTGAAGAGATTCTGCTTCTGACAGTTTACAGCTCGTCAATCAGAAAGGGGAGGGAGCGGAGAACTTTATTGTTGTATATCTCTCAAACCATAAAGGTTTGAGAGATACAAATCAGCGCAAATTCTCTTTTTTAAATGTATCTTCCATATACCTAATACTTTTTCAGGACATTACTATCCTTTTAAGGAAGGAGGTGCCAGTGTTACTTAAGAAGGAAGTTAGTGTTGTGAGAAAAGTACAAAGACACTCAGGGGTAGATTTAAAGGCAGCCGTTAGCAAAAAAAAAAAAAAGCACTTCCGGGGGCTTTAAGATGTATTTAGCAATTTAAAGATACGTCTAAAGAACAGCTAACGGCAGTTTGATAATCCTTACGATCGATACACTTACGTGCATTGAGACTCATGGAACAAGAACCACCCGTTACATAGAAAAACAGACAAAATGCTTAACGCACAAACATATAAATGGCAAAATTAACCCATGCAATGCCAAAATAACACAAAAACATGGCCAGACACCACAAATCACTGTCAGACACAACAACAAGCAACACCACAGGGAGGACTTCCAAAAAACACCAACACAACATGGCATGGAACAATGCGGGTTATTACACAACATGGACACTTGCCATTACAAAACAAGCTCACCTGTGCAACATCACCACAGGATCCAGATACAACCTGCACCCCACAACTTCACTCCTGCAAATAACATAGACACAGCAATCGGAACACACCACATTTTAAAACACAGACACATCTGCAAACATTTACCTGGACAACAAACACCTTCCCATTGGGCAGCACTCACCTCATCACCACACCTACACAACACCCTACCAGGTGCTTAAAGGGACAGCTCACCACACTCACTTGTGACTTGTTTTCCACTCAGGGAGAGATAGAGCTATAGATAGCTAGACAGAGAGATAGAGATTGAGAGAGAGAGAGAGAGAGAGAGAACAATAAGTATGTTGGGATACTTATTGATGAGAAGTCTGAGGAGAAGGCATTAGTGATGAGCGAGCATGCTCGGCCGAAGCTCGGTTCGGCTCGAGCATCGCTCTGCTCGGCACATGGCGGTACTCGTAGGAGTACCGCATGTGCTCGCCCGCCATGTTCGGGTCTCCTCCCCGCACGTTTCGCGGCTGCTGCACAGCCAATAAACGTGCGGGGAGGCTCTGACATCAGTGTAATGCCAGCAGCCATGTTGGCTGCTGGCATTACACTGATTGGCTGGCCAGAACCCGTGATCGGGTGCTGTATAGCACCTGACCAGCGAGTTCGGCTCAGTCTTAGCCAGGGAGAGATGAGGATAGGAAGGGAAAGTCAGTGTAGGGAGAAGAAAAGCGAGTTTGAAAAAAAAAAGGCCCAAAAGTCCTTTTTAGGACTACTGTGTGTGGGGGCAGCATATATATTTTGTTTTGGGGGGCAGAGTTTAAAAAAAAAACGTCACATATTCCGTTCACTGTGCCTAGCCGCAGATTAGCAGCACATTCTGTTTATTGTGCAAAGTTTCAGATTAGGAGAACATTCTGTTTAGTGTGCAAAGTGTAAAATATCAAAGTCACATATTCCATTCACTGTGCCTAGCCGCAGATAAGCAGCATATTCTGTTTAGTGTGCAAAGTTTCAGATTAGGAGAACATTCTGTTTAGTGTGCAAAGTGTAAAATATCAAAGTCACATATTCCATTCACTGTGCGTAGCCGCAGATAAGCAGCACATTCTGTTTAGTGTGCAAAGTTGCAGATTAGGAGAACATTCTGTTTAGTGTGCAAAGTGTAAAATATCAAAGTCACATATTCCATTCACTGTGCCTAGCCGCAGATAAGCAGCATATTCTGTTTAGTGTGCAAAGTTGCAGATTAGGAGAACATTCTGTTTAGTGTGCAAAGTGTAAAATATCAAAGTCACATATTCCATTCACTGTGCCTAGCCGCAGATAAGCAGCACATTCTGTTTAGTGTGCAAAGTTGCAGATTAGGAGAACATTCTGTTTAGTGTGCAAAGTGTAAAATATCAAAGTCACATATTCCATTCACTGTGCCTAGCCGCAGATAAGCAGCATATTCTGTTTAGTGTGCAAAGTTGCAGATTAGGAGAACATTCTGTTTAGTGTGCAAAGTGTAAAATATCAAAGTCACATATTCCATTCACTGTGTCTATCCGCAGATAAGCAGCACATTCTGTTTAGAGTGCAAAGTTGCAGATTAGGAGAACATTCTGTTTAGTGTGCAAAGTATAAAATATCAAAGTCACATATTCCATTCACTGTGCCGAGCCGCAGATAAGCAGCACATTCTGTTTAGTGTGCAAAGTTGCAGATTAGCAGAACATTCTGTTTAGTGTGCAAAGTTGCAGATTAGCAGAACATTCTGTTTAGTGTGCAAAGTGTAAAATATAAAAGTCACATATTCCATTCACTGTGTCTAGCCGCAGATAAGCAGCACATTCTGTTTAGTGTGCAAAGTTGCAGATTAGGAGAACATTCTGTTTAGTGTGCAAAGTGTAAAATATCAAAGTCACATATTCCATTCACTGTGCCTAGCCGCAGATAAGCAGCATATTCTGTTTAGTGTGCAAAGTTGCAGATTAGGAGAACATTCTGTTTAGTGTGCAAAGTGTAAAATATCAAAGTCACATATTCCATTCACTGTGCCTAGCCGCAGATAAGCAGCACATTCTGTTTAGTGTGCAAAGTTGCAGATTAGGAGAACATTCTGTTTAGTGTGCAAAGTGTAAAATATCAAAGTCACATATTCCATTCACTGTGCCTAGCCGCAGATAAGCAGCATATTCTGTTTAGTGTGCAAAGTTGCAGATTAGGAGAACATTCTGTTTAGTGTGCAAAGTGTAAAATATCAAAGTCACATATTCCATTCACTGTGTCTATCCGCAGATAAGCAGCACATTCTGTTTAGTGTGCAAAGTTGCAGATTAGGAGAACATTCTGTTTAGTGTGCAAAGTATAAAATATCAAAGTCACATATTCCATTCACTGTGCCGAGCCGCAGATAAGCAGCACATTCTGTTTAGTGTGCAAAGTTGCAGATTAGCAGAACATTCTGTTTAGTGTGCAAAGTTGCAGATTAGCAGAACATTCTGTTTAGTGTGCAAAGTGTAAAATATAAAAGTCACATATTCCATTCACTGTGTCTAGCCGCAGATAAGCAGCACATTCTGTTTAGTGTGCAAAGTTGCAGATTAGGAGAACATTCTGTTTAGTGTGCAAAGTGTAAAATATCAAAGTCACATATTCCATTCACTGTGTCTATCCGCAGATAAGCAGCACATTCTGTTTAGTGTGCAAAGTTGCAGATTTGCAGAACATTCTGTTTAGTGTGCAAAGTGTAAAATATCAAAGTCACATATTCCATTCACTGTGTCTAGCCGCAGATAAGCAGCACATTCTGTTTAGTGTGCAAAGTTGCAGATTTGCAGCACATATTCCGTGTAATATGAAGAAGGCGGGTAAAAAGGGACGGGGAAGTGGACGTGATCCTGATAGTTCAGGGCGCGGGTCAGGACGCGTAGAAACTGTGCCTGGTGCCAGAGCACAAGACAGAAAGACATCCACCATACCTAGCTTCATGTCTCAGTTTACAGGGCGTCGCAGGACATCACTCTCGAGGTCAGACCACTGCGAACAGGTGGTCGGTTGGATTTCAGCTGATACTGCTTCCAGTCGGTTAAGCACCACCCTGTCTTCCACCAAGTCCACTCTCAGTAGCCAAGAGTCTGGTCAACATAATCCTCACCCTGATCATCCTTCCTCCCACCATAGAGGGTCTGGTCAAAGAAGTGATCCCACACTGGGATATAGTGAGGAGCTCGTCTCATCACCAATCCTTCATTTGAACCTCTCTCCAAGCACGCTTGCAGAGGAACATGAAATCTTGTGCCCTGATTCACAACCTCTAGAGGGTACCCAATCACAAGAAGATGACAGAGGTGAACGGCATTTAAGGTCAAAGGAAGTGGATGATGATGATGATGAGACACAGTTGCCATCAAATCAACCACTTTTACTGTCTCAAGACCTTGATGAGGAGGATGATATACAGTTGTCAATGACTGAGTATGTGGTGCGATCAAGAAATGAGGAGGATGATCAGAGTGAGGAAGTGGAGGAGGACTTGGTGGATGATGAGGTGACTGACCCCACCTGGGAAGGTGGAGAGCCGAGCGATGACAGCAGTCCTGAGGGTGAGCCATCTGCAGCACCGCAACAGGCTGGAAGAGGCAGTGGTGTGGCTACAGAAAGAAGGCGGACCGCACCAAACCGGCCCGCAAATGTTCCACGGAGCACCCCCTTGCGTAAATCTCCCTTGTCAAGGGGTAGGTGTTCCGCGGTATGGCGTTTTTTTAAGGAAAGTGCGGACGACAAAAGAATTGTAGTTTGCAACCTGTGCCACACCAGAATGAGCCGAGGCATGAACACTAGAAACCTCACCACCACCAGCATGATCCGACACATGGCATCCAAGCACCGTAATAAGTGGGAGGAACGCCCGGATCGCCAATCTGTGTCTGCAGGCCACACCACTGCCTCCTCTTCCCCTGTTTTCGGTGCCGGCCAATCGCCTGTTGAAGGCGCAGGCCCGCATACCTCCCGCCCTGCACCTGTACCATCTGAAGCACCATCAGCGACCACATCCACTTCCCTGTCCCAGCACAGCGTCCAAATGTCGTTACCCCAGGCATTTGAGCGCAAGCGAAAATACCCAGCCACCCACCCACAGGCCATAGCACTAACCTCACACCTTTCCAAATTACTGGCCATCGAAATGCTGCCATTTAGGCTTGTGGAGACTGAGTCCTTCCGCAGCCTGATGGCAGCAGCTGTCACTTGGTACGCAGTCCCCAGCCGCCACTACTTTTCCCGGTGTGCCGTCCCCGCATTACACCACCATGTGTCCCGTAACATCACCCGTGCCCTGACCAACGCAGTTACTGGGAAGGTCCACTTAACGACTGACACATGGACAAGTGCTTGTGGCCAGGGACGCTACATTTCCCTGACGGCACACTGGGTGAATGTCGTGGAGGCTGGGAGCGACTCGGACCCTGGAATGGTACAGGTGCTACCCACGCCGAGGATTGCGGGCCCTACCTCCATCAGGGTTTCCGCCAGCACCTACGTTATTGGCTCCTCCTCCTCCGTTTCCACCTCCGAATTCTCTGCGCGCAGCGCCACTCACCCATCAGCCGGTAGCTGGAAGCAGTGTAGCACTGCAGTGGGGAAGCGTCAACAGGCCGTGCTGAAGCTGATCTGCCTTGGGGACAAACAGCACACGGCCTCAGAGCTGTTGCAGGGGATTAGTCACCAGACCGAGCAGTGGCTCTCGCCACTCAACCTGCAACCAGGCATGGTTGTGTGTGATAATGGGCGCAACTTGGTGGCGGCTTTGGAGCTCGGCAAGCTCACACACGTACCATGCCTAGCGCATGTATTTAATTTAGTGGTTCAGCGATTTCTAAAAACCTACCCCAATTTGCATGATCTCTTGACCAAGGTGCGCCGCGTGTGTGCACATTTCCGTAAGTCATCTACAGCTTCAGCCGGCCTGTTGAAGCTGCAGCAGCGCTTACAATTGCCAGCTCACCGGCTGCTGTGTGACGTGAGCACGCACTGGAACTCCACCTTCCACATGTTGGCCCGGCTTTGTGAGCAGCAGAGGGCAGTAGTGGAGTACCAGCTGTTACACGGTCGTCGCCTCTCCGTTCAACTTCCTCTAATCAGAAGTGAGGAGTGGGAATGGATGTCAGACCTCTGTGAGGTTTTACGCAATTTTGAGGAATCGACACAGATGGTGAGCGGCGATAACGCTATTATCAGTGTAACCATCCCACTTCTGTGTCTACTGAAACGCTCGCTGCTCACAATTAAAACCGACGCTTTGCATGTGGAAGAGGTGGAAATGCGGGAGGAAGAGCTTACACAAGGTGATAGCCAGAGCACCCTCACTTCGTCTACTCAGCGACAATTGGAGGAGGCGGAGGAGGAGGAGGAGGAGGAGGAAGACACGGTTGCCTCCGCTACAGAGGGTAGCCATGGAACTTTAGTTCCATCTCTTCAGCGTGGGTGGGCAGAAGAGGAGGAAGAGTATGAGGAGATTGAGAGTCATCCTCCTGTTGAGGACAGCGAAATCTTGCCTGTTGGTACTCTGGCACACATGGCTGACTTTATGTTAGGCTGCCTTTCCCGTGACCCAAGCGTTACACGCATTTTAGACAACACGGATTACTGGGTGTTCACCCTTCTGGACCCCCGCTACAAAGAGAATTTCTCATCTCTCATTCCTCCGGTGGAGAGGACAAGCAAAATGGTGCAATACCAGAAGGTTCTTGTTGAAAAATTGCTCCAAAATTTTCCATCTGACAACGCTGGCGGCAGAGTACGTGCTACCTTGGCCAACCGAGAAGGGGAGAAAAGGGGAGCACACAGCAGTTCCGACAAAGGCAGGGCAACACTCTCCAAGGCGTGGGACACCTTCATGACACCCCGCCAGCACCCTCACCCTGATGCGCAGCCTAGTGTCACAAGGAGGGAAAAGTTTTGGAAGACGGTGAAGGAGTACGTAGCAGACCGTGTCAGCGTCCTCAATGATCCCTCTGTGCCTTACAACTACTGGGTGTCCAAGCTGGACACGTGGTATGAACTGGCACTCTACGCCTTGGAGGTGCTGGCCTGCCCTGCCGCCAGCGTTCTGTCTGAGCGGGTATTTAGTGCTGCTGGTGGCATCATAACAGATAAGCGTATCCGCCTTTCCACCGAAAATGCTGATAGGTTGACACTTATAAAAATGAACAAGGCCTGGATTTCCCCTGACTTCTCCACTCCACTGGAGGAAAGCCCCGGGGGAACATAAAGTCACTTTATATATGTTATTTACAATGATGGGAATACTCTGTATTCCCATTCACCCCTTCCACCCAAAAAACGGGTATATGGTTGACTCTCTTCCATATACCCTGTGATATAATTTTTATATAGGGCCAGCTCACCAGCGGGCCCAGTGATATAATTTTTATATAGGGCCAGCTCACCAGCGGGCCCTGTGATATAATTTTTATATAGGGCCAGCTCACCAGCGGGCGCAGTTTGACAATTTTTGTATAGGTCAGCTCACCAGCGGGCCATCTCATATAATGTTTTATTGGGTCAGCTCTCTAGCGGGCCCTCTCATATAATGTTTTATAGCGTCAGCTCACTAGCGGGCCTTCGCATATAATGTTTAGGATGGTCAGCTCCGCAGCAGACCCTCACCCATAATGTTTTAGATGGTCGGCTCAGCACACGTTTCCCTCTTAATCATGGCCCCAGTTCAGAAAAATCAAGGAAATTTTGGGGAGAATTTGCATCTGCGCACGTTTCCCTCTTAATCATGGCCCCAGTTCAGAAAAATCGAGGAAATTTTTGGGAGAATTTGCCTCTGCGCACGTTTCCCTCTTAATCATGGCCCCAGTTCAGAAAAATCGAGGAAATTTTTTGCAGAATTTGCAGATGATATACAAGTAAATATACAGCAAATACTGTTTGGTAACAATTTTTCGCCTAAAGTCGTTTTTATCTTCCTTTTTGTGTGTTTTACGGTCAGTCTGTAAAAATGGCGTACTACGGGCGAAAGATCGTTACCAGCAGCGATGTTGGAGTCCAAGATGCATCCAGACATCCTCCCTATGCTGTCCCTGAACCATTTCTGTGGTGTTTCCAACATTTTCTGCCCTTTTCCTATGGACCAGGCACCCTCCCCTCATCAGAGCAGGGGGTGCCTGGTGTAATGCTCGAGTCCTCCCATTGACTTCAATGGGGCTCGGGTGCTCGGCCGAGCACTCGAGCCTCCGGGGGCGCTCGGTCAGAGCACCCGAACACCCGAGCATTGGGGTGCTCGCTCATCACTAGAAGGCATGCAAGGGTGAGAGCTAGGGAACACTAGCAAGCCCCAGATACACCTGATCATCAGCCTTCACCTGTTGTAAGTGAGGAGGCTCTGGCTCAACAGCCACACAGGAGCCCATCCCCACCTGGAGGACAGCACATGCCTGCAGATGCACAGCTGCAGCAACACGATTCTCCACAGCAACAGGATGCTCCCCAGCTGCTACAGGGACCCCTGCAGCAGTGGAGGATGTATAGATGACCACCAAGGCCCAGGGTATACTGCACAAGGGTCACTCTCTTTGGAATGACCGATGACAAGGTGATTGATCACTACAGGTTGAGGCCGCACAGCATCATTGCCTTGTATGAGGTCATCAAGGATCAGGTGGACTTTATTTACATCCACAACAATGCTCTCAATGGCCTGTAAAAACTCCTCTGTGCCATACACTTCATGGCAAGTGGCGCCTTCCAGTCCACTGAGGGTTACGCATATGGCATGTCACAGGCCACATTCTCCAGATTGCTGGCCCAGGTCTTGCCATCCCTCAAAAGCAAGGCCAGTACTTGCACATATTTCCCCACCACCGACATGTAGTGGATACATCTAAAGCAGGGCTTTTACGCAAGGGGAGGCATGCCCAGGGTCATGAGAACTTCCACTCCATTACGTGCAGATGGTGTGTGACAGCAACATGAGGATTGTGGATGTCTGTGCAAAATATCCTAGCAGCTCTCAAGATTCATACATTCTCCAAAACCCCTCAGTCCACAGAGACTTTGAGAATGGAACTTATACAGGGGGATGGCTTCTGGGTGAGTTCACAATACTAAATTACACCACATCCACAGGTGTACACGCACAACACTGCTCACCTTGCTCCTGACTCACAGCTAGTATGTCCACCACAGAAAACAAAATTCACACATGTGCTCCCTGTCACACCATGTCACTCACTTTCCATAGGGAATACTGGCTATGGCTGCAAATCATGGCTTCTCACCCCGGTCGCCAATCCCCAAACAGATGCCCAGGAAAGATACAGCCAGGCTCCTGGCAGAACTCGGAATGCCATTGAACGGACCTTTGACCTCCTTAAGTCTTGATTCTGATGTCTGGACCACTCAGGGGAGCACTGCAGTATGCCCCAGGATAAGTGTGTGACATCATAATGGCGTGTCCAATACTGTACAACATCGCAGTGGACACCAGGCTGGTGGATGATATGCAGGCCCCCCACTACATACCTGAAGTGCCCATGGACATCGGTCATGTTGAGGAGACCCTGAGAGGGGCTCAGATCAGAGACAGGCTCATCACAGACCACTTTAGCTGTGAGTATAACACAGGCATTCAAACAATCCATGCAAGTCCTCCATCAGTCCTGTGGAATAGTGCCAACACACTAACCACACCGCACATGAAGTTCTGTTTCTCCCCACAGGATCATTGACACAGCACTGCACTGGCAGCAGTATGGCCCCAAACATCATCCATACCATGGACGTGGCATATTGTGTGTGGGGATTCCAAAACCATCTTCCATTTCCTTCTCCATGTTGACATTGATACCTCAAGGATATCATGCATACCCCCATGAGAACCAAGGTACAACACATAACCCATGTTCAGCATCTTACATGGCATGATTGACAGCAACGAACGTGATTTGCCATGATCATAGCCATAGCTGAGAAGAGCAGCAGAGGGGTGGATCCACAGTGGTATTGTTACACAACATGGAGGTCATGAAACGTGGATCAGATCTCCAGGGACACCATGCTGACCTGTGTGTGTGCAGTGATATGTGCCCCTGACATGAATACACTCATCAACAAATTTGTACTAATAGTTCCATGAAAGAAATAAAATTGTGCTGCCACTGTCACTCTCACAGTGGCAGCACAAATTCATTTGTTTCATGGAGCACTCAGAACATATTTGTTGATGCTGTATTCATGTCAGGGGCACATATCCCTAGGGCTGGTTCACATTCCCTTAGTTCTCTACATAATGGGTTACAGACGAGTACACAGCACATTACAAAGCAATGGTTTGTGTACTCACCTGTAATGGAAAAGATTAAGGGGATCATGAAGTTGAAGTTGTTGCATGATGATCAGTTCAAGGTTGCTGCTCCAAATCCTGTCCTCTTGTCCCACAGGCATCCATAACATGATCCATCCTTGAACAGAAGAGTTTCCATGTGACTGGACTGATGTCTTGACAACACTTCTATGAAGCTCACCCCTTGGTGTTTCAAGTGATTGTGTGGGTGATGCAATGTTTGACCTGATGTTCACAGCAACGTCTACTGGAAAATTCTCACATAGACATAGAAAACAGGAATTCAAGAAGAACCATCACTATACAATCTGTGTCTGTATGAAGAAATGTTGAATTACACATGTGTCAATGTGGAACCACACTCAAGGCTAGAGTAGCCCCCATAAATGGGAAGGCATGACCCACATCACAGGAGTCCACTACATGATTGCCAGTGAGTGAAGTCTGTGATGTATTCATGCAAACAGATGATGGCAGTGATACACTAATGTGTGTTGGGAGTGATGAAGAGGTGATACAGGGGGCATACTTCCACAGTGATTTCATGTCCACGGTTTCTGTGTTGCTCAATATAATCAATGTTCTGCAATTGCTTTAGTTTGACATATCTCAGTACATGGGCTACATCAACAAACAACCAGACTAAGTGGACAAGTGTTATCACTGGTGAAGTGTGTGACAACCTTAGGAAAACAACAACTCAACTTACTGGAGAACCCAATGCTCACCCCAGGATTTCAATGTGTGTGCTACACATTGAAATCCTAGGGTGAACATTGGGTTTCCCAGTAAGTTAGGCTGTGATTCACACTCTTAGTGTGAAATTGACTTACTGGAGAACCCAATGCTTACCCCAGGATTTCAATGTGTGTGCTACACATTGAAAACCTAGGGTGAGCATTGGGTTCCCCAGTAAGTTAGTTGCACAATAAGAGTTTGAATCAAAGACTATTTTGATGCATGTTCCATCTGTCCTGCTTGTTATTTATTTGCTAAGTCAAATAGCTGTTTGTTTGGTTAACCCCTTAAACACAACAATTAATGCAGGCAAATTTTCAGTGTTGCACCAGTTGTTGTGCTAAGGGGTATTTTTGTTCAAATTCAACCCACATCATGGCCATATAACACTGTCATGTTATATGGCTCCAGTGATGGATTGCCAGTTCAATTTGTACAACGGTGTGTGTGTGAACCCATGTTGTAACATCCCACAAATATGTTACCTAGGCAGAAGCTGTGTTCACTGCATTGCTTGGCAATGCATTGGAGACAACTCTGCCACCCAGTCTATCACTAAATACAAAGCATATCAGACAGGATTCAAAAGCACAATGTTCTTTTCATTAAGGAGGAAGATAACAAGTTGGGCATTTTATTTTTTTTGGGGGGGACTTTCGACTGGGTGCCAGAGGTGGATGCCCTGGCTGATTGCCAGGTCACCCTTTGCACCCTAGGTGTGGCTTCAGGGGTCACACTGGATGGAGTGGGGGGTGCAGTGGACCCCTCTGTGGAATGCAGCTCTCTCTCTACATGCAGGTTCTCCCTGTGGTTGTGGTCTCTCATCTCCTCCAGCATCTGCCCAAACATGTCCATCATCCCTGTGTGGTACTGATGGAGATGTGTGTTGATCCTTGTCACCTCCAACTCCAGGGCATGGATTCTTGCATCCATCCTGGAGGTGTTCCTCTGGGATTCCCTCTGGCTCCTTGAGATTTTCTGGTCTGTATTGCGGCATGCCCGGAGTAGCCTCCTCTGTAGGGCCATGCACTCCACCTCCATCTCCGTGGGACATGCAGTGCTGGAGGTGGATGTGCCCGATGACTGCTGGTGGGGTTCCTGCTGCATCTGAGCCCTCTGCTGCTGTGGCGGCTGCTGCTGAGTCCTCTGCTGCTGCTGTGTCCTCAGCTGCTGCTGTGAGACTTTTTGAATAAAACACCGTTCAGCAGTGGGAATACCTTAGTTTTACTCAGGGGCTAAATCCTACAAATTATATTTTTTCTTTCACATTTTCAGTATTACTATCCCTTTAACGGGAAAGCAATGGTTAATTTAACCTTGATGTAATATTGTAGGCATTGTAAAAAGATGTGGATCGATGTTAGTCTTATCCCTCAAACCCTTATGGTTACACAGATTTTGCTCTATATAACAGCTGGAGATATGTCATTTGTCCACACAGAAGCTCTTCAGCAGAGCCAAAATTGCCCCATTTAGAGACAAATACTTCATTGGAATGGTCCACAGAGTGTGCTTGCAAACCAGGCACACTTTGTAGATCATTCCAAAGAAGTATTTATCTCTAAATGGGGCAATTTTGGCTCTGTTGAAGAGCCTCCGTGTGTCCACATAGAGCAGTAACCATGAGGGTTTGAGGGATAGGACTAATATCGATCCACGTCTTTTTACAATGGCTACAATATTACATCAAGGTGAAATTAACCATTGCTATCCCTTTAAAGATACACAGAAGGAGAAATGGTCTGATATGTATTGGATATGGACCTTTCATATGGATACAAATATATCCTTACAAGATATGTAGCCAGACATCAGTTCAGTATGTTTGATTGCCTTACTGGCTATATATGTGTACCCATCAAAAACTAACTTCTATTGATATCATAAATATAAACATACCTCGTATATCCCATCTAAGAAGGGTGGGCTATACTAGGTATGTGTATTTTGATGATATCAATAAAAGTTAGTTTCTGATGGGTGCACATATATGGGCAGTAAGGCAATCACACATAGTGAACTGATCTCTGGGTTCACATACTGTTGGGACATATTTGGACACATTTGAAAGGTACATATCCACATAAATTTCTGATCGGTTTTCATTGTGTACATATCTTTTTTTTTTAACAGATCTGCAGTAGGAGTCAAGTGCTATTCAATCCTATCTTATTAGTTGATCCCGTACAATGCACAATTTTGCATTATTTTACAGATGACTCTATGGTTGTCATGATGATATCCTATGCATTGCATTGTGATACATGGAATACCACCCTGGCAATCACAGAGTGATGAACTGGATAGGATCCTGTCCATGAGGTGTGTTCCAGTTGAATCCTGAAGGGCAGCAATCAAGCCAGTAGTGAAGGATATCTTTGTTTGAGGCCTGTTTTTTTCTGGATGAGCCCATCCATCCTTCAGAGTGAGGCAACCGTACTTAATCCGAGATATCCATCATTCATGGCCTGTTGGTGACCAAACTACAATGATTCATAATTGGTTCCCATGTGTATCCTGCAAATAGTGGCTGGTGTAACATCCATCCATGGCATCAGCACCCCTGAGCATCCATGTGGAATCAAATGTGAGATATATAATTTCAAGTTCGAGTGAATGATTTCAGACACAACACCAAGGCCTACTTTTTCACCTTTAATTCTGGGAAATTATTTTTGGCCTGTGTGTTGCACATACAACCAGTTATTCTCACTGATCCATCCTTTTTGTGATTCGGTAAGCGGTGATGAAGACCTGATGAATTTAACATGATGCTGACTTCTCCAGTGAACTCATTTCCCCAATTCCAATGTTTTCCATGGAGTCTATACAATGGTACCTTAGCAACTTGATTCTTGTTATTGAATATTCTCCATGGACTAACACTGGGATTGGTGAAGTGAGGGTATGTAAGGGTTAATTTCTCTCCACCATCTCTTTGTCACCGCTGTCCCCTGTGTAGCCTGTGATCATTACCCTATTGACTTGTTTGTTGTATGGTTAACCCATTGAGTACCAGAGGGGTTGCCACAGCATTGTTGAGTGATACCTTGATAATCTCTGTAACACTCAAGGGGTTATGTGCTGGTTTCCTGTGGGTACATGGGTGACATTGTGTTGGAGCAGATATGATGTTTAACATACAACACCTTTATAAGCATGATTCGTGTGTATTGTGTGAGATCAGCACAGCAACATGAGGGTTAACCAGGGAGTTGGACAAGTTCGGACCTTGTTGAACCTTGACTTTTGTCCTTGTCTGTTGTCCTGTTTTAACCCTCAGGGTGCTGTATTGGTGCAGTTGTGTGGATGAATGATGGGCATGTGTTGAGGTGTGACTTTGTAATGGTTTTTGTTGGTTGATGTGGTGTGTGGTTATGTGATGAGGCACTTACCGGTAGTGTGGAAGCTCCTCACATCCTCCGTGTCCAATCCTCCAGGGACCCCCTCGATGAGTGCAGGGAACATATTCTGCTGCACCATCTCATCCCATCCACAGAATGTAATCGGGACAGGTGGGCCACCTCCGATGCCTCGGGCGTACTTGGTGATGTCAGCCAACTTATTCTTCACCACCCTCCGGCAGTTGCCCCATCGCTTCTTTATGGACTCCACATCCCGTCTGCATGTGGCCACCACGTTGACCTGGCTGCAGATCTGGTTCCAGATGACCTTCCTCCTTGCTGACAGGCCAGGGACCTTCTCCCTCGGGTGGAGGACACTCTCTCTCTCGAGAACAGCCTCCACTAGAGCCATGTTTTCCTCCTCGGTATATCGGGGATCCCTGATCCTGTGCCCCTCAGCTCTGGCATGTGAGGAGTCAGAACCAGAGTGTTCTGCCTGCTCTGCCCCTGCCTGTGTGTGGTGGTCCCCAAGAACTACCCCTCATCCCACTTCAGGTTCTGTCCCTGGCCTCCGTGTGCCTGCTCTTCTGGGCCTGGTCCACCTCCGCCCTGCGGATCTCCCTCTTCCACCCCTACTCTCAACAGGGATGTCCTGCTCTCCTTCCTCCTCCTCCACTACTCTCCCCATTCCACTCTCCTGTCCTCCTCTCCTGTCCATCATTCACCCACTCACACCTAGGCACTCCCACAGGCCCTCAAAGACGCACTCAATCCCACTCACTCTCTGTCACACTCTTTCACTCACAGATTCACACTGTCAAAAAAAAGTTGAAAAAATGTGTAAGGTGTTGTAAAAAAAAAAAGACTTTGTGTATGTATGTGTATGTGTTTATGTTTGTATGGATGTATGTAATATGTGCAAAAGTGTGATATGTGTATATTTAGTGCAATGCTCTTCTCTCTCCAAACTCCAAAAAATGCCCTCTACCTCCAATGTAAGCTCCTCTCTCCCTCGCTCTGAATGCTATCCTCCGCTCCTGGGTCCTGTGATCTAGCTCACCAAAACTCGAAACACAGACAAGGTGTGATCATTATTTTGGGGTATATATAGGTGTATTTGGACATTTTTACTACTTTGGGGCCTTGGGATTGGCTATAGGTTTGAATTTTGTTTGTGCATCTATTAGAGTTGCTAGACAACGCGAGCTGTAATGTTACATTTTGACTTAAGATGTGTTTTAATGGGTGTTTGGGAAGCACGGAAATGCGAAAAAAGATGCAACGCATGTCTTTGTGTTAGGTGTTTTTGTTGTGCCTACGCTCTTTAGCTATTCTTGTACACTTACTTTTAAATATGCCGTAAATCATGTGTTATTTGCAGCCAATGTGCCTTTTATACTTAGCGGTTGGTTTAACGTGAACCTTTAAATCTAGCCCTCAGCCTGCTAAACATTTTTTAAGGCATATGTTGCTGTAGGGCTCACAACTTTGAATTTTAGCTAGTTATTTCACCACTTCAGCCCTCAGAAGAAGTAATATTGTGGCAGGAAATCTTGCAGTCATAGAAAACATAGGCGAAAAATGTTACAGTTCTTTTGGGAAATATATTAGCAATGGTGAAAAGGTAGAAATTTTATGCATTTTCTATGGACAGGAATTTGCATGACAAAAGCGGGAAATTGTTTTTCCTGCAAAAATTCCCATGTGTAATTTGTATGACTTTTTGCCTATCCCTGCTGGTGGGGGTTGCCTCACATCTTTTTTGTGGGATTTTTTGGACATGTATACAATATCATTTTAGTCTCTTGGATTTGTTGGGGGTCGGGTGGGAGTTTTCAACCTCATTTTCTTCAATGTCTCTGTGTCTCAAGAAGGATTTGTTGATACTTAGTGCAATCTATTATTCTCTCTACTTGTATTTCCTGTGCCACTGCCTGACACACAACCCCCATACATAATAGATCTACCCCCACCCTCAGGCATAACAGTTGGCAAGGTGTTCTTTTCTTCAAAAGCTTCTCCATTTTTTCCAAGCTTACTTTTGGTGATTGTAGTCAAAGAGTTCAATTTTAAATTCATCAGAGTAATTTGTAGCATACTTCAGATGTTGACGTTTGTTATGAGATTGCAGGTAACATTCATGATGATTCTTCAATGCAGATCATAATTGGGTAAGCAATCCTGCACAGCAGACTGGTGCACAACTTCTCCCATGACCAGCCAAATTTCCTGTAGGTCCTATGCAGTGGTAAAGGGGTTTTGTTTTGCATTCTTGATTGGCCTACAAGCAGTTATATTAGACATTTTTCTTGGTCTTCCATAGGGATGGGTGAAAATTTCCACCTCAAACTGAAATTGGCAAAAAATGGCACTTTCTGCATGATGAAAAATTTCCTGTGAAAAATGCTGATTTTCCACTTTTTACGCCTAGCTCATTCCATTGAAATCAATGGGAACATTGAAGCTGCACACATAACAAAAATTGTATTTAATTTCCCAAAGGCATAGTATAAAAGGGGCATGAGGGTGCTTGTGTTGGTGGGGTGTGGGGAAAGAATCAGTTGAACAGGGGATGATTTTTTGGGTGGGGGTTGTTTACTGGGATTGGGGGGCACTTAATAAATAAATACTAAATAAAATTAAAAAACAGCCCATAAGACATGGTATAAAAGGGGTCTGTGGAATGAATCAGTTGAACAGGGAATTTGTTTTGGAGGGTTTCTTGACTGGTATTGGGGGGACAGTTAATAAAAAAGAAATAAATAAAATAGGACATTTGTATTTAAAGTGATAGAGATAGGAACCCCCTGACATAAGATGCCACAGGGGTGGACTGATAATTGATTTGATAGAGTATTTTGTAGAGAATGATTTGTTAGATTTGTTGTTAGAGGCCTATGTAGGACTTAGACTTATTAGAGGCCCAAGCCCTGAAGAAACATTGATTTGTAGGATTTAAGCTTGTTTGGCACAAGCCCTAAGGAAACAGTGATTTGTAGGACTTGGGCTTGTTAGAAACAAACCCCCCAAATATTGTTTATTTTTTTGTAGGACTATGTTTTTTATTTTTATTTTTTTATTCAAAGCACAAACCCTGAGAAAAAAATAAAAATGTGCTACTAGCCTAGTGCCAGCAGGTCATGTTGGCTAGTGGCCACTGGCCATTGTCAAATGTCCTCCTAAGTCCATAATTGTGGAATTTTCAACTGCTGTTTTTACTGCTGCTGATGAGTTGTTTAACCCCTTAACGACCAGTGACGTGGCAGGACCGTCACGCTTGTCCGGCACTTAAGGACCAGTGACGGTCCTGACACGTCACGTACTTTTACTCATCGCGCTCCTGTAGGAGCGCGGTGAGTAATACCGGGCACTGAAGTTGATCGCTCCAAGACCGGATCGATCTCTTCCAGTGCCCCGTTTGGCGTGCCGCCCCACGTGATCAGTCACGTGGGACGGCACGTCAAAGTTTCCTATGCGGTCCTTAAGGGATGGCATGCCCCGGGACCGCTGGTCCTTAAGGGGTTAAGCAGCAGGATGATTAGGCAGCTGAAAGGGGATGGGATCAACAATAACAGTAGCATGGGTGATGGATGATGAAGGTTCCACTTGCCACAACTAGTTCCAGTGATGCATCTGAGGCAGTAGCAGCACAATAAGTAGCCCCCAGTCTATGTGGAGAAAAGAAGAAGTTGGCCATTAATTCTTCTCCACCTGCCACTCCTCCAAAATCATGGATTCGTTGTTATTCAAATATCTTTTTTCCCTTGAGAGCAGGAATTGTGGCTCTCATCAGCAACTGCAATGTGCATAATATGTGTGTGTGTGGTAAATAACACCTGGAGGACCAACTGTATCCAAACACCATGACACCAGAACCCACATACTGCCGCTGTCACTATACCTCTTGTCAAGACCCCGCTAAGGACACATGAAAACTTGCTGACAGTTTAATAATAATGATGAACCCTCCCTGCCAGCATCTCAGCATATTCTGCAGGATGGAATCTCCTCAGATGCCGCTTGATGCACTGCTTGCGATTCTCCTCCACCACACTGGCATGTGTGGTCAGTGCACCACACAGTGTGCAATGGGTAGAGACGAACTACCATATTCTAACATGAACAGAGTGGCTATCATTTGGCGGGGGAGGTAACGATGAACAATGTGGATTGGCAGAAGATATAGTTACCCTTGAAGGTGATGGCGAGCTAGTTGTTTCACTCGTCATAGAACTTCCAGTCTCTGGATGGGTTTCTCTGTTCTTCCTCCTCTTTGATCTCTGCCTCACCTCTTGTTGCCTTTAGGGAGTCAGGGGGTACAGCAAAAACAGTGACTGAGTTCTTTGGTGGGTGTTTGCCTTTAAAATGTTTCACATCAATTTCATCGCGTCTGTGTTTCACGTGTGTTATCAGGCTGGTTGTGCCAAGGTGTGTTCCTATGACGGTCCCCGTGATCCTTTTCTGTCACTCTCAGTTGTGCTGCTGCCTGATTGGTTGAGCTGGTGACCTGTTTTATTCTGGCCATTGGCACCTGTCAGGTGCCCTTTTCGTGGTGTTTCTGAGCCAGTATTGCTGTTGCTGTGTTCCAGTGTTCCTGATCTCCTGTGTACCGACTTGGCCTGTACCGACTATGCTCCTGTGTTCTTGTTCCATGATCCGACCCGGCCTGGCTGACTTCCTGCTTGTTGCTGATCTGGCTTGTCTGCGAATCTCCTCTGTGATCTGACCAGGCCTGGCTGACTTCCTGCTTGTTGCTGATCTGGCTTGTCTGCGAATCTTCTCCGTGATCCGATCTGGCCTGGCTGACATTCCTGCTCATTTGTTGATCCGGCTTGTCTACGAATCTCCTACGTGTCCTGACCCTGCCTGGCCAACTACTTGCTCCTGGACTTGTTCCGGATTCTGCCGCTCCAGTCTACAGCTCCTGTTGCCGCCTTGGTGACATTCTGATCGCTGCAGTGTGTGATCTGAGCCTCCTGTATTTCCTGGGTTAACCATTGCTGAGCCGTGTTTCCTGAGCTGAGCCTTCCATATTCATTGTATTGTGAAGTATAGCTGAGTCTATTGACACTTGCTGTGCCGTGTCTCTACTGTGAGCCTTGATCACTTGTGTTGCTTCCTTCTACCTCACTTTAACCATTGCTAAGCCTTAGCCAGATACTCTGCTTCTGCGAGCCGGCCGTGTTGTGGGCCTCGGTAGTTGGCGGCTCTTTACACCTGCAGAGCAGTAGTTCTCATTACGCCCGTGGGCTATTGGAAAGCAGTGTAGCAACCGGTGGTCTCCGTTACGCCTGTGGGGCTTTTGGCTCAAGCGATTCCACTACTGTTGGTCTCCGGTAGACGCCCGTGGGGGCTATTGACTCCAGCTATTAAGGTACTGTTGGTCTCTGTTACGGCCGTGGGGGCTATTAACTCAAGCTATCACGATACTGTTGGTTCCCGTTACGCCCGTGGGGGCTACCAAACAATTACACTGCAGCTTCAGTCTCAAGTTGCAGCTCTTATCTACAGCGTTACACATTGAATGGACTTAGGTGTTATATGACCTAGCACCTACTACAGTCTTGTTCACCAAGGGTGTGCCTAACACCACATTTGAGACTGATTACCCTTGTAATTAACCATTTGTCTTCAGTCACCGTTTTGCCTGCTCCATATCTGTACTAGAGATATATTCCCTGTTCTGTACCTGGCATTGCAGTCCATATTCTGCTATTTTCAGTACTACCCCTAGGGGGCAAGCTTGTTATTGTTTTTTTGCTCTAATAAAATTGTATTTTATTCTAACCCTCTGTCTGAGTGTCTGAAAACCGTAACAGTTCCCTCCTTTCCTCTTCTCACTGACTTGTCACAAATTGTGCACAGTGCTGTTGGTGATGAGTGCACTGTGCCTGCCCCAACAGAAAAATAGTCCTACATCCATAACTTCAGGGGCAAGGAAAGGTGGAGAAGAATGGCCTCTTTCTTCTTGTCCTCCACATTCCCCTTCACTTTCTGTGGCAGTAGATAATGTTGCTGCTGTTGCTGCTACTACCTCAGATTCAGCACTACAACTAGGAACAGGAGTATTGCTGTAGCTTGCAAGTGGAACCTGTCCTAGTCCCACATCACTTGTTGACCCCATTCCCAGTGTGTCCATGGTGGTCTGTGGCACACTAGCCTGCTCCTCATCATCCTGCTGCCCTTGCACCTCAGCATCAGAAGGAATTAGAGCAGTTGCAAATTCCTCAAATTCCAAAATGTCATTGCTAGCAGCAGTGTTGACATCCATTCTCATCCCTGTCTCCCATTCCTTCTCAGTTTCTGCTAAAAAGGCCATCAATGTCTCTTACACCCCATTTTCTCTGCCATCATCATCATCACCACCACCACCGCCATTAGTCCTACGTGTTGCTGCTGCTGCTGCTCTGTTACTGATATCTCACTGCTGCTTGGAGGAGGTGACGACAAGAAATGTGATAGAGGGTCCCCTAATGTCACACTTGCCATTTATTGGTGTGGGCTCGCTTGACCGCTAGTCTGGATGCTCTCCAATGTTTCCCCTACCACTTTGGCTGCTTCCCCATTACTTCTACTACTGCTAACACCAACCACATCAAGTTCAGTCATAGAATCTTCGTCCTCAGTCTCACAATCACTGGTAGTATGAGGATTTTGTTGTTGATTACACTCCTAGCCTACACTCCTAACACTAACTAGCCACTGGACCTTAATAGTAGTAGTACTTGCACTGGCGGGACTACTTAAGGATGGCAAGTGTGACTTGGGTCCCTTGCTGTCACACATGGTATCATTTTCTCCTCCCCCCTCCTGAGTAGTACAAGACACACTAGCAGCAGGTTCAGCACTGGTGGCAGCAGGGGCAGCACGTCTGGCAGCAGGTACAGCAATGGTGGTTGGAGGTACAGCACTAGGGCAGCAGGGGCAGTACATCTGGCAGCAGGTACAGCAATGGTGGCTGCAGGTACATCGCTAGTGGCAGCAGGGGCAGCACATCTGGCAGCAGGTACAGCAATGGTGGCTACAGGTACAGCAAAGGTGGCATTGGCAGAAGGGGCAACACGTCTTGCAGGAGGCACAGGCAGCTGACCTGTCCTGCTCTCTCTAATACTACCCTTTTCTCCCTCCATTCCAATTCCCTTTTCTCCCTACCTTCCCATGAAATTCCCCAAGATCCCTTGGTGTGATTTAGGGGGACTGGATAGTATTGGTTCAGTACTGCTAGTCACTTCCTCCTCTTCCTCAGACTCAGTGGACACATAATAAGGGTCATTTCAGTTCCTCCTTTTGCTGCTCGTAGTGATAGCAGTCACTATGAGCCTCTCCTGCCTCAGTTTTCACAATAAATAACAGCAGAACAGCACAGCATGTTTACCTTGCTCTGTAGATGCTTCTATTGTGTCTAACTTCTGCAACTATGTCATGTTTTTATAGCGAAAAAGCAAAAACAACGTAAATCTATGGGTGGAAACTTTCTAGCCGCTAAAAAATTGGTGGGGAATTTTGGCCAGTAGGTGGAAAATGCGGATAATAACATGGTTTTTGTGGAATTTCTCGCAGGAACACTGCAACAACTTTCACCCATTCCTAGTCTTCCAGACCCTATCCTGACTTTAAAGGGACAGTAGTGACCCAGAAAAAATATTTATCAATTTGTAGTGCTTAAAAAGTTGAACTGAATGCAAAAAAAAAACCTATCTCTCAAACCACTATGGTTTGAGAGATATTCACATTGAAAGTTTGACATTTCCTACTGCTGACAGCAGCAGATCCGTGTAGGCCAACACAGTGAGGCTCTTCAGCAGAGCCGCAATCGCGCTATTTAAAACAAATTACTTCATTGGAATGGTCTACAAAGTGTGCTTGCAAACCAGGCACACTTTGTAGACCTCTCAAATTAAGCCATTCTTTTTAAATAATGCGATTCCGGCTCTGCTGCAGAGCCCTAGTTGGTCCCCAGACAGGATTCCCCTGCAGTCAGCACAGCACTGACATCAGGGAAGGAAGGAGGGGGGAACTTTGACAGTGAATATCTCTCAAACCATAGTTTGAGATATAGTGTTTTTGCATTTAGTTCAACTTTTTAAGCACTACAAAATGATAAATATTTTTTCTGGTACATTACTGTCCCTTTAACAGTTCCCCTTAACTTGCATTCTTGATATTTTGCACAGTGGAAATTGCAAAAAGGAAGCATTTAGTTACCTTTTTACAGCCTTTCCCTGCTTTGAATAGATCATCTTTATCCTATAATCCTCAGTAAGCTGGATAGAGAAGCCCATAATTGTTGCGTGTAGATCAAAAATATATGATCGTTAATCACCGAAACAGTGTGAACACGCCAAACTCATAAATTAATAACAAATTAAAAACAAAGCAAATGGATGATGGGCATGCAATGTCCTTGATGCAAGAAGGAGTACCCGTGGGAAGATTACTAGTGGACAGAAGATTACAAGTGGAGTGAGTCCAACAATGTAGATCATAAATATATGATAATCAATCACCAAAACTATCTGAACACTGAAAACTTACAAATTAAAGAGAAAGCAAATGGTTGATTGATAAGCAATATCCATGATGCAAGAAGGAGAACCTGAGTGAGTTACAAGAAGGGGTAAGGCAATTTTTTTTAACCACAATTGCACTCAGTGTCTCCTGTCTCTTTTACTCAATAAGGAATGTGCAACAATTAGTGATAATACCAGCAATTCAAGTCCCCTGCATGTATATATTCGGCTATGAGCCATTATACTTACATGATTTCATCTATACTTAAACAATATAATTCTAATTCTGAGAGAATCAAGGGTCAACTGTACAACACAAGAAAATAGTTATATTTGACTATTGGATTTATTTGTCTGATGAATCTACTGACTACTTTTGTGACTAATAGCATTCATTCTATCTACATTTAAATTATCTTCAATTATCACGATTACCACTAGTTGCAATATTGGATTTTCTATTTGAAGACTATATTCATTTTTACTCCTTCACCGTTGTGAGAAGACACAATTCTTTGAATTCATTTTATCATAAATTCAATCCATATCATTATCTATTTTATATTTTTTTGCATGTGCCGTATCACTTGGGAATACAAGTTTGTGATTCATTTTATATTTTATATGTTCTTTTTTTAAAAATGTATCATTTTTCATGACCAAATATATAGTTTGTCGGCTTTGGAGTTCCAGTCCGTCTCAACGGGGAGTTGCTAGACAACAACAACGACGTTCTCATGTTCCTCTGCATCGGGTCGTCGTGACGCCAGCCGCCTCCCATATATAAGGCAGTGAGGCAGCTGGTTCGGTGCTCGGTTGTTCGAGTCTCTCCGTGCTTTATGCTTCCTCTTTTCCTCTCAGTGTTCCATACCTCTCTCCTGGATTACTTCAGCCTCTCCTGTGTATCAGACCTCTTGGCTTGTATCTGACCCTGCACCTAGAGCTGCTTGCCCCAACCTTTTGGCTTGGAACTGACCCTGCACCTAGAACTGCCTTCTCTGACCTTTGTGGCTTGGATTTTGGACTCTGCTCCTGGAATTTCCTACCTAGTCCTCTTCTCTGTTCAGCTCCCTGTGGACTCCACGTACCCTTCCTTTATTTGGTGTATATGTGTTTATCGTCTATATATATATATATATATATTTATATATATATTCATATATTGTGTTGGACCTTGCTCTCCTGCTATTGCATCCCACCTACCTGTTGTCTTCTATTTAGAGTATTTCTGGCTTCTTGCACATACTTGTAGTATACTTACTACTAGTGTGGTTTCACTCAGCGTATACTAAACCTAGCCTGTTTGGGGGCTGACATAACTATTTGCAATGCTTTGCGGACCTCTCTGGCACTCAATGGGTTACGGCACATGGTGAGTTGACGCTGTGAGCTTTCTCTTATACTTTGATATTTGTAGATTGAATGTCACACTCTGGTGATCAGTAAGCATGCAACATCAGAATGTCGATCTTTTGATTTGGTCGACATTCTGATGTCACTGTTTTGATTCTTTCAATATTTTTAATTTGCCATATTGATGGTTGCCCAATAGATGGCGACATTTCAATAGGATTCTGGTATTTGGTAGTACTTTTCATTATATTTGAATATCGACTGTCTTGAATAGCCCTTTAAGTGAAGCCATGTAGCATGTGTGGCAAGCCCTTGCATGTCCATCAACCATTTGCTTTGCTTTCGATTTGTGGGATTGAGGTGTTTCCACCATTTTAGCTAGAGTGCAATAAATAACCACATATTTAGCTTTTGGAGAGTGAGCAAAGTATCTCAATACTATATATATATTTCAAAGACTGAGGACTTCCTAAAGAACTACTATTGCTGGGTTATAAGTTGCTATAGGATTAGTATTAGACAGCAGTGATGCTGCATAATGAATAACAGCAGAAGCACTCATATCTAGTTTTGTTGATAAATGGTGTGTTTAGTTTGACTGAGTGTAAGATGAACTTGGAAGCAATTATACTGATGATGACAAATGAGAATATGATGTTTGTGTATTTTTAGGCATGTTTACTTGTCCAGACTTTCCAACTGATCTCTCAAAGAGTTTATAAACAGGCATGCTGCTGTTTTTTAGTGGTGGAAGACTGAGACTTTTCTTTTAACCACTTAAGGACCAGAGGTCCTGGGACATTTCCGTCCCATATGACATCATTGGTCCTTAAGTATTAAGTCACGTAGTCCTTACGGGGTTAAGATACAGCTAATTTTTGGCCCTTTCATCAATGCTCTCAGTCTCTACTTCATCTGTATCTTACAAAGAAGGTCAAGGAGCATGGTGGGATATATTCTAAATCAACATCATTGTCAATAATTAGGTCAGAAGCAGCACCCATTTACTCCCCACTACTTTCATATTCTCCTTAGTGTGATTTATGGAACATTAAGCACTTGCTTTATTGTCTGATGCAGCGGTTCATCTTACTGCTAAACCCTACTCCTCCACTATGGCAACAACACTAGAATGTAACACTCATCGTCTTTAGTGTTAACCCCTTAAGGACTGGCGCACGCACGCGCGTCCGGCACTTGAGGACCAAGGGGCATTTTTTTTTAAATCACTTCTGGTTCAGGGCTTCCGGAGTGGCGTGCAGCCACCCCAGGAGCCTTGAACTTCTTGCCGTGCCAGGAACGTCAATGGTCCGTATGTGCTGGACCACTGTGAGGGTCCTGGCACGGCAATGGTCCTTAAGGTGTTTTAAGGTTTAGTACTACGTTCCTGTTTTACAAACAGCTGAATCACTCAGGAGGAAAATCATCATTCTTTACTGTGCAAGCAATGATAGTAGTGTAATGTTGATGATAACTGTAAAATTAATACACAACAGAGTGATTTTTTTTGTCTGTTATTGTGACTGCCTTTATTATCTATCATTGTCACTCAGTCTGAGCTCAGGTGTCAATACTCCTTAAATGAGACAATTCTAGTTCTACTTATTTCCTGTCTCCCTCTAAAAGAGTATCTAGTACCAACATTTCAGCAGTTTTTCTTTCTCTCCCAGGCACTAATGTGTTAATATTATAGTAAAATTACATGGCAAACTTGTTTGCTTCAGAATTAGCAGATTGAAAATTTCCAAAAAGTATAAAGCAAAGTACCACCAGAGTCCACCACACTGCAGTATATGTTTGTTTCTTTTGTTCTTCTCTGTGTTGATGTAGGAGTTAAGTGTGTAAGTGTCTCTGTCTTTGTGCATTTGTACGTGTGAGAGTCTCTATTAGAATGTCCATCACCATCTTGCTCTAGGGTAACTACAACTTCTGCCAATCCACCTAGTTCATTGTTTCCTCCCCCACCAAATGATAGCCACTCTGTAGTTGTTAGGATGTGGCAGTTCATGTCCACCCATTGCACATTGTGTGGTGCACTGACAACACATGGGAATTTGGTGGAGGAAAATCACAAGCAGAGCATAAAGCAGAATCTGAGGAGATCCCATCCCACAGAATATGCTAAGCAGGAAGGGTTCATTATTACTATTAAACTGTCAGCAAGTCATGTGTCCTTAGTGGGGTGTGGACAAGGTATATAGTGACAGCACCAGTACTTGGTTTCTGGTGTCATAGTGTTTGGATAGAGCTGTGCCAGGTGTTATTTATTTACCACATTGCAGTTGCTGATGAGAGGCACAGTTACTGCTATCAAGGGAAAAATTTATATTCTAGTAACAACACACCCATGATTTTGGAGGATGGGCAGGTAGAGAAGAATTATTGGTCAACTTCTTCTTTTCTCGACATATACCTGAAGTGGTGGGGGCTAGTTATGGTGCTGCTACTGCCTCAGGTGCATCACTGGAGCTAGTCATGGCAAGTGGAACCTTCATCATTCATCACCCATGTTACTGCTGTTGTTGATCACATTTCCTTTGAGCTGCTTAATCATCCTGCTGCTTGAACAACTGATCAGCAGTAGCAGGAAGAACAGCAGTCACAAATTCCTCATCTACATCAGGGAATTTGACAATGGCCACTGGCCACTGGTCAACACGACATGGACATGACCTGCTGGCACTAGGACAGTAGGGATTTTTTTCCCCTTAGGGCTTGTGCGTTAAAAAAACAAAACAAAAAAAAATAGCAACCCATAGGCCTACAAAAAATAAACAATGTTTGGGGGCTTGTTTCTAATAAGCCTATGTCCTACAAATCAATGTTTCCTTAGGATTTGTGCCAAATATGCCTAAGTCTTACAAATCAATGTTACCTTGGGGTTTGTGCCAAACAAATCTAAGTCCTACAAATCAATGTTTCTTTAGGGTTGGGCAAAGTACCAAAAGAGTCCACCACACTGCAGTATATACTTGTCCCTTTTGTTCTTCCCTGTGTATATGTAGGAATTAAGAGTGTGTCTATCTGTGTGTGTTTGTGCATGTGTGAGAGTCTCTATTAGAATGTCCTTGGTGAGATCTGAAGTTATAAAACACCATTAATTAAACACATATAGGAAAATAATCACTCTTACTGGGTCTTGATGAATGAATGATGATATTCTGATGTATCTTGGTCAACAAATGAGTGGAGTGAGAGTCTGTGAGGATAATGATGATATGGAAGTAAATGAATGATGGTGCTGGTCAGAAAAAGTGGTCCTTCCTTGCTATGAAAGTGTTTGATATGGTCATGGAAGATATCAATGTGCAGGAAATGAAATAAGAAAACCATACAAACATACAGAGAATTAAAAATATTGATATTGATATTCTAACTAATTTCAAAAAAGAAATGGCTACCTATCTAGCACAGAACAATATTGAGAATTATGACAGATGGCTTCAAAGCAGATCTGATGTTAATCCAGAAAAATATGTGACTTCCATTTGGAGCCAGGAATGAATTTTTTACCCACTTGGAGCTTAATTAGAAATGGCTTCAATGGATTTGTATTTTTTTATGCCTTATTCTTGAGCAACAGGGGTGATTTAGCAAGGGCTGGACTTGATGGACCATGTTTTTTTCAGCCTCATGAACTATTACTATGTAATCAAAGCTGCATGAACAAAGCTACATTTCCTGGCACTGCTGTGTCTTATTCCCCATAACCCCCAAGGGGCATAAGCATGAAAAACAGAAAACAGAGGTAGCTTAGCTAAGAGTGGTATTTACTGAATGACATAAGAGTAAAATAACTTCATGTATGCAAAAAGCAAATCATGGAAACAAAAATTGTATGCATTACTGGCCTAGTTCCAGCAGACTGCAACTACTAGCGACATGCTGGCATTTGCTACTGATATAAGAATAATAATAATAATAATAATAATAGTCTTCTAAACATTGTGATGATTAGGCTGCTGCATGTTACTGGGTCATCAGTTATGACATTGTCAAGGGTCAGTAGCTGGGTGTCTAAATGTCTGAAACTTAATGTAGCTGGATAGTGGCTCTGAGGAGTGTAGTTCTGGAGTGTTGACAGTGGCACCTATCCCTTGCTGAGGCAAGTGGCAAGTGTCACCTATCCCTTGCTGAGGCCAAGGCCAGGTGCTGAGCTGGCACCCTGACCAGGATGGGAACAGATGCACACAGGCGTTGGTCTCGAACAAAAAACCCAACTACCCAACCCAGCTTGCAGAAATCAAGCACCGCTGTTGCTATAACCCCTGACTCTCCTGAAAGGCAACAAGAGGCGAGGCAGAGATCAAAGAGGAGAATAGAGAAACCCACACAGAGGCTGGAAGTTTGAGGATGAGCAAAACAACTAGCTCGCCATCACCTTCTTGCTCTAGGGTAACTACATCTTCTGCCAATCCACCTCGTTCATCGTTACCTCCCACTCCAAATGATAGCCACTCTGTAGATTTTAGGATGTGGCAGTTCATGTCCACCCGTTGCTCACTGTGTGGTGCATCCCTTCCTACCAATCAATGTTTCTTCAGGTCTTGGGCCTCTAACAACAAATCTTACATATCATCCTCTACAAAATACTCTGTCACATCAAGTATCAGTCTACTCCAGTTGCAGCTTACGTCAGGGGGTCCCTGTCTCTATCACGCAATATACAAATTTCTTATTTATTTTATTTCTTTTTTTATTAACTGTCCCCCAATAGCAGTCAAGAAACCCCCAAAACAAATTCCCTGTTCAACTGACTAATTCGCCAAACAACACAGGCACCCTGCTCAGACTCCTTTTATACCATGTCTTATGGGGTTTTTTAAATTGTATTTTGGATTTAATTTTTATTAACTGTTTCCCATCCCAGTAAACCCCCCCAAAAAAAACATTCCCTTTTCAAGTGATTCTTTCCCCACACTCCACCAACACAGGCACCCTCATGCCCCTTTTATAATATTCCTTTAGGAAATAAAATAACATTTGCTATGTATTGTGTGTAAATTCAATGTTCCCATTGATTTCAATGGAATGAGCTAGGATAAAAAAGTGGAAAAAGGCACTTTTCGTGGAAAATTTTTCACCAAGCGGGAAGTGCCATTATTCGCCAGTTTTGGTTTGAGATGAAAATTTTCGCCCATCCCTAGTAGTTACTTAGTTGCCCTAGGACATGCTTGTACGCCAAGTCTTCTGGTCAAAAAAGGCAACATAATAACTATGTTATCTCTGTGTTGTGATCACTGACGATTATAAGGCCAGACACAAATTTCAGGCAAAGAGTATAGAAAGATCAATTTAATGTCAAAAGAACATATATAAATGAAATTCTGAATCTGTATTTAAGAATAAAAATAAAAGTTGGTACTACCAACTAAAATGATAATGATGCTACATATCCCATATATATTTATTAATAGATGTGTATTAAAATATCTATTGTTATAAAACTAAAAGAGAATCTATACTATTGATTGACTAAAAACTACATCTAATGCTCCTCTGTGGCATTGGGCAAAATGTGTAGGTACTCCATGGCCTAAATTTTATTTGTTATACCTCTCCCATGCTCTCCCAGCCTCTCCCTTAACATGCGTGTGGTCCGCACTATGTACTTCCTTTCGGCACCGCATGTAATAAGATTGACTATATTGGCTTTCTTATTTAATAGTATACATCTGGGAGTCTTTGTAATTACTGAATTGGAGTGCTTTGAGAATCATATGTTAACAATTCAAACAACTAATGTGATTAGAGCAAAAATTACCCACTGCTGCCACAGAATTAAAAATGCTCTTCTTTACAGTAAGATCTTTTGGTTTGCTTGGAGCCACATAATTATGTAGATTCTTATTCCTCTGCATTATACTATATTACTATAGGGATCTGTTTCTTTTGAGTATCCTCTATATTACATTAATTTCTGTTTTTTTGTCTTTAGGTTTTAAAAGTAGAGCTCTATCCAATTGAGCAGCCCTGACCGTTTCACTGCTTTGGTTTGACAGTAGAGTAAGAGGGACTAGGCCTTTTAAATGTAGCAGACTGGGACTGCTTAAGATTCTCCCAAAATACCTACAATGGTGAAGGAGATAGTCAGACAGCAATGACAAGCGTGAAGGAAATCTAACCATGGTTTGAAAAGAATACTACTGGGATCAACTAAACTCTAATAACCCCAGAGATAGAGTAAAGCGGAGCACCACAGAGATTGACTGCTACTAGTATGATTTATACACCACTTGTACCCAAAGGAATATAGGACAAACAAAGTCAATGTAACAGACTGACAAGGAGGAAAATATACTCACCCCTGGCACCTCCGACATGTAGGCCAAGACCAAGCTATTAGTAGAGCACCCCTGAACTCTAAGAGATGGGACAGCTGAGAGATGTGGCACACCCAGCTTCAGCTTGCCCTGCAACAGAATCACACTGTCAAGCTGAGTTGGCCAGGAGCTGCCTAGGGAGATGTGGAGCCCATGTCGAAGGTAACTATAGGGTTGTATGTAAGAGAATACAATAATAGCTACTGTCGCCTGGGTCAAAGGAAACATAGATACACAGGTAATAAAGTGAGTACAATAAATTCCTCCCAGCCTCTGAGGCCCAAGATACAAATGTACCTGATGGTGTGGATGGATTCAAGTAGATGAATAGTGAAAACAAGCCGATGTCACTGGGAGCGTATGGGGTATAAGATATAAGCAGAATCTGTAGTCAGTAAACATAAGTCAGGGAGAAAACAACCAAGAGGACAAGCCAAATACACAAGCCAAGGTCGAAGATACAAATAAAGTCGGGTCAATCCACAAACAGACTCGAATAATCGGGCCAGGAGGTTACAGAGGCAAAAGGGTATAAAGTCTAGCTGACCAATAGTATCCCAGGAGGAGGAGGAAGTGAATCAAGGGGTAACAGACCAAAATAGGTGCAAATGGAAAAAAAAGACAGCGACAGGCCAGAAGGGTGAAGAGGAGAATCCTGACAAAGGCCGACCAAAATAGGTGTCAATGGTAAAACCAAACAGACAAGCCAGATGAGTGAACAGGAGAATCCTGACAAACATGAGACAGGTGGTGTAATGATTATGGTTCCACTTGAGAGCAGGAAGAAACTTTGCAGCTAACACCAGCAAAAGCAATGTGCACAATGTATGTGTTGAAATGTTGGGATATAGGGGATGGACTGGGAAGAATTACACTTTGTACATCTGCTCTCATACTAAGCAACTGCACAGTTCCTTCCAGTTGCTGATGATAATTGCACAGTTCCTTCCTGCTCCCAAGGGAAATAATAGTATTTCAACATAACCATAATTTTAGAGGGGTGCAGGAGAAGAAGCATAACTGGCCAGCTTCTTCTAACCAGATGTGCCTGGAGTTGTGGGAGCTTGTTGTTCTGCTGCTGCACTAGGTCTAGTGGCAAATGGAACATAATCATACTGCCACCTATCTCATGTCACTCCTGATGATCCCAGTACCATTCATTAACCTAATCCTCCTGTTCCTTAGACAACCCAGCAGTAAGAATTACACATTACAAATGCCAGAATGTAACTAGTGGGTACAATCTAGCACTGCTTGCACTAAGCCAGTAATGAATACAGATTGTTTTAGGATTTATTTTTTGCAAGCATGAAAACTGCAAACAATTTTTTCAGGCCATGTTTTCCACGTCTGGAACTACATTCACAAATGTATTTCAGACCTTGCTTTTTCTAAGTCGGAAGCCTGCAAACAATTTTTGTCAGGGCTTGTCATGTTGTAAGCCCACAAGTTTTTTCAAGCTTAGTCTGGATGTAATATTTTGAAGGTTTTACTTTTAAATGCTTTTCTTTCTGTAAGCCTTCTGCTATGCTAACCAATATTTTCAAATAGATGAATAAAAAATATAGAATTAGCTGTTGTCCCAACGGTGGTAGATGGTGGCAACTGTTCAAATTCCTCCTTTTCCATCTCCTTCTAAGTGCTGCTGTTAATAGTAAATGTTTTTGTCCACTTCTACTATATAATACTCATATGGTATTCAATGCTGGTTCACTTTTAGAAATGTAAGGCTTCCAACACTGCTGCTTGATGGCTGTGTCCTATGGTCATTAACTATGTAACCAGCTGCACTGAAAACACTCTCAGGCAGCACCCTTACTGGTGATCAACTAATGGTTTCCACCGTAATACATGGCAACATACACTGTTTTGTTTGTCAGTCATCAATGGGGTAATTCAACTTAGAACATGGTTATCCTGCACAAATGCTCTAACAACCTCAAATACAGTGGGACCACTCCTGTGAGTTAAACAGTGTTAGTGCGTATCAGTTACCAAACAGTACTTTGGAAGCAAGTCCCAAAGAGATTTGCCACCACCACCTCCACATATGTTACATTACTTCCATGAGACACATGAATTGCTTTCTTTGATGTGAAGTTTTTTACTCCTTTCTAAGAACTCAGTAACTGTGTGTTGATAGTACATAGGAGAAGAACTGTGTAACTCTGTTGCTTTAACAACATGACTTGTGGAGGTGGAGATGGTGAGAGTGCAGGCAGCATGTGTGAGCACTCAATAACTCTTGTCATATCCTACAACAAACTCATACTCACTTCTCTGTGATTTGTATTTGAAAGACAGCAGAAGGAACCACTGGTGTTATTGCAAATAAAGAAATTATTGCAACACTCCCAGACATGTCCATAGCAATACTATTATGTGTCCCAGAGTTCCAGGAATGTTTAGGACCTTTGACATATTGATGGTGTGTCTCTATCAGACCTGTGGTTGTGCTTCAAGTGGAATCTCAATGATGATATGCTTAGGTGTGATCCTGCTTTCCCCCTGCTCACATGCTTTTTACACCGACAACAGATAAGATGTTTTGTCCTGTCAGACTTTTTTAAGGGTAGAAGCAGATGCAAGTCAAGTGTTACCTAAAAATATGGTTCACAATGCAATACAAAAATGATACCTTAACCCCTTAGGGTCCGACGATCCCGCGGTGTCTGGTCCTTTAAGGACCAGATAGACACGTTCGATGTGCCGACCTAGGTGACTGATCACGTGGGGCGGCACATCGAAAGGAGGACTGAAAGAGATCACTCCGGTCTTGGAGCGATCAATTTCAGTCCACGGTATTACTCACCGGTGAGTCAAGTACGTGACGTACCAGGACCGTCACTGGTCCTTAAGTGCCAGACCAGCGTGATGGTCCGGGTACGTCACAGGACACGAAGGGGTTAATTAAAAAAATAAATAAAATAATAAATAAATAAATGAAAATAAGTCTGTTGTAAAACTAAACTGATTTTACCAATGTTATGCCGTGTTGTCTAGTACAAATACATTTGTTTGTCATTATAACATCCTTTTAAGCAGAGTAATACATAATGTTAACAGTAGAGAGCGGTATAAGACAAGTTAAAACTTCTCAGGAAATAAACTCACTGAGGGTAGTGAAGGAAGGAAGGACAAGTGTGAAATTCTGGGGCAAGTCACCTACACCATAGGGAAAAATTAAATGTCTTTCAGGTGTCCACTTCTTTTGATTGTTTTTTTAACCCCTTGAATGCTAGAGGGGAAAATTATACCCAGTTAAAATCCCCAAGGAAACCAGTGGAGATTATTACTTGTTTCCTGTTCAGTAGATGGTTTGCGGGTGGATACCAGCAACTTTCAGTGGGCCTGGCATCTTAACCCTTTAAGAACCAGCTGGTGGTAAAATATATTATTTCCAGTGGTGGGTCTACCATAGGAGACAATGGGATTAATTCCCCTTTCTATGCCTTTCTACCTCCTTCATCCTCACTGTTTAAAAATATAACCACCCCTTCCGCTCTGTAGGTTCAGGCACAGAATGAACAAGTCTAACAACCCAGTGGGTGCCTGAGATCCATCCCCCAGTGAAACATTTTATTTCTTGCCTATTAACCCTTTGGGTACCAGAGGGGTAGGAAACATGCTAAGCAATGTTCTCCTACCTCTTTGGTACTCACAGAGTTAAGTGTTGTATATCAGACAGATTTGTGGACTAAATGGCAGTCCCTGAGGTGGATGTGGATGGGGTTAGTATGTTGTGTATATGCAATATATGTGACATACTAAGGGGGGGGGGTGTCAAAGGGGGGCATTGTGTAGTGCTTGGTGTACTACTTTTCTTTATTGTAACCCTTTGAATGCCACAGGAGTGAGCAGTGCACATCCCTATGGCATTCAAAGCTGTCCATGGTGCTGAAAGCCATCTCTGTGTTCCCCTACTGGCTGGGTAGGGAAGCACAGAGAATGCTGTTCAGAACTGGCGAGGTGGTTTTGGATTTTGTGACTGAACTTTCTACTATGGAGTGCTGTGATTGGCTGTGGTGCTAGGTAACATTTTTATTGTGTGTTTTTAGGGAAGATTTTGTAAGCAACGCAGGTTTACGGTTAACGTGTATTTTGTTGGTCATCGCTCGTTAGCCTTTCTGGGTAACGAAGATTTGAATCTCACGTTACCCGGCTTGCTTAACTCGCGAAGGCAGTTTTTTTCTTCACGTTGGTTTTAACGCCAACATTTGGATCGAGCCCTTGGTCCTGGATCGAGGGCCCGCCACTGATAAGGGAAATGCCAGGCAGAGTAGAGACCCCCGTAGTACGGTGGGAGCCCCACCTGACTTGGGGGACCCTAGAACATGTGAGCTCATCTGTGGGCTGTGGCCATTGCTTCAGACAGTACTCTCAATGTAAGAGCTGATACTTAGGATTAGAAAGGACTGGCAGGCGGGGTGGTATCATATAATGGGCGGAGAATAATGATGAAGGCACACACTGACACCCTCACGACAAACCGAAGTTGAGGAATCTATGGCAATGCACGGAATATCTCTCTGGTGCTCAAAAGGTTAAACAAAAGACATTATATCATATTTACAATATACAGAATAGTGCTGTGCTGGTGTGGTGCTAGTGACTGCTTAAAATATCTCCCTACACAAATATCAGTCAGACTGAAAATACATAAACATTTGAATAAAAAATGTAACGCTAATATTCAAAATACTATAAGTCAATAATATTAAACATTAAAACAAAGATGGTGTTAACCCTAATAAATGGGAAGTCCACTATTGATATTTGCTAAAGGTTGCTGAGCTATGACTTGTCCACTGGTACAGTATATGTCATGTCTGAAAGGTGATTTCAATAATAGATAGCTATTATATTTTTTGTTGTGATAAATTCATTATAAATTAATTAGCAGTGATTTTTAAAACTATAACCTGATAAATATAATGGATTTGGGCATTTTAGTTCATTTCCTTGAAATGTGTCTTCTCCTCCTACTTGTGTGTGTGTGTGTGTGTAGGAGCACTAGTTGTGTGTAGGGGCAATATTGTGTATATGTGTGTGGCAGCACTACATAGTAACATAGTAACATAGTAAATTAGGTTGAAAAAAGATACAAGTCCATCAAGTTCAACCTTTGCCTCATACCTCAGTAACTGAGAATTTTATAGCTTTCCTGCTACCAATTAAATGTCTTTATCAGACCTTCCTGATCAGCCTACTGATAAACAGTATAACTCTGTATGTTCCCTTTTGAAAGAAATGTATATAATTCTCTCTTAAATGTATCCATTGTATCTGCCATAACTACCTCCCTGGGCAATGAATTCCACAATTTGACAGACATTACCGTAAAAAAACCCTTCCTCTGCTGAAGTTTAAACCTCCTTTCCTCTGATCTCAAGGGGTGTCCCCTGGTCACCTGATCAGGCCTTGGAATAAATAGCTCACCGCAGAGATCCTTGTATTGATCTCTCATATACTTGTACAATGTGATAAGGTCTCCTCTTAGTCATCTTTTCTCTAGAGTAAATAAACCAAGTTTGTTTAGTTGTTCCTCATATGTCAAGTCCTCCATTCCCTTAATTAATATTCTTGCTCTCCGCTGTACCCTCTCTAGTTCTAGTATATCCTTTTTCAGAACCGGTGCCCAAAATTGCACTGCATACTCAAGGTGAGGTCTTACCAATGATTTGTATAATGGCAAAATAATGTTATCCACTCTTGCTTCGATACCTCTTTTTATGCAAGACAGGACTTTGTTTGCCTTTGCTACTGCTGTTTGACACTGGTCACTGTTTCCAAGTTTGTAGTTGACAAGGATACCCAGGTCTTTTTCTAGCAACGAGTCACCTAAAATTATTCCATTAAGTTTATAAGTAGCCTTGGGATTGTTTCCTCCCAAATGCATGACTTTACACTTCCCCACATTAAACTTCATATTCCACATGTTTGCCCAATCTGACATTGTATGTAAGTCCCTCTGTAGAGAGAAAATATCCTGTTCTGAATTAATGACTTTGCATAATTTAGTATCATCTGCAAATATTGATATTTTGCTTTCTATAGCTATTTCCAGGTCATTTATAAACATGTTAAAAAGCAGCGGACCCAATACTGAACCCTGAGGTACTCCACTCTCCACTTTAACTGTACTGGAGAATTTTATATTTACAACCACACACTGTTCCCTATCCTTCAGCCAGTTTTGTATACAATTGCAAAGGTTATCTCCTAGCCCCAATTTCCTTATTTTATACACCAGCCTTCTGTGTGGCACTGTATCAAATGCCTTTGCAAAGTCTAGATATACTACATCTACTGCCTTGCCATTGTCTAGGTTGCTGCTTACCTCCTCATAGAAGCTGAAAAGATTAGTTTGGCATGATCTATTCTTCATAAAACCATGTTAATTTGTGCTAATGATTTTATTTTTTGCGTTGTAATCCTGAATATAGTCCCTTATTATCCCTTCTAATAGTTTTCCCACTACAGAGGTCAAACTCACTGGTCTATAATTCCCAGATTCTGTTTTAGTTCCCTTCTTAAATAGAGGCTCTATGTTAGCTCTTCACCAATCCTGTGGCACTGAGCCTGTGGTAATAGAATCTTTAAAGAGTAAATATAGGGGTTTTGCTAACACCTCACTAAGTTCCTGAAGAACCCTTGGATGTATACCATCAGGACCCGGTGCTTTGTCGGTCTTAATTTTGTTCAGTCTTCCCATGACATCTCCTTGAGTTAAACCAATATCTATTAATTGTATTGTTTTGTTTGTTACTTGAGGAGGCTCTTCTACCATTCCTTGCTCCCTTGTATATACTGATGCAAAGAAAGTGTTTAAAACATCGTCCTGTTCCTTATCCTCACTAACCAATTCACCCATCTCATTTTTGAATGGTCCAATGCATTCTCTCTTAAGTTTTTTGCTATTTATATATTTGAAAATTTTTTTTGGATTAGTCTTGATTTCCCTTGCAGTTCGAGTTTCATTATCTATTTTTGCTACCCTAATAGCCTTTTTGCAATCTTTGTTGCACTCCCTGTATTTTAAGAAAGATTGTTCAGTTCCTTCAGACTTAAACAATTTGAATGCGTTTTTTTTCCTTGCCATTTCCTTCTTTACATGTGCAGTTAACCACATTGGCTGTGACTTACTTCTTTTGCATTTGTTCCCCATTGGTATATACTGTTGGGTACATTTCTGCAACCTATATTTGAATTCTGACCATTTTTCCTCAGTATGTTTGCCTTTAAATAAAATATCCCAGTCTATGTGTTGCATTGAGGCCCTTAACAATTTGAAGTTCGCTTTTTAAAAATTAAGAGTTTTGGTTGAACCTATACATTTTTGCTTTGCCAGACTGATCTCAAATGTAACCATGTTGTGATCACTGTTTCCCAAATGTTCTCTTACCTTAATATTGGATACCATTTCTGTGTTATTAGTGATCACTAGGTCCAATACATTGTTATTTCTTGTCGGCGCTTCCACCATTTGTGACATGTAGCTTTCACGAAGTGAGTTCAAAAACTTGCTACCCTTAGCACTCTGACAGGTCTCATTTTTCCAGTTGATATCTGGATAATTAAAATCTCCCATAATTATAGTATGCCCAAACTGGGCAGCTTTCCTCATTTGCAATAGCAGTTGGGCCTCATCATTGTCATCAATATTTGGTGGTTTGTAGCATATGCCCACCAACAACTTTTTTTTACCTTTCACACCACATTTAGTCTCTATTTCTACCCACATGGGTAATATCACTAATATCACCTCGCAAAACTGGATTTAGCTCTGTTTTCAAATATAAGCACACATCTCCACCTTTTCTATTAATTCTGTCTCTTCTAAACAGGGAATAGCTCTCTATATTTACAGCCCAGTCATGTGCATCGTTCCACCATGTTTCTGTTATTCCAATTATGTCCAATTGCTCATTAACCGCCAGCAATTCTAGTTCTCCTATTTTATCTACCATACTTCTTGCATTTGCTAGCATACAATTAATTTTGAAGTCTTTACATATATTAATCCCTACATGCCTTTTTTCTTCACCTTCATTTACTAGGAGTTCCTCCCTACTGACTACATTTTTCCCCACCCTTTCTCCACCCCCCTGGTCATTTACTTGGACCCAGTTCCTATCTGCTCTATCTACCCCATTTTTGCTATCTATACCCACCCCCCCTTTCCTAGTTTAAAAGCTCCTCCAAGCTTCCTAGCATTCTCTCCCCTAACACAGAGGCTCCTCTACCATTTAGGTGCAATCCATCTCTTCCATATAGACTGTACCCAAGAGCAAAATGTAACGGATGTTATCCGTTACTTAGGCCCTTGTCTGGACCACAAACAAGTTTCCTCAAAGACTATGGCCCTGTGGCCTTACTTGAACTCTGATAGGGGTTTCCCTAACATTATGTTAAAGGTTTTTCATGTCGAATGTTGTATGTTTGTACATTGTGTAATGTCGAACGTTTAGTGTATTGTATGGTTTATGTATTGAGGGATGCACGAACACCGAAGCCGGTGATCCCCCGGTTCCTTTGTTCGAGGTATCCACGCCATCTCGTACACGGGAAACCGGAGGCAGTGAGTCGACGTCGGATTGGCCGACGTACGACTCACTGCGCACACTGATTGGCCAGGGTTGAAGCCGTATATTCAAACTAGTGTGTACGTGCTTCAACCCCTGGCCCAGTCTTCAGATGTGTATTCCCTCAGATCAGTCCATTGTCTTTGTCCAGACGTTGATTAATGATGTTAAGTGTACCATTGTCCACATTGTGTTCAGTAGCCCATCTCCCATTGGCTTGTTTCCTTGGGCTACCATTGGTCCCTCTGTTTCCCCTGCCATTGGTCCATTGTTCACTGTCACCATTGGTCTGTTGTCTATGCCCATTGTGTTGGATTGGTCCCCAGGCCAAGCCTGCATTAGAATGCTTGGCCCTTCCCCTCCCTACTGTGGTACCATGTGTAAATTGTATAAAAGTTGAATGTCTTGCTTAATAAAGTGTGTTACTGTTTGGAGTGAATCAGAGTCCTGGAGTCTGTTTGTTCCTGTGGTAAAAGTGGCCACTCTGCCGCCCATTCGAACCAGGTTCCTGTACGTTCGTCCGTCTGCTGCCAGGATCCCGCTACCGACCTTTGTATCCTGTCAGGCGGCGACGTGGACTCTGCCCCTTGGTTTCCCTGCTTAAGCTCCAAACTTCGATTCGAGCACCGGAGTGCTTGAACGGCTGGGAATATATCCACTTTGGTTCCTGCTACATTTTGCCTGATTCGGTCCTGTGTACGTGTCCGACGGCGTTCGAGTGCCGTGACCCCTCCGGTGGCCGCATTCTTCGAGCAGATTTGGTCTTCCCGAGGTTCGACGCCGCTTTGAGTCGACCTCCGGAACGCTGGTTTGCTCGACCGGTGCACTCGACGACGCCAGTCCGGCGTCGAGAAGGAGAGACCCGGGAACAAAGACGGAAGGCGACCCGGTCTTCTCGCTTCCTTCCGTTACACAAAGTCTGCCCAGTGTTCTAAAAACCCCAAACCCTCCTTCCTACACCATTGCTTGAGACATGCATTAAGCTCCCTGAGCTCCCTTTGCCTACCTGCAGTAGCGCATGGCACAGGTAGTAGTTCAGAAAATACTACCTTAGAGGTCCATGCCTTGAGCTTACACCCTAAATCCCTGAAATCATTCTTTAGGGACCTCCATCTTCCTCCTATTTTGTCATTGGTTCCAATATGTACCAAGACAGCTGGATCACTTCCAGCCCCTCCCAATAATCTGTCAGCCCTGTCCACAACATGACGAACCCGAGCACCCAGGAGACAGCATACTGTTCGGCATTCACGTTCCTGGCAGCAGATTACCCTATCTACTCTCCTAATAATAAAGTCCCCTATTACCACCACCTGCCTTGGTTTCTGCCTGCTCTGCATCCCATCTAGCCTGGAAGGAGGACTGTTCCCCTGGCTGCTAGAGGAATCAACCCTCTCCAGTGTTGCCAATTCTGAGCAATTCTCATCAACATCTTCACACAATCTTACAAATCTGACTGACTGAGTCAACTCAGAACTGGCCTTCCTCTTCCTCTGCCCACTACCTCCCCTCCTTACTGTTACCCAGCTGCCTACCTGTGGCTCCTCATCTACAACTCCACCCTCTTCACCACTAACCCCACATACTACCTGTTCTGTGAGTTCTAAACTCCTTTCCAGGTTTCCAATGTCTCGCAATGTTGCAATATTTCTCTCCAAATCCAATATCTTAGACTTTAAAGAGAAAATATGCTCACACTTGGCACAGTGGTATGACCCCTGGAACGATTGCTCCAAGTGTTCAAACATGTGACAAGATGTGCACTGCGTGAGATTGGCTAACCTGCTATCACTCATGCTTGGTTTTACAATTCAAATAGCTTTATATTATCCTCTAATGCTCACTATATGGTAAGTAACCAACCTTAAATGTGAATGCAATAAATCCTTTGAAATGACAGTCACCAGATTCCTTCTAACTCTTCACCTGGAACCAGTCACTTGTAATCGCAGTCTCACAGAGCCAGCTCCACAGAGCTAATGGACTGTATTTATAGTAACTAGCAGCCAGGTGAAATCCCTTAGCACTAGTGTGTGTATCTGTGCGTATGGGAGAACTAGAGCGTGTGTATATGTTTCATCTGTGTGCATAGAAGCACTATATGTCTGTGTGTGTGTGCATGTAGGAACACTAGTGTGCGTTTGAATGCTTTAGTGTGTGTGTATGTATGTGTGTGTGTGTGTGTGTGTATGTGTTTGTGTGTATAGGAGCACTAGTGTTTGAGTATATGAATTCATCAGAGGGTGTGTGTGTGTGTGCACAAGTATACTGGTATGTGTATGTGTGAATGCTCTGGTGTGTGTGTATATGTATTTATTTATAGAAGGATCAGCAAGAAGTAAAGCACTCACACTATTCATATCACACTATTTCAAAGTAGGTGGAAAAAAGTGGCAATTTCTTTATATGGTGATCAACATTTCGGCTGCATTGTACAGCCTTCCTCAGAATACATATATGATACATATATTTAAACACATGTATGTATAAATGTACTCAGCCTGGACCGTCCAGAACCGATGAGAAACAGCACACAGCATCAGTGAAGCCTGCCATGTTACCGCTTGCCGATGGAGCCTGTGACATCATACAATATACCTGGTGTCCAAGCAATGGATATTCATTGTCACCGCACCTCAGTTCGCCCTACTCTAACATTTAGGATGAGGACCAGTGGAGCAGACAGATGATACACTGCATTAGCTATGCTAGTACCGGGAAATCTAGTCCAGGCCTTAAAGAGCAACTTATGTCATCATAAATGAATAATGAAATAAACATTTTTAAAAATGAAGAAAATAAAAAAAAAAATAACACTATGAAGGGACTCAATGAAATAATGGTTCTGTCCGGGTCTATTAGTAAATTATCAATTGAAGTAGATGCACATATCAAGGCATGGCTAGTAGACAGTTTAAATTTTGGTCCACTTGGGGAACATTGTGAATGAAAATCGTCCATCTTAACCAACAATGCTCACCAATGTTAATGAACAAAATCGAGGGGGATTCCCCATTGTCATATTCCACATCATGAGCTCCAATAGATGTGGAGATGCATCTTTCCATAACTGGTGGCTGTGTGCTCCTACCTAAGGATCTTGCCTTTAGGGATGCCCAATGTCGCTCATCAATTTTAAGGCCAGTTTTAAAGGCTTGCTCTAAAACCGTCGCACATAAACATAGTTACTCTTTCAACACATGCCCATCATTGATCTACATAACTGCACCAACACAACACCCTGAGGGTTAAAAACAGGACACAATACAAGCACAAATGGCAAGGTTCTACCAGGCCCAAACCTGTCCAAGTCCCAGTTCAACCCTCTTGTTGCTGTGCTGATCAAACACAATCCACACAAACCATGTTTCACAAAATGTTGCCTGTTAAAGATCATCACTGTTCCACCGCAATGTCACCCATGTACTCACAGGGAAGTCAGCACATATCCCCTTAACTGCTAGAGGGATCATAAATACATCGCTCCACAATACTTTGGCAACCCCTCTAGTTCTCAAAGGGTTAACCAACAACAAAAACAAGTCAACAGGGTTATGATTAAATGCTACACAGGGGACATTCACTAAGTGGTGAAAAAGAGATGATGGCGTGAAGTTAACCCATACCATCACTTCACCAATTCCCATGTTAGTCTATGGAAAAAATTCAATAACATATTTCAAGTTTTTGCGGTCTCAATGTATAGACTCATCATCATTTCCACTTCACCTCCACTTCATCAGGTCTTCATCACCACTCACTGAATCACAAAAACGATGGATCAGGTCACACATCATAGTGCCACTGAGACTAACTGGGTGTATGTTCAACACACAAGCCTCAAAATAACTAACACTGTTGAATTAAATGATAGCCAAGTAGGCCTTCGTGTTGTGTATGCAATCATTTGCTCTCCCTTGAAGTGTCATATCATACATTTGGCTTTCATATGGATCCTCAGGAGTGGTGATGCCATGGATGGATGTTAGAACATCCACTATTTGCAGGATACACATGGGAACCAAAAATCAACCACTATAGGTGGCACACCAACAGGCCATGATTGATGGATATCTCTGATTAAGCAAGGCTGAGTCACTCAGAATGATGGCACGACTGATCCAAACAGCAACAGGTCTTAATCAGACAAATTCTTTACTACTGACCTGATTGGTGGCCTCAAGGAATGAGCTTTGACAGACCTCATGTACAGGATCCTGTCAGGTTCATCAATCTGTGATTGCCAGGGTGGATACCCCACCTTCTGCACCACCTGCTGCACCCCCCTATAGCGACTGGATGCAACAGGAGAGGTGGATGCAGCCATCCACCTATGCAACGTATTACCCTGCAGTACCACCACCAGGAAGGCACTTGATGCTGGGAGAGTACCCACCCCTCAATATGGCCCATATGCTCAGCAGATGGCCTTACCCTCCTGGATGGCTCCCCAGCATGGGCCCAGGTATGATCCAAGGTGGGATCCAAGAAGCTACCAGTGGCCAAGGTATGATTCCTGGCCACTGTATTACGAACACCTGGGCCTGATTGGGGAGCCCCCAGTGCCCTCAACCAAGGGATAAGTTCACCCCAGCACTACCAGAGAGATGAAAGGCCAGCTCAGATTCCCTGGATGTGGTGGGGACACAGCCATCATAGGCAGCAGACTCTCCGCCAGCAGCAGCCACCCCACCACCAGCTTCACCAGAACAACAGGAGGAGGATGTAGGTGAAGCAGCATCATCAAGAACATCCTCCTCCAGCAGTGCACGCAGCAGGGGGATGGAGATGGAGTGCCTGGTGCTATGGAGGAAGCAGCTCAGGGAATCCCAGAGGACAAAGGTACCTCAGGAGGTTCCAAAGGGATTCCCTGAGGAACGCAGCCACCCTCCATGCCCTGGAAACCCAGCACACAGTTCTTACCAGAGAGCTGGGCCTGTACAGAACTGGAATGATGGACATGTTGGGGCAGCTGCTGGTGGAAGTCAGACACCACAACCGCAGGGAGAACCTGCATATGGTCAACAGAGGAGTCCACTGCACCCAGCTCTCCCTCCAGTGTGACCCCTGCACCAACTTGAAGGGTGACCAGGCAGTCAACAAGGCCATCCACTTCTGGCAGCAAGCTAAAGTCCCCCCAAAAGAAATAAAGAGCTCAAATTGCTAACCCCACCCCCCCACACACACAAAAAAAAATTCTGCTTTTCAGTCCTGTCTGAGAAGGTTTGTGATTACTGAAGATAGATTAAGTGGCAAGGCTGTCTCCAATGCATTGTAAAGCAATGCAGTGAACACAGCTTCTGCCCAGGTTAAATGGTTGTGGAATGTTTTAACATGGGTTAGCACTCCACTATTGGAGCAAAACAATATGACAGTATTTTATGGCCATGATGTGGGTTGGATTTGAACAACAGACACCTACCCCTTAGCATAACAAGAGGTGCAACACTGTGAACATTCAGTTGCATCCATTGTGGTTTATAGGGGTTATCCAATCAGCTATTTGACCTAGCTTATTATCAGGCAGGATAGATAGAACATCCAGCCAAATAGACTGTGATTCTGATTGTGAAAAGAACTTACTGGATAACCCATTGATCAACCTAAGATTTCAATTTGTGTGCTACATTGAAATCTTAGGGTAATCATTGGGTTATCCAGTAAGCTGTGTTAATGTTTTACTAAGGCTGAAAGAGACTTCTCCAGTGATATCACTTCTCCAGTTAGTCAGTTTGTTAATGTAGCCTATGTACTGACATTTGTCAAACCAAAGCAATCACAGAACATTGGTTACATTTAGCAACATGGGAACTGTGAACATGAGATCATTGAGGAAGTAATGTTCCGTGTATCACCTCCTTATCACTCACAACACACATTAGTGTATTGCTTCCATCATCTCCTTGTATGAATACATCACAAAGTCCACACATGGTCAAACAACTAGTGGACTCCTGTGATGTAGGTCATGCCTTCCTATGTATGAGGTATACTCTAGAATGAGTCTGGTTCCACATTGAGATATGTCTAATCCAACATTTAATTTGACAGACACATATTGAATAGTGATGGTTCTCCTTTAATGTGTCTCACACTACATTAAAACATACATGTGTTTTTGGTATATTGCCTATATGCATTGAACACTTGTATGAGCACCCAAAAGGTACATATAAACTAAAAAAGGATAGTGTATAAACACTAATGAACTGTTCATGTGTTGTCCACAAGGTAGTATAACTCTGAAGATGAGCATTCTTACTGTTCAGATTTGATACCCAGATCTTAGAAACACATACATTCTGTAGATATGTTAATGTTTCAGTAGAGGTTACTGTGAACATTAGGTTAAACATTTCATCACCAACACAAGAACTTGAAAGCATCAAGGTGTGAGCTTCATGGACATGTTGTCAAGGCTTCAGTAGAGTCACATGGAAACTCCTCTGTACCTGGATGGATCATGCTATCGATGCCTGTGGGACAAGATGACAGGATTTGGAACAGCACCCTTGAACTGATTGTCATGCAACAGCTTCAACATCATTATTCCATTAACCTTTGACGTTACAGGGGAGTACACAAGTCATTGCTTAGTAATGTGTGTTCTACTCATCTGTAACCCACTATGGGAAAAACTAAGGGGATGTCAACCAGCTCTAGGGATATGTGCTCCTGACATAAATCCACAGATCACCAAATATGTCATAATAGCTCCATGAAACACAGTAATTTGGGCTGCCAATGTCAGAGTGCCACACACCCTCACGCACACACACCACACAGGTCAGCATAGTGTCCCTTGAGATCTGATCCACCTTAAAAGACTTCTATGCTGTATAACATACTATCACTGTAGATCCATCCCTCTACTGCTCTTTTCAGCTATACTAAACTACAGGTCCCATGTTCACTCCAGTGCCTCTTTAACCCCTGATGTGACAGAATGTTATCCAATGCATTGCATTGGATACCGCTTTTTCGCTACAAGGGTACCATGGTTGCTATGGCTATGATCATGGCAAATCACTTTAGTTGCTATCAGTCGAACCCAGGAATATGCTGAACATGGGTAATGTGTTGTACCTTGTTGCGCGTAGGGGGTATGCATGATATTCTTGAGGTAGCAATGTCAACGTGGATGAAAGAATGGTATTGGAACCCCCAGCCACATTATGACATGTCCATGGAATGGATGATGTTTGGGGTCCATACTGCTGCCAGTGTTATGGCTGTGTCATTGATCCTGTGGGGTAAAACAGAACAAGTGTTGTGTTGAGTGTGTTTGTACCAGTTCACAGGACTGATCATGGACATGCATGGATTGTGTGAATGCCTGTGTTATACTCATAACTGAAGTGTTCCCTGAGCAGCCTGTCTCTCATCTGCTCCTCTTTTAGTGTCTCTTCATCATAGACAATGTCCACAGGTAAATCACGTACTGGTCGGGGCTGAATATCGTTCAATAATCTGATGTCCACTACAATGTTGTGGAGGATTACCCATGCCAGGATTATGCCTGGTTCATACTGTAATGCTTCCCCTGAGTGATCAGACATTGAAATCTACTTTTAACAGGCCGAATGTGCGCTCAGTGGCATTCCTCATTCTGGCATGGCCCTGATTGTTTCTCTCCTGGGCACTGGTTTGTGGACTTGCGACCGGTGTGAGTAGCCATGATTTACAGCCATAGCCAGAATCACCTGTGGAAATTGAGCACATGGTGAGACAGGGACCACATGTTGTGTGGATGATGTTGTATGAGGTGGACGTAACACCTGTGAGTCAAGAGCATTCTTGCAGATAATGCAACTGCTTTCAAAAAAGCAATGGATAGATGGCTTCAAAGCAATTAAGACATTGATCCAGGGAAATATCTGACTGACATTTAGAGTCAGGAAGGAATTTTTTTAACCACTTGGGGCTAAATTAGAAATTGTTCCAGAGGGTTTTTTTTTTGCCTTCCTCTGGATCATCAGGGGTGTTTTTGGCATGGACTGGACTTGATGGACACATGTCTTTTTTCAGCCTCATCAACTATGCTACTATGTTAATATGCTGAGCAGTGTTGTGTGTACGCCTGTGGAGGTGGTATGTTTTTGTATTGTTAACTCACCCAGAAGCCATTCCCCTGTAAATGTTCCATTCTCGAAGTCTCTGTGTACAGATGAGTTTTGGAGAATGTATGAATCATGACAGCACCTGGTATATTTAGCACAGACATTGGTGATCCTCATGTTGGAGTTACACACCATATGCACGTTCATGGAGTGGAAGTTCTTTCTGTTAATAAATAGATGTCCCTCATGTGTTGGAGCTTTGATACGGATATGGGTTCAATCTATTGCACCCATGACCCTGGGCATGCCTCCCCTTGCATAAAAGTCCTGCTGTACACATGTCTACTCCATGTCAGTGGTGGGGAAATGTATGTACCTACTGGTCTTGCATTTGAGGGCTGGCAACACCTGAACCAGTACCTTCGAAAATGTGGACTGTGACATGCCTGATGCATAACCTTCTGTTGACTGAAAGGCTCCACTTGAAATGTATAGCACACATCAGTTTCTGCAAGCCAGATAGTGCATGGTTGTGGAAGTATATTGGAACGACCGCATCCTTGATAACTTCATATAGGGCGATGATGCTTTGCAGTGCCAACCTGTAGCGATCTATCACCACCTCATCAGTCATTCCCAGGAAAGTGACCCATGGGCGGTATACCCTAGGCCCTGGTGGTCTTCTGTACATCCTATTCTGCTTCAGGGGTCCCTGTGGCAGCTGGGGAGCATCCTGTTGCTGTATCTGGGGAGCATCCTGTTGCAGCAGCTGTGGTTCTACAGGCAGTTGTTGTCCTCCAGGTGGGGATAGGCTCCTGTGTGACTCTTCAGCTAGAGCCTCCTCACTTGCAACAGGTGAAGGCTGTTGAACAGGTGTGCTTGGGAGTTACTGGTGTTCCCTAGCCCTCGCCCTTGCATGACTTCTCCTCAATTTTCGTATCAATAGGTGTGGGAACACACTTATTGCTCTATCTCTATCTTTGTCTATCTCACTCTGTCGTTCTGTCTCTCCCTGAGTGAAAAACAAGCCACATATGAGTATGCTTTAAGACAGTGTTGGGGTGTTATCCAGGCATGGTCATGAGGTGAATGATGACCAATGGGAAGGTATTTGTTGTCCAGTTAAGTGTTTGCAGGTGTTTGTGTTTTAAAATCTGCTATGTTCTGATTGCTGTGTTGCTGACAGTTGCAAGTGTGATGTTGTGGGGTGCATGTTGTGTCTCGATCGGCTGGTGATGATGCACAGTTGAGCTTGTTTTGTATTGACAGGTGTCTGTTTTGTATGTTAACCCCCATTGTTCCGTGCTATACTGTGATGTCTCGTGTTGGTCTGCTTTTTGAAGGCCTTGTCCCTGTGGTGTTGCTAGGTTGTTGTGTTGTGCCTGACAGTTATTTGTGGTGCATGGGCATGGTTTGTGTGTCATTTTGTCATTACAAGGGTAAATTTTGCCACTAGTATGCTTGTGCTATATGTCCTGTGGACTGCTGTGTTTTATTTTTTGTGATGGTGTGTTTTTTTTTTTTTTTTTGCAGTTATGTGTCTTACAGCTAATAAAACTGGGTCTTAACTTTAAATGTTTCATTTTTTCTGTTGTTAGCAGTACCTCACTCCTTTAAGTGGCTTTGGAGAGCGTGGTTCTTTAGGTCTCAATGCACATAGGATTATCTGCTGTAATTACTTTCCTTTTTAGTTATAGCTTTTGGCGTTAGTAATTGTTCTCTGTCCAAGTTCAGTGCGTGACTGTAAGCCTTTTGGACCTCAGTGGGACTATATCCTCATGCTAAAAATGTATCTTTCATACCAATTACTGCTACGTTGCACTTGTCAAGATCTGTGGTTGTGTGAATCACTCTAATCCTTTGTGATAGTGATAGGCCCTTTCTAAGTGAGGCAGGATGATGACTTTTGAAATGTAGTAATATGTTATGTTCCCTGTATCACCTCTTTATTACCTCACAACACACCTTAGTGTATCACTGCCATCATCTCATTGCATCAATACATCTGGTCCACTCATGGTCAGTCAGTAGACTCCTGTGATTAAGGCCATGCATTCTTAAGTACAAGGGATTCTTAAATCATAACTATGGTTCCATCTGGAGATATGTCTAATTCAACATTAAAATTAACAGACACATATGTGTTAGAACACAAATATGTGTTAGTATTTTACCAATATGCATTGAAGACTTGTAGGAGCACCCGAAAAGTAACTATAACAAAAAATGGCTATTGAAGAAACACACTTGAACGTCTTATGTGTTGTCCAAAAGGATGAGCATTATTACTGTACAGGCTTTCCAACCTGATGTTAGGCAACACATTTACTTCAGTATTATGTTGATATTAGATTTGTGCACAGGCAAAAAATTCGGTAAAATTCTATTTCGGACTATTTTTTTTTTCTTATTCAGTCAATCCAAAAATCAGACCGGACCTGTTCTACTCGGATGAAATTCGGAAGGAAGCCGAATTATTTGGCCAAATTCACTATGCTTTTAAAAATACAATAAAATCAAAATTAGATAAATAAAAATAAGTGGAACCATTTCCAGGGTCTAAATGAACACTGTGGTACAGGGTAAGGTGGAGCTTTAGCCTTATGGTACTGTAGATGTAGCATGGATGTAGCTATTCAAAGGAAGAAGGAAGACTGAGGATGATTGGTTCAGGGCAGACTCAGGATGACAGCAACACTGTATATGTAGCCAGCAGCAAACTACAAAACACTGGAACAGGCAGGACTCAGTAGATAAATATACGACTTTTGTTAGACTAGAGTTAGACTACAAAACTGAGGCAGCCTGGAGCAGGCAGGACTCAGTAGATAAATATATATGACTTTTCTTAGATTAGAGTTAGACTACAAAACTGAGGAAGCCTGGAACAGGCAGGACTCATAGACATATGACTTTTCTTAGATTCGAGTTAGACTACAAAACTGAGGAAGCCTGGAGCAGGCAGGACTAATAGACATATGACTTTTCTTAGATTAGAGTTAGACTACAAAACTGAGGATGACAGAGACACTGGAGATGTGCTGAGCAGCGCACACCCACAAAGCTGACATCATGGAAACCCTTTGTCATGTTAGCAGCACTGGAGATGTAGCCAGCAGCAAACTACAGAACACTGGAGCAGGCAGGACTCAGAAGATAGATAGACATAAGGCTTTTCTTAGATTAGAGCTAGACTACAAAACTGAGGAAGACTGGAGCAGGAAGGACTCATAGACATACAACATTTCTTAGATTAGAGTTAGACTATAAAACTGAGGAAGACTGGAGCAGGCAGGACTCATAGACATATGTCTTTTCTTAGATTAGAGTTAGACTACAAAATTGAGGAAGCCTGGAGCAGGAAGGAGTTTATTGACACAGCCACTTGTTTGCTTGAGTGTGAGTTTAGTAGTCACTATGTGGCAAATTTCTTTGGGATCCGGTATTGGGAAGATATCGTCTTTGACTTTATCCCGTTTCCACCGAAAAGAGTTAACTTTGGATAACAATATGAAAATCATACAGGAAGCCTGGAGCAGGCAGGACTCATAGACATACGACTTTTCTTATGTCTGACATAACAGAAACCCTTTGTCATGTTAGCAACACTGGAGACGTAGCCAGCTCAAACTACAGAACACTGGATCAGGCAGGACTCAGTAGATAGATAGAAATATGACTTTTCTTAGATTAGAGTTAGACTACAAAACTGAGAAAGCCTGGAGCAGGTAGGACTCATTGACATACGACTTTTCTTAGATTAGAGTTAGACTATAAAATTGAGGAATCCTGGAGCAGGCAGGACTCAGTAGACAGACATACGACTTTTCTTAGATTAGAGTTAGACTACAAAATTGAGGAAGCCTGGAGCAGGCAGAACTCATAGACATACGACTTTTCTTAGATTATAGTTAGACTACAAAACTGAGGAAGCCTGGAGCAGGCAGGACCCAGTAGATTAATATATACGACATCTGTGATATTGTGTCACTCTGCAAATTATTCAAACACACTCCTAAGCTGAATTTTAAAATTTAACAATGAAACACTTAGGATTCTCCCTTATGGTGGCTGTAAGCTAGAAGGCCTCCCATTCACTACACAACTGTGATATTGTGTCACTCTGCAAATTATTCAAACACACTCCTAAGCTGAATTTTAAAATTTAACACTGAGGATTCTCCCTTGCGGTTGCAGTAAGCTAGATGGCCTCCCAGTCCCTACACTACTGTGACATGGTCACTGCAAATTACTCAAACTCCTAAGTTGAATTTTTATATTTAACACTGTATCACAGTGACTGTGATCCTTTCTGTCACTCTCGCTTGTGGTGGTTCGGCCCGCCCCTGGTGACCTTTTTATGCCTGGCCGTGACACTTGTCAGGTGCCCTTTCGTGGTGTTTCAGAGCCAGTGTTGCTGTTGCTGAGTTCCTCTGTTCCGGTTTTCCGTGTACCGAATTGGCCCGTCTTGACTACGTTCCCGTGTTCCTGCTCGTGATTGACCCGGCTCGTCCGAGTAACTGCTCCATGATCCAACCCGGCTTGGCTGACGTTCCTGCTCGTGATTGACCCGGCTTGTATGAGTACCCTCTCCATGATCCAACCCGGCTTGGCTGACTTCCTGCTACGTGACCTGTTAACGGACTGTTCCGGTGACCAGCTAGTTCCTGCTCTCCTCTCCGGTTGTCGCTGTGGCGACATTCTGACTTCCGCCACTGCCGCTTGCCTGGTTGATCATGTGACCTGCTCCTGTCCAGGCTTGCTTGCTCCCAGTGCTGAGTATTACCTGAGTGCAGACTTGTGTTGCTGTCCTGAGCCTCCGTATCGCTTGCAGAACTTACATACTTCTCTGAGCCTCCGATCCGTAAAAGCTGCATTTAACCCTAGCTGTGCCGCATTATGTTTCACTAGCCTCTTTCACTGGTATAGAGCCTCCCTCTTGCATTACATCTGCTGAGCTGGCCGATTATGCTCTGGTTGGTCCGCGACTCATTACACCATTGCAGAGTAGTGCTGTCGGTAACGGTTCCTGTAGGGCGCTATTTGGCTCAAACGCTTACATTAACACCATTGAGACTGAAGGCACAAGCTAATGTAACTGAGGGTGAAGGGCTATTGGCTTCTCCGTTGCAGCATATGTGGTCCGTTGTTACGCCCATGGGGGCATTTGGCTCAAAGTTCTTGCAGGTTGACTAGTTTACGCCCGTGGGGGCTATTGGCTCACTATCTCTGTTCCGCTGGTCTCCGTTGTACGCCCGTGGGGGCTATTTGCAGCTCTTGCAGTTCAGGTTATACTGTGGTGATGCCCGTGGGCGCTAACTACTTAAGCACTTGCAGTGTCAGTCGTACCCTTGGTTACGCCTGTGGGGGCTATTCTGGGTACTGTGTTGCTGATTTTACCTCTGGTCATGCATGGCCTAGCAGCAACATCTCTCAGTACTATAAGTGTGATTCCAGCTACACTTACTGCTTCCAATTAACACCTTGGGCGTGCCAAACTCCACAACAGAGACTGTTCATCTATACATTTAACCCTTATCTGGGTTCCTCTCATGTGCCTGTCCTGAGACAGTATATGTAATACTCTTATTCTGTATACTGGGCCTGTGGGGGCATATCTGTTATTGCTTTGCTATTATTTTGTGTTGCCTGTAGAGGGCGATCATTTGCCTTATTTTTCTTTTAATAAAACTGTGTTTTATCTCACCCCTGGTCTGAGTGTCTTACAAAATCGTTACAGTACGAAAGGGCCATGACCTCAGACAGTAAGGGTGAAAGTAACACCCAAAACATCCACTGGAGGATGGATGTCCATGAGCAGCGCCTAGACCAGTTGGCACTGGCATTACAAACGTTACTTGAGCGTACGGTACACCTTGACAAGCCGAATCAGAATCCGGTGGTCCCCCCAGCTCCGACAGTGGATAATCTGCCTGTAGCCCCTCCTACTGTAACTAGAGGTTTAACGGCGGCGGCGCCGTTACCCTTGAGATATGATGGCGAACCTTCACAATGCAGGGGCTTTATTAATCAGTTGGAAATTGTTTTGGAGTTGACGCCCCAGGCATTCCCTAACGATCGGAGTAAGGTCGGATTTATGATTTCACTATTGACGGGCAAGGCTCTGGCTTGGGCGAGCGTACTCTGGGCGATTATGCTATTGAATTTCGTACTTTGGCAGCAGAGGTGGGATGGAATAATGAGGCATTAGTTGCAGCTTTCGCCCAAGGTCTATCCGAATCCATTAAGGATGAAATAGCTGCTTGAGATGTACCTGGGGATTTGGATGAGTACATTGACTATGTCATGCTCATTGACTCCCGCATTCGTGAGAGACGGTTGGCTAAAAGGGCGAGATCCAGAAACCAGGGCCATGGCAGTTTTCTTAACCCACCCATTCCTCCTGAACGCCTACCCGAAGCTGGAGAACCAATGCAGCTTGGGTTCACCAGACTGACTAAGGAGGAGAGGGCTCATCGTAGGAAGCAAGGCCTTTGCTTGTACTGTGGCAAACCTGGGCACATTTTACGCACTTGTCTGGTAAGGCCGGGAAACGGACGCACCTAGGTTATCTTGGGCGACAGGCCCTACGTGGTGTACAGCAGTCCCTGAATACTAATACACTGAAACCCACCATTCAGGTGGCATTCTCGTGGGCTGATGGTCTCGTGGAGGTCTTGGCACTAGTAGATTCTGGTGCATCGGGTACTTCATGGATCAATCCTTTGCCGAATTGCACAACATTCCGTTATGTCAAAGGGATTTTCCCTTGGAGATCGAAGCCATTGATGGCAGACCTCTGGAACCTGCATTTATTACTATGGAAATGACTCCTATTACAATGTCAGTGGGGGCTCTCCATAAAGAGGAAGTATGCTTCCAAATAATCCATTCTCCTCACCACGCAGTCATTCTAGGGTATCCCTGGCTACTTCTACATAACCCTCAATTTGATTGGCAGAGATGTGAGGTTAATTCCTGGTCGGAATATTGTGCTAGGAGATGTCTATCATACCCAATTAAGATTTTACGTATCTCTCACTCTGTGCCAGCGGAATATGGGGAATTCAGTGACGTATTCAGCAAGGGAGAGGCCAGCGCACTGCCTGAGCATAGACCTTATGATTGCGCTATTGATCTGCCCTCGGGTGTGCTGCCTCCTAGGGGTCGCACCTATCCACTGTCTTGTGATGAGACCAGGGCAATGGAGGAGTACATTGAGGACGTTCTCAGTAGAGGTATCATTCGCAAGTCTACCTCCCCGGCTAGTGCCGGATTCTTCTTTGTGAAGAAGAAAAATGGCGAACTGAGACCATGTATTGACTACCGGGGGCTGAATAAACTGATGCCTAAGAATGCATACCCTATTCCACTCATTACTGAATTGTTTGACAGGTTAAAGGGCTCTTCCATCCTTACTAAACTTGATTTGCGGGCTGCATACAACCTGATCAGAATTAAGGCTGGAGATGAGTGGAAGACGGCATTTAATACCAGAACAGGGCACTACGAATATCTGGTGATGCCATTTGACCTATGTAATGCACCTGCCATATTCCAGGGGTTTATTAATGACATCCTGCGTGACTTGCTCCAATCCTGTGTGGTGGTATATCTCGACTATATATTGATTCACTCTACCAACCTCACACAGCATGTTAAGGATGTTTCTGAAGTCTTACTCCGACTTCGCAAGAATAAATTGTACTGTAAATTAGAGAAATGCGAATTTCATACGTCTCAAGTACCATTTTTGGGGTTCGTAATCTCTAAGGATGGCATCGCCATGGACCAGGCTAAGTTGGCAGCAGTCTTGCAGTGGCCTCGCCCTAAGGAGTTAAAAGCTATTCAGTGGTTCTTGGGCTTTGCCAACTACTATAGGAAGTTCATCTAGAACTTTTCTACGATAGTGAAACCTTTGTCTGACTTGACACACAAAGGGGCTACTCCCTCTCAGTGGTCTGAGGCAGCCGAGAATGCGTTTGAGTCCTTGAAAGCTGCCTTTGCGTCTGCTCCAGTGCTGTCCCACCCTAATCCCTCCCTGCCATTTACCCTGGAAGTTGACGCCTTGGAGGTTGGGGTGGGGGCAGTGCTCTCCCAGCTCCCTGTGGGAGGTGGCACCCTAAGACCCTGTGGATTTTTCTCTAAAAAACTTTCCAGTGCACAGAGTCATTATGAGATTGGCGACAGGGAGTTGTTGGCCATTATTTTGGCACTTAAGGAGTGGCGCCACCTATTGGAAGGTACTAAGAACCCGGTATTAATCCTTACTGATCACAAGAATTTGACATACCTCTCTGAGGCAAAGAGATTTTCCTCGCGACAAGCTAGGTGGGCGCTCTTTTTGTGCCGGTTTAATTTTGTCCTACCTTCCGGGCTCTAAGAATGTTAGGGCAGACGCTCTGTCCAGACAGTTTGCTTCAGACACTGAGAGGGAGGAAGACCCTGTACCTATCATTCAGCCAGATCGTATCCTGGTTAATATCCGTACTTGCATAACCTCGCCACTGGGGGAGGAAATCTTGGCTTCTCAATCTAGGGCTCCGCCTGAGACTCCAGTTGGCAAATGCTTTGTGGAAGAGCCGTTGCGTAACCGTCTATTGGAGACGTACCACTCATCTAAGGTGGCTGGGCACATCGGGAGGGATCAACTTATATGGTCTCTTTCGCAGTTGTTTTGGTGGCCTACCCTTAGAGCCGATTGCTCCGACTTTACTGCTGCCTGTACCACCTGTGCCCGTACCAAGATCCCCAGACATCTCCCAGTGGGCTTACTTCAACCAGTGCCTAATGGCGAACGTCCATGGTCTCACATATCTATCGACTTTTTGGGAGAATTACCAGTCTCTAGGGGGTATACGTTTATCCTTATGGTGGTCGATAGTTTCTCTAAAATGGCTCATTTCGTGCCTCTTAATGGTCTTCCATCGGCTCAGGAATTGGCTGTAGTCTTTGCCAGGGAGGTGTTTTGCCTACACGGGGTACCCAGAGTGATTTTCTCCGACCGTGGGAGCCAGTTTGTATCCAGGTTTTGGAGGGCATTTTGTGGTCAGATGGGCATCCAATTGTCCTTCTCCTCCGCCTACCATCCCCAGACCAATGGGGCAGCTGAGCGTGCCAATCAGGGACTAGAACAGTTCCTGCTTTCCTTTGTTACCAATCATCATGATAATTGGGCCGACCTGTTGCCATGGGCAGAGTTTACCAGGAATTGTGCGGTTAATTAATCGTCCGGGAGCTCCCCATTTCTCATTAATTATGGGTTCCAGCCTTGCCTGCTCCCGGACTCATTTCAGGCACAACAGATTCCTGCCCTAGATGAGCATATGGCGCAGCTTAGTTCCAGATGGGCACAGGTTCAGAGGTCCCTCAGTCAGTCATTTCAGCGTCATCAGCGGCACGCTAATCCCAGACGGCTACCAGCGGTCTCATTTCAGGTAGGGGATAGGGTATGGCTCTCCTCCAGAAACCTCAATTTGCAGGTGCCCTCCAATAAGTTGGCTCCCCGGTTCATTGGGCCCTTTAAGATCATCCGCAAGGTTAATCCAGTTTCTTATGCATTGGAACTTCCACCCTCTATGCATATTCATAATGTGTTCCATGTGTCTCTTTTGAAACCATTGGTCTGCAACCGTTACACTACTACGCCAGTGATTCCTGGGCCGGTGGACGTTCAGGGCCAAGAGGAGTATGAGGTTCAGAGTATCATTGACTCTAGGAGATTTAGAGGAAAGTTGCAATATTTGGTCCACTGGAAGGGATATGGTCCTGAGGAACGTTCTTGGGTTGACCAAAAGGACCTCCATGCGCCTAGTAAAAGCTGCATTTCCGTAAAAGCTGCATTTAACCCTAGCTGTGCCGCATTACCTTTCACTAGCCTCTTTCACTGGTATAGAGCCTCCCTCTTGCATTACATCTGCTGAGCTGGCCGCTTATGCTCTGGTTGGTCAGCGGCTCATTACACCATTGCAGAGTAGTGCTGTCGGTAACGGTTCAGGTAGGGCGCTATTTGGCTCAAACGCTTACATTAACACCATTGAGGCTGAAGGCACAAGCTAATGTAACTGAGGGTGAAGGGCTATTGGCTTCTCCGTTGCAGCATATGCGGTCCGTTGTTACGCCCGTGGGGGCTATTGGCTCGAAGTTCTTGCAGGTTGACTAGGTTACGCCCGTGGGGGCTATTGGCTCACTACCTCTGTTCTGCTGGTCTCCGTTGTATGCCCGTGGGGGCTATTTGCAGCTCTTGCAGTTCAGGTTATACTGTGGTGACGCCCGTGGGGGCTAACTACTCAAGCACTTGCAGTGTCAGTCGTACCCTTGGTTATGCCCGTGGGGGCTATTCTGGGTACTGTGTTGCTGATTTTACCTCTGGTCACGCATGGCCTAGCAGCAACATCTCTCAGTACTATAAGTGTGATTCCAGCTACACTTACTGCTTCCAATTAACACCTTGGGCGTGCCAAACTCCACAACAGAGACTGTTCATCTATACATTTAACCCTTATCTGTGCCTGTCCTGAGACAGTATATGTAATACTCTTATTCTGTATACTGGGTCTGTGGGGGCATATCTGTTATTGCCTTGCTATTATTTTGTGTTGCCTGTAGAGGGCGATCATTTGCCTTATTTTTCTTTTAATAAAACTGTGTTTTATCTCACCCCTGGTCTGAGTGTCTTAAAAAACCGTTACACACTGGAACACTGAGGATTCTCCCTTGCTGTGGCAGTAAGATAGTATGTGTCCCAGTCCATAAACAACTGTGAGACTGTGTTTGTCAGTCTGCAAATTATTCAACAAACTCCTAATTTGAATACTCGTATTTTACACAGGAACAAAGGTGACTCTTCCTTGCAGTGGCAATAACTGGCACTAATGCTGGCTGCCTGCCTACTCCTTTCTGCCTGCTTACACAACAACTGGACAGTCACTCTCTCTATCACTATCTGCTTCTTCTCTCCCAGTTCCAACATCGCAATAAGCACTAACAGGAAATGCAGGAGCTGTCTGGGTGTCTGTGATGTCATTAGTCCATCCCCCATCATGAATTTAAGCAGCTAATTGCTTGGACTAGAGACATCATGAAACAAAGAAGCTAACTGGACTAGAGAGGGAGGGAAAGTAGCGCGCATGTGGGGAGAACGTCATCCGAATATCCGAATTTTGAAACAATCTTCTGCCCAGTTATGTTTCAGATTCGGCTTCTAAAAACAAATGGCTCTAAGCTTTTTGCCATGTCCGAATGGCTCCGAATCACCCTCATTTGTCCGAAATCCAAATGTGGATGAACCGAATCGCACAATCCTAGTTGATATTTAAGGTTGATCAGAGTGGCGAGCTTGGTTCCTTAAACTGCGGGGTTGTAGCGAGTCAGTGAGGCGATGACAAGCCAGTTGGAACAAACCTGGAGATTGCCAAGTAGTGCAACAAGGCATAGGCCCCGGAAAATACTTAGTTGTCGTGTCTAACCTCAAATGGAGTACACAGTGGGGGCACTAGTGGCAGATCCGAGCATTAACACAGACGCAAACATGGTTGGCTATATAAAAGATATTGCCACTCTGGAGTTTGTGATTTACCTTTGAAGATCTGATAAAGTCCTCTGGTATCTTGGAAAGTGAACCTATGATGACGGAAGGGGGTAGAGACCTTGGTGAGAGGTGAGGTCTCCCCTATAAGAGCTGAAGAGCTGATCCACTCGAGTATACCATGAGTACAGTATATTTGAAGAAGGTCTGGGGAAAGCTTTAAAGCTACTCTGAGTGGTAATGTATATCTATTGACTAAAGGAACAAAAATTAAAGAAGACACTGTGTTTGTAGAATCGATAAATTTAGATATACATGGAAGAAACATATGTCCTTTGATGATAGGTGAATTTATATAGCGATCGCCTGCAAGGATGACTCTATTATTTGGATTTGGCTTTTCTTTTTTCTTCCAGTTGGTTACCCTGTGCCTAAAAATAAGATAATGCCGCCCAAAAAGGATAAGGAAAAAACCCAGAGGGCTAATGAAAAGGCAATAAATGTATTTTACTCTCCAAAGTCTCAGAATCCGCTACATAAATCATTACCAAATATGACACAATAAGTACACAGATTTTCTGGAGTGGTAATAAAGAAGGAAGAAATAGTAATTAAATATTATTTACTAACAATTTATTATAACTTACAAGACACTATAGTTTTTGAGTACAATATTCACATTAATAATTAGGAATTAGTAGAGTATTTGAAATAAGGTGAATACACAATAGTGGTAATGTTACACTTAAGTTGTATTAATGGATATTTGTAGAATATATCTTTTTTGGAATAATAACAAAGTTTTAGCATTTAAAGATTCTTATTATTAAATCATTCAATGTGGTGAGTGGAAGTATGATCTATATAATTAAGTGGATATAAGGGAAGTATTAGTTATATACAGTATGTTAGTTTAAATAATAAAAGAAAATTGAGAGACTTGGGATGGTACGAGATAAAGGGGATAGTAGGAATTATAGATTGTAAGGAGCAATTAAGAGAGAAGGGAAAAGATGAATCTGGAATAGTTCGTATAACTGTAAGTTTTGGGACAATCTTGAATTAGATCTAAAAGGGTGCATATAGGGGGATATAGGGGGGATATTGTAATTGTGGAAGGACTATCTCTCAGTATTGCCGGTACTTGGTCTACTCGAACATGATGTTCGGTTAGAGTGAAATCTATTTGCTAGTAATTCTAGACAGATATAGTATGATAGATTTAGGTTTATGTAGGTATGAATGGCAGTATGGAAGTTTGAATGTGACCAATCTTTTCATAGAAATTTTTGAGCTTGGTGAAAAGAATAAAACATTTGGGTATACTTATGAAACTTAGGTTAGTAACTATAAATGCGCAAGGTCTAAATTCTCCCCATAAAAGGGCATTTTTATATGATATGTTGAAAACAAATAATATAGATGTAGGTTTTGTGCAGGAAACCCACTCGAATAGAAAAGCGTCAAAATTTTGGAAATATAAGAAATATCCTATAGTTTATTGTACTGGAATGAAAGACCATAAGAAAAGGGGGCGGCGATTTTTATTTCCAGTATGGTTAAGTTTAAATATATTCACCAGGAGATTGATGAGGAAGCAAGATATGTTATTTTTGTGTGCAAATTGAATGATGTAATATATACGTCTGTGAATTTGTAGGCACCTAGTGAATCCACTATGGCATTTTTGAATAATCTTATGTTTAGAATAGAAAGAATAAAAAATGGTGTATTGCTTTTGGGTGGTGATATGAATTGTGTGGAGGATGTACTGAGGGATAAATCATTAATTAGGGGTGAGGAGATTAATTTTCAGACAAAAACTATGGCTTTGTCAGTTTCAAAGTATCTTGTTAGGAACAATCTGTATGACACTTGGAGAGTACTGCACCCCTCAGATAGGGATTTCTCATTCTTCTCTAAAGTACATCTCTCATATTCTAGAATAGATAAATTCTTAATGAAACAAGATTTGACAAAATGTCTGTCCTCGGATGTGGGAATTATAAAGTGGTCAGATCATACCCCCGTGTTTATGGAGATATTAGTTGGGTCACAATATAATATCAGACCAAGTTGGAAATTAGAGGAGTGGATGCTGGAAAAAGAGGAATTGAAGTTGGGATTGGTTGAGGAGGTGCAGAAGTTCTTGGAAACAAATGATAATAAGGAAGTTTCGGATTCAACCCTTTGGTGTGCATTGAAATGCACTATTAGAGGTTTTTTGATCAAAGTAGGTGCGCATCTTAAGAAAAATAGAGGTAAGTCTCTCTCTGATTTGTATATTTTATTGGCTCAGCGAGAACATATGAATAAAATGAATCCCAATATAGAGCTAATTGAACATATAAAAGATTTACAGAAAGAGATAAAGAAACAACTAACAGAGAAGGTGAATAGAGCACTCTTGTCATTGAAGCAAAATGGAAATAATAGAGCTAAATCTTTAGTGACAAGGAAATTAAAAAATAATGGTCAGAGGAAGGTAGTTCATAAATTATTGAGACTAATAAACCTATCTTACTTCCTAAGCAGATAAGTGAAGTCTTTAGGAGTTTTTATAATTCGTTATATAATTTACCAGAGGTTAGCAAAACAGATCTACAAATAAGACAATTTTTGCACAAATTGGGTCTCCCTAGAATATCACAAGAGAAACTGGGGAAATTTAATGAACCAATTTCAGTGCTGGGGAAAGTGGGGAAAATAATAAAAGACCTAAAAAAAAAAGGGAAAGCTCCAGGTCCAGACAGATATACTACAGGGTTTTATCAAGTGCTTGAACCTTATATTTCTTCTTTGTTATCAAGAACTATTAACAAAATAACTAAAAATAAATAATTTCCCACTGAAATTTCCCACTGAAATGCTACAGGCATTAATAAGCCCGATTCCTAAAGTTGGGAAGGATTTAAATTATGTAGTAAGTTATAGGCCAATCTTGTTATTAAACATTGACACTAAGATTTTTTCTAAGATACTGGCAGAAAGATTAAAACTAGTTATAGCAGATATAATACATGTGGATAAAACAGGGTTGATGATAGGTAGAACAACTTGTAAAGTTCTCAACCTTATATCTAGAATACAGCAAAACAGAATACCAACAGTATTTTTAGCTCTTGATGCAGAAAAGGCCTTTGACAGGGTAAATTGGAGATTCCTGTCAGAGGCCTTAGACATGTTTGGATTAGACGGTTTCTTTAAAGATGACGTTTTGGCTTTATATACAACTCCAACAGCCATGGTTGCTGAACCAAACTTGAAATCTGATTACTTCTATATTAATAATGGTACAAGACAGGGTTGCCCTCTGGCACCCCTATTGTATGCTATAATGATGGAACCATTAGCTATCATGATTAGGATGAGTGCAGAGGTAAAGGGTATTCAAGTGGGAATGCAAGAATTTAAGATCACTCTATATGCAGATGATGTTTTATTAATGTTAGCTTCTCCCTCAACGTCAATGCCTACCATCTTTGAATTGATTGAACAGTATAGTGTAATTTCTAATTATAAGATCAACTTATCTAAAACACAGGACATTTTTAAATTTCAGCAGAGGAAATGAAGGTTCTTGTGAACAAAATATCCTTTTAATTGGAGCAAGGGATATATTCAGTACTTAGGTATAATATTAAAATTTGACCGAGAACAAATAGTGTTAGTAAATTACCTGAGTTTGAAGGAAGAATTAACTCAGAATTGGAAGGGATTGGAGATTTCTTGGCTGGGTCTGGTAAATAGTGTCAAGGCGTATTTGCTTCTGGTTAATTCCTCATAAAGTTCAGAAGAAAATCCTGAGTCAGATCTCAAAGATTTTTTCAACATATATTTGGGCATCAAAAAAGCCAACAGTAGATAAAAATATATTGACCAGAAGTATTGCAAACGTTGGATTAGGTCTACCTGATCTATTTAGATTGCATGAGATTTGTATGTTTGTACATTTTATGGCTTGGAATATTAAAAGGGATTCTGGAATGGGTTGGTACTGGTGTGAGTCTACAGATTGCACTAAATATAAATTATTCAAATTATTTTGGATTGATCCATCTATTAGAGATAATTTGAACTTGAAAAATACAATTATTGTTGATATTTTGGAGAATATATTTAGAATTAGGAATAAATGTAATGGTGAAAAATATATTACTTATTTTACTCTGATTGAAATTTTGAAAGGATATATAATGGAAATAAATTTAATTAGTTGGAAAGTTAATGGAATTGACAAAGTAGCAGATCTTTACTCAAGTTCTCAGCCATTGTTATTTGCAGAGTTACAAGAAAAATTCAGAATACCAAGAACAGAATTATATACATATAGTAGATTTACAAATTTTTGAGATATAAATTGTCTAATTCTATTTCTAAATTGGAATTCTTTATGGTTCAGGGCCATGTTACTAATCTTATCTCTAAAATAAAGAATTTATTTAATAATCTTCAAGAGACAGATAAAGTGACAACACTTGGTAAATGGGAGAGAGATTTGATAGTAAATTTTGATGCCGAAGTATGGAAAGCAGCATATGTTAAAGTTAGGAAGATTGTTCATTGGGATCATGTAGCATATATGGTGTGAATGTGATGTATTGAATGAAATTAAAGATAATGTTAGAAGTATTTTTAAACAGTTATTTTGTCTTGATATGGTGTTACATCCACAGACCTTCCTATTCCACATTGACTTGCATTTAAAGAATAAATCAAATATATGCTTAGCAATAAATATATTACTAGTGGTTAAAATGGTTTTAGCAAGATATTGGAGAAATGAAGATACTCCGTCTTGGTTGGAGATTAATAATCAAATTGAAAATCAGCGTTGGATGGAAAGATATTATTGCCATATCGAGTCAAAAATACAAGTGTATAATAAAATATAGAAATCTTGGGTATTGGTGAAAAATAACACTTGATATTAATAGATACCAAGCTCAATGTTTTAGAATAGGATTGATATAAGTGGAAGCATAGAGTCATAATAGAATGTTGTTTAGGGTTGATTGGAAAGTTGCAATGTTACATTTTTTATATGTATCTTAGAGAAGTAACTGGAATTATATATTATGTATTGTAACATATTTGATGTTATACATGAATGGATGTGTAATGGAAATAATAAAGAATATTTAAGTCTGAAGAGGTGAGCTTCACAGAAGTGGAGTCAATGCTTCAGGAGAGTCAAGTGGACATTCCTCAGTTCCATGATGGGCCATGCTATGGATGCCTGGGGGATAGGATTACAGTATTTGCAACTGCACTATCTAACTGTCTGTCATGCAACAGATAAACCATCTTTATACCATTAACTTTTGCATTCCAGGGGAGTACACAACCCTATGGAACCCATTAGGTTAGGAACAAGGGGATGCTAACCAGCCATATGAATATGTGCCCAGGACATTGGATCAACACATCATGAAGTATGTGGACAGAGCCTCATGAAACACAGGGTTTTGGCATGCCAATGCCATTGTGCTGCGCACACACACACACACACACACACACACACACACACACAGGTCAGCATGGTGGGTCTTGCAACTAGTGCTCCTTGTTACATTCTCAATAAAGGTGGTTAAATTTTATACTGTGTCTGTCATTATTTGCTGATTACCGTGACAGTAGTGAAATCTCATTGTCTCCACTCGATGCTCTCTCCAATGGAATCCTCTACCTATGTAACAGCAGACCAAGATCAAAAACAAAATAAATTAAACAAAATAAGCAAGAAATAGTGAAAAACTCCTCCATATGTTAAAAAAATGTTCCAAAATGAATAATTTAATAGAACATGATAAAAGGAAAAAAATTTGCTTAGAGCATATACATGTCTAGGTTTTGAGAAAGCGAGGTTATCCTCACGAAACGCGTCAGCCAATGTTTTTATAACATTGCGAGTGGAAACAATGAGATTTCTCCACATGTGAATGCGTTGGCTTTGGTATATGCCAGTGGCTGACCACATCCAAATGTGAGGGTTCAATTCTATATTTTATTAATTTAGTGTCTGTAGCTGTATCACACTATTGGGCACCCCCTACTTTCTTTTTGTTTGCCATATAAATATGTATATATGTGTGTTAAATTTCATTTGTGCTTGTGTGCCAATGGACCCACATCCAGAACTTGATTTGTATATGTTCAGGAGTATTAATTGTAAAAGTTTGCTGTGTGCATGTGAGGAGAATGAATGTATGGAGGCACAATTTATGTGTACCCATATTTAGTTTTTTAAATTGATAGGAACACAGGTAATATATCAAACAAGTGCAAATTTAAATTAATTAATCTTCTCTTTATTGTTTAAGAGCTTTCGATCAATGTTTTGTACCCTTCATGTTATAAAAGCTTTCTAATTCTTTTGGGCTCCACAGTCTGCCATCAATATATTGCAATCTGCTTTATTTCACACAGTGTGCACTAAAGAGTTTGCAATTTATTTTAAAAGTTAATTTTCCTGAAAAGCACTCTATATTTTTCAAATTTTGCAAGCTGTTTAACCCCATACCGACAATGGACGTACATGTACGTCCCGCAGAAACTGTCACTTAGTGACAGAGGATGTACATGTACGTCCAGGAAGTCATTCAGTAGAATGAAAAAAAAAAAGTTTGGCGGGCGTTAAGTGCAGGCCGCGTCCGCACGCTGCTGGTCACTAAGGGGATAACAAAGTTATAAAATGGAAACATGAATGATCAGGTTTATTTTTTCCATTGTTCATAATTAATAAATCAATTAGTTCTTCCACTGGTATCTGCTTTTGCTCATAGATAATTGAGTGAATACATAACACATTTGCCATGAAAATGATACATTGGTGAAAAGCTAATAATGCAAGAAAATAAGTTCATTATATTTGATAATGGATTACAAACTTCAGATGAGTTTTCCTGTCAATTTCAAGATCTCTGTGGATTTCACACTAATGCAAGAAAACAGAACATTTGCTATTTTAGAAAGCCATAAATCTTTGTATTATTTACAATTGTTCATGTTTTGATGCACGTCTTGATGCAAAGTTAGCCAGACGTATGAAAATGTGTGATAATTCCTTTGCTGAATTAGACGCAATTACTAATCCTCTCATAAAACGGTGGGCATTTTAGCCACTCCCACTTTTTTAAATACGTTCTTTACAAAAAAGGTCCAGATGTTCACTAATTAAGAAAAAAAATTGAAATTGAGTAACATTTTAGTGCTAATCATTTTGCCATCAAAAGTACACTGTAAATAGCCACTATGCACATATCTGGCATTCAGCCCTAATAATATGCATATAGAAAGGAGACTACACCATAGAGGACAAATTAATATTTTCTTTAAATTAGACTAGTAACCTCTTGCTTTGCAATATATTGGAGATCTCTCAAGCATTAAAGGGGGTTAAATGTCCATTTAAATCTGGGTGAAATTGCATAGCTTCCCTATGGTGCTTCTGGTTGCCCCAGAATTGATCCACAATCTTTGCGCATACGAGCCTAAATGACTAAGGGCCTGCTTCACAAAATAAATGAGGAACAATTCTGAACAGGGGACAAATAACATTTCACATTGACTCAATTGACCTTTTAACCGCTTGAATACTAGAGACATCTCCAAAGCACTGCAGAGAAATGCGATGGAGACCTCTCTACCATTCAAGGGGTCAAAAGCCCCATTAAATCAATAGGAATTTGGGGAATTTGTATTTATGTCCTGTGGCAGAGTCACATAGCCCTGGAATTGCTCCCATTCTTAGTACTCAGTGCACCTGTATCACCTGTGTGTACTTTTTGTTCAAACTTAACTTTATGTCTCTAGCAAACTTTCAATGTAGAGTTTCACCTCTAAATTATAACAATTGAACTCATCAATATGGCCTTATCCAGTCTTCACCATTAGGGATGGGTGAAAGTTGTTGCTGTGTTCCAGTGAGAAATTTTGCGAAAACCACATAGTTTTCTGATTTTTCGCGGGAAAATTAAAACTAGCGGTTAAAATTTTTGCATCTTTCGTCCATTGGCCAAAATATTTCACCATTTTTTCAATGGCTAGAAAGTTTCCACCCAATGATTTATGTTGTTTTCGCACTTCCACTATAAAAAGGTAACATTTTTGTTGAAGGCACAATAGAAGACACAATAGAAGCAGCTACAGAGCAAGATAGCCGTGCTGTGCTGTTCTGCTGTGATGTTATGCAAAAATTGAGGCAGGAGAGGCTCATAGTGACTCCTATCACCATAAGCAGCAAAAAGAGGAGCCTTATTATATGTCCACTGAGTCTGAGGAGGAGGATGAAGTGACCAGCAGTACTGAACCAATGCTGCCCAGTCTCCCTAAATCACCCCAAGGAATCTTGGGGAATTTAATGAGAAGAGAGGGAGAAAAGGGAATGGCAAGAAAGGGAGACAAGGGAATGGGAATGAAAGGAGAAAAGGGAATGGGAAGGGAGGGAGAAAAGGGTAGTACTAGTGAGAGCAGGACAGGTCAGCTGCCTGTGCCTGCTGCAAGATGTGCTGCCCCTGCCACCATTGCTGCACCTGCAGTCACTAGTGTTGTACCTGCTGCCAGACGTGCTGCCACTAGTGTTGTACGTGCTGCCAGACGTGCTGCCCCTGCTGACACTAGTGTTGTACCTGCTGTCAGATGTGCTGCCACTAGTGTTGTACATGCTGCCCCTGCTGCCAGTGTCACTATTGCTGTTCCTGCAGCCACTAATGTTGTACCTGATGCCAGACGTGCTGCCCCTGCTGCCAATGCCACCATTGCTGTTCCTGCAGCCACTAGTGTTGTACCTGCTTCCAGTGCTGAACCTGCTGCCACCAATACTTTGCCTTCTGCTAGTGTTTCTTGTAGTACTCAGGGGGGAAGGAGAAAATTATGCCAAGTGTGACAGCAAGGGACCCTAAATCACTCTTGCCATTCCAAAGCAATCCTGCCAGTGCTAATACTGCTGCTACTAAGGACCAGCATCTTGTTAGCATTAGGAGTAAAGGAGGGGGTAATCATCAACAATATCCTCATATTACTAGTGACTGTGAGACTGAGGAGGAAGACTCTGCGGATGAACTTGATGTGGTTTGTGTTAGTAGTAGTAGCAGTAATGTTGAAGCAGCCGGAGTGGTAGGGGAAACATTGGAGAGCGTCAGACTAGTTGTCAAGGGAGTCCACACCATTCCTCTGACCCTGGAACTGGGAGTCCTCCCCTTCTCTTCACTACAGTGTACAGGTGGAACATGATCCTGAAGAGGCCAGAACTGGTGTTGGGGGAGGAGAGCAGGCTCAGAATTAATACCACCACCACCAGCAGGAGCACAGATCAGCTGCCTGTGCCTGCTGCTACTTCTGATAGTGTTAGTCTGCCTTCTTCTTCAGGTCAAAAGAAAATGGCAAGTGTGACATTAGGGGACCCTCTGTCACATTGCTCATCACCTCCTCCAAGCAGCAGTGATATGCCTGTAATACAGCAGCAGCAACAACAGCATGTAGGGACTGCTTGTGGTGGTGATGATGATTTTGAAGAAGCTGGGGTGGAAGAGACATTGATTGCCTTTTTAGCAGAAACTGAGAAGGAATGGGAGACAGGGATGAGTACAGGCATCACCACCACCACTAGCAATGACATTTTGGAATTAGAGGAATCTGCAACTGCTCTAATTCCTTCTGATCCTGAGATGCAAAAGCAGAAGGATGTTGAGGAGCAGGATAGTGTGCCACAGACCACCATGGACATAGTGGGAATTGGGTCAACAAGTGATGCAGGAATTGGACAGGTTCCACTTGCCCCAGCAGTAGCAATGAAGGGGAATGTGGAGGACCAGAAGAAAGAGGCCATTCTTCTCCATCTGTTCCCTTCACCCTGAAGCCATCATGGGTGTGGGACTATTTTTCTGTTGGGGCAGGCACAGTGCAGTCATCAGCAAAGGCACTGTGCACAATTTGTGACAAGTCAGTGAAAAGAGGAAAGGAGGGAACACACCTTGGCACAAGTGCCCTGATATAACACATGAAACACAGACACCATGACATTTACTTCAAACATGTTAAAGACAAACACCCACCACAGTAATCAAGCACCGTTTTGCTGTCCATGACTCTCCAGAAAGGCAACAACAGGCAAGGTGGAGATCAAAGAGGAGGAGGAGTGGAACAACCCAGGCAGAGACTGGAAGTTCCATGACGAGTGAAACAACTAGCTCACCTTCTAGGGTAACTACTAGTGATGAGCGAGCACCCCAATGCTCGGGTGTTCAGGTGCTCTGACCGAGCGGCCCCGGAGGCTCGAGTGCTCGGCCGAGCACCCGAGCCCCATTGAAGTCAATGGGAGGACTCGAGCATTACACCAGGCACCCCCTGCTCTGATGAGGGGAGGGTGCCTGGTCCATAGGAAAAGGGCAGAAAATGATGGAAACACCACAGAAATGGTTCAGGGACAGCATAGGGAGGATGTCTGGATGCATCTTGGACTCCAACATCGCTGCTGGGAACGATCTTTCGCCCGTAGTACGCCATTTTTATAGACTGACCGTAAAACACACAAAAAGGAAGATAAAAACTACTTTAGGCGAAAAATTGTTACCAAACAGTATTTGCTGTATATTTACTTGTATATCATCTGCAAATTCTCCCAAAAATTTCCTCGATTTTTCTGAACTGAGGCCATGATTAAGAGGGAAACGTGCGCAGAGGCAAATTCTCCCAAAAATTTCCTTGATTTTTCTGAACTGAGGCCATGATTAAGAGGGAAACGTGCGCAGAGGCAAATTCTCCCAAAAATTTCCTTGATTTTTCTGAACTGAGGCCATGATTAAGAGGGAAACGTGCGCAAAGGCAAATTCTCCCAAAAATGTCCTCGATTTTTCTGAACTGGGGCCATGATTAAGAGGGAAACGTGCGCTGAGCCGACCATCTAAAACATTATGGGTGAGGGTCTGCTGCGGAGCTGACCATCCTAAACTTTATATGCGAAGGCCCGCTAGTGAGCTGACGCTATAAAACATTATATGAGAGGGCCCGCTAGAGAGCTGACCCAATAAAACATTATATGAGAAGGCCCGCTGGTGAGCTGACCTATACAAAAATTGTCAAACTGCGCCCGCTGGTGAGCTGGCCCTATATAAAAATTATATCACTGGGCCAGCTGGTGAGCTGGCCCTATATAAAAATTATATCACTGGGCATATGGAAGAGAGTCAACCATATACCCGTTTATTGGGTGGAAGGGGTGAATGGGAATACAGAGTATTCCCATCATTGTAAATAACATATATAAAGTGAGTTTATGTTCCCCCGGGGCTTTCCTCCAGTGGAGTGGAGAAGTCAGGGGAAATCCAGGCCTTGTTCATTTTTATAAGTGTCAACCTATCAGCATTTTCGGTGGAAAGGATCTGTTATGATGCCACCAGCAGCACTAAATACCCGCTCAGACAGAACGCTGGCGGCAGGGCAGGCCAGCACCTCCAAGGCGTAGAGTGCCAGTTCATACCACGTGTCCAGCTTGGACACCCAGTAGTTGTAAGGCACAGAGGGATCATTGAGGACGCTGACACGGTCTGCTACGTACTCCTTCACCATCTTCCAAAACTTTTCCCTCCTTGTGACACTAGGCTGCGCATCAGGGTGAGGGTGCTGGCGGGGTGTCATGAAGGTGTCCCACGCCTTGGAGAGTGTTGCCCTGCCTTTGTCGGAACTGCTGTGTGCTCCCCTTTTCTCCCCTTCTCGGTTGGCCAAGGTAGCACGTACTCTGCCGCCAGTGTTGTCAGATGGAAAATTTTGGAGCAATTTTTCGACAAGAACCTTCTGGCATTGCACCATTTTGCTTGTCCTCTCCACCGGAGGAATGAGAGATGAGAAATTCTCTTTGTAGCGGGGGTCCAGAAGAGTGAACACCCAGTAATCCGTGTTGTCTAAAATGCGTATAACGCGTGGGTCACGGGAAAGGCAGCCTAACATAAAGTCAGCCATGTGTGCCAGAGTACCAACAGGCAAGATTTCGCTGTCCTCACCAGGAGGATGACTCTCAATCTCCTCATCCTCTTCCTCCTCTTCTGCCCACCCACGCTGAAGAGATGGAACTAAAGTTCCATGGCTACCCTCTGTAGCGGAGGCAACCGTGTCTTCCTCCTCCTCCTCCTCCGCCTCCTCCAATTGTCGCTGAGAAGACGAAGTGAGGGTGCTCTGGCTATCACCTTGTGTAAGCTCTTCCTCCCGCATTTCCACGTCTTCCACATGCAAAGCGTCGGTTTTAATTGTGAGCAGCGAGCGTTTCAGTAGACACAGAAGTGGGATGGTTACACTGATAATAGCGTTATCGCCGCTCACCATCTGTGTCGATTCCTCAAAATTGCGTAAAACCTCACAGAGGTCTGACATCCATTCCCACTCCTCACTTCTGATTACAGGAAGTTGAACGGAGAGGCGACGACCGTGTAACAGCTGGTACTCCACTACTGCCCTCTGCTGTTCACAAAGCCGGGCCAACATGTGGAAGGTGGAGTTGCAGCGCGTGCTCACGTCACACAGCAGCCGGTGAGCTGGCAATTGTAAGCGCTGCTGCAGCTTCAACAGGCCGGATGAAGCTGTAGATGACTTACGGAAATGTGCACACACGCGGCGCACCTTGGTCAAGAGATCATGCAAATTGGGGTAGGTTTTTAGAAATCGCTGAACCACTAAATTAAATACATGCGCTAGGCATGGTACGTGTGTGAGCTTGCCGAGCTCCAAAGCCGCCACCAAGTTACGCCCATTATCACACACAACCATGCCTGGTTGCAGGTTGAGTGGCGAGAGCCACTGCTCGGTCTGGTGACTAATCCCCTGCAACAGCTCTGAGGCCGTGTGCTGTTTGTCCCCAAGGCAGATCAGCTTCAGCACGGCCTGTTGACGCTTCCCCACTGCAGTACTACACTGCTTCCAGCTACCGGCTGATGGGTGAGTGGCGCTGCGCGCAGAGAATTCGGAGGTGGAAACGGAGGAGGAGGAGCCAATAACGTAGGTGCTGGCGGAAACCCTGATGGAGGTAGGGCCCGCAATCCTCGGCGTGGGTAGCACCTGTGCCATCCCAGGGTCCGAGTCGCTCCCAGCCTCCACGACATTCACCCAGTGTGCCGTCAGGGAAATGTAGCGTCCCTGGCCACAAGCACTTGTCCATGTGTCAGTCGTTAAGTGGACCTTCCCAGTAACTGCGTTGGTCAGGGCACGGGTGATGTTACGGGACACATGGTGGTGTAAGGCGGGGACGGCACACCGGGAAAAGTAGTGGCGGCTGGGGACTGCGTACCGAGGGACAGCTGCTGCCATCAGGCTGCGGAAGTACTCAGTCTCCACAAGCCTAAATGGCAGCATTTCGATGGCCAGTAATTTGGAAAGGTGTGAGGTTAGTGCTATGGCCTGTGGGTGGGTGGCTGGGTATTTTCGCTTGCGCTCAAATGCCTGGGGTAACGACATTTGGACGCTGTGCTGGGACAGGGAAGTGGATGTGGTCGCTGATGGTGCTTCAGATGGTACAGGTGCAGGGCGGGAGGTATGCGGGTCTGCGCCTTCGACAGGCGATTGGCCGGCACCGAAAACAGGGGAAGAGGAGGCAGTGGTGTGGCCTGCAGACACAGATTGGCGATCCGGGCGTTCCTCCCACTTATTACGGTGCTTGGATGCCATGTGTCGGATCATGCTGGTGGTGGTGAGGTTTCTAGTGTTCATGCCTCGGCTCATTCTGGTGTTGCACAGGTTGCAAACTACAATTCTTTTGTCGTCCGCACTTTCCTTAAAAAAACGCCATACCGCGGAACACCTACCCCTTGGCAAGGGAGATTTACGCAAGGGGGTGCTCCGTGGAACATTTGCGGGCCAGTTTGGTGCGGTCCGCCTTCTTTCTGTAGCCACACCACTGCCTCTTCCAGCCTGTTGCGGTGCTGCAGATGGCTCACCCTCAGGACTGCTGTCATCGCTCGGCTCTACACCTTCCCAGGTGGGGTCAGTCACCTCATCATCCACCAAGTCCTCCTCCACTTCCTCACTCTGATCATCCTCCTCATGTCTTGATCCCACCACATACTCAGTCATTGACAACTGTATATCATCCTCCTCATCAAGGTCTTCAGACAGTAATAGTGGTTGATTTAATGGCAACTGTGTCTCATCATCATCATCATCCACTTCCTTTGACCTTAAATGCCGTTCACCTCTGTCATCTTCTTGTGATTGGGTACCCTCTAGAGGTTGTGAATCAGGGCACAAGATGTCATGTTCCTCTACAAGCGTGCTTGGAGAGAGGTTCAAATTAAGGATTGGTGATGAGACGAGCTCCTCACTATATCCCAGTGTGGGATCACTTCTTTGACCAGATCCTCTATGGTGGGAGGAAGGATGATCAGGGTGAGGATTATGTTGACCAGACTCTTGGCTACTGAGAGTGGACTTGGTGGAAGACAGGGTGGTGCTTAACCGACTGGAAGCAGTATCAGCTGACATCCAACCGACCACCTGTTCGCAGTGGTCGGACCTCGAGAGTGATGTCCTGCGACGCCCTGTAAACTGAGACATGAAGCTAGGTATGGTGGATGTCTTTCTGTCTTGTGCTCTGGCACCAGGCACAGTTTCTACGTGTCCTGACCCGCGCCCTGAACTATCAGGATCACGTCCACTTCCCCGTCCCTTTTTACCCGCCTTCTTCATATTACACGGAATATGTGCTGCAAATCTGCAACTTTGCACAGTAAACAGAATGTTCTTCTTAACTGCGGCTACGCACAGTGAATGGAATATGTGACTTTGATATTTTACAGTTTGCACAGTTAACAGAATGTTCTCCTAATATGCAACTTTGCACAGTAAACAGAATGTTCTTCTTAACTGCGGCTACGCACAGTGAATGGAATATGTGACTTTGATATTTTACAGTTTGAACACTTAACAGAATGTTCTCCTAATCTGAAACTTTGCACAGTAAACAGAATGTTCTTCTTAACTGCGGCTACGCACAGTGAATGGAATATGTGACTTTGATATTTTACAGTTTGAACACTTAACAGAATGTTCTCCTAATCTGAAACTTTGCACAGTAAACAGAATGTTCTTCTTAACTGCGGCTACGCACAGTGAATGGAATATGTGACTTTGATATTTTATACTTTTTTGAACACTTAACAGAATGTTCTCCTAATCTGAAACTTTGCACAGTAAACAGAATGTTCTTCTTAACTGCGGCTACGCACAGTGAATGGAATATGTGACTTTGATATTTTATACTTTTTTGAACACTTAACAGAATGTTCTCCTAATCTGAAACTTTGCACAGTAAACAGAATGTTCTTCTTAACTGCGGCTACGCACAGTGAATGGAATATGTGACTTTGATATTTTATACTTTTTTGAACACTTAACAGAATGTTCTCCTAATCTGAAACTTTGCACAGTAAACAGAATGTTCTTCTTAACTGCGGCTACGCACAGTGAATGGAATATGTGACTTTGATATTTTACAGTTTGAACACTTAACAGAATGTTCTCCTAATCTGAAACTTTGCACAGTAAACAGAATGTTCTTCTTAACTGCGGCTACGCACAGTGAATGGAATATGTGACTTTGATATTTTACAGTTTGAACACTTAACAGAATGTTCTCCTAATCTGAAACTTTGCACAGTAAACAGAATGTTCTTCTTAACTGCGGCTACACACAGTGAATGGAATATGTGACTTTGATATTTTATACTTTTTTGAACACTTAACAGAATGTTCTCCTAATCTGAAACTTTGCACAGTAAACAGAATGTTCTTCTTAACTGCGGCTACGCACAGTGAATGGAATATGTGACTTTGATATTTTATACTTTTTTGAACACTTAACAGAATGTTCTCCTAATCTGAAACTTTGCACAGTAAACAGAATGTTCTTCTTAACTGCGGCTACGCACAGTGAATGGAATATGTGACTTTGATATTTTACAGTTTGAACACTTAACAGAATGTTCTCCTAATCTGAAACTTTGCACAGTAAACAGAATGTTCTTCTTAACTGCGGCTACGCACAGTGAATGGAATATGTGACTTTGATATTTTATACTTTTTTGAACACTTAACAGAATGTTCTCCTAATCTGAAACTTTGCACAGTAAACAGAATGTTCTTCTTAACTGCGGCTACGCACAGTGAATGGAATATGTGACTTTGATATTTTATACTTTTTTGAACACTTAACAGAATGTTCTCCTAATCTGAAACTTTGCACAGTAAACAGAATGTTCTTCTTAACTGCGGCTACGCACAGTGAATGGAATATGTGACTTTGATATTTTACAGTTTGAACACTTAACAGAATGTTCTCCTAATCTGAAACTTTGCACAGTAAACAGAATGTTCTTCTTAACTGCGGCTACGCACAGTGAATGGAATATGTGACTTTGATATTTTATACTTTTTTGAACACTTAACAGAATGTTCTCCTAATCTGAAACTTTGCACAGTAAACAGAATGTTCTTCTTAACTGCGGCTACGCACAGTGAATGGAATATGTGACTTTGATATTTTATACTTTTTTGAACACTTAACAGAATGTTCTCCTAATCTGAAACTTTGCACAGTAAACAGAATGTTCTTCTTAACTGCGGCTACGCACAGTGAATGGAATATGTGACTTTGATATTTTACAGTTTGAACACTTAACAGAATGTTCTCCTAATCTGAAACTTTGCACACTAAAAAGAATGTGCTGCTAATCTGCAACTTTGCACACTGAACAGAATGTGCTCTAATCTAAAACTTTGCACACTAAAAAGAATGTGCTGCTAATCTGCAACTTTGCACACTGAACAGAATGTGCTCTAATCTGCAACTTTGCACACTAAACAGAATGTACTGCTAATCTGCGGCTAGGCACAGTGAACAGAATATGTGAAGTTTTTTTTTTTATATCTCTGCCCCCCCACACAAAATAAACTGCTGCCCCCACACACAGTAGTCCTAAAAAGGACTTTTGGGTCTTTTTTTTTTTTTAAATAGCTTTTCTTCTCCCTACACTGACTTTCCCTTCCTATCCTCATCTCTCCCTGGCTAAGACTGAGCCGAACTCGCTGGTCAGGTGCTATACAGCACCCGATCACGGGTTCTGGCCAGCCAATCAGTGTAATGCCAGCAGCCAACATGGCTGCTGGCATTACACTGATGTCAGAGCCTCCCTGCACGTTTATTGGCTGCGCAGCAGCCGCGAAACGTGCGGGGAGGAGACCCGAACATGGCGGGCGAGCACATGCGGTACTCGTACGAGTACCGCCATGTGCCGAGCAGAGCGATGCTCGAGCCGAACCGAGCTTCGGCCGAACATGCTCGCTCATCACTAGTAACTACATCTTCTGACAATCCACCTCGTTCATTACCTCTCCTGTCAAATGATAGCCACTCTGTTGATGTTAGGATGTGGAAGGGAGGGTTCATCATTGCTATTAAACTGTCAGCAAGTTGTCATGTGTCCTTAGAGGGTCTCAAAAAGCAGTGACAGAGGCAGTACTTGGTTTTGGGTGTCATGGTGTTTGGATACAGTTGTGCCACCAGATGTTATTTACCACAAAAACACTGTGCACATTGCAGTTGCTGATGAGACCCACTGTTAATGCTCTCAAGGGAAAAATATATTCTAATAACAACACACCCATGATGATTTGGAGGGGGGCAGGTGGAGAAGATTTAATGGCCAACTTTTCTCCACATATACTGGGGGCTACTTATTCTGTTGCTACTGCCTCAGGCGCATCACTGGAGCCAGTCGTGGCAAGTGGAACCTTCATCATCCATCTTCCATGTTACTGCTATTGTTGATCCCATTCCCTTTTGGCTGCCTATAATCCTGCTGCTTAAACAACTCAACAGCAGTACGAACAGCAATTGCAACTCAGGACTCAGGAGGACATTTGACAGTAGCCACTGGCCAACATGACCTGCTGGCATTAGACCAGCAGGGCATTTTTATTTTTTTCTCAGGGCTTGTGTTTTAAAAAAAATAAATAAATAAAAAATAAAAAAAAAATAGTCCTACAAAAAAATAAACAATTTTTGTGTGGGTTATTTCTAACAAGCCTAAGTCCTATAAATCAATGTTTCCTTAGGGTTTGTGCCAAACAAGCTTAAGTCCTACAAATCAATGTTTCTTCAGGGCTTGGGCCTCTACTAAGTCTAAGTCCTACAAAGGCCTCTAACAACAAATCAAACAAATCATCCTCTACAAAATACTCTATCAAGTCAAGTATCAGTCCACCCCAGTGGCAGCTTATGTCAGGGGATTTCTGTCTCTATCACTTTAAATACAAATTTCTTATTTTATTTTTTATTAACTGTCCCCCCAATAGCAGTCAAAGCCCCCCAAAACAAATTCCCTGTTCAAATGATTAATTCATTCACCAACACAGGCACCCTCCTCAGACCCCTTTATACCATGTCTTACGGTTTTTATTTTATTTTATTTAGGATTTATTTTTTATTAACTGCCCCCCAATCCCAGTAAACAACACCCACAAAAATCATCCCCTGTTCAACTAATTCTTTCCCCACACCCCACCAACAGAGGCACCCTCATGCTCCTTTTATACTACGCCTTTGTGAAATTAAATAATATTTACTTTTTGTTGTGTGTAACTTCAATGTTCCCATTGATTTCAATGGAATGAGCTAGGCGAGAAAAGCGGAAAATCTGCACTTTTCACAGGAAATTTTTTGCCAAGAGGAAAGTGCCATTTTTCGCCGATTTCAGTTTGAGACAAAAATTTTCCCCATCCCTATTCACAATACTGTAACTGAACTCATTGATGAGCATATACTAACAACGCAATTCAAATTTCAGTGCAAGGAGCTGTTTAGGGAGCAAGATCAGTGGCCGTTTGGCAAATATGTACAAGGCCCCTTTTGTACCGCAATGTGGGAGTATATGGGTATACCAGTGCCTGTTGTTTTCCTGTGGTCAGGAGAAGGCAATGGAATATGCCATAGTCACCAAGATAAAGAGGAGAAATTCTGGAGAAAATCAACAACACCACAGAGTATAAATGAAAATGTCCAATGATTTCAATAAGCATTTTAACCCTTTGAATGGTAGAGGGACTTCAATTAATTTTAAAGAAAAATGCTTTCAAGGGGTCTAGCACTATGGTAATTCAGATAATTTGCACCGTAATTTTTGTTTGCACACCCATTTCACTCATCTGTTTCATTATTTGATTCTGCCTGAGGCTCTCAAGTGGACACATTGTTCCCTTCTGTTGTCTTGCCTGAAAGGCTAAGCATGGATTCTATTCAGTGAAAAAAGTCAGACATTTACAGCTCATATTTGCTGTGACATATTTACAGGTTGTCACATCCCCTCTGTACTACATGATAAATGATGGGCAGGAATCATGCCGACCGGGTAGGTGGTATGGAGAAAGCAATAATTATTATGGTGCTAGTAAAGAAGGAGGAATATTTTTTTTTTAAACTTGCTGCAGGGAAAGGATGGACAAACCACATTTTGGGGAGTGTTTTTTCTCTTAGGCAGATTTGTTCAAAGTTCCACACATATGCCATTTGCTTAAATTGTTTGGTGGCTTCAGGAGCCCAACACGTTCCTTTCATTGATGTGAGAACAAAACAGCAAACAGTATAAGTTTAAACATTATTCAGATGCTTGGAGTGCATAGGAGAGGTGCAGTGGTTTACTGAAACTTTTACGACACATACTAAAAAAGTGTAAAGCATGCTGAGCCAGCAGCAATACTTACACAAAGACCCTTCAAAATGAGACAAAAATAACCATCTTAAAAGGACAAGTAAATAATTATAGAAGTCACAATATATGACAGCGTTTTCTTTGTAGAAACTGATTTTGAATGTCATATTGACGTCAGTTCATGAAAAATCTTGCGTATCCCTCTAAGTGTCATTAACCCCTTGCGGACCAGAAGGGTGCCCAACACATTGTGAAACAATGTGTTACCGACCCATCTGGCTGTCAAAGGACAGCCTAATATGTATTTCATAAAGCACTGTGCAGTCCAATTGCACCAGTACTATTACAAAGATTAGCAGCATTCTGTGCCCTAGGCTGACCAGACCTGGGTCACCCCTCAGCCAGTTCTTCGTAATGCCCCTGTGTGAGGGTATGCAGATCTTATTTTTATAACTATGTAGCTGATATTGAAATGTTCTGGACTGAGTCAAAGATTACATTTAATATATTTTTTCTATGAGAATAAGGTAAAATGGGAATTTTAATCCTTTGAATGCCAGGGTGATATTGGAAACTTCTCTTTCAAGCTTTGGAAAGCCCACTTTAATGCTTTGAGTGCCAGAGGGCTGCAGCTGGTTTGTACCTCTTTGACTTACTGAATTTGGTCCTTAGTGAATTATGATAATACTATTGTAAATGCCCGTGAACACAGGCCAAGATCTGGTGAGGTAAAGAGGCCGGTTCTGCTTTGTGTACTGACGCCGCATTGAGTGGCATGGCGGCATACGCGATGCATTCATGTGCAGTAGTGACTGCCCAAAAGCACGGGATGCTATGGTCAGAATTCTCCCAGCATTCTGTGCATTTGGGCAGTCTCTACTGAGCATGACTGCATTGGACAAACATTCTGGCCTTTTATATTATAGGATATGTAAAGTAAGAAAAAAACAAGATTGCGCCCAATGGTGCTATACCTCATATATCTAAAATGTAGATGAGAATAAAAAGTTTTGCTGTTCATCTATACACTTAACCCTTTGAGTGCCAGAGAAGTATCCAACACGTTGGATTCAGCTGCAGTGTCTGCATTTTGTATAAATGTGTATTATCCATTTGTTGACCAGGAAATATATGTGTAGCAATGATAGGTTAGCTATAATGAGGCTATTACAGTGCAGAGTGAGCAGAGAGGACTACGGTCTGAATTCAGAGCCCTGCTCCATTTTCAGCTGTGGCACGGGCAGTCTGTAGTGTGCATGACTGCAGCGCACACAGCCATCTCTACTGCGCATGACAGCTTCTGACAAACACACATTTAGTGAATCATAACATAGGATATTTAGAAAGGCACAATCATGCTTTTTCACACATGCTGGACAACTAACTGACTCATTTAGCTATGTAAGTGTGTTGACCACTGTTGGGTCAAGTAGCAGATCCCCTAAAAGGAGCAGTAAACTTTTTTTTATGAAAAAACACATATTGTATGGTGTATCATGTTTAGTAAAATAAGGGAACTCCCACTCCTGTGAAATGCATATTTCCAGAGTTATTACTGTTTAAACCTGTGTTTTTTTTACATTAGCAGTTCCCTCAAGTGGCCAAATTCTAATTAGTTATTCTGTTACATTCTAATGGAGAGAAAAGTTAGTGACTTACAGTTTTCCATAGAATGTGATAGAAACTGCTGAGTCATTTCCTATCAGTTAGAACTATAAGACCTCCACGGATATCAGGAGGGAAGACATGTCTGAGCTGGGGTTAGGGTAGAGAAAATAGGGGTGGGTGGTAGAGGAAGTAAGGTAGGGTACGTCATAGAAGGTTATAAAAGCGGGTTACCACTTCCTGAAGTGTGGCAGAGCGGGTGAACCGGGAGAAGCAGTTCGTGGTGGTTTATTCATTGCTACTTATTATGTCTGATCCATTGCTGGAGGAGGTTCAGGAGCTGTTGGAGTCTGGAGGAGCTTCATGGTTGAGAAAGCAGCTTTCGCGGCGGTGGGAGGAGGAGAGGATGCGTGGCGAGGTTGGTCGGCCTGTGCGCAGCACCCGGGCGCGTCCGCCTACTAGATTGAGCCCTTCTCGCTCTCCAGGGAGGCGGAGGAGTGTGAGCCTGAGGCCTTGGGACTCACGGCATGAGGCGGTTCGTGGAATGACAGTGGACAGGAGAGCCAGGCGGACTTCCTTACGGAGCAGTCTGGCAGGTCAGCGGGAGGCATCCCCTTCTGAGGTGCACTGGTCCCGGAGGTCTGAACAGCATGGGCGGGAGTCAGTGGGAAGGCACACGCAGCAGATCTGATGGTTCCAGTCGCGGGGTGACACAGGTGACTGTACGCACTGTGTTACTGGTCCTATTTACTTTGTACCTCATGTGTCCATTTGTCCCTTGTTGTCTGTACCCCTCCTCCCCATTGACCCCCTTTTTTCCCCTCCTTTATTTTTTCCTTTTCCCCGGTCCTATTCCTTCAGTATGTGGCTTTATATTGGCTCCTCATCTTCTCCCGGGTTGGTGTGTCCTGGCTTTGGTGGGTTGCTGGGGACGGGTGCCTTGAGGGTTGACTGGTGGTGTGGCAGTGGCGGGAGATTGTGGGGCTGTCTGAGGTGGTGAGTGACTTGTTGGTCACTGTTGTGTGTTGGTCAGGCGCAACTGCAGGCAATTATATAAAAATAAAACATAATTAAAAAAAAAAAATGTTGGTTCCTCGCAAGGTTTTGGTTACATGCTTGCAGTATGCCTGGGGGGTGGAGGTGACTCTGGGGTTGCCTTCTTGAGGAGTCCATTGGGTGTTGTATGCCTCTGAATGGTCATGGTGGATGGGCCCTGGTTATTGGGGCTTTAGGGTGTAGTCTCCGTGGGTGAGACTGGTGATTATGGGTGTTTCTCTTTCTTTATTTGCAGGTGGCACAGGTGCTGATGATTCAGGATCATCATTGCTGGGGCACGCGGATGTGGAGGCCGATGCTGGGGAAGCACTGCTGAACAGTCCGTGCCGGTGGTGCATTTGACGGGTGCAGGTACGGGACTTTCTACCATGCTGGGGTCTGTGGGGTCAGGTGGAGCTGATGCAGTGGGGTCTTTACGTCAAGCATTGGGGGCTTGGCAAGACAGGGCGTTAGGTGGTCAGGATGGGTTGTCTCCCTCATTGGGTACTTTGTTGGCCTCAGGGCCTGGGACTGGCTTGGTTCCCAGTGATGGTGCTGGGTTGGGTTCTCCTTTGGGTGGGGCTGGGGTGTTGCCTGGTTTGGGTACTGGGGTTGGGGTTATGCAACGTGGGCTGGTGATGTCTAATGTTTCGGCCCAGGGGACTGTGCAGCAGGGGGCTCCCTCCAGCCTGGCCAGTGTTCATTTGTCAGGTGTTGGTTTACAGCCTCTTGCTGGACAGGCATTGGGTGCTGCGGCATTGTCAAAAATTACGACATCAGAATCTCACACTGCATGATAGTGCGAGATTCTCCTGTCATCTACTGAAAGGTTGCATACTGAATGGAAGAAGAGGCTGTCAAGAAGAGGCTGTGAGCAGTTTTCAACTAATTCAAGCAGCAGAAGGAGCAGCTGCAGGGGAACAGTACCACGGGTATTATCTGCTCTTGGATGGCACCCGTGTGACTTGGGAGGATGCAGAGCTGAACTGCCTCCTCAGGAACTATATATCTACTTCCCTCCCTCTGTACCGAGGAGGAGAGAGCCGTGCCCTTCTGGGTGTGTGCGAGCTGCTTCTTAGCGATGAGTACCATATGAAAGTGGCAGCATAAGTGTAGGATTACTTTGTGTGAGATCAAGCTAGTACATGGCCTGGGAGGCATCTTTTTTTGCATTCCAGTTGGTTGTGGCCACTGCTGTGTGTGACATGACAAGAGGATATTAACCCTTTCCATGCCAGTGCAGGACACTACGCATTGTGTCCCCCTCTGGCACTCAAAGGATTCATATGCTCTTGTTAACTTACAGTCACACTACATGTATACTATGTATTTGGGTAGGCATTACACTCCATTGGACGTTAAACCTCTCCAGTGTAGTCTGCATTCAACAAGACTGGGATGCGACCTTTCAACAGGGGCATGAGAATCTCGCGCTGTCTTGCAGTGTGAGATTCTCATGTCACCATTTTTATTAAGGTGACACGGTTACTGTTCAAAAAGGTTGCACGCTCTTTTGCTTACGACCTTTTAAAAGGATATTTACATTTATAATCTATGATAATTTATTGATCAAAGCATTTATCAAGAGGCTTAACAATATATAATTAACAGGTAATTGAATAAATATATATACACTACAAAATATTGTGTTCATGATAACTATCACTAATACCATTCATTGTTTGAGAAAGAAACCTTTCAAAATTAAATGACTGGGTTCAGTTAAACAATACAATTATTGGGACTCAGACAGTCACTATCAGACAGCCATTTATGCTATTGGATACTTGAGCACTATCCTGTAATAGCAATCTGAAACTTTGTTTACTGCGCATTAGAAATTTGATACACGAGAACCACAGATAACAAAGTAGTGGGATTTTTTGACACATTGTTGCCAATAATGTAATTTGAACCACTTTACACTATTTTACAACTTTTATTATTTAGCAAAAAATCTTACTTTTAATTTACAATCTGTCAAGGATACTGTGAACCATTATAAGCTGAGAGTGTGAAGCTGATGTATTTTTTTTATTTTATGGATAACATTTTCTGGTTGCATCAGGGCACCTCAGTCTTGGTATAATATTTGATTCGAGTAGATTGACTACAAATACTAGTAATGGAGTTGCAGGGCTACTTTTATATTTGCACTAGAAAAAAGTGTTGGTAGGTAGACTTAACCTTTTACGTTCCAGTGGGGTATGCAACACACTTCTAAGAAGTGCAATGCATACAGGCTGCCATCGTTCTTGGTGCAAAAATATCTCCACATTTTCTCTGCTCCCTCCCAACCCTCCCAAAATATTCACTCCTTTGTACCAGGATCATATGCTAATGTTCACAGTCTGTCCCTTTCCCTTGAATCCTTAATTCTCAGTGCATATGGTGATGTGTGTCTCTATCACCAAGATGATGTGCTTGCTACACATCAACAAACACACACAACTCCATAGCATTGACCCTTAGTTAATCTCCCTCCTGATCTTCTGTGGCTGACCATGATTATGGAATAGTCTATGTGTATTAATCAATCTTTGTCTTCTCCTATGTTCCAAACAAAGTGTCAGTACATGACCCCTCCTCATGGCCTTAAAGGGTTAGTAATGTTCCATAATTTTTTTTCATAGATTTGTTGAGGGAGAATTTCATTGCCACAAGCCCCATCTCTCAAACCCCTATGATTTGAGAGACATTCGCAATCAAAGTTCCCCCTTCCTTCTCCTGACATCAGCTTCTAGATGACAGCAGGAGATTGCAGTCCGGGACCAGCCGGCAGCTCTGCAGTAGAGCAGAAATCCTGTTATTAGAAAAGAATTACTTCATTGGAAAGGTGTACAAAGTGTGCCTGGTTTGCAAGCACACTTTGCAGACCTTTCCCATGAAGTAGTTCTTTTCTTATAAAGGGATTTCAGCTCTGCTGAAGAGCCTCATTGTGCCGGCCGACACGGATCTGCTACTGTCAGCTTTACAGCTGACATCAAGAGAAGGGGAGGGAAGGGGTGTGATAGTAATATTTATTTAGTGCTTGTTGATCCAAGGAGAAATCTGATTGCCATTTGGAGTCAAGAAGGAATTTTTTCCCCATAGAAAGCAGAATTTGAAATTGCTGAAACTGTTTTTTTTTCCTTCTTTTGGATCAACAGCGGTAAACAAGAATAGGAAAGGGGTTGAACTTGATAGACGCATGTCTTTTTTCAACCTAAACTACTATGTATATGTAACTATGTAACTACCACATACAGTGTGAATATGAAGAAGATGAAGCATTTCTAAGTGTAGTATTTCTGATTCACCACCAGAGGACCATATTTCCCAACAGTCCTTCTTTGACACCCAAATCCTTCTATCCCTGTTTTACACCCTTTTGTCTCTCTTTTTAGGAGACCACACTCTGTAGAGTATATATATATATATATATATATATATATATATATATATATATTTGTATCACATTGGTCCACAATAATAAAACTCTCAAAAATGTTTGGTTAAACTTTAGGATATGTGTTTATATATTAGTCTGTGTAAATAAAATACTTTGTTCTTGCTCTAAATATTCAGTTACACAAAGAGGTGTCAATGGGTCATGAAATAACCAAAAAATGTGTTGGCCTATTGAAATTTTGGGAGGTATGGAGCACCTGAAGAAATAATACTTGCATTGCATAGAGGCAGAAACAGCCTCTTGTTTAAATCACATACACAAATGTATGCTCCAAATTAATTCCTTGGAATGTGGAGCATCCTTTCTTTTATATCTGAATGAAACAAAGGGAACTACAATGAAAATATGCACAAAAAAGAGGTCACTTCACACTACTCCAAAAAAATATAAATATTTATTACTATAATTAAAATTCTATAAAAGATATCTGGGAAAACATATAAACCCCAGTTATAACTTCAGTGTATTTCCCAGCTTAATGCTGCTTCCTCAGTGGCCTTTAATGTCCCCCATAGACAGCCTGTATCATGCTTGAAATCACAACACAGTGGTTTTATGGAGTTTGGTAACACAATCAATGTTGGCCACTGAAAGCTACATACATCTGTGTTGTTTTCCAGCTGCAGGGGATAGGAGCCACGTTGGCACTGCACAATGCAGCACAAGGCTTTTTACTAGGTTCCCATTGGAGCCATCTTTGGAAAACCAGGTCTTTAAGTGCTTAAAGAAGAAGAGGTGGTCCACTGAGTCAACTGTTGCAAAATGATTGAGTACAATGAAAAGCGCATAGAGACTTTGGTATATAGCAATGTTAAGATCATAACATACCTTAGTGACTGCAGTTGAATGAGCCATGCAAAAGCCTGATTTCAGAGGAATTTTAAGAGGAGAATACGCAGATGAGATGACTATTTCTATAATTTCCAAGACAAATGGCAGGAGGGTGACAGGCTAATAGGTAGAAAGTAAGGTGGGTACTAGATGAGGTTTCTTGAAAATAAGTTTGATAGTGCCATGTTTAAAAGGGAAAAAAGAGGTGCCAGAGGAGAGAGATGAAATGAATATGTGTTTTTGGGCAGAACAGGATGGGAAGGAGGGGAAGTGGGAGGAACAGAGTGGGAAAGAGAAAAAACTCACCAGTGCCGGAGAAGCAGCCTCTGTCCCGGAAGACCCAGTAATTCCACCTGGAAACTGGAATCTCCAGGGCAGATCAGGAAAGTTCCCAGGTATGATTATGTGTGATGATGTCGGTTACCACCAGTCAAACTACAAAACTGCTCTACTTTAAGGGGTGGCTGGTTAATGCAGAGCCAACCATTCTCTTGATGACAGGCCCTGTTACAGCTGCACCCTCTGCACTCCCTGTACATAAGCTAAGAGTAGCCTATCTGCTTAAAGTGAACCTGTCACCATGCAACTTTTAGTATTACTAAAGATTTCTATTCAAACTTTCTGTTTTTTGCTTTACAATATGTATATTATGTTTAGAAATTTTTGATTTAGTATATATAACTCACTTTAATCTGACCTGGCATAGTTTACACAATCAATTACTCATTACTCTTCACTGCTCTTTATGAGTCTGCCAGAACATCTCTGCTTCAAGCAACGGGACGGAATAAATTAATGAGGAAAAATCATGCCAATCACAGAGGGCAAGATACTAGAAGGGTTACTAAAGGATACATGATTTCATGGATAGATCATGTTAAAGAAATTTACTTGCATTAAGTGAAAGGGTAGTAGTAACTTGGACAAGAGTATAGCTGTGGATGTAGGTATGTTTTGATTCTGAGAAAAGCCTTTGCTACTGTGCCTCACATGAGATTACTGCATTAATTGAAAGGGACCAGCTGGGAGACAAGATCTGTGAATAAACAGAAAACTAGTTAAATGATAGAATACAGAGAGTTGTTGTAAATGTAACCTTTTTTAAGCTGGTCTAAAGTTTTAAGTGGAGTTCCTTAGGTTACAGCCCTGGGTTTATTTTTTTTATTTATTTGTTTATTGTTGATCTTGAAGTGCGTATTGAAAATAGTGTCTGATGACACTAAACTATGTAAGGAAATATTTACACGCAGAGTGTTTATTCTCTACATAAAGATTTGGATAAACTTAGTGAATGGACAGGAAGGTGGCAGGTACTGTAAATATATATTAGGGTGTACTGGTAACCATTAACATAACAATGATGTACAGTGTTATTCAGCTGCTGCAAGAGCCAATGAGGCACTGCCATGTATAAAAAGAGTTATAGATGGGAAAATAAATCTACCTCATTATAAATCCTTAAGACCTCCTCTTGAGTATGGAGTACAGTTCTGGGCATCTGCTATTAAAAAGGACATTGTTTGAACTACAAAAAGTACAGAGACATGCAACAACACTGATAAAGGGATTACAAGATTGTAGTTATAAAGAAACTAGCAAACTAGGTTTTCTTCATTAAAGAAGAGGTGTCTATGGGAAGATATGAATTACCATTTGCAAATATATACAAGGCCAATCCGAAGAATATCTTTACTCATAGAGCTGAACAATAAACAAAGGGTATCCTCTATGGGTAAAGGAAAGGGTCAGGGATTTTTTTACATTAAGATCAGTAAGGATTTGGAAATCCTTGTCTCATGTGACTATGTGGGCAGTTAATGTATATAGTCTTAAAAAAATGGATACTTTTTAGTTCAGAGTAATGCAGATAATTATGACAGTTGCTTTCAGCCCAGATAGGATATTGATCCAGGAAGAATTTTTTTCTACCCATGTGGGGCATAATTGGAAGTGGTTTCATAGAAGTTGTCTTGCCTTCATCTGGAAAACAAAATAGGGTGATGTGTGCAAGGTTGATTTTGATGGATGCAAGTCTTTTTTCAATCTCATCAATGATGCCACCTTCCTCTAGACTGTAAGCTCTCACAAGCAGGGCCCTCTGATCCTTCTGTTCTCCACATCTGATTGTACTATTTAACATCTCTGTATGTCTATTACTAATTGTACAGCTCTTGCGGAATTAGTTGGCTCTATATAAAAGAAAGAATAATAATATGTTACTATGCAGTTAGCTCACCCTAGAATCCATTTTTCATTTATGCATAAGGCCCAGAGTAGTGGACTTGAGGGGTAATTAATATTTAGTGGATGATTAAGGGGACAAAGAGCACCTGGGTTTTAACTTCATGTAAAATATTAGGTATACTAATTGAAGAGCCCCAGTGCCACCCAGCAACGGCGCAGTGCAGTCATGCACAGCAGAGACTGCCCATGCCCATGCCGTGGCTGATAAGGAGCGGGGCACTCCGAATTCAGAAGGTGCGTAGAGAGGACTCTAGCCTGAATTTGGAGTGCCCAGCTCTATATCAGCCGCGCCGCGGGCAGCACTCGCAGCCGTCTGCACTGCACATGACGGCTTCTGACAAACTTAGTTAGAGAATTATAATATAGGACGAGGGGGGGAGCACAGTGTACATGCAGAGTGACTACATCTGGATCAGTGAGTGAAGCACTTATGATGTAATGCAAAGCAGTGTTGTGGGAGGTGGAAACAGCAGCTACTCAGGACCGGATTTATAATAAGGCAGAGTAGGCATCATAAGGCTAATTTAAAAAAAAAAAATGATCCCAATGACAGGTGCCCCTCTCTGGGGTGTGCCTGACATTGGGATTGTTTTGGGTTTTTTTTAAATTAGCCTTATGATGCATGTCGCATTGAATCCATTGGATCAAGGAGGCAGCAGTCAGAGAAGGAGACAAAAGACCAATGCAGCGCTCACAGGTCAGCCGGTACTAGTATATAATATACAGATCCGTTTTTAACATAGTGCAGTTCAGTATATGTGTGACATAATGACTGATTAATGCGCGGCACATCAAGCTACTGCACGGGGTGAAGGGGGGCACTTCAGATTTCTGTGCCTACAGGCTCCTGAGATGTAAATCTGTCCCTGCAGCTACTGTATATACCCATTCTTACTTACAGTGGTAGAATTGTTTGGGTGATGTACAAGTGCTTGTAATTTCCATACCTGTAGAGTGAAACAAGCATAAAGAATCTTTATCCCATCTCATTAAAATTGTGGTTGTGGGGAGAACCATTGAGCACCAGTAAGTTCACTCTATACAATAATGATCAGTAGCTACAAAACATCTGTGACCTTAGCACATGTAGAAATAAAGGTGTGTACTTACGTTTCACAGCTAATACGTACTAAAAAAAAAAGGAATCTGAAAAAACAAACAATATTAAATAAATGCATTGTGCTTTAAAGCCCACGATATTTGTTCTTTTCATACGTGTTACCAAACCACATAATCCTGCTATTGTTTCATAGCCCACCTCTCAAGGGATGTGATTGGCCCATGTGCCTATTCTGTTATAAGCAAAATGTTTTAAGCCACAGATCTTCAAGTGTGGAATCACAGAGAAAGAGAAAGCGAGACAGCAAAGTAAGAGCAGGTAAGTGATAGAGTAACATGGAATAGAAACTGCTGTGGGGCAATGACAGCTTTGGCTGCTGGGTATTTTGTAACTGGCTGACAGCTGCATGAATACAACACACCTTTATGAAAAATATATATATTACTGAAGTTGTTTTCTTTTAAAAATTATTACAGTTCAAATTCTTTTTAATCAACATTTAATCAACATTGTCAACCAGTTTTTAAACAGAAATTATTTTAATGGGATAGTTTCAGCCACTGACTATGGCTCCCTGCCTCCCCACCACCTGCTATCACTCAACAGGAAAAGTGCTATAACCTATACATTTTCATTCCAAAAGCTTTCGGCTGCTTTGGGCTCAACCTTTTCCAGAAGTCAGTTCAAGGTAGAGAATACATCATAGATATTTCATAAAGAGTTTTTGTTTCTTAGGTCTCTTGTCAAGAATAAAAGATGAGGACTCTGCTCTGCCTTGCCTTCCTGGCCTTCTGTTTAGGAACAGCTCATGCTCAAAGTGAGTATGAAAATGTACTCATCACTGTGATGGATGATTGTACAGACTGATTGTTTTATGCAGAAAAAAATGAGCACTTTTGGGCAAAAACATGCACCATAGGGGACCAATACACATTTCAGTTGGTTGAAACTGTGCTTTTAACCCCTTGTCCTCTCTGATGCCCCAGAATACTCCTTTTTTGTCTTTGTACTTACAGCCACTGATGCATTTGTTGGACATGTAAACTCTACTGAACTACTTTGCTGTAAAGATTTGTATTAAAAGATTAAAAAATAAATAAATAAATAAATTATATATATATATATATATATATATATATATATATATATATATATATATATATATATATATTTAACCCTTTGAATACCAGAAAGGTATTCAATGTATTGCATTGCAATGCATTGGATACCTTTTTTGGCACTAAAGGGGTTAAAAGGTGATTTTGCTTAGTCTAAATGTTATCCTGGTGACTGTCATATTAATGCAAATGCTTGTAACCTCTGGTAATCAGGTGCTGTTCTCACATGCTTGACTGCACTTTCTGCACAGAGTGAATGGCAAGAATGATCTAGTGACAAATTACTTCCTGTGTTCCCCTTGAAATGGACCTGTCACCTTATGATACATTTAGTTCATTATCTATATATATATAAAAGAAGACTTTGTGCCTGCCAAAACACACCCAGGGGAGGCAGAAAGGAGTCACTGCTCTCATTGGGTAATTCAATCATGGAGGGAGTTGGCCCGTCCCCACTATGCAGCCTGCCCACCACTATGAAAGTCAGAAAAAAACAAAATGGATGCCACTTGCTCCTACACTACAGGCAAACACACATGCCCCACTCACACAGCACCAAACACACACATATGCCTCACTCACACACATGCCCCACTCACCCATACAGCACCAAACACACACAAAGCCAGAAAGAAATATGGCTGACACACACACACACACAGTCACTCACTCTGACTCCCAGTGGCCTCAGCAGGACCTGTAGTGCAGCACCAGGGGAACAAAATGGAACTCAAAGGGTTAAGGTAGGCTCTCATTGCTGGATTATTTCTTGACTGTCATCATTTCTCATGCAAGACAAAGGACAGACAGCCATCAGATTCACACTTAAAGGGATAGTAACACTTCTTTTTAACTTTATTTTATTTTGTAGGCATTAAAAAAACATGAAGAATGATATAAGTCTTATCTCTTAAACCTTTATGGTTTATGAGATATTCACAAGCAAATTTCCCCTCCCCGCCTCTTTTACCTAGTGTAAGCCATCTCTTCTCAGATGTGGATCAGGTTGTATGACCAGACAGATAACAGAAGGGGACAATTTTCTCCCCCCCTACTCGAGATTAAGCCCTGCTCACTTTTAACCCAAATTGCCCCATTGCTTTCTCCACATCAGCATCACATAACTCCCCTCCAGGGACTCCACAAGTCAAACTTCCCAGTGATGAATACACTTCACACTGCTATTTAACTCTGACATGCCTCTCTATACCTTAACCCTTTGAGTGCCACAGGGGCAGTGTGTCTATATTTCACACACGTGTGCCCAACGGTCATAACATGACGGGCAACGCTGTCCCACAATAGTAGTGTGTATATATATATATACTAGCAGTGTGGGACGGCGTTGCCCGTCTGTTTGTTTTTTTTAACTTGCTTAACACTTTGAGTGACAGAGGGATACACAAGGCAATGCATTGCATAGTTGTCTTGCAGTCAAAGGATTGTGATGCTGAGTCACACAAGAGTGTATATATAATGTATTGTAGACACAGGACTATATATTATGTATATTAATGTACACACTGTGTGTTCATTAATATACATGATACATACAATCATGTGTGTATATATCATAAACATTATATATACAGTCCTGTGTCAGTGAGGCTTACATTAACCCTTTGAGTGGCAGAAGGGTACGCAATGCATTGTAATATGTTGTGTAGACCTCTGCTGCTGAAAGGGTTAAGCATTTGTTGAAAAATAAACAGACGGGCAACGACGTCTTATACTGCTAGTATACTAAATAACTAAAAGACTAGAGGGACAGAGGCTTAGATGTAATGTAAGAAAGGTTTACTTCACTGAGAGGGTGGTAGATCAGTGAAATACCCTTCCAGCAGATGTGGAAGATCAGATGAATAGCCTACCAGCAGTTGTGGTAGATACGTTTAATAGCATACCAGTAGAAGTGGCAGGTAAGTGGAATAGCCTACCAGAAGAAGTGGCAGATGATGGAATAGCCTACTAGCAGAAGTGGTAGATAAGTGGACTAGCCTACCAGTGGAAGTGGCAGAGGTTAATTTATGCATGCGTGGGACAGGCATAAAGCTATCCTGAACAAAAGACAAGACTAATGACCAAATAAGGTTTGAGGTTTTACAAAAGTGGGCAGACTAGATGGGCCGAATGGTCTTTATCTTCACTCAAATTCTATGTATGTTTCTATAAAGAGAAACATAGTAATTTGTAATATTAATAGTTTTTGAGAATCAACCTCTATTTGTTGGTGGTACAGTCTGACAATTTATGCTAATTAGTTTCTATGCTTATCCAATATTTTCACACACTGCTATGAATGAATCTCGGTAGATCCTCACAGTGGATTCCTTTCTAATAGTATAGAGAAAGATAAGCTTGTTTGGTACAGAACTAATTAGAGTACAGAGCAGGGAATCAGCATAATGTTCCACACTGTGCCTTAAAGGGATAGTGATGTAAAATAAATGCCCCATTGAGTATTATCCACAGGTTTTTGTCCATCAGCAGCGTTATTAGAATACTGTCTTCTAAGGTCAAGCGACCAGATTCCACATCTGAGGGGAGGCATACAAGAGATGAAAGGAGAGGGACTCTTTATAACTTATTTTCTCTTGAGCTACAAACTGGACAATTTGCTAATAATGCTGCGCATGGACAAAAAAACTATGGAGAATACTCAAAGGGGCATTTATTTTACAACATTTCTATCACTTTTAAACATAATGGTTAAATTCCCAAAAAAATGTATTTTACAGAAAAAACAGCTAGTACAACATACACACAAATTTTAATTATATGTTAAGCAAACTAATAATGTGCTTTTGTCTCATAAAAAGATATAAAAGACCACACACATAATTGAACAATTGTGCAGCAAATGGTAGGGGACATGTAAAAAATCTCCATTGTATTAAGTTTAGAGCTATCTCCAACAGTATGTTGGAGACCTATCTGGCATTCAATTGATTAATAGCTCCATTTAAATCTAATGGAATTTGGAGAAATGTTATTTGTCCCCTCTGCTGTATTTGGTTTGTCCCAGAATCACACCTGGGAACTCTCAGGATCTGCCCTGGAGACTGGTTTTCAGACAGGATTACTGGGTCTCTGGGGACAGAGGCTGATTTGCTGGCAGGGTGAGTTTCTTCTCCTTCCCATCCTGTTCCTCCCACTCCCCACCTACTTCTCCTTCTTCCCATCATGTTCTGCCCACTTCCTGCCTACTTTGTGACACATAGATCAATCCCTACCTACCCAATTAAGCCCCATGCCCTTTATGATGTGAATCTTGTCATTGACATCCTATGGTCCGGAGCACACAAGACCTTTCCGGGGGCTCAAGATAAGCAAGTTCCCAGGTATGCCCAGAATTGCTCCACTTGCATATAGCCCAAAATGTCACTGTGCAGCAGAAATAACAATTGATTGTTACTGGTGATATTTAGTTCTGCTGGCAATATACATCAGCTAGCCTATATCAAATATATATATATATATATATATATATATAGTAGCAATTTGGGACGGCGTTGCCCGTCAGGATATATAGGGAATTAATGCTCACACACACGGATGCAAGACAAACACACACAAATGCACACACATTCACTGAGATGCATAGAGATCGACACAGTCATACATACATACATACATACATGCAATGCACAACATGCAGACACATAGAGTGTGATACAGACATGCAACACACAAAGTGAGGAACACACAGGCACACACAGAGACTCAAATGCACACACAGAAGTGAGTCATAAGGGGGTGACATGTGTCATTGTAGTGAGTTTGTGTTTGTACTTATGCCTCCATTGTGGCATTCATTCATATAGTTGAAATGCATGTGGTAATTGCACATACTATGGTGGAAGGTGGATCGTGCTGGCTCCCAGGGTGTGAGTGAGTGAGTGTGTGTGAGTGAGTGAGTGGCATTCATTCATGTAGTTGAAATGCATGTGGGAATTGCAAATACTATGGTGGAAGGTGGATCGTGCTGGCTCCCAGGGTGTGAGTGAGACTATGGTGGAAGATGGATCGTGCTGGCTCCCGGGGTGTGAGTACGAGAGTGAGTGATTGCGTGAGTGTGTATGAGTGTGAGGGTGTATGAGTGTGAGGGTGTATGAGTGTGTGAGTGTGTGGGATTGAGTGTGTAAATGAGAAAATGTGAGTGTGTGAATTATTGTGTGTATGATTGAGTGTGTGATTGAGTGTTTATGACTGTGTGTGAGAGTGTGAGTGTGTGATTGAGTGTGTGTGAGTGTATGTTTTTTGTCTGATGTGTTTGTGTCTGTGGTGTAGGAGCGAGTGGCAACCATTTTGTTTTTTCAGTTACTTAGATAGTGGTGGGCGGGCTGGATAGTGGCGGCAGGCCAACTTCCTGCATGATTTAAATCACTCCCCCATTGAATCACCCAATGGGAGCAGTAACTCCTACTTACTTAACCCTTTGAGTGCCAGAGGGGTACACAACGCATTGCTTTGCAATGCTTTGTGTACCCCAGGGGCATCGCTAGGGGTGGGCTAAGGGGGCTGAAGCCCCGAGTGTGTCAGTGGGCAGCCCTGAATGTCAGACAATCAGCAGACTCACTCCTCCTGCTGTTTATTCTGAGGCTGGCTGGCTGGCTGGCTGCTGCCCAGCAACTTGTGGGCATATATAGCTTGGAACAGCAGGCTGCTGCCTTACTCTGTTCTCAGCTTCAGCCCACAGCCATCCACTCCACACTGGCTCTTCTAGCACTTCCAGGTGCTTTGCAATGAAGTCATCAACATGCACCTGAAGTACCAGAGGAGGCAGTGTGGAGCCCATGGCTCTACACTGAAACAGAAAGCAAAATGGGGCAGAGCAGAAGAGAAGGTATGAGGGACAGTATAAATGGGGGAAATATATGGCTACCAGTGGCAGGTAAACAAGGCTGGTGGGTGTCACACTGTATATGTGGAGAATTTGTGGGCTGGCTACCAGGGGGAAAGGGAACATGGCTGGTGGGGTCACACAGTTTATGTAGGGAATCAGTGGCTACCAGTGGGTATTGGAATAAGGATGGTGGTGGTCATATAGTGTATGTGTAGAATCTGTGGCTTTCAGTGGGCAGGATAATAAGGCTGGTGGGGTCCACAGTGTATGTGGGGAATCAGTGGCTACCAGTGGACAGGGTAATAAGGCTGGGGAAGGTCACATAGTGTATGTAAGGAATCTGTGGCTACCAGTGGACAGGGGAGCAAGGCTAGGGGGTTATATAGTGTATGTAGAGAATCTGTGGCTACCAGTGGTTAGGGGAATAAGGTTGTTGGGGGGGGGTCACATAATGTATGTGTGGAATCTGTGGCTATCAGTGGGTAGGGGTAAAATGCAGCTGGGAATCACATAGTGTATGTGAGGAATCTGTAGATACCAGTGGACAGGGGGGCACACACAGTGTATGTGGGGATTCTGTGGCTTCCAGTGGGCAGGAGAACAAGGCTGGTGGGGATGCACAATGTATGAGGGGAATCTGTGGCGACCAGTAGGCAGTTGTAGAAGGCTGGTGGGGTAACACAGTGTATTTGAGGAATCTGGGCAGAGAAACATGGCTGTGACTACCAGTGGCCAGTGGAACAAGGCTGTGGTATCATAAAGTTTATGTGCGTTGTTCTGTGGCTACCAGCGGCCAATGGAAAAATGCCGGCAATCAGACAGTGTATGATTGGCTACAGGTAACCAGTGGAACAATGATGGGGTATCACACAGTGTATGTATGGTTCTATGGCTGCCAGTTGCCAGTAGAAGAAGACTGAGATATCAGTTCATGTGTGGGCCTGGTGCTACCGGTGGCAAACCACTGGAGTATCAGACAGTGGATGTGTGGCTAATAGGAGCTAGAAGCGCAGGGTTATCAGGCAGTGTATGAGGGGTTCTATGGCTACCAGTGGGCAATGGAACAATGCTGGGTATAAGCATACATTCAAAGTGTCCCTCTTCGAGCCCCAAATCCCTCTGTCCCTCTTTCACACCCTGGTGACCCTCTTTGTAGGACATCAGACTGTGTGGTGGTTATATAAGTGTATCACATTGCTCCACAGCAATAAAACTCACATTTAATGTTTGTTTAAACATCGTTATATTTGTTTATACATTATCTGTGTAAATAAAATACTTTGGTGTTGCTGATAATTTATTCAGTTACATCAATGGCTCATATGTATTAAAGCAACCTGGAGTAAACCAACTGCACAATAGGGGAAAAATAAAAGTTCTTAAAATCCACTGCACTTGAATAGAGTTTTTAACTTCTTGAATGCTAGAGAGGTCTCCAATGCATTGCTTTGCAATGTATTGAAGACCGCTCTAGCATTCAAGGAGTTAAAACCCCTATTTAATGTGACAGGAATTTTGATTTGTTCCCTGTGGTACAGTTGGTTTACACCACAATAACTTCAGTTAGTTAGAACAAAAAACAATGGCAATAGTTGAACATAAAATGGCTTACTTCTTAACTCTTTGCATTGCATTATATATAGATTAGTAAAATAAACATATATGTTGTGTAAGGATAACTCACTCCACACTATAGCGTTATCATCACTACCACTGGTGGCAGGCACTCTGTTGAATTTTGCTGTGGGCTCTAGCCCCAGATCGTTTTGGAACCTAGAAACGCCCCTGGTGTACCCCTCTGGCACTCAAAGGGTTAAGTTGAGGCAACATAGCAATATAACACACGGTGGCTCTTCAGTTGAGGCAGCATAGCAATATGCTGAGGGAACAAATAGAAAGTGGTGTTTGAGGCTTGCCCTCTGTAACATACAGCAAAGCATCTCTCTCCCTTTAAGGAGACAGGGCGGGAATCAGGAAGCAGGAAGTGGAGGAGTGACAGTTGAGACAGTTAGTGAGGTGACTGAAGAGATGAAGAGTTAAATAAAATAGTTGCTATTAAGTTTATCCCTGAGTTTGTATTTTATGGGTACATTACACCCTCGTACTGAAACAGAGTGTATGGAGGGATGCAGTTATCTGTGGGAGGTGACACAGTGTGTTTGTGAGGTCATGATCCTGAGTGAGTGTGTGTGGACCAGGAGAAGTTATTGATATCCACTACTTCAGGAGCGAGTGGCAGTTATATATTTTTTGTCAGTTGGATAGTGGTGGGCGGGGTGGAGGGGGCGGGCCAACTCCTGTATGATAAACATGCCCCCATTCAATCACCCAATGGGAGCAGTAAAGTCCCCATTCAATCACCCAATAGGAGTTGTGTCTCCTAATGAGACATAAATTATGTAATGAGGCATTCTGTTCAATGTGTGTTTGTTTTCTGAGGAGACATAAATTATGTTCTGTGTGTGAGGTACCATAAATTATGCAATGAGGCTTATTCTTTTATATATATAGATATATATCAAAGCAAAAGTTAGTAAATATGCACCAAACAATTGCACATTATATACCAGAGACAGTTCCAATTACATAAATGGGGCTATTTCATTGATACATCAGGAACAATTGTTTTGCTCTTCATTTTCTAAACTGTTACCGCAATACAGGGGTTCCCAGCTTGTAAATCAAGACATGTAGTTGAAACATGTAAATTTCTGTGGCATTTGTCCATTCAAAAATAATGTGACTTAATGGAATTGGAAGGAAGCTATTACCCCTTAACCCTTTGAGTGCCAGAGAGGTATACAATGAATTGCAACACAATGCACTGGATACTTCTCTGGTACTCAAAGGCTTAAGGGTGAGAGGCATGTGCAACACACTGGTAATTAAGGGGTTAAGGTTGCCGTCGTGGCACATAAATGGGGCTTGACTTTCCTCTTGGGAACCACTGCCTTAATACAATGCCCCTTAGTGTCCCAATGAAAAAGATTGAGGCTCATGTACTAGGGAAAAAGGGAGTCATTCTGAAGAAAAACAATTGAGCGATGGGACAAATAACAGTCCCCATAATTATCATTTATTTAACCTGGGCTTGTATGCTAGAGAGATCACCTTGCTAGCATACAAAGGGTTAAATTTGTGTTTGACCCATATGGTACAGTTTGTATGTTCCAGAATTTCTCTAGTTCTTTTTAATACATCGGCCTTAAAGGAGTAATAAACAATGGGGCCACATTTACTAAGATGAAGATTAAAAAAAAGCTGCATTTTGTAAAAACGCTAATTTTATCTTCATTTGCCTAGATTAACTATTATAATAATTTATGTAGCAAATGAATGTATTTTTTTTTATAAATATCAAGCTACACTACAATTTTAACACTATTTACTATCCTACATAAACACAAATATCTCCTCTATTTTATAAACATATGAAAACAATTCTAAGGCTTTTTTGGACACAGAAAATGCTTTATTAATAAGACAATTTTGTTTAATAAATACACGCAAACACTTTCATTTACTTTTTGTTTTGCAAGAAAACTTGTCATAGTACTCGCCTGTTTTTGTTGTTCTATTACCTGTACACTTATCAGTATAAGGCAGATATCAGGCTTCCAAATGTTTCAGGCTGGAGAGATTTCTTGAAATGTTTACTTTTTCCTCTTTTAACCCCGTAACGACCCTTGACGGTCATAGTACATCAAGGGTCGATTTGACTTAACGACCGATGACGTACTATGACCGTCATCGAGTTCCGGGCTCCCCCAGCGGCTGCACGCCGTTCGGGGAGTCCGGAACCCAACGGAGCAATAAAAAAAAATTGCTCCGTGGTCGTCAAGTCACTTCCGCTTCCGGATTCCCCGGTCGTTAAGGGGTTAAAGTGAGAATTTGTACTACTAGTAACACGATAACCCTTCCACTCTAATACATATGTTTACACCTACCTATATACAATGTCCTATATAATAATTCGCTAGGATGTTTGTCACAATGCAATCATGCACGGTAAATACTGCCTGCGTTTGGGCAGTCTCAACTGAGCATGATTTCTTCACGTGAGTGAGGCGATGAACGACTGCATCGCGTGGAGTAGTGAGGTAGCAGTCTCTTTGCGTGTGAGAATGAAATTATTATGGCATTTTAAGACTATGTTCCCAAGCACTGGGTAGATTTACCAAAGGAGTGAACTCAGTTAGCTCCTCCTTGTTGAAAAGGAAGAAACTATCAAAGAGAGGTTAATTTTACCTAGTGGTGAATCAACAGATGATCCCCATCTTTCCCCAATTCTTTATATTAATAAGTAGAATTAGATACATAAGCTTTACATATGCTTTATAGAGAGAGGGTATAGCATAGAAATGTAAAATTTATTCTGATGACACTTAAACTGCATTGCCCAAAGTGGAGACTCTAAACAGTCTCACACTCTACTCATCACCTAATATAGGTCTGATAAGAATTAAATAACTACATTAAAAAATGGGGTCTTTTGACATTTTAAGGAACCAGAGAGACTGGTGCTACATGTCAAGTTAAAATATAACAGGCATCACAATCAGGTAATCAAACATATGTGAACTCACCTGCAGCTCAAGGGTGCTCAGACCGGTGCAGTGCTCCAACACGGCATGAAAGAACAAATCCAAGACAGTAAAGGGTACAGGAGCACTTGACGCTGGTGATTGATGATTCAACTAAATAACTCATATGGGCAATTGTGAAATCAAGCTTTTATTCTCAATATTAAAAATAACAACAGGCAAATTCCCAAGCCAACAGGTAAACACCCAGCTTGAGTACCACATACTGTCCCCCTAGACTTTTTTACTGCACTGGTATCCATAGAACCACACATTGTGGCCCTCTAGCTTTGTCCCACTGCACGGATAGCCATAGAATCACATCTACTGATCTCCAGCATTGTTCCATAGTAGCAACATAACCACACATATTGATCCCCCCAGCCTTGTCACCTTACACTGGTAGCCAAAGAACCACACACACACTGACCTCAGCCATGTCCCCTCTGCGCTAGTAGCGATAAAATCCCACATATGGACCTCAAGCCTTATTCCACTGCACTGGTAACCATAAAACAGTGAGAATTCTCAGGCCATAGAAGGTGTAGAAGGAAAGCAGGAAAGTTCTCACAGGAAATGTATTGTAGTTAGAGAAAAAGGTGTAAACGTTTTGGTTATCTACGCACAGAAATTTCAGCTGGAAAATAATGGGACTTTTCACCCATTCCTAACTGAGAAACATTTATCAATGGACTAGAAAACAAGAGATAAGAAAAAACAGGCCTTATTGATATGTATCAGAAGTATTTAGATCTTGCGTGCTGGAAAGGGAATACTCAGTGAATAAATATCAATTATTAGTGGCGGTAATACTAAAATGGGTAAACCACTGTAGAAACCTTAATTTCCATTACTGGACACCTGTCAGCAATGTTGTGCTCACTCAGTTCACTCCTGGACATCTCACCACAAACATCCACTGGTCCTCACTGGTGAGCCTCTTAGCACATGATACTCTCAAATGGTTTAAAACTGGAACAGAGTAAAAATGAGATGTGTTCAGGCTATTTGCTTGGATTTGTAGAATAGGTCAGAAACCTATTTAATCTACTCACGCCATTCACTCTCCCATTGAATCAGTGAAAACAGAGGCAGTGTATCGCTGAACTAAGTTGTTTCTACTTACTCCTGTCCTACCAGCACATGGCTGCCTCACCACCTAGTATTCCAAGGCTCTCTGCTTCTTCTGTTTTTTTCATTTGTTTTCTCCTTTCCTTCTGACCTGTGTATATATATTTTTGTGCCATAAACCTTAATCTAGCACCCATTGCCTTAATATTGCCAAATGCCTGCTTGCTGGACCATGCTTAATCCTGGACCACCTGCTACCCGTCTCTTGCTTTTCCCTTGCTACTCATTTCTGTGTGCCAAATTCATGATTCAATATAACCTTCCTTGTTCTCTGCTGTCAGGTGTATTTTATTTGCACATTTTCACTGATAGAGTCCAGCATCTATACACTCCCTTTCCCAGCATTGCTTCACTTTGAGATTGGTGGTGTGTCTGCTAAGTTTTTTAACTTCACAGTCTGATCTACTTCTGCTGTTAATCCCATTAATTCCTTCTCAGCTCTTGCTGTCCATTTGGACTTCCCAGTTCCCTCGTCCTTTGGTTTTTGCTAGTTTGTTGTGCCACAAGCATTAATCCAGTGTTCCTTGCCCATTGATGTTGTATTGCTGAACTCTTACTTGCCTGGTGATGCTTGTGCTGTGATCAACTGCTGCCACTTTCTGACCTTCTATCTGATTACTCCAGATTGTTCACTAATTTCAGCATATAATGTGTCCTCCCTTTATCTCTGTTGCCAGATTTATCTTTGTGTCCAACTACTGTTCATTGTATTTAATCTGGCTGGTCTGAGGGATGGTTGCTGGTTTGAGGGCTGGATAGCATGAGGCTGGTTGGTCTGAGGGATGAGCTCTGGCTGGTCTGATAGCCTGATGACTGGTCTGATGCCTGGCTGGCCTGAGGGCTGGTTGGATGGTATGAGGGCTAGTTTGCTTGTCTGAAGGCTGAATAGCCTGAGGGCTGGCAGGCCTGAGAGCTGGCTGGCTGGCTTGAGGGCTGGATAGTGTTAGGGCTAGCTGGTCTGAGGGATGGTTGGCATGACCTGAGGGATGGCTGAGGTGGGGGGGCTGGCTAGCCAGAGGATTGGCTGGCTGGCTGGGTTGACATTCATTCCAACTTTTGCTTGAGTAATCACATCACAAGTGTTGCCTCTTATCAGTCCATACATTTTGCCTTTTTGCTAGAGGAATTCATTATATATTTTCACCCTTTCCAAATTAGGTTGTATCTGCGCTCCTCTCTGTTATGACCCTTTGAGAAAGTCAAAGTCAATATCCCCTCCAAAGCCTCTTAGCGGGATGTCACCTTTTCGCAGCCTATCAAACTCAGCCTCTGTTTTCTCTGGGATGAGTATGCTGGGGTCAGTATGTGTGGGTCTATGGCTACCAGTGCAGTGGGACAAGGATGGGGATAAGTCTGCTGGTTAGTATGTTTGATTCTGTGGCTACTAGTTCAGTAGTATAAGGCTGGGGGGTAGTATGGTCTACAGATGAAAGCAGACAAACTGCATTATTCACAGGAAGTACTCGTCTCCAATTTTCATCTTTCTGCTGCTCCATCTTCCAGTTTAAAAAAGGGCCAAAGAAAAAAATATTTACAAATTATATAGATACTTCTTAGGGCACCGGATAATAATAAGTATTACATAAGTAGGGGAATGTGTATCACAATCTGTGAAGCATTGATTAAGCCAAGCTAGTGAAATGTGCATCAGCATTCTTACCCTATGGCCTATTTATGAGAAATATTAAGATATATTTTATTTTTCAAATTCATTGCATACTCTTTATGTATCTTTCTCCCAGATTTCCACCTTGCACAGGGTGGTTCTATATTATTCAGTATATACAATATTTTTGTATATAGTTTTAATCATTCTTTCCAGTATTCATTTAATATCTTTAACTTGTGGATTTTACCATTATCCTGAGCATTTTTCCTTTGTTTCTCTTATCACATTATACAAGTATATAAGAGGTCAATTTAAGGATCTCTGTGGTGAGCTATTCATTCCAAGGCCTGATCAGGCGTCAAGGGGACACCCCTTGAGATTAGAGGAAAGGAGGTTTAGACTTCAGCAGAGGAAGGGTTTTTTATAGTAAGGTCTGTTAAATTGTGGAATTCCTTTCCCAAGGAGGTGGTTATGGTAGATACAATGGATACATTTAAGAGAAGATTATATATATATATCTTGCAAAAGAGAACACACAGGGTTATAAAGAATAGCAGTAGGCAAATCAGGAAGGTCTGATAAATGACTAAATTATTTGGCAACATGGTAGCTATACAATTCTCATGTCACTAGGGTATGCGGCACAGGTTGAACGTGATGGACTTGTGTCTTTAATCAACCAAAGTTACTCTTACTGTTCTTACTCTTATATGATATTCCAGTAGATGAGTGATTCCAGCAGTAAATTAAGGGATGAAGACAGTTAAATCTGTGTATTCCATTTTGGATACATATTAGGCGTTTCTTGCTATGTGATATGTGGTATACGGTACGTCTCCAGGTGTCGTCATATTATATTATTCATTTTATGATCATCAGGTGATACTATGATAGACTTTAATTAGGAATTTAATGTTTTTCTTTGATATCACTATTTCTCTCCTTTTACTCATGCAATTTGTATCTATTTTTAACTCTGTCAGTGCTCTAGTTCTCCTTTTTTTTTTGTATATTTTATCTTCCAGTTTAACACTGACAAGCTCACCTGCCATTTCCCTCATTGTTCTTTCTTTCACTTGCCCTCAGTCAGGTAGACCATTGTCATTTCTACTTTGCAACAAATGACAATAAGTGTCCAGTCCATGTCCTTTTATGGCCAGTCTTGCAATTATCTACATCCAGTCAGTTTACTACCTCACACACACACAAACACACACATTCACCACTTACAGCAAAGGTTTGGACACCCCCTGGAAAAATTACATTTTGTTCATTTGCTAAATGACGAGAAGTTAATATCTCTGCACAGAACAAATTTAAACACATATTCCTGCAAATTTTAATGCACACTTACTATGTAATTGCTTAGTTTAGCTGATTAACCCCTTAAGGACCGTGAAAATCTAGGGTGGATTGTACTTAAGGACTGGAGCAATTCTGACCTTTTTGACTGTCTTTGTTCAACAGGGTTTTCCCACTAATGCTTTTATTCCATACACATAAATCATATACTGTTTATATACCTTTTCATTTGATACCACACTTATATGGATAACCCGCCATTTACTTTATTAAAATTAAAGAAAACAATGTAAAAAAATGCCATTTTTAGTTTTTCTCTTGTGATCATTTGGGCGCAATGGGATACATTTTTATGGAGACTGCATGAAAGGTATGACTGGTCAGACATACCTACAAATGAGCAGTTTTAAGTGGGCACTGCCCCCCCGGGTGAAAATCCCCAGGTCCCTCTTTCCCTCCCTATTTTCAAAAATTTTTATTGATAGGATTTGGAAGTGTGTATAAGTGTATTAGATGGCTCCACAACAATCACACTCCCATTAGTTTGTCTTTACACTTTGCAGATTTATTTTATGAATTAAATGTTTAAATAAAATATTTTCTCTTTTTCAAATTTATAAATATATATATATATATATATATATATATATATATATATATAAAGTTGCTTTTAGCAGGTCAGAAATTGACCTGCATCCAGCCAGCCCTCAGCACCAGCACTGAAGGGATTAATACCCCCAGCTATTGACACATTTTATTTGACTATGTGAATGCTCTCTGCTTCTCTCTTGCTTACTTTAATAGTAAGGAAGAGAGAGGCACAGAGCAGACACAAAGGCAATGTGTGATACATATTGCCTTTTTGAATGAAAATGCCAGTACATGTGATTGCTCTTGGAGCGATCACATATACCGGCAGAAGAGACAAAGACTGAAACAGAGCTCTCTCAGTTTCAGCTTGAGCAGAATGATAGCATTGTGCACTGAGGCACGCTGCTATCATTTAACCCATGACGTGCCAGGACCTTCATGGGTCCCTATGTGAAGTTTACCCATGACGGTCGTGGTACGTCATGGGTCATTAAGGGGTTTAAAAAAATAAAACAGAAAATGTGGCATGTGCAATAGTTTGCAGTACTTAGTATATCACAGCCTCCAAATATTTCTTGTAGCCTTAGGAATTTTGTTCCCATTCTTCCTTGCAGATCATATTTCATACACTACATATTTGAGATCTACACACAGATTTTCAATAATATTCAAGTCTTAGGGACTGTGAAGGCCATTCATTGATTTTGAGGTATTTTTTAGATCATTGTCTAGTGGTATCCTACCTATTTTCAGCTTCCATTTCCTCATTGAGTATGGGACATTAACTTCAATCATGTGTTTATACTTAGTATAATCTATTCTTCCCCCTACCCACATAATATTTCCTGTCTTTCTGGATGTTATACAGCCGCAAAGCATAATAGATCCACTCCATGCTTAACAGATGCCAAGGTGTTCTTTTCTTTGAATATGTATTGAATATGTGTTTTTTTCCCCAAACGTGCCTTTGGTGATTGTAGCCAAATAGTTCAATTTTAGCTTCATTAAACCACTGCCCTTGGTTGCAAAATGTCTCTTATTATCTGTTTTTGATGAGATTGCAGGTAAGGTTTCCTTCTGTTCTGATGACTCGTTTAAGCAGATCGTTTGTACAAGCACCGCTGCTTAGTGGACTGTTGCATTCCTTAGAGTCTATGAGTAGTTCTGTCTGAGATTTTACTTGGTCCTCCAGATTTTATCTTGACATCAACAGTCCCCCTTAACTTCCGTTTCTTAGTGACATTTTAGACAGTGGAAGTTGCAAGCAGTCAGTGTTTGACTATATTTTAATAGCCTTCCCATGATTTTTGATCCTCTGTCAGTTGCTTAAAGGAACCCATTGTTGTTGAGTGGAAGCACAACACTCTAATAGGTTCAATGAGTCAGGGAATTTATAAAATTCTGGAACTGTCATCACCTCACTTAGATTAAGGCCTAATAGTCAATTAAACTTGAATATCATATAAAAATAACATTAGTAGATCATCTGGAAAGGTGCTCAAACCTTTGCACATGCCACATTTTTTTGTTTTATTTTTTCAGTCTATCAAATTCTAAAATAAACAGAAAATGTTCATTCAATATTTCAAGTTTTTTTGACTGCAGATGTTCTGTTAATTTCTTTTCACTTAGAAAATCGTCAAAACATGCACTCTGACCAGGGGTGACCAAACATTTGCATACAACTGTAATTCTCAGCATTAATCTTTTCTCTAGTTTATTCCTCCTTGTAGCATACCTGAGCTTGGTGTTCTTTGGTTATCCTAATAATATCCTGGTCCAGTCCTCAGCATCCAGTTCCTTAGTTATTCACATGTTATTCAGCTTCATTAATTTTTCATACCAGCCTCTGTCCACCCATGATTTATACATTGACCTATTTCTGGGTGAAAGTGTATCCTAAGGCCATTTTTCCCCACAGATGTCCTCCCTAGAAGCTGAAGGATGATTATAAGAGAGAGCCCAGGTCTTCCCCTTTTTATAATTAAGTTGACCTCCCTATCAAGATTATGCCACAATTCGAATCATATTATGCTTCCCTCAACTATTCCACTGTAGTGTTCAGGCCATTTGTGTAGATTTGTGGGAGGGGACAGACGCCCTATTTAATCGACTCTACCCAAATATTCACTCTGATGGGATTAGTGAAATCCTCCTCTCCCCTCTATTAAAATGCTCCTTATCTCTTCAACGGTGGGCCCTCAAATCAAGCCCACTTGTCTATCGCAATGTTGTCACAATTCAATTTGTACTATGATTCCCCAACTACTCTGCTGTGGGCTATGACCAGAGCGACCCTTTAAAACTTTACAGCTGTATTCAGAAAAGGGTCCTTATGGTGGATCAGTCAAACTAAGATATGGTTAATTAATTTTACAATGAAAAACTGCCTATATGTTGTGCTATCCAATTCTATATAGTATAAATGTTTTTTGAGAAATCAGTCTATATTTGTTGGTGGAAGAATATGGCACTTTATGCTCATTATTCCCACAGTGTGCCCTCCAGTTGCTGCCAGACTACATCTCCCATCATTCTTCTACCACTGTTGGTTGGCCAGTAATGATAGGACGTGTAGTCTGGCAGCAGCTGGAGGGTCTCACATTGTCAATCTCTATGGCTACCAGTGTAGTGGAAGAAGGTTGCAGGGTCAGTATATGTGGTTACCATGGGACAATGCTGGGAGACAGTATGAGTGAATCTATGGCTACCAGAGCAACGGGACAAGGGTGGGTGGTCAGTATATACTGAACTATTAAATAAAGCACAAAAGCAGTTTGCACAGTGCTGGCATAGCACAGATCTATTAAACGGACCCCAAAGACAATAACTGACTGAGTCATCCTTGTAATTGACTGATTTTGAGGTACTCCAAAGCTGATGTGAAGGGAGGCATAAAGAGAAGACACAGTTGGAGGGTTTCTATCTCTGGCCTATGTGCAGAATTGAGACTCCAGTCTAACTAACCAGTTTTATTTTTTCTTAAAGAACTTTTAGAATGAAAATGTATGTATATGTGGTCTTGTAAAACACCTGCCTCAACATTGTACTACAGTACTAGAAGATTATGAAACCCATTGCTACATGTTGGGTTACACAACCTTCAAGCAAACTAAGCCCAGCAGAGGGACCAGGAGAGGTTGAAAGACATCACCACCACACTGACATAAACTGTTGGTAGTAACTGGGGGGAGAAACATTAACACCTTGGACTTTAAAGGAACCTCAGGATATATCTAACTTCAAATGGTTTTTTAAGCTTGGGGACATTTTATTAGGGATGAAGTTGTTTTTGACATTGTCATTGTTAGCTCACAGCAATATGAATTCCCATTGACAATGAAATGTTTAGAACAGTTGTTTTAGGTGCAAAAAGGTATAATTCAGTCATTGTGTCTTCAAACAAATATGTGGGAACTTCTGTTTTACATTTGCACTACATTTTGCCTGCAACAGCGCGCAGTCAAAAAACTAAAACTTTATCACAGGTGTAAAACAAAGGTTTGTTTTTTTGGGGGGGAGGCTTTGCTAATGAAATAATGATAGATATCTCATATTTAATTGTCATGTCTTTTTTTTACTTTATTTTTTTCCATAGATGTGAAATCCTGTTCCTTCTGCCACCCTACAGCGAGTGTGTGCACCAAGAAAACGGACTATGTGACTTGCAGCTGTATTTCTGGCTATGTTGGTAATGGAGTGAATTGCACTGCCATTTCCTCCTGTACTACAGAAACATGCTGTTCTTCAGGCTATTACTGGGATAACAGGGCAGGGTACAAGATCTGCACAGATGTTGATGAATGCACTGACAGCAACAAGAATAAGTGTGTCCCTTCTTCCACCTGTGTAAACAAGAATGGTATTCACCTATGTAGTAATAACAGAAACCTTGCATGCACTGATAGTGTATGTCCTTATGACCAGGACTGTCTGAATGTTAATGGAGCTGTCACGTGTGCGGACCCTTGTTCAAACTATCAGACACTGAATGGAACAACTAGACTGTCCACAATCAACTCCAGTGGCATATTTTCTACTGACAGATACAATTTTGGCTGGTTCCGTTACACTGGAAGTAATGGTTTAAGAATGAAAGAGGGTTGTGTTAGTCCCTTGAAATGTGGCTCAGTGGAGCCCTTCAGTCTTGGCAGTAGCCATCCTTTCATTGGGGATGGCATACAGCTGCTTCCACTCAAAGTTAACTCATTAACAGGCTGTGTAAATGGTACCTCTATCCCTGTAAAAGCATGTGATGGGGGATTTTATGTATACAAGTTCTCCGGTACCCTGAAATTCGATGTCTATTGCACAGGTGAGTTGAAGCGCTTCATTTTTTACCGATACTTTTATCTGCTGAAATTCTTTTCATGTAATTTACATTGCCACCCTTGTCTTTAGCATCCCTATAATATAGGTATGCCAAAATTTGTTAATGGGTGCATCTTTGAAATTTCCACCTAAGAAGGGCCACAACAATTGGAGGCATTCACTATATCAGTGTGAAGTAATGCATTGGAGATCTCACTGCAATAGGTTAAATAATTGTTAAAAAAGTGGTATAAAACTAATATATTTAACACTTGCCGAGCTCTATGTAGAGGGGTTGTACTGCCCCATCCACAATTCAGAATGTGTTTGGAACTTGCACAGGAGGCCATTTCAAAATTTGAAAATCTAGTTATTTGCCTACTATGACTTATGGGAAATCCAATTCTTCAAATCATGTTATAAAAACAAGTGTATTGATTTTATTTACCATAAAGTTTTCTGAACTATTAAAAATGGTGAAAAATAAGGGAAGGAAAGCTGAATAGTGGAAAGAAGAAAGAATTGAAGGATAGTGAGAAGTGGGAGAGATGCTGAGAATGAAAGTAAGATCTGTAATGCAAGGATGATAGAGACAAAGTGGGGAGAAGAAGATACAAACAGTTGGAAGAATAGAGAGAGTGAAGAAGGGAGGAAGAATAGTGAAGAAGAAATTGGGGGAAAGTCAGAAGAAAGCTGGAGAAGGGATATACAAGACTTGATTTCCCACTATGAGAGTAAGCACTGCCTAAAGCCAAACCTTCTCTGAGGTGATTCAGCTGTTCTTGTCATGCCTACAACTTTAGTTGTGGGAGTTGCCACAGCAATCCCAATGTGCCTGCTTCATACACATGCTTCTAGATTATGGTGATTAGTTTATTTCACAATTTACAAAACCATTTACTAATTTTTGCTTATCCCTTGTTGACTAGAGAGTTCTACAAAGCATTATTGACATCGATAGAATTTTTTGCACTTTTATGTTATAAGCTATGTGTATTTGCTGTCAGGCATTTGTGGGTGGAACTGAGGAGTGCAGTCATGATGAATGGGGGTTTAGTTATGAGGGTGGCTAGAAATACCTAAGATGCATTGTCTGAGATGCAAATCTGGCCATAAAGATATGAGAACAGAAAAATCGAAAGAGGATTCATGAGGCATTTAAGGGAGGCCTATCGAGGGTGTATAAAGCACAGAGAGGAATGAAGAACATGAAGGAGGATAATTAAGGCCTGAGTGTGCAACAAGAGAATTATAAAAGAAGTTCAATGGAGAAAAGTGGAAAGATGGTGAAAGGTCAGACATAGTAGAAGAGAAGAAGGGTGATGAAGGACAAAGAGAGGTGAGATCACTGTATTCAGGAAGATACAGGTGGATCTCAGGAGCAAACCTACTTCACCATAGGGGACTAATAAATATACACATTTAGGCATACTGATACACAGATACACACAAATAAAATACACATATTAACAAATATGTATACACATATACACACAAATAAATGTAGAGATATTCAGAGACATACACACAGATGCACACACATATACAAACAGAAAAAATATTCCAAAGGTCTATGAGATAGACAATAGAAAAAAACCTGCCCTATTTCTGCAGAGTGTAGAAAGCATTTTCAAATAGTGAAATGGCATTCTAGCTGTAGACTGCTCACCTGTTGTGTGAAGGGCATCTACCTAGGTGTACATTCTTGCATTATGTTAACAACCAACAGATGTCAGACTTGGACATGTGTGGCCCAATAGGAAATTAAATTGTAAGGTCTAACTTAAAGTTCACAAGAATTAATATAACTGAGTAGATGCCTGGATGTTAGTACACATCCAGACGATCTCTCATAAGATTATAAAACACACCTGCCCAAACACTAATCTTCAAGCACTATAGCTCTCGCTCTCTCTCTCACTCTCCCTCTCTCACACACACACCTCCTCTCATATACACCAACTCTCTCATTCATTACACATTGGGGGAGATGCACTAAGATGTGATAAAGCGGAGATGACGTCTACAGTCATATCACGTCTTCAAGTCCAATGTTATTCTATGGAGCCAATGTACTAAGGCTTCTCCGACTTTTGAGATCTTAGTACATAGACTCTATACAAGCTCTCTCTTGCTCTCTCATTTATGCGCACACATCCACTCTAAATACAAAATTGCTTACGATCTAGGGATGGATTCAAATGCAGGTGCTAATTTTATCTCTGCTTTTATCCCCAGGTTTCCCGATAGACTTACAATAGGAATTTTTTTTTATAAAATAGGAGGTAAAATTTATATCCTGCATTTGAATCCAGCCCTCATTCTACTACTAATATCTATATAATAATTTGATAGGATATTTGTCACGATGCAGTTATGCGCAGTAGAGACTTCCCGCATTCGGGCAGTCTCTACTGCGCATAATTGCATTGCGTGAATGAGGCGACGCAAGACTGCATCATGTAAAGCAGTGAGGTAGCAGCCTCTTAACCCTTTGAGTTCCAGAAAGGTATGCGTTGCGTACCCCTCTGGCACTTAAAGGGTTAACATTAAAAAATCCTGTTGAATTGCATTGGGCTTTTTACTTATCAAATACTAAAGAGGTATCCGATGCATTGTAAATCAATGCACTGGAGGACTTTCTACCATTCAGTATGGGCCATTGAGCCTATTGTATGAAAGCAAAACAGGACAATTCTGGGTCAAACCATCTTAATCACAGGGTGCCAATTAAAATTTCCATTAATGTAAATGGAACTTTTAACCCCTTGAATAATAGAGAGGTTGCCAACACATTGCTTGGCAATGCATTGGTGGCCTATAGCATTGAAGTAGATAAAATCCCCATTAAAATCAACAGGAATTTGCAGAATTTTAATTTCAAGCCTATATTGCAAATGGTTTCTTCCAGAAGTGCTTCTGTTTAGCTTCTTGAATAAGGTCATTTGTGCTAAGAGGCAGGCGAAGCTGAATTGCTTTGTCACTGGCATTTGAAAGGAATAGACTGACATGGTTGAAAGACAAAAAAAAAGGTTAAGTACTCTCTATCAGTAGGATTTCTGTATATTTGTATCACTATGTACATATCATTTTTCTCTCTCTCTTTCAGATCCAGACTTCACTGCAGACTCAGTCATTCCAACTAAAGCCCCCACTACAACTACTACTACCACAACTACTACCACCACCACCACTCCCCAAACTACCACTCCTGAGCTCACTACACTACTCCCAACCTCCACACTTATTACAACAATCAACACCACTCCAGATGAAACAACCCAATGCCCAACCACACCCATCGCTACCACAGAGCCTCTAACTTCCTCCCCTTTGTCTGAGCAAAATGTCACAGTGACCACAGTGAGAAGCAGCAGCATAATAAGCACCACAACCAAAACTGAGTTAGTGAATAGTGCAGAGGTGACAAGTTTGGAGATCAACGAGACCACATCTGTCTACATTGAAGTGAAAATCATCACTCCCAGTACAGTCAGAACCAAAACCAACAGCTCTGTTTCCCCTGCTTTCACTCGGATCGTAATAGGAGCTGGGGAACCAATGACAAAATTCGACAGACCAGAACCTCAGCAAACAGATGATGAAACTACAGTTGCCAACGCAGAGCGTTTCCAGCCTGAGCTCTACAGCAGCAAACCATTGCAAACTAAAACTATCACTGAAACCTCCACAAATGAAGGGCAGGAATTTACCAGCACAACAATAACCACCACCACAACAACAGAAGAAATAATCGTGATAGGCCCCCCTCCGGCAGACTCCACCCCTACACCTATAACTAAGTAACATTTATGCTGACAATACAGGGGAATAATTAGTTAATGGAGAACTATGCACTTGTATTAAGTGGCTCTTACTGTGTTTAACAGATTGATAAGTGTCCTTTGCACAGCAATCAAATACATTGATATAGTTTATTCTGTGTATTTGATCTCTCTTGTAGTAAACTGCTAGTTGTTTCTGTTTATGATCTGATACAAAATGATAAAGACTAGTGTCCCTAACACTACATGTAGGTCTATTGAAGCTTATTGTTTGTAAATAGGAGGTGTGGCCTAGAGTCAGACTTCAGTACAGATTAGGAAACTGCAGATTTGCAGAAAATAAACAAATACTAACCGTGGCATGATGGATATCTAACTTAACCCATTAGTGACAGGCCACGTCACTTAACGCCCAGCTAACATTTTTTTTATTTAATTGAAACAATTCCGGAGTCCAAGAACGGTGTGCAGCCAGGCGGACACCCGGATTTCCGTGACGTAAAGGAACGTCCTCTGTCATTAAGGGACATTTTCTCAGGACGTACATGTACATCCTCGGGCATTAAGGGGTTAATCTGTTAACCCTCTGAGTGCCAGAGAGGTATCCAGTGCATTGCAAAGAAATGCATTGGATACCTTTCTGGCACTCAAAGGGTTAAACCATGTCAGAGCTACCTATTACTAGGGTATAGTTTGCTTTTAGCTTTGTTAGCAACCCCAACCAGTGCAGCAGCAGCCAACAATGTAATGATTAAATTATAATAAAAATATAACCTTTGTCTGTTACCTGCACAGATTATTAGAGTGTGTAGAGGGTGTGCAGCAAACAGTCTCCAATCTCACTTCCATTAACCAAGGTCTACATTAGGGGTATAGAATGTTTATGCATCCAGTAGATGGGACTAAAACTCTTCATCATCTTTTCCAACATCTGGAGGTCCAAAAATTGACTAGTCTTGGTCTACATTGTTGCAGCCCTGGTATTTAGTTTTCCTTAATCCCTTGTTTGTTGAAGACATCTCCAACACGCTGTGAAAAAATGCATTGGAGATGTCTCTAACATTCAATGACTTACTTAGTTGGCTTTTTAAGACTTTGTGGCGTCCCTGTGGTAGGTTATAGGAGATCAGTTCATTCTTGGGATGAGGAGGAGCATGTATTGGCAAAGTAGGCCTAGCCCTATCAACTGCCACTCCCTTCTACAATTCTACCCTACAATCTGTGGTATTTATCCTGCTAGTGTATTTATATTTTATGGCATAATTATGTAATCAAATCTTAATAAATAAAGCATGTACTTTACAAACACAGCACTATGTTTTTTATTATTATTATTATTATTATGATTATTATTACCCTATGTTTAATATGCATTGCTATTTGTGTGTGAGTTTATTTTAAAATTATAATCAAAGTAAAAAAAGAAACACTAATTTATATCACAAATGTTAAAAGAAGAATAATGTTTGAATTTTAAAATAAATTATATATGTTTCACAAGCACTGACTCAAAACTAATGTAGAAGCTTAATATCTGCACTTAAATGTATTATTCTTTGAATATGCAATAATGTTCCAGAGAGACTGACGCAATAAGAGGCAGAGGCGTAACTAGAAGCCACTGGGCCCTGGTGCAAGAATTGCCATGGGCCCCCCCGACCACTTTGGCCCCCTCATCCACATTGGCCACCTCCAGATTGCCCCCCAATCTCCACATTGCCCCTTCATCGCCACAATGCTCCTTCATCTCCACAATGCCCCCTTCATCTCCAAATTGCCCCTTCTACAATGCCCCCTTCATCTCCACAATGCCCCTCCACAACGTCCCCTTCATCTCCACAATGCCCCCCCTTTATCTCCACATTACCCCTTCATTTCCACAATGCCCCCTTCATCTCCACAATGCCCCTTCCACAATGCCCCCATCTCCACATTTCCCCTTCATCTCCACATTGCCCCTTCCACAATACCCCTGGCCCTACCTACAGTTCCTGGTGGTCTAGCGGCGTGGTTTGACAGATCTGTGCCTCCTTTGGCACAGATCTCTAGAACTGAAGCTCCCGCACACCGCTCTAGTAATGCAGAGGCTGGGAGATGATGTCTTCTCCCAGTGCTCGTATTACTAGAGCGGCGCACCGAGTGGGAGATCAGCTAAGCAACTGCTGCAGGCGAGGGGGTCGCAGGGGGCGGCCGGGCCCCTGGAGTGATGGGCCCGGTCGCAGGTGCGACCCCTGCGACCCCTATTGTTACGCCACTGCTAAGAGGAACTACCTTTCTTCCCATAGAAAGACTCAGGGGGCAGTTATTCCCTACTCTTGATATAAGTTCACCTTACCCCTGATAGTATATATGTAGAATGGTCCCACAATTCTTTAGAATATAGTGAGCACAATAAAGAAAGGACGAGATTTACAAATATACTTCTTCTTAATCTTTATTTATATAGCGCCAACTTATTCTGCATCGCTGCACAATACCTTAACAGGTCTATATATATACTATGCATATACCATAATTTCTACAGAAATAAAAAAAGCATGTGATTTGTAACAATCTATATTATTATTAAATCCAGTATAACTAGCAGACTATAATTATATAATATGCTTACAATAATAAAAGTATTGCATACCATTACTATCTCTCTCTCTCTCTCTCTATCTCTCTCTTTATGTTCCACCAATAATCAGTTGTGTTACCAATATATAATAAAACATACATAGTAACATAGTTGATGAGGCTGAAAAAAGACATGCATCCATTAAGTCCAGCCCATGCCACAAACACCCTGTTGATCCAGAGGGAGGCAAAAAAAGACGTCTGGAGCAATTTCCAATTTAGCCCCAAGTGCGTAACAAAATTCCTTCCTGACTCCAAATGGCAGTAAGAAAGTTCCCTGGATCAACATCCTATCTACTTTGAAGCCATCTGTCATAATTTTCAATATTGTTCTGTGCTAGATAGGCATCCATTGGTTCTTTGAAAACAGTTGCATTATCTGCAAGTACAACATCCAGAGGCAAAGAATTCCATAGCTTTACCGCCCTTACTCTAAAGAATCCCTGCCTTTGTTTTAGTGAAAGTACCTTTCCTCTTAATGGATCTTGTTCTTAACTCAGCTCTCTGCATAAATAATTAATTGGCTAGGTCTTTGTATTGACCTTGAATGTATTTGTAAATTGTAATTATATCACCCCTTAGACATCTCTTCTCTAATCTGTCAGTATGCTTTACCACATCCTCTCTCTGCTTTAGCTCAAGGTCATGGACATAAGTTCTAGCATAAAACGCATCTGCAATATTGTGCACCATTGGTACATCTGTGCAATTCACCATCCTTGAACTTTAGGCAGGAGATTTTATATAAACAAAAGACAAAAACATATAGCTCGTATACAATCCTTGACACTACATGCCCTTACTAAGTATAAACAAAGTTTCTATGCAACATATTCATTTGTCATCTCCAAAAACAAACTCAGAGTCATACTCCTCTGCAACAGGAGCAGAAAATCTTGGCACACTCTCTAACATACCAGCAGCACTTCTATTATGTACCTCAGTGTCACGGTTTATTATGACTCTCAGACACAAGTTTTACGTAAAAATCAATTTTATTGAAATAATAAATTGATAACGTAGGATGGCAAACACATACATACAGATACATACAGAATATAACAAGACAGAATGCAGACTCTACCGGTCCTGTCAATATACCGGACAGGACAGTCTGAAGAAGCAGAATGTTAGGCTCTACCGGCCTTGCCAATACCGGGTAAGGCAACCTGCAGATGGAATAGCATAACGGTTCTACCGGCCTTACCAAATTACCGGGCAAGGCAGCCTCAAAAGATTCACAATGTACGCTCTACCGGCCCTGCCAATACCGGGTAAGGCAACCTCAGATGAATGTGGCAAAAGGTTCTACCGGCCTTACCAATACCGGGCAGGGCAGCCCAGAGATAGTAGCAGCAGTCAGATGGTAATGGCAAATTGACAGGATCATAAGCAACCCAGTGTACACACACTGAGACCAACAGGGAGTAGTAAAGCCGCAAGACTTTGGAGCAAACCAGCGTCCGCACGCTGGGACCAACACAGGATTGTATAGCCGATAGGCTTTGGAGCAAACCAGTGACCGCACACTGGTGTAACAAGCGAGTTTGTATAGCCGCAAGGCTTTGGAGCAAACCAGTGTCCGTTCGCTGGGACCAACACAGGATTGTATAGGCGATAGGCTTTGGAGCAAACCAGTGACCGCACACTGGTGTAACAAGCGAGTTAGTATAGCTGCAAGGCTTTGGAGCAAACCAGCGTCCGCACGCTGGGACCAACACAGGATTGTATAGCCGATAGGCTTTGGAGCAAACCAGTGACCGCACACTGGTGTAACAAGCGAGTTCGTATAGCCGCAAGGCTTTGGAGCAAACCAGCGTCCGCACGCTGGGACCAACACAGGACTGTATAGCCGATAGGCTTTGGAGCAAACCAGTGACCGCACACTGGTGTAACAAGCGAGTTTGTATAGCCGCAAGGCTTAGGAGCAAACCAGCGTCCGCACGCTGGGACCAACACAGGATTGTATAGCCGATAGGCCTTGGAGCAAACCAGTGACCGCACGCTGGTGTAACAAGCGAGTTTGTATAGCCGCAAGGCTTTGGAGCAAACCAGCGTCCACACGCTGTGACCAACACAAGACTGTACAGCCGATAGGCTTTGGAGCAAACCAGTGACCGCACACTGGAGTAACTAACAATGTCGCCGACGCGACCGAGCAGGAGGTCGCCAGGATACAGGAGACAGGCGATGAGATGACAGGAACCAGCAATGATCAGTCAGGTCAGGAAACCGCAGAGAAGAAGAACCGCAGGAACTGCAACACCAGAGACTAGGCCGGAACCAGGACTGGAACAACTCAGCAGACAGGAAACACTGGAACAGTAGAGATCAGGAACTCAGGAACACATGAGAACAGGAACTCAGGAACACTGGAACAGAGGCCCAGCTATCACTAGCATAGTGATAGCAAGAAGGTCAGAAACAACACGAAAGGGCACGGTGCCCAATCCAGGTTTAAATAGGCAATGAGAGGCGGGCTATCTGCAGACAGCCAATAGCAGCCCCCTACTGGTGACAGACAAGGAACTGCAGCAATCACGGGCACCGTGATAGTACCCCCCTTTCAAAGACCCCCTCTCCTAGAATAGGGTCTAGGTTTCTGTGGGAAATTGGCATGAAAGGCCCTAGTTAGCCTAGGTGCATGAAGGTCCGTACTATCCACCCATGATCGATCCTCAGGACCATACCCTTTCCAATGTACCAGATACTGTACCCCTCCTCTAAGCCTACGGGAATCAATAATGCTCTGAACCTCGTACTCCTCCTGGCCCTCCACCTCAACAGGTCCTGGCACCACAGGTGTGGTAGTATAGCGATTGCAAATCAGAGGCTTAAGAAGGGACACATGGAACACATTATGGATACGCATGGATGCAGGTAGGTCTAGTGCATAGGAGACAGGGTTAATTTTACGAATAACTCTGTATGGACCAATAAACCGGGGAGCCAACTTATTAGACGGAACCTGCCGCTTGAGATTTCTGGAGGAAAGCCATACTCTATCCCCAACCTGAAAGGAAACCGCTGGAAGCCTTCTGCGATTAGCATGGCGCTGATGACGCTGAAATGACTGACCAAGTGCCCTCTGAACTTGTGCCCATGTGGAACGGAGTTGCTCGATATGCTCATCCAGAGCTGGAATCTGTTGCGTCTGAAATGAATCTGGAAGCAAACAGGGCTGGAACCCATAATTAATCAGAAACGGAGAGCTCCCAGACGAAGAATTGACCGCACAGTTCCTGGCGAACTCTGCCCAAGGCAACAAGTCGGACCAATTATCATGATGGTCAGTAACAAAACAACGGAGAAATTGTTCCAAGCCCTGATTAGCTCGTTCAGTGGCTGCATTGGTCTGGGGATGGTAGGCAGAGGAGAAGGACAGCTGTATGCCCATCTGTTGGCAAAATGCCCTACAAAATCTAGACACAAACTGGCTCTCCCTGTCAGACACCAGTACCCTAGGCACTCCATGCAACCGGAATACTTCTCTGGCGAACACCATTGCCAATTCCTTCGCTGAAGGAAGGCCACGGAGGGGCACGAAATGAGCCATTTTAGAAAACCTGTCCACCACCATGAATATAAAGGATTACCCCTTGGACATAGGCAATTCTCCCATAAAATCAATGGAAACATGAGACCAGGGGCGTTCGCCATTAGGCACCGGTTGAAGCAAGCCCACTGGGAGATGTCTCGGGGTCTTAGCGCGGGCACAGGTGGCACAGGCATTCGTAAATTCGGCACAATCGTTTCTCATGGAAGGCCACCAAAATAACTGAGAAAGGGACCATAACAATTGGTCTCTACCAATATGTCCCGCAGCCTTAGAGGAATGGTAGGTTTCAAGCAGCCTAGTACGAAATGGTTCAGCGACAAAACATTTGCCCACTGGAGTTTCATGGGGAGCGGACCCCTGAGAGGCCAGGATCTCCTCCCCTAAAGGAGAAGTGATACTCGTGCGTATAGTAGCCAGTATTCTATCAGGTTGGATGATAGGTGCTGGTGCTTCCACTCTGTCACTGTCGGCCTCAAATTGTCTTGACAGTGCATCAGCCCTGATATTCTTTGACCCCGGTAAGTATGATACAATGAAATTAAATCGAGACAGGAACAGTGCCCACCTGGCCTGACGGGAGGACAATCTCTTGGCCTCCGAGAGATAAGTCAGATTTTTATGATCTGTTAGGATTAATACAGGATTGTTAGTACCTTCAAGCAAATGACGCCATTCCTTAAGAGCGAGGATAATGGCCAATAATTCTTTGTCACCTATCTCATAGTGGCTTTGAGTGACAGTCAACTTTTTAGAGAAAAACCCACAAGGTCTGAGAGTTCCACCTTTATCGTGTCGTTGTGAAAGTACTGCCCCGACCCCAATAGCTGAGGCATCAACCTCTAACGTAAATGGAAGTAGAGGATTGGGGTGGGATAACACAGGAGCCGCAGCAAATGCCAGCTTCAAATTCTCAAAGGCATTCTCAGCAGATACCGGCCAACAAGAAGGATTAGCACCCTTGTGCGTAAGATCGGACAGAGGTTTGACAATGGAAGAAAAGTTCTTAATAAACCTCCTATAATAATTAGCGAAACCCAGGAAACGCTGTATGGCTTTAAGACCCTTGGGTTTTGGCCATTGTAAGACAGCTGACAACTTATCTTTGTCCATGGCAATGCCATCATTGCCAATTATGAACCCCAAGAATGGCACACTGGTTCTATGAAACTCACATTTTTCCAGTTTACAAAATAATTTGTTCTCATGGAGTCGTAGCAATACTGCGGATACATCTTTCATGTGCTGTGCCATGTCTTGAGAGTAAATCAATATATCGTCAAGATAAACCACAACACATGTCTGTAACATATCTCTCAGAACATTGTTTATCAGTTCCTGGAAAACTGCGGGGGCATTACACAGCCCAAATGGCATTACTAGATACTCGTAGTGCCCAGCTCGAGTATTAAAGGCAGTCTTCCACTTATCACCTGCTCGAATGCGCACCAGATTGTAAGCGGCCCGTAGGTCCAATTTGGTAAACATCGAAGCGCCCTTAAGCCTGTCAAAAAGCTCGGTGATGAGTGGTATTGGGTATGCGTTTTTTGCCATTAGTTTATTCAAGCCCCGGTAGTCAATGCATGGTCTTAATTCGCCATTTTTCTTTTTTACAAAAAAGAACCCAGCCCCAGCTGGAGTGGTAGATTTTCATATGATCCCTCTAGCAAGGGCATCAGAAATGTAATCCTCCATAGCCTTATTTTCCTAACAAGATAATGGATAAGTGCGTCCTTTCGGAGGTACTGCCCCAGGCTGCAATTCGATGCAACAATCATAAGGTCTATGCTGGGGTAGCAAACTGTCCTCTCCTTTGATAAAAACATCGCCAAACTGTTGGTACACATCCGGTATAGCCGAGGAGGTGCACAGGACCTTAATAGGCTGGATGATGCACTTGTCTATACAAAACTGGGACCAAGCAGCAATTTCACACTTTTTCCAATGAAATTGTGGGTTATGTAACTGTAACCACGGAAATCCCAATATTACCGCATGGTGCGGAGAATTAATCAGTTGAAACTGCTGCTCTTCTCTGTGAAGTGCCCCAATAGTCATAGACAGTGGCATAGTTTCAAATATAACCTGAGGCGGTTCTAAGGGTCTGCCATCAATCGCTTCAATAGTCAAGGGATTTTCTCTTTCAATGCGTGGAACTCCGTGCAATTCAGCAAAGGTATTATCCATAAAATACCCTGCTGCACCAGAGTCAACCAAGGCCAAAACCTCCACAGAGCGTTGTGCCCAAGATAATACCACCTGTATGGTGGGTTTCATTGTGCCCGACACTGGGGACGATTTTACACCACCTAGGGCCTGTCCCCCGAGGTACCCTAGGTGTGTGCGTTTCCCGGACGTACCGGACAGGAATTTAGCAAATGCCCTTTTTTACCGCAGTATAAACACAACCCTTGTCTTTTGCGATATAGTCTCTCAGCCTTGGTTAGTCTAGTGAAGCCTATTTGCATAGGTTCACTTGTCTCCCGTACAGGTTCACTAGACTTCAATGCCAGGGGAGGGATGGGTGGGCAAAACATGCTACTAGGCTCATTATTTTTTTACCTTATCTTACGATCTCTGGCAATCGATCTCTCACGTATTCTGGAGTCAATTATCATAACATATTCAATGTAGTCATCTAGATCAATAGGTAGATCTTTAGCAGCGATTTCGTCCTTAATGTGGTCATTCAGGCCTTGAGAAAAAGCTGCCAATAATGCCTCGTTATTCCAACCTACCTCTGCTGCCAATGTGCGGAATTCGATGGCGTAGTCGCCTACTGTACGCCTGCCCTGATGTATCTCCATAAGGTGTTTGGCAGCAGAGGTGGTTCTACCAGGAGGCTCAAACACTCTTCGAAAGGATTGCACAAATTCTCTAAAGTTCTTAGTACAATGTTTAGCATTCTCCCACAAGGGGTTAGCCCAAGCCAAAGCTCTGCCAGTGAGCAAAGATATCGTAAACCCCACTTTACTACGATCATTGGGAAATGCGTGTGCCGTCAATTCCATAAAGATTTCGAGTTGGTTGATGAACCCTCTGCAGAGACTAGGGTCACCATCATATCTTAGCGGCAAGGGTGCAGAAGCCGTTAACCCTTTAACAGTACCCCCTAGGGGTCTGGTATCACTTTCCGGTGTCTGACTTGGCAAGACCACCGGGCTAGAGCTAGATTTGTCAGCAAGTACCGTGCGTTCAAGGATCGTTTGAATTGCAACTGCCAACTGATCCAAACGTTGCTCGTGCACATCCATCCTCCAATGGATATTCTGTGCATTACCTTCACCTTTGCTATCTGAGGTCATGGCCCTTTCGTACTGTGACGGTTTATTATGACTCTCAGACACAAGTTTTAGGTAAAAATCAATTTTATTGAAATAATAAATTGATAACGTAGGATGGCAAACACATACATACAGATACATACAGAATATAACAAGACAGAATGCAGACTCTACCGGTCCTGTCAATATACCGGACAGGACAGTCTGAAGAAGCAGAATGTTAGGCTCTACCGGCCTTGCCAATACCGGGTAAGGCAACCTGCAGATGGAATAGCATAACGGTTCTACCGGCCTTACCAAATTACCGGGCAAGGCAGCCTCAAAAGATTCACAATGTAGGCTCTACCGGCCCTGCCAATACCGGGTAAGGCAACCTCAGATGAATGTGGCAAAAGGTTCTACCGGCCTTACCAATACCGGGCAGGGCAGCCCAGAGATAGTAGCAGCAGTCAGATGGTAATGGCAAATTGACAGGATCGTAAGCAACCCAGTGTACACACACACTGAGACCAACAGGGAGTAGTAAAGCCGCAAGACTTTGGAGCAAACCAGCGTCCGCACGCTGGGACCAACACAGGATTGTATAGCCGATAGGCTTTGGAGCAAACCAGTGACCGCACACTGGTGTAACAAGCGAGTTTGTATAGCCGCAAGGCTTTGGAGCAAACCAGCGTCCGTACGCTGGGACCAACACAGGATTGTATAGCCGATAGGCTTTGGAGCAAACCAGTGACCGCACACAGGTGTAACAAGCGAGTTAGTATAGCCACAAGGCTTTGGAGCAAACCAGCGTCCGCACACTGGGACCAACACAGGATTGTATAGCCGATAGGCTTTGGAGCAAACCAGTGACCGCACACTGGTGTAACAAGCGAGTTCATATAGCCGCAAGGCTTTGGAGCAAACCAGCGTCCACACGCTGGGACCAACACAGGACTGTATAGCCGATAGGCTTTGGAGCAAACCAGTGACCGCACACTGGTGTAACAAGCGAGTTTGTATAGCCGCAAGGCTTAGGAGCAAACCAGCGTCCGCACGCTGGGACCAACACAGGATTGTATAGCCGATAGGCCTTGGAGCAAACCAGTGGCCGCACACTGGTGTAACAATCGAGTTTGTATAGCCACAAGGCTTTGGAGCAAACCAGCGTCCGCACGCTGTGACCAACACAAGACTGTATAGCCGATAGGCTTTGGAGCAAACCAGTGACCGCACACTGGTGTAACAAGCGAGTTTGTATAGCCGCAAGGCTTAGGAGCAAACCAGCGTCCGCACGCTGTGACCAACACAAGACTGTACAGCACACTGGAGTAACTAACAATGTCGCCGACGTGACCGAGACGGAGGTCGCCAGGATACAGGAGACAGGCGATGAGATGACAGGAACCAGCAACGATCAGTCAGGTCAGGAAACAGCAGAGAAGAAGAACCGCAGGAACTGCAACACAAGAGACTAGGCCGGAACCAGGACTGGAACAACTCAGCAGGCAGGAAACACTGGAACAGTAGAGATCAGGAACTCAGGAACACATGAGAACAGGAACTCAGGAACACTGGAACAGAGGCCCAGCTATCACTAGCATAGTGATAGCAAGAAGGTCAGAAACAACACGAAAGGGCACCCAAAGGGTGCCCAATCCAGGTTTAAATAGGCAATGAGAGGAGTGGCTATCTGCAGACAGCCAATAGCAGCCCCCTACTGGTGACAGACAAGGAACTGCAGCAATCACGGGCACCGTGATACTCAGAGCCCCAGAAACATTTAGGAGTACTCCTGCTGCTGTAAGTTGCGGCACCTCTGACCTGTTGATGGTGTGTCTCCCAGTCAGACCTGTGGTTATGCTTTAGGTGGGATCTCAGTGAAGAGGTGCCTAGGTGAGAATCTGATTTCCCCCTGCTCACATGCTTCTTACACAGACAGCATATAGCTTGTGAATTGTGAGTGAAGTATCCCCATACTGTGGACTTCATAGATTGAGGGGTCCCTGAGGGTCTACTACTTCTACTAGGGCAAGATGTTGCTGCAATTGAACTACTACTACGTGTCCAAGGTGCTGCATGTATAACAGCAGAAGAGGCACCCGTCATAGCTAGGGTTGTGGATATTGATAACCTGTGTTGTTGCTGGTTACCCAAAACTAGTGTGTGACTTAGATGTGATTGGACTTGGAAGTGGTGAGGATTCTTATGATGACTGATAGGATGATCAAGTATTTTTGGCACCTTTACTTGGCCAGAGTCAGACTTTCCGATAGTTTTCTCAAACAGTTTATAAAAGGCACAGTGCTCTTTTCAGTGATGGAAGATTGAGCCTTTGCCTTTTCATCATTCACCTCTTCCACTCTCAACTTCAGCTGTATTTGAAGAAGAGGAGGATGCTAGAGGCATATATTCTATATCCACATCATCATCACTAATTAGGTCATCCTCGGATAACCCCACTACTTTTATATTCATCTACATTTTTTGAAGTCTCAAACAATTTCTTTTTACTTTTCCTGTTACAGGGATTTTCACAATGTTCACTACTACTTTCAGCACAGGTGTTGTATTTATTTGCGTTACTGAGATGCAGCAGTTGGTTGAACTGCTAATGTTTTTTCCATTATACCATCAACACTAGAATGTGACTCATTGTTGTCTTCAGTGAACTTTTATAGCTTATTAATATTACTGGTGGTGGTGGAGCTTTTTATGGGACTTTGACACACAGGCTTCTCAGGAGGAGAAGAATCATCATCATTTATTGCACACACTGCAGCAACCATGGCTGCAATCAGTTTTTGGACTACCACTACTTACATGTCCCTGCATTACTCCTACTTCTTTCACTCTTCCACTACCCTAGTATGTTTGCTAGAAATTAATAAACTACTGTGTGTATTTTTACAGTGACGTACACAATGGAACTGATTGAATGTGATGTTTTGCCCTTTACAAAATACTTTATCTCTCCTAGTATCTGTCTTCCTCAGTTACAGCTCACATCAGGGTCTCTGTCTCTGTCACCTATCAGCCAAACTATTTAGATCATTTTTATTATTAATTGTCTATCTCTAGCAACAAAAACAAAAAAAAAACACACACTCCCTGTTCAACTGCTTCTTCCTCCAGACTGCCCTAACACAGAGATAACAGCCAGATCATGAAGCAATTTGGATAACAGCTACCTGTGTCTGCTCAATCATGCAAAACTTTAGGGAATTTGACGTAAATCTCCTTTGTTCCCTTCACACACACCCAGACTCCACTAACACAGAGATAATAGCCAGATCAGGAAGGAACTTGGATTACAGCTGCCTGTCTCAGTAAACCAAGATTTGGGGGTATTTTAGGTTAATCTCCATTCTCCCTTTACACTCCCCCAAGTTCCCCCAGACTCTTCTAACAAAGAGAACAAATTTCCTGCCTACAAGACTCCCTAAACGACAATCCAACTTTGCTTTATTTGGCTATACTATCTAGCTCAAAACTGTGCTGCTTTCTCTCACAAATACAGAAATGCTGCAAGAACCTGATACCCCTTTTTACTATGACTGCAGAAAAAGAAGGGAAACTGGGTGAAATTTAGTCTTACCATTGATTTCAATGCAATTAGCTAGGTGGGAGAAAGAAGAAAAATCTGCACTTTTCATGAATTCCTGCTCATCAGGAAGTACCATTTTCCCCCCTTTCACTTTTGAGGAGAAAAGTATTTTCCCATCACTAGTGTTAACCTGCAAAATAGTGCCTCTAAGAAATGTTATTGAGATACCACCTGTTTTTTATCCTTATGTGCTTGTTAATAGTATACTAAATATCACCCTAAATTTAACTCAGACTGTTAGAAAATGTATATAATACATCAAAAATGTGAAAGCTGCTACTGGATACATCCCTCCCAATTAAGAGTTAATATCAAATGTGCCAAAACCTTTAATAAACTATCAATAAAATTGCATATCTACCAAATATTCACTAATACCAGAAGGCTATATAAGAACTATTTATTTAAATATCACCATATAAAACACAGATCATATACTGGATATTGCATTCCATAAATATATATATATATATATATATATATATATATATATATATATATATATATTATACAGTGCACAGCACCGCTCGCCAAGTGTAGGTCTAACACTGTCAGTCGATCCTTGCACTGAAAACTTGAATACATCAATATATCAACTACGGTGCCTCATGCATGCCCACTACAATGGGACACTTAAATTCCAATCCTACTTTGTGTCTGTTAGTGAATGCACACAATATAAGATCTAGTGATCCAAACTGCATTCCACATTCTAGATAAAACTTTGCCAAGGGTTTAAAAAGAGCTTAAATTATATTATATTCCCATTCTGTGCAACTGTGCCCTTTTTAAATATGACAATACCCTACTGGATTTTGCAGCATATGAGTGACACTGTACACTGTTGTGAAGTCTTTTGTCTACCAGTACTCACAAATCTTTTGAATGGCAGTGAGGTATCCAACACATAGCAGCATAGTAAATTAGGTTGAAAAAAGACACGTCCATCAAAATCAACCTTTGCCTCATAACCCAGAGAAATGAGAATTATATAAGCTTTCCTGCTGTCAAATAAATCACTCTTTATCAGAACTTCCTGTTTTGCTTACTAATACACAATATAACCCTATATGTTCCCCTTTGAAAGAAATATGTCTAATCTTCTCTTAAAAGTATTAATTGTATTTGCAATTACCACATCCATGGGCAAGGAATTCCACAATTTAACAGACTTTACTGTAAAAACCCTTTCCTCTTCTGAAGTTGATTAATCCTTTCCCCTGATCCTCCAGTTATTTGATCAGGCCTTGGAATGAAAAGCTCAGAGAGATCATTGAATGGACCTCTCATTTATTGTGTACACTGTGATAAGATCTCCTTAGTTGTCTTTTCTTTAGAGAAAATAAACCAAGTTTGCCTAGGCAAGTCTTCTACTCCCTTAATTAATTTTGTTGCTCTTCACTGTACTTTCTCCAGTTCTAGAATATCCTTTTCCAGAACAGGTGCTAACTGTACTGCATATTCTAGGTGAGGTTCTACCAATGATTTGTACACAGTCAATATTATGTTATACATGCTGGCTTTAATACCCCTTTTTATGCAAGACAAGACTTTGTTTATTATCTGACACTGGTCACATTACCAGGATTCCCAGGTCTTTCTCTACCAATGAATCTCATAAAATGATTTCATTAAGTTCAATAGAAGTAAAAAAAAAAGCCCTGTGGTCCTCAAGTGCCGGCCGCAGATGCGCGTGCCAGCCCTTAAGGGGTTAAAGCAGAACTTTTAGCAGATGTAAAGTCCCCTGCAATAATTAGGCAGGTGGCGACTAGCTTAATGATAGGTATCTTACCTCTGAGAATGACTCCTTTCTAAAGAAATCTTTACTGTTCCGAGGCCGGAAGCCAGGCATCAGTGCAGACATCTTGTCTGCTCGTCTGCGCTGTCAGTCTCGGTCTCCACTGAGACACATTGCAGTGTGCCACATGGTGACCTGACAGAGCAGGTGCGCAGACTGCACTAACCTGGCCATCAGTGTCAGAAGATTAAAGATTTATTTAGAAAGGAGTAATTCTAAGTGGTAAGATAACTATTATTAAGCTAGTCACCACCTGCTTAATTATTGAAGGGCAACTTTAGTTATGTTGAAAGTTCCACTTTAACCATGAGGTACTCCACTCTCAATTTTAACTGTATTGGAGAATTTTCCATTTACAACAACACAATGTTTCCTATTCAGTCAGTTTTCTATCCAATTGCAAAGGTTATTCCCTAGCCCCGATTTCCTTATTTTAATCACCAGCCTCCTTTGTGGCCCTGTATCAAATGCCTTTGCAAAATCTAGATATAGCACATCTTCTGCTTTACCATTATCTGGGTTGCTAATTACTTCTTCATAGAAGCTCAAAAGATTAGTTTGGCACTATCTATTCCTCATGTTGATTCCTGCAAAATCTTATTTTCTACAGTGTAATCCTGAATATAATCCCTTATTATCCCCTTTAGCAGTTTTCCCATTACAGATGTCAAATTCACAGGTCTATAATTCCCTTCTTAAATTAAAAGTAGGTCCAATTAATCTTCATAGTATTTGGGCCATAGAAAGTGTTATTTCAATACTGTCAGAGTTGTAGTTCAAGAGTAACTGAATGATAAAGTATCCTCGTCCCGTCCCTTTTACTGATATAACACTGCTCAGCTCAGAGCAGCAGGGTGGTGTCCAAGTGGATTGCAGAGAGGGACAATCTTCAATTAACATAAGGGAAAAACCTAAAAAACCTGTCAAGGGGCAGCCTTTCATTGTTCTCACAGTAAGAAGATTGTCCCTTGTTGTGAGCTGTCTGGTCAAGAGACCAGATTCCACATCTGAGGGGAAGTGGCGTACACGTAAAAGGGGCAGGATGGGGAAACTTTATCATTCAATTACTCTTGAGCTACAACTCTGACAGTATTGAAATAACACTCCCCATGGCTCAAATACTATGAAGATTAATTGGAGCTGTTGTTTTTGTGAAACATTACTACCCCTTTAAGTACATGCACTACATTGGCTTTATACAAGTCTTGTGGCACTGAGCCTGTGGTGAATGAATCTTCAAAGGGTAAAATGAGGGGTCTTGCTAACACTTCACTGAGTTCCTGAGGAACCCTTTGATGTATACCTTCAGGATCCTGAGCTCTGTCAGTCTTAATTTTGTCCAGTCTTCCCATAAAATATTCTTGTGTTAACCCAATATCTGATAATAGTATGGTTTTATTTGTTACTTGTTGAGGCTCTTCTACTATTTCTTGTTCCCTGGTATATACCAATGCAAAGAAAGTGTTTCCTTATCCTCTCTAATCAACTCACCCTTCCCATTTCTGAATGGTCCAATACACTCCCTCTTAAGTTTTTTTGCTATTTATGTATTTGACAAGTTTCATTATCTACTTATGCTAACCTAATTGCTTTTTTTGCAATATTGGCACGCCATACATTTCAATAAATAATTGTCTGTACAAATGTACACATCGATGCCAGCTGGAAGCATATAAAATATTTTGTCTCCTCAATAAAAGCAGTTCTCTTTTACCCTCCCCCATACATGTTTCAGCTGTATTTGTTGAGGGGATTCCTGGAGGGTTGTTGGCTGGTCATCCTTATCCCAGCCAGTACAAGAGCTAAATTTACTTGGTTCCCAGGGCTACCGGCAAGCAGTAGCCATCTGTTCCTTCCTCTTGCCTACAAATTGTCCTATAGAAATATTCCAAGGTAATCAACTGCATGGCATCTGTCACTCTCTGTACTTGGTTGCTCTACAACCAGTTCTTACAGTCCCAAGGAACCCAATGGGCACAGATATGGTAAGAATCCTCAGGAGTCAATTGCATTTCCCTTAAATGCTTTCAGTGTGACTCTGGGGTCACCTCATAATGAGCCAGAATTGCAGTTTTCACTTGCATATAGTCCCAGTTCTGTCTTGTGGGCAAAATCCAGTACACACCCTGTATGTCTATCCCCTATTGTAAAGCGCTGCGGAATAAGTTGGCGCTATATAAATAAAGATTATTATTATTATTATTATTATTATATGAAACAAGAAAAAGAAGGAAGCAAATCCCTCTAAGAGTGCATCTGTATAGATCCAATGTATAAACCAAAGAGTGCATCTGTATAGATCCAATGTATAAACCACCCTACATATATAAACTCACCATATTCAGAAATAAGCATATCAGGAGTCCAATAACCATCTAAAAGGATCTTCCCCCTACTATAATCAATTTGCTTTAACCTCCAAAGGTTGAAATAGTAGTTACATTTATTGCACAGTATGATACAAATAAAAATCTTAAAATAAAATGCCCCACGTGTTTCTTATCCTCAAAGGACACTTTTTCAAGGGCCAAAATACTTACACACAAATGAAGAAATGAACATAGAAAAAGTGTTGGGCTAAATAACATTCACTCAGGACTACACATCTAATTAAAATATGAGAAGTCAGAGGGATATAAAACCCACAGTCAAAAGACCAGTTCGGTACTGTGTTCAGTCTGAGGTATTGAAGAAATTAAAACTCAACGTTTATTAATTTAATGTAATAAAATGGCTCAAAAATCATATGTGAATTCACATGTATTAAGAACATATTATATTGAAACATCAGTGAGTGACATTTTATTTACTCGATCATCATGTGCGAATATCACAACAACGAGGAAATCCTCAGTACTCTTATTCTACCAGAAAATCAGCAAATGTACAATCACCTATTAACCGTCCCCATGTATAACTGAATAAATACTGGGTGTGTGTACAGGTCAGTTGACTGCAGGTGCCCTGCGTATCAATGAACACCAGAATCTTTCAACTAGCTGACTAATCCAAGGTAATTATTCAAGAGTATATGATGCAATGTGATACATAACTGCAGGCGCCATGTTGTCAAGTTAAGCACAGGTGCCCTGAGTATCAATGAGTGGATATTGTATTCAAATCTCCTCTTAACCATATCCCTGAAAATCTTATTCAACAGGATTAACAGATACTGTACTGCAGGTGTCCTGCGATTGTATTCATTGCAGATACCCTATGTATCTGCAGATTAACAATCAGCTAGACAAATTAGATCAATGGATGAGTTACTCTTATTTCTCATTCCAACAATTCATTCATATGTCCAAACAGTTAATTTGATACTTCACTGCAGATGCCCTGCTATTGACCTATATTGACTACAATAGGACAGCACATATGTAGTTTACATCGATGATAATGTAAATCAGTGTTTAACCTTATCTTTCAATTAGAAGTTTATAGTGGTAATCACTGGGTTGTTATGCGTACACATTTTGCCTTGTTATAAAGCGATACTTTCGTGGTCGCTTAACACCAATTATTATCTGGTAATGAATCAGTGTATTCTTTCTACAACCCTATCTTCCATACTATATTATAGCAGTGAGATCCCTTAATAGTGTCTCTAGGACATCCTTTCATGTGGTCACCGGCAAACTGTTACTGATAATACAGGGTTGTCTCATTAATAAGGAAGCATATATTCTAAACCCAGCTGCTGCTGTGTCTCTATTGCTGCACAATTCTTTCAGAGGTCGCCAGCAATCAACTAGTTATTAGTTGTAAACTAATGTTCTTATCACAGTACCTTGTTTCCAGCGCTGTCGCTTCAGCGATGCTCGACATCTTTCCACGCATCATCTGCAGGCAATAGGCTTCAAGCATGCTGCAGGCCTCTGTTTTATGTGTGTTTGTTTCCTGTGGTCTCCTCCTACCTACTTCCTCCCTCTAGCTGTTCTTCCTACCTGCTTCCTGTGGAGGGGTTTAAACGGCAGATTGAGTCCTGACTCAGTCACCCTTACGTTGTTGTTCTGAGCAGTTCATTTTCTGGTATTCCTGATTCCTGTGTATGATCCGGCTTGTCTGTCCATCCATTCTGGTGTTGACCTGTGGCTCTGTCTGACTATTCTCCTTGGCGTTCCGATTTGGCTCAGATATCCTTTCTGGTGCAAACCTGTGGCTCTGGCTGACTACCCACTCTGTGTATGACCTAGGCTTGTCTGACTACCCCTCTGGTGTTGACCTGGGGCTCTATCCACTGCACATCCAGCATACATACGCTCCAGTGGATATCCTATCTGGTGCAAACCTGTGGCTCTGGATGACTACCTGCTCCGTGTATGACTTAGACCTGTCTGAATACCTACTCTGGTGTTGACATGGGGCTCTATCCACTGCACATTCAGCATTTCATCGCTTCAGTGGATATCCTTTCTGTTGCAAACCTGTGGCTCTGGCTGACTACCCACTCCGTGTATGACTTTGGCTCATCTGACTATCCTGTCTGGTGCTTACTAGAAGGCTCTGTCTGCTCGCTCAGGTTGTTTGCTCTGTTATTCAGACATCCTTCCTAGTACTGATCTGGGGCACTAGCAGACTCCTAGCTACTGACTGCAGGCTGAGTCAGTATCTCTTGGGCGTTACCTTACCACGAGACTCCAGTGGGCTGAGGCCTAGTCTTGGACAGTGTGGTGCAGAGATTGGGAGACTGATATTCCTGATACACTGCTCTCCGTTTCAATCACCCACTGTGTGTATATTTATATTTTGCATTACTGTCATTATTCTCTTAATAAAGGTTCTATTAACTATACCGTCTGACTCCTGGTTTTGCTTCACAGCAGTAACAGTTCTCTTGTTCAGATCAACTCTGCAGCAGCTCAGGTATACATACTGTCTGTTTAGTCATCAGTATCATAAGTATCGCAAACAATATAATCGAGCCCTCACAGTATATAAATATAAAAAAGGATACTAAAGAAAAGTATCCCTAGACATCCCAACGCATTTCACCAGTATAACTGGGTTTGTCAGGGGCATTTTAGGAAATGAGCCGCTATTGAGTGTGCCTTATAAACCTCATTGTAAATTAAACTGAGGTTTGAAAATATCCAAGCCTCAGCTTGAATATCTGCCATTTTTGGTCCCATCTACATTGGAATGAATATCCCAGTGGCTGAATATGAATGATATAGTGCGAATCAACAATTCTCCATACTCAAAGCAGTAAACAATTATAACGTAAATCTTATCACATACATTTTTCATACGTGTATAGCGCATATAATCTCTAAATTATATAAATATGCATCTATTTTACTACTACTACTTCCACTACTACTCTATTGAAACAAAAAGGATCTTATTAAATTCATGGACAATATATGAGATATACAACAATACTAAAATAATCTACCCAGTAGAAAGCAAGGATACACATATTGTAACACCTAATCCACATATAGGCGGTACAACATATACAGTGACAGAGTAACTGTGGTCACTGTATTACTGTTAAAATCATATACAACAGTAGTGTGAAATACTGTAAAATCTTGGGTATAATATGCACAGTTGTACCCCTCTTCACCTTATGTGAAGCGGGGGGGTGCATATTATACCCGAGAGTTTTTTTAAATAAACGTATATTGCCGGCAAATACCTTCCCTCCCCCCAGCCCGACCTCACAGGGCATTACCATTGGCTGGAGGCAGAAGGTCCTGACAGCCCATTGCAGGAAGTGGGTGGCAGATGCAAGTGTGCTGCCCACAGAGATCATGGGGACTTATGATGAAAAGTAGTAAGGCTTATTTTCAGATCCTATTGAGCTGGGGAGCAGGAGGGAAGATGGGGATTTAAGTGGGACGAAATTAAGCTTATTTGGAGAGAGGAATGTGCTGGGGGGAGGGAGGGAAGTTATTTGCCGGCATTAAAAAGGTTTTTAGTAAGGGGGGGAAACAAAGGTGCGTATTATACATAGGCACTCTTGTTTTCCCCTATAATCTTGGGAATAATATGCACCTGCGTATTATACACAGGTGCATATTATACCTGAGATTTTACGGTATGTAATTATCAAATAAATGGTTTGAATGTGAAACCTTCATTTAGTCCTGCTGGACTTAAGGTAGTTAATTTGTACATTACAGCTTCTAGTCAACATCTCCTTTTCTAGGAGAAGGATCAACTTTTTCAATCCCTATGAAATTGATGACATTGCTATCATTTGAATGTTTGTCCAGGACATGTTTGGCAATGAGAGTGTCATGTTTGTTTCTGACATCTCCCACGTGTTCAGGTATTCTTTCCCTGAACTGTCTTGCAGTTTTACCCACATATTGGGTTCTGCAGCTGCACTGTAGAGGGTCGATAATTCCTAAAGTACGACAATTAATAAATCCACTTGCATGATAAATGTTGCCCTTTTTATCCCTATATACAGCTGTCTTTGAGACAAAAGAACAGGTTTTGCATCAACCACATTTATTAGTACCATTAAGAGTGTTAGATGTTAACCAGTTTGATTTTTCTTTTTACGTTGGTAGTGGCTATGCACCACATGATCCCTGATGTTTTTATTTCTCCTGAATGTGATTTTTGGATGATCAGGTAAGACTTCCCCTAGATCATTATCAAGGTGTAAGATTGGCCAATGTTTGGATAGAATAGATTTAATCATATGATGTTGTTGATTATATGTGCCGATCAAATGTATTTCTTTAGATAGATCTGTTTTTTTGTCCTTTTTATATAGGAGGTCGCTATGATTATCTAAGACAGTTCTCTGAAATGCTTTCTTAAGTATTTTATTGCTATACCCACTTGCCAAGAAGTGCTCTTGGAGTATTTTAGCTTCGGACTTAAAGTCTTCAGTAGTGGTACATAGTCTTCTAATTTGCAGATATTGCCCTGTTGGGCAGTATAATAATAATAAATCTTTACTTGTAAAAACAATAACAAATTTATACCTTGGTATTTGTTTCCCTGCATCTCAGAAGTATCTCTGTTGTTGCATTCAGTCATAATACTTCCAGCCTAACGTGTAATTTCCTGTTATTCTGAGCAGCATAAGAAAGTTAGGTTGTTGCATTCCAGCATTGAAACGTATTACTTATAATACGATTCTGACTATAAAAATAGTATTATGAAATATTTAAAGTATAATATCTTAATATAAAAAGGAATAAAATGATTAGTATCAGTAAATGTTTCACTCCATAATAGTTTATTGTGTATATATATATTTTGGAACACTAGAATTTAAAATATATTTTGTGGGATTCAGACAAAACACCATTAGTTGTGCGAACCTTGTCTTCTATAGCATTATATTGATGACGTTTTGATTATCTAGAATGGATATCAAAAAGAACTACACTGTATGATGGAATTTTTTAACAACAACCAAAGGGGGATCAGGTTTACATCTGAAATCAATGACAAAATAATTAAGTTTTTAGATCTCCAACTATATATAGAAGATGAGAGCATCCTAAGCACAGAGTATATGAAACCGGTTTCCAAAAATAATTATTTACACTCTCAGAGCTGCCATTTATATAAGTGGAAGAGAAATATTCCTTATGGGCAATTTAGTTGTTTAAGAAGAAATTGCAGCATTTTAGAAGAATTTGATGCTGGGTAATGATGGGTAAAGCTACATAAGATAAATAAGAGATACCCACCAACAAGTTGGAAATGTTTGAAGGAGAGAGGAACGATTTACCATATTTGGTGGGGATGTGAATACTTAGATTAACTGAAATGTAATTTATTCAAAATAATTATTCAAATATTTGCAAGATGAATAGAGATAACCCCTCAATTATTTATTTTTCGTATAGAATTTCCCCCCCATAAGTAAGGGGGAAAAAAGAATGATGAGCCATCTTTTCTCCGCTGTGAAAATTTGTATTGCCAGAAACTGGAAAAAAACAAGGGAGGATAGAATGGTGGGAGATAATAAATCAGATTGAACATCAATATAAGATGGAAAAAAATTCTTCTTTATGGAGCGGAGACTTGCACAGTATTTCGAGATATCGTCAAAATGGAGGGAATATAGTTGTATAGGGGAGCCCCCTTGTTGGCGTTAATACTCAGAGAAGCTATAAATATATATGGAAAGGGGTAGGCAATAACTGATATTTCCTGAAGGGAAATCTGCTTATTAATCTGAATATGATTCACTGCAATCTCTTAGACTGGTGTTCTCCCTATGTAGGTAGTATGTATGGTTTCATGTTTGATTGTATTGATGTATTTGGGAATTGAGAATGGAGTAGAAGGTAGTAAGTAATTTAGAAAGTAAGGAATTCTAAGACTCATCTATGTTTGTATGTTTTATATTTATTCTTTGGAAAAATTTGAAATAAATTTAGAAGAATTCGATGCCCAATATAAGAGCCTGATGGGCAAATTTGGAGAAAGGGGATATGTTGAGACACTTTTAGATCAAGCCATCTCTAGTGCAAAATCACTGGACAGGGATGCCAAAAACAAAGAAGGAGAAGAATTCTAAATATGAATTGGCTTTCATCACACATTACAATCCATCTGCTAAACAAATCCAACATAGCTTTAATCGAAATTGGAATATCCTCAAGGAAGATCCATTACTCATTGGAAAGATTCCAGAAAAGAGCTCAATAATCTTCTGTAAAGCCTGTGATATTATATTATATGTTGCACCGAGTAAACCTAAGAGAATTGAAGAGGTTGAAGAATTGTGTACCACAAAACTTGTACATAGTGTTAGGGGGAATTATAAATGCAACATCCGTTCATGTTTCGATTGTGAGCATATGGATGAAAAAGCCAAGTCCTTCATTGGTTTTAATTCAACCAAGAGTTATGCTATAAAACATTTTGTTACTTGTGGTATGTCCTATGTCATATATCTCACCTCATGTGGCTGTATGTGATGAATTATGTGGGACGTACCACAATGACACTCAGACAAAGATTGGGAGAACATAGACGGAACATTCAAAAGAATTCCCAAGTTCATAGTGTCTCCAGACATTTCAATAGATGTTCACTCGGTGTCTTAAGTAACTTCTTGGTGAAAGGCATTGGATCTATACACTTAGTTCAGTGACACCTGGGGGTCTTAATGAGGAATTAGACTTATGGCATTTGTCATATTTTGGTTTCCTCTGTCCTCCTTACCCTGTTCTGGATGAGATTATATTAAGATCAAGGTCTCACCAACATAGTTATGGATTTATAAAATTTGTGGGCTGTAATGTAATACAAGGATGTCTATAGAGTTTAAAATGCATTAATATTTAATATTGATTGGTGACTTTTTTACACTAGTTGAATTTTCTAAAATAATATTCTATTGGTCATACTCATGAATGAGTCTTAAAGTAGGAGATGTTATGCACAAAATTTTACAATATGTCCAGTTATACTAAATACATGCAAAAAAAAAAAAAAACAGAGAGTGCCTAATGGTATTTTGTCTGACTCCCACAAAATGTATTTTAAATATTAGTGTTACAAAATATATATACACAATAGATTATTATGGAGTGAAATTTATACTAGTTTTATTCCTTTTTATATTTAGATATTATACTTTAAGTTTATGATAATACTATTTTTATAGTCAGAATCGTTTTATAAGTAATGCGTTCCAATGCTGGAACAAAACAACATAACTTTCTTATGATGCTTCAAATAACAGGAAATGATGTGTTAGGCCAGAAGTATTATGGCTCAATGCAACAACGGGGATGCTTGTAAGATCAGGGGAGACAAATACCAAGGTATAAGTTTGTGATTCATTTTATGAACAACTATTTATTGATAAGTATTGTGGCCCTTGAAAAAGTGTCCTTGGTTTGCAAACTTGAGGCAGGAGAGGTTCGTAGTGACTGCTATCACTATGAGCAAGTTTAATAATAATAAAAGGAGGAACTGGACTGTTATGAATCCATTGAGTCTGAGGAGAAGGAAGTGACCGCTACCACCAACATGAAAGTGTCTGGATACCCAGTCCCTCTACATCAACACTAGGGATCGTGGGGAAATTTGTCTCATGGAAGCAAGATTAGGGTAGTAGTTGTAGTAGTAGTAGTAGTAGTAGTAGTAGTTTGAGCAGGAGAGGTCAGCTACCTGTGCCTTCTGCCAGTGCTGCCCATGCTGCCACTGTCCAACCTGCTGTCAGTGTGTCTTGTAATGCTTAGGGGAGGGAGGAGGAGATGATGCCAAGTGTGAGAGTAGGTGACCCTAAGCCACACTTGCCATCCCCAAGAAGTCCTGCCACTAGTACTACTACTAAGAAGGTCCAGCAGCTTGTACAGAGTGTTAGGAGTGAAGGAGGTGGTGATCATATTACTAGTGAGGAGGAAGACTCAGGGACTGAAATTGATGTGGTTGGTGTTAGTAGTAGTAACAGTGATGGTGAAGCAGATGGTGGGACTAGCATTAGAGGAGTAGTGGTGTAGTAATGCAGAGCAGCCAGACTATCAGTCCAGGCAGCCCACAGCATTCCCCTGAACCTGGGAGTCCCCTTTTCCCCACGGCATTGTCAAGGTGGAACATAATCCTGAAGAAGGCAGAATTGTTGCCTAGCAGCAATAATAACACCATCACCACCACCACCACCAGGAACACAGATCAGCTGCCTGTGCCTGCTGCTAGTGCTGCCAGTCACGGCAGGTCACCAAGAAATGGCAAGTGTGACATTAGTGGACCCTCTGTCACATTTCTCATGAACTCCTCCAACCAGTGAGAGGTCTGTAATAGAGCAGCAGTAAGGAAGGACTGGTGGTGATGATGATGATGGTGGTGGAGAAGCTGGGGTGGAGAGACAAAAATTGCCTTTTTAGCCCAAACTGAGAAGGAATGGGAGACAGGGATGGGGATGGGCATCATCATCACCACCACCAGCAGTGAACTTTTGGAATTTGCGAAGTTTGCTACTGCTCTAATTAATGCTGCTGCTGAGTTGCAAGGGCAGCAGGATGTTGAGGAGCAGGCTAGTGTGCCACAGAGCACCACTGACACAGTGTGAATGTGGTCGAGTGATGTAGGACTATGACAGGTTCCACTTGCTAACTGCAATACTTCTGGTCCTAGTTGTAGTGCTGATTCCGAGGCAGTAGCAGCAACAGCAGCATCATCCTCTGCCCCAGCCAGTGAAGAGGAATGTGGAAGAGAAGAAGAAAGAGGCCATTCTTCTTCGCCTTTCCTCTCCCTCTAGGTTCTGAGTGTGGGATTATTTTTCTCTTAGTGCAGGCACAGTGTCGTTATCAATGACGACACTGTGCACAATTTGTGACAAGTCTGTGAAAAGGGGAAAGGAAGGAACACGCCTTGGCACAACCAGTCTGATAACGCACATGAAACACAGACACCATGACATTTATGTGAAACATATTAAAGGCAAACACCCACCAAAGAACTCAGGCACTGGTTTTGCTGTACTCCCTGACTCCCCAAAGGCATCAAGAGGTGAGGCGGAGATCAAAGAGGAGGGAGAATAGAGAAACCCAGGCAGAGGCTGAACATTCAATGGCGAGAGAAACACCTGGCTCACTATCACCTTCTTGCTCTAGGGTAACTACATCTTCTGGCGATCCACTTCGTTCTTCTTTACCTCCCCCACTGGTTGATAGCCATTCAGTAGATGTCAGGATGTGGCAGTTTGTGTCCACCCATTGGAAACTCTGTGGTGCACTGACCACACATGGCAGTGTGGTGGAGGACAATCGCAAGCAGGGCATAAAATGGCATCTGAGGATATTCCATCCTGCAGAATGTGTTAATCTAGTGGCAGGGAGGGTTCAGCATTATTATTAAATTGCAAGTTGTCATGAGTCCTTAGTGGGGAGTGGACAAGGGGCATAGTGACAGCAACAGTACTTTCTGTTAGGATGATTTCTCATTAGGAACCCGAAGCATCATGGTGTTTGGCTACAGTTATGCCAGGTGTTTTATGTGAGTCCAGATGTGCCAATTGTTCCCAGTCCTTCCCTTATATATCATACACACTGTGCACATTTCAGTTGCTGATTAGCGGCACGGTTCATGCTCTCAAGGGAAACATTTCAAACACACCCATGATTTTGGAAGAGGGGCAGGTAGAGAGGCATTATTGGCCAGTTATGGTGCTGCTATTGCCTCAGGCTCATCACTGGAGCTAGTAGTGGTAACTGGAACCTTCATCATCCATCACAAATGTTACTGCTGATGTTGATCACATTCCCTTTGAGCTGCCTAGTAATCCTGCTATTTAAACAACTCAGCAGCAGCAGCAACAGCAGCAGCAAAAACAGCAGTGGCAAATTCCCAAATTACACAAGGCCATTTGAAAATGGTCAGTGGCCATTGCAACATGACCTGCTGGTACTAGGCCAGTAGGGTATTTTTTTTCTCAGGGCTTGTTCTTAAAAAAAAAACAAAGGCCTACACGAAACCAAGCCTAATTCCTACAAATCAGTGTTTCCTTAGGGCTTGTGCCAAACAAGTCTTATTTCCTACAACTAATCAATGTTTCCTAAGGGCTTGTGCCTCTAATAAGTTTAAGTCCTACAAACCATTTTGTTGTATTAACTGTCACCCCAATACCAGTCCCCTAACCCCCACCCCAAAACAATTTGCTGTTCAACTGATTCTTTCCCAAGACTCCACCCACCAACACAGATTTCCTCCTCAGACCCCTTTTAAACCATGTCTTATGGGTTATTATGGGGTTATTTATTTGTATCAACTGTCCCTCCCAATCCCAGTCAACATCCCCCTAAAAAAATCCCCTTTCAACTGATTGTTTCCCCACACTCCACCAACACAGACCCCTTTTATATGATGCCTTTGGGAAATAAAACACATTTGCTATGTATTTTGTGTAAATTACATTTTCCCACTGATTTCAGTAGAATGAGCTAGGCTGAAAAACTGCACTGTTCGTGAGAAATTATTCACTAAGCGGGAAGTGCTATTGTCTACAGATTTTGGTTTCAGGAGGAAATTTCACCCATCCCTAGTAAAGACCCCTGATTCTGTAAGACAGTGCTTTAAATTGTATCACTGACTAAATTCCCCTGGCTGTGTCAGACTATGATCCCATTTGCATCCCTTGCTAAAGACCTCTGGCTTATTTGGACTGCTCTTCAATCTGCATCCTTGGCTAAACACTTCTGGCTCTGTCAGATTGTGCTTTAGTCTGCATCCCTGATAACGATCTCTGGCTCTGTCAGATAATGCTCCAATCTGCATTCCAGGCTAAACTCCACTGGCTCAGTCAGACTATGCTTCAGGTTGCATCCCTTGTGAAGGCTGCTGGCTCTGTGGGACTACACTTCAATTTGCATATCTTGCAAAGATCTCTGGTTTTGTTGGGCTATGCTCCAGTCTGCATTCCTGGCTAAAGACTCCTTGTTTCGTTACCTGACTTCCATCTTTTGCTCCTGCTTCATTGCTTCTGAAACATCGCTTTTGATTCCTGCTCCATCAATCCCACAATTGTATTCAACTGCTGCAGCCTGCAAATGTACCTTTCACTACCAGCATGCAGTAGCAATATTTGCTTCTATAACTCTCATTCTTCTGACTCTGACTACTTTAAATGGATAGTAATGTTTATTATAAAGTAGTTGGTCGAGTCTTCCTTATATTAAAAGTAACACATTGTGCTATGTGTAGCAGCTTACTTGTATGTAGTTCAAAAGTTATTAAGTGGAGAAATATCCCCTGCCCACCCCTTCTGTCCACAACATGCTGAATCTGCAGTCTGGTCCGGACTATGCAGCGAGGGACAAACTTCAGTATGCAAAGGAAAATCCTGCCCTCCTTCGTCAAGGGGGGGAGGGTTTTCCTTATATTTACTTACTGAAGTTTGGCCCTTGTTGCATCCGTCCAGTCCCACGCCCTGATTCCACAATCAATGGGAGGCGGCCAGAAGGGGTGGGCGTGGGATCTTTCTCCACTTAATAACTTTTAAACTACATAGTGAACTACAAGTAAGCTTCTACACATAATGCAGTGTTTTACTTTTAAAAGGGATCTTAATATTTTATTTTAATCATGTTTAATATTGTACATATAAAAAATAAAGTAAATTATCTAAGTCCTGTTGCTCTAGCTTTTATAGTTTTAGTATAATATGCTTCTAAAGTTCCCCCCTCCAGCCCCTTGTACCCATGTCAGCGCTCTAGCTAAGACTTTGATCCTGGTCCCAGGACCTGACAGCTCATCTGCAGAGCCTAAATAGTATTGTATACAAAGAAATTGTTCATGAGAACGGTCTACAAAGTGTGCCTGTATCGCTGCACACTGCTGTTGTTTGAATTCTTATAAAGTGACCCTGTATCGCTTAAGATCCAGGCAAATTTCATTCTGCAGTACTGCACAGAAATTAGTGCCACCCAGCATTGTACATTTTCCATATGTATCTTGCATTTAAAGGGATATCTGGTCATCTTAAATATTACCTTTTGATACTGTACTGCTCAGACAAGTTAGACTGCATTCTGTAACTACTATTATTATCTGCTACTCAATTGTTCAATCACTAGAGGAGCTGAGGGAAGTTGAATTATACTACTACTACTATTACTACTTCTACAACTAGTATTACCACTACTACTATTTCTACTACTACTATTTCTACTACAACTACTACTACTACTTCTCTGAAGTTATCTACTGCCTGACTAATAGAGGCAATGGCCAGATTTACCATTCTTTTATTCTTTGGCAGTAGAATATTTATACGTTTATGTGTGTGTATAGTTTAATTAACTTTTATGAGTTCATAACTATCTTCTTACTGCCACCAGCAATAGGTAACATTGAATTTTCTGTATGCTGTAGTGAATGCAGGCTTTTCTGCTGCATGGATAGTGCAACAATCCCTGCTTTCACGGTCCCTTTAAAAAATAGTTAGAGATGGGAAAAAAGTAATAAATTTGACTTTACATATTAGTCACTTGGGTACATGCCTTTCAGGCCCAGGCGTTTAATTCACCTTAACCTTTTCCAGTTTCTGAACCCATAGCTGGACATGTACATGATAAAGGAAATCATGCAATTCTCTCTGTTTGCCCAATTTCTGTTATTGTTGCTGCCTTTATAGATACAGAAGAAAGGAATATGTTAAAGGTGTCAGCAATTGCCTTGTCCTCACTAATTACATCACCTGTCTCAGCTTTAAGGGGCAAAATATCAGTCGTCACTTCTCTGTTATATATATTTTTATACTGCTAGAAATGTGTAGAAGTTCTATTATCATTTTCATTGCTAGGTCCCCTTATCTCTTGTTTACACATTCTGCTTCTTTTATTTAAATCTGACCCTTCTGAAAAAACCCTGCTCCTTCTTCATTTTCCTGTGAACCTCTTTGTTAAGCCACATTATTGTTAACATTTCCTCTTGTATTTGTTGCCCAGTGATATATATATATTGACGTGTATTGTGAACAATTTCTATCTCTCTTCTGTATTTTAATATTTGAATCTTACATCACATTGAATGGGGTATAATACTGTTTTTAGCATTGTAAAAGTAATATTTTAAAGTTGAATTTTTTTTGTTGTACCCATATTAACAGGCTTCTCATAACAGATTTCAAAGGATACCATTTTATAGTGACTGATGCTGTTATGTTCCATTACCTGTGTATTGTATACCATCATTTCAGATTACTAGTTTCAGCAAGGCCTCATTCCTAGCTTACTCCTTTTTTAGTTGGGACATGAAGTTGTCATTAAAAATTATTTCCCTTTGTTGTGCTGGAAGTGTAATTTCTCAAGTCAGTTGTTGCTTTGAGATAATTGTGCCCCTACGTGTATTGCAGTGTGTCTGTGTCTGTGCTATGTGCATAAATTTGCACATCATCATTTTGAGTGCTATAAGATAGCATTTCACACATGTCCTTCCTTTGTTTTCTTTAGCAGTACTTGCAGACAATTAAAATACCATATTCCTATGATTTAAATAAATAGGCCTTAAACTTTACATTCTACATATTACATATAATTATATATTTATTTGACTTTGTAATATATAAAAGGTAATACCCACGTCCCATATTCAGTCTGTAGTGACTTTTAACCATCTGACACTACTATATTTAGTGAGTAGATTCATTCAATCCTATGAGCATTTAGAAATAGTTTATAGCATGGCTGTCCAAGTTCTGTCCTCGGGGGTCACCAACAGACCAGAATTTAAGGATCCCCCCTTATTAAGCACAGGTGAGTCCATCAAAATGAATGATCCACTGATTAATTCACCTGTGCTTAATCACTGGAATCCTTACATCCTGGCCTGTTGGAGGCCCTTGAGGACTGGAATTGGACAGCCCCAGTTTATAGGATTGAGCATATTTAAATTATATTAGTTTTCCATATTTTGAAACTATCTTAGTTTTCATTGCTTAACTGACAAAGATACTACATGCAACAAGGGAGCCTTTATTTACACCAAATAAGATTATTATCATGAAGCAAGAAAAATCCATATAAAATAGTATTTAGAATTACAAGGGATCAAAGGAAATCTAATACAGATATGAACGCATAAATGAAAGTACCCATATCTCGTTGTAGTCTTCATCTGCTTTGCTTGAATTGTCTAGAGTGAATGTGCTTAATTTACACCATTACAGTATATTATGTTTAAACTGTAAATCCATGTAGAAAACCATAGACGTGTTAATCTCTACAATGTTCTCCCTAGTGACAGCACAAAGAAATTAAAAGGTATTTGCACTAGACACAGAGAAAAAAATATTTTTATAAACATCTTATGTGTTGTCTTATGCATATAATCTGCTTTGGTCTGCTTTGATGTGGCTATAATAAAAACATGTTAAGACATGCACTTGAATTGGTCTTAAGACGTCTCTTTGCTTCCACATGTAGACAGTTTTGTTTTTCCTTTAATTATATAATAATAAATATATGGTCACATGGCATCAATAAAGGTGGAAGATGATGAAGGATAGGTCAAATATTTGTAAGCACTTTACTCTAGCATATGACTCTTTTAAAACGATACTTACTAAAACATCTTGTAATGAAAACGGCAATGTTTGCAATGAAGATCATTGAACCCCTCTATAGTCCTACCTGTTTGGAGTTTCAAACAGATTTTAAAGTAAAGGAGGAAGAAAATAATTAGTGCTGAATGCAGCTAGTGGAGAATCCATTTGGACCCAAAACAATGATTTCCTCAGTTGTGGTTATGGTGGTGGTTGCAGTAGATGTGACAATACTGGAACAGCTGTTTCCAGCAGTTGAGGAAGTCTCTGTGATAGTTTTGGTCTGGGCTGGTTGACTGCAGTAAGTACTGGGCTGGAAACTCTCAGTGTTTGGGATTGTGGTTTCATTGCTAGTAATGGCAGTTTCTGGATTTTCACTAAGTGATTCAGGGCCACTTCCACCCACACTAATTTGCATGGATTTAGGAGAGGTAGAAGTTGTGGTTTTGATATATATAGTACTTGGAGTTATGGTTTTCATCACAATGGTGACAACTGTGGTCTCATTGATCTCCAGGTTTTTTACCTCATTTCCATCAATTACTTGAGTAAAGATTCTCACACTCAGTATACTTCTACTACGGACCAGGGTAACAGTTATGTTGTCTTCCGGATAGGAAGTTGATTGTGGTATTGTAATAGTTTGTGAAGTTATATTTGTACATGATGTCTGCTTACCAGTAGATAAATGAGCAGTGGCTGTGGTTGGTGTATCTGAAGTACTAGAATTTGTTGGTAAGGTTGGGTTACTTGCTGGTGGTGAGGTAGGTGTAGTTGGTGTGGTCGGCGGTGTTGTAGTGGTTGTGGTGGTAGATGTAACTGGTGTACTAGTTGTAGTAGGAGTAGTTAATGTCTCTTTTGTAGTAGGTGTGGTTGTAGTTGGTATAGAAGATGTAGTTATAGATGTAGTTGATGTGGTTGTAGTAGGTGTAGTTGGTGGAGTTGATGTGGATGTAGTTGGTGTAGTGGATGTGGTTGCAGGTGTAGTGGATGTAGTGGTGGTTGTAGTAGTCGTAGTAGTTGAGGTAGTTGTTGCAGCTGCCTCTGCAAAACAGAATAAATAGTAATTAAATAAAAATCAAAAGCCAATCAAAAGATAAACACAATAAGATCTAAAAGATTGTATTTCTCTCTCTCTCTCTATATATATCTATATATATAAAAGAAGACTTTGTGCCTGGCAAAACACACCCAGGGGCGGCAGTAAAAAGGATTACTGCTGCCATTGGGTGATTCTGTGGGAGTGTGATTTTTGGCCTGCCCCCACTATCCAGCCCGCCCACCACTATCTAAGGCTGAAAAAAAAAATGGCTGCCACACACTCCTACACCACAGACACATGCACATACCCTCCCACACACACACTAGCAGACACATACACACATATACACACACGCACGCTGAGGATGATGGGAACAATGTTCAAGCTACAGCTGGAAGGCCATGGTCCAATCTGTATTATGCAGCTTCTTCATTCCCTGTCTTTGAGCCTACACAGCTCTGCTAATTACTACAAGTGAGCTGATTTCTAAACAATCAGCAGGAGGATACTGGCTTGCTGAGAAAGTGGAAACAACGGCAGAGAGGTGATCAGGCAGTGCAGAGCAAGGCTTCAGCTGAGCTGGTAAATGGCAGAGACATGGATGTGACTGTATTTATATATTGCACAAAGAGAGAGAAAGAGAGCAGGTTGTTTGTCAGTCTGTCTGTAAGTAGAGGTGCCAGTTCCTGCAATCATCTCCATGCTGTACATAGCTCACTGTATAGCATGTATGACAAACTATTTATATATGGTCTGGCATTGTATAGTATACAGTCTGTGTATAAGGACTGGCACTATACAGTATAGGAGGGACAGTCCCTGTTTGACACCCAAATCCCTCTGCTCCTCTATTTAGGAGATCACACGGTGTGGTGTATATACAGTAGGCTGACCAGACCTCACCTTTAACCGGGGACACATAGGAAATAAGCATATTTCAGGAGTGCACCAAAATCAAAGCAGCCCTGCAGTATGCATTTTTCATATGTGTCACTGGTTAAAGGTGAGGTCTGGTCAGCCTAATGTACAAGTGTATCAGATTGCTTCACATCAGTAAAACCCACGGTAATGTGGGTATAAACTTCTGTATATATCTGTTAAATTAGTCTGTGTAAAAAATACTTTCATCTTCTTCTAAACCATTCACTTACAGAAAGAGTAACTTAACCATTTCAGTGCCAGAGGAGATGCAATGCATTGCTTACCCCCTGGCACTCAAAGGGTTAAAAATTCTCTACAATGGTCTGGCACTGTATAGCAGTGGTTCTCAATCTGTGCCCTCAGTGGCTATTAACAGGCCAGGATTTTAGAATTTCCTTTTAAGAGCACAGGTGAGTTAATCAATATGACTGAGCCTCTGATCAACACACTTGTGTTCTAGCAGTGAAATTCCTAAGTCCTGGCCTGTTAGTGGCCACTGAGGGCATGGGCTGAGAACCTCTGCTGTATAGTATACAGTCTGCATGTGTCTGTGTATAAGGACTGTCACTATACAGTATAGGAGGGACAGTCCCTGTTTGACACCCAAATCCCTCTGCTCCTCTATTTAGGAGATCACATTGTGTGGTGTATATACCAGTGTATCAGATTGCTCCACATCAATAAAACCCACAGTAATGTGGGAATAAACTTCTGTATATATCTGTTAAATGAGTCTGTGTCAAAAAATACTTTCATCTTCTTCTAAATCATTCACTTACAGAAAGAGTAACTTAACCATTTCAATGCCAGAGGGGATGCAATGCATTGCTTACCCCCTGGCACTCAAAGGGTTAAAAATTCTCTAAAATACACCACCAGCCACGCCCCCAGTAACACCACCGAAAACACAAGTGTCCCTCTTTGGCCATATGAAATGTTGGGAGGTATGTTACTTACACTGCTCACACTGTATGTATTTATGTTCTGATTTGCAGCTGTGTGTCACTGTTTGTGTTGTCAGTGCATGTGTGTGTATATGTGTGTGTTGCATGTGTCTCTGTCTATCACTGTGTGTACCTTTCTGACACGTACACCCTACGCTATAATTCACTATCATAACATTTATTTTAAAAAAAAGAAACATTTCCTGCATAACATGACGGGCAACGCCGTCCCAAACTGCTAGTATATATATATACACTTTTCAAAGGATCAGCACTCACAGGTCTTTTTGTGAATTTCAAATGAGCTTTATCTTGATCAACGTTTCAATCCCCGTCCGGGATCTTTATCAAGATAACAACACAGTGCAAACAACCTCCCTATATACCCTAAGTGAGGTGATGACCCCAGGAACCCGCCAAAAAAGTGATTAAAAGATAATAAAAAACTACACATAAAAACAACTCAATCCCCATTGGGGAGTATCGAGAAATATAATGTGTGCTTGCACAAACTTTGGTACTTCAAAGGAGAGTAAATATCACATTCTATACAGTAGTAATTATTACGCTCCGTATGGTAATTTACAGATCTACATAATACGTACAAATGCTCCACCCATAATAAAGTGACGAATCACCCTTCACTGTAATTAAACTTTAAAGATCAAATAGCAGAGAATAATAGAAGTCGTGAATGAAAGACCATCTCAAATGAATGGAAGAGCATTTTAGAGGCATCAATCTAATATATTATGGTAATTTTTCAGAATCTGAGCATAGTGAGATGTAGGCGTCTGTACATCGCAGCACGCTCTCACAAGTAGGTAATGGGATATTACATGAATGAAACCCTGTCTCAAATAAATAATATAACATTTTAGGGGCATCAGTCTAATATATATAATCGTCCTATCCCAAGATCTAAGCCTACTGAGATGCGGGCGCCTGTACATCGCAGCGTGTTATCTTTCACCATTCAGCTACACTGATCTTTCAATAATATAGTGAGAACGTGATGGCTCTACTTGCACAGAGGTAATTAGGTCCTTTTACCATCTGTATAAAAGGTCCATGTCAGTCCTCCTGGGTTGTTAATGTGGTACTCCGTCTCATCGTTAGAGCCATAGGTCATAGTCAATTAGCCCAGTGTTTTGAGGTGGCCGTTGGATTATTGTGAGAGGCCTCCCTTCCAAATAAACAGGAGGTTTTTTAGAGTAACGATAAGGCGGACACAGATCCATTTGGTATTTAGTGTGATACATGCAGCGGTTGCTTGATAGCTATATTTAAAATTAAGAGCGGTCAGCGAAATCCAGTGTCAATGATTAAATTCTACCTAAATACATACATGTATACAGAGGTCAGTGTCAAGATAGAGGGCCATGTATCCGGGAAAATTTTAATGGGGCTATCCAGAGGGTGTATAGGTTTCAGTGTGGAACAGAGTATAATCCTCCATGTTGAGGAGAGGTATCCCTCTATATCCTGAGTTGGAAACATAAAGTCACTTCACATTCCATCTTTCATAACCTTATATTACTGTAATATGACCCTGGTCAGACTCCACAGGTACTGGGGTGTTCACCCATCAGTGGCAAGGGTTCTCCCCATTCCGTTAGCCCTTCTCTATAGGTGTCAGGTATCTGTGAAATGGGTAACTTATGTTTCTTCTTAAATTCCCACCGCCTCCACCTTCAGTGGATTAGAGCCGTGTGTTGATAGGTCCTTATCATGGTGCCTGTGATTGCTTACTTGTGCTGTCAGTCAGGTGTGTGTACTCACCATTGGCCACCTGTCTTTTCCCCGCCCAGGATTGCCTTTATAGACTGGGCTGAGGCACCCTTTGGTTGCCCTTTCGTGGTGTCTCTATGTCAGCAGTCACCTGCCTTGTACCTGTTCCCTGGGCCTGTATCGCTTGCTACCAGTACCAACGTTGTTCCTGTAGCCAGTGCCTCTCCTGCATTGTTCCTGCTCCGTTCCTGACCCGGTTGGCAGTGCTGTCGTTCCTGTTTCCATTCCTGATCCCGTACTGCTGTGTTCCTGTTCCGTTCCTGACCCGGTTGGCGGTGCTATCGTTCCTGTGTGGTCCTGGTTTGTCTGCTGTCGCTGCTGCTGGTTATTCGTTTGGCTGCTGAAGTCGCTATGGCGACATTCTGATCTCTGTACACTCCAATCTCACCGGTTGCTGATTTGCTTGTATAGAACCGGTTGGGCTTTCGATTATCCAGTACGTGGTACTGGTTTACTCCACTCTCACCGGTTGCTGATTTGCTTGTATAGAACCGGTTGGGCATTTGCTTATCCAGTACGCGGTACTGGTTTACTCCACTCTCACCGGTTGCTGATTTGCTTGTATAGAACCGGTTGGGCATTCGCTTATCCAGTACGAGGTACTGGTTTACTCCACTCTCACCGGTTGCTGATTTGCTTGTATAGAACCGGTTGGGCGTTCGCTTATCCACTACGCGGTACTTGTTTACTCCACTCTCACCGGTTGCTGATTTGCTTGTATAGAACCGGCTGGGCATTCGCTTATCCAGTATGCGGTACTGGTTTACTCCCTTCTCACCGGTTGCTGATTTGCTTGTATAGAACCGGTTGGGCAATACGGTTATCCAGTACTCGGTACTGGTTTACTCCATTCTCACCGGTTGCTGATTTGCTTGTATAGAACCGGCTGGGCATTCGCTTATCCAGTACGCGATACTGGTTTACTCCAATTCACCAGTAGCTACTTCCGCTTGTTTAGTACCGGTTGGGCATTTCGTTTATCCAGTACGCGGTACTGGTTTACTCCACCATGCACCGGCTGCTGATTCCTCTAGTTTAGAGCCATGTGAGAGCTACTGTTGACCAGCATCAGTGCAGATTTACTCCACTATCCACCGGCTGCTGATTCTGCTGTATAGAGCCGGTTAAGCACTTGTTTGTCCAGTACGCTTTGCTGGTTTACTCCACATCCACCGGTTGCTAATCTGTTGTGTAGAACCGGGTGGGCTATACTGTTCTTCTATACATGGCACTGGGTTACTGTACATCCACCGGTAGTTGCTGTCTCCGTTGCTAACCGGTTGGGTCTCCTTGGTTGGGAGACTGGTTTGCTCCACTGTTCCATCTTATGCTGTTGCTCCATCTATGCAGCATTAGTGGAGCTGTTCCTCTATCCACTTGGCTGCGTTGCCCGGTAATTTGGCAAGGCCGGTAGAGCCACAGTTAGGTTGGCGTGTAACCTCCTGGCTGCCTTGCCCGGTATATTGGCAAGGTCGGTAGAGCCACAACCAGCTTGTCGTGTAAATCTCCAGGCTACCTTGCCCGGTATATTGACAAGGCCGGTAAAGCCACAATCTGTTCATCGTGTAAACCTCCAGGCTGCCTTGCCCGGTATATTGGCAAGGCTGGTAGATCCACAATCAGTTCATTGTGTAAATCTCCAGGCTGCCTTGCCTGGTATATTGGCAAGGCCGGTAGAGCCACATTCAGATTGTCGTGTAACCCTTTAGGCTGCCTTGCCCGGTATATTGGCAAGGCCGGTAGAGCCTCTCTTGTGTATCTTGCAATAACTACTGTTTGTACCCATTGTGTATATGTGATTTACATGTATGATTTGGACCCGTGAGGGTTCCCATTAAACTTTTCAATAAAGTTTGATTTTTATCTTACTCTGTGTCTGAGAGTCTAAACAAACCGTGCTAGTCCTCTCCTTTCCATGGTTCACTTCCTCTGGTTAGAAATCTCTCCACACTTACCCCTTGATATGTGTCATTTCCACAGGTGATCCCACAGCCTCCACTCTCAATGGATTAGAACTGTGCGTAGATCCCACAGCCTCCACTCTCAAAGGATTAGAACTGTGCGTAGACTAGGTCCTTATAAATAGCAGGCATATGAAATATTTTCATTCTGACCCATCAATGCCAGCGTGCCCAATTTGCGAATCCAGGGGACATCTCTTTGTAGCAAGAATTTCCCTCGGTTTCCACCCCTGGAGGGGATGGGTTCCTGGTCTATTATCATACATTGCATAGAGGCGATGGTGTGATGTTGTCGGGCAAAGTGCATAGCTACTGGTTTGTCAGAGTCTCCAGTATTCGGTGCATCCCTGATCGATTTGCGATGATTTGCCATCCGTTCCCGGAATGTGGCGATGGTTTTACCGATATTAAACAGAGAGCAAGGACATTTGATAAAGTATATGACATAGTTTGAAGTACGTGTCAGTCTGTACTTAATGTCCAATCTCTTAGTGTTCCTTGGATCTTTGAAACTATCAGTGTACTTAATGTCCAATCTCTTATTGTTCCTTGGATCTTTGAAACTATCACTATCACTTTGACCGCCATTTGCCTTCAGAAGAGCATCAATTTTTCTAGGTACACTTTCACAAAGTTGGGGATTTTGTAGGCATATAATTAGGTGTATGAATAAACAATTATGCCAAACATGTGCTAATGATCATCAATTTAATATTTAGGTTGAAACACAATCATTAACTGAAACAGAAATGCCTGTGTAGAAGGAATAAAACTGGGTGAGGAGCAGACAAACTCAGCTAACAAGGTGAGTTTGCCAAAGACAGTTTAATGTCAAAAAGTCATACACCATTGCAAGACTGAGTACAGCAACAAGAGAAATGGTAGTTATACTGCATCAGCAAGGTCTCTCTCAGGCTGAAATTTCAAGGCAGACAGGGGACCAAGCTCTTTTGAAGAAGCACAAAGAAATGGGCTGCGTTGAGGACCACAGACATAGTGGTCAGCCAAGGAAACTTACTGCAGCAGATGAAAGACACACCATGCTTGCTTCCCTTCACAATCTAAAGCTGTCCAGCAGTACCATGAGCTCAGAATTGGCAGAAAACAGTGGGACCCTTGTACGCCCATCTACTGTCTGGTCTGAAGTGATCTTCATGGAAGACTTGCGTCCAAAAAGCTGTACCTCCAGTGTGGAAACTAGGCCAAGCGACTCATCTATGCATGAAAACACAGGAACTGGGATGCACAAAAATGGCATCAGGAGCCCTGGACTGATGAGCCAAAATTTGAAATATCAGTTTGTTTGCCAAAGGGCTGGAGAGCGGTACAAGAATGAGTGTCTGCAGGCAACAGTGAAGCATGGTGGTGGTTCCTTGCAAGTTTGGGGCTACATTTCTGCAAAAGGAGTTTGGGATTTGGTCAGAATGAATGGTCTCCTCAATTCTGAGAAGTACAGGCAGATACTTACCCATCATTCAGTACCATCAGGTAGGTGTCTGACTGGCCCCAATTTTTTTCTGCATCATGACAATGACCCCAACCATACAGACAAAGTCATTAAGAACTATCTTCAGCGTAAGGAAGAACAAGGAGTCCTGTCTGTCTGGGATTAAATGAAGAGAGAGAAGCAACTGAGGCTTCCTAAATCCACAGAAGAACTGTAGTTAGTTCTCCAAGATATTTGGAACAACCTACCTGCCGAGTTCCTTAAAAAACTGTGTGCAAGTACACCTAGAAGAACTGATGCTGTTTTGAAGGCAAAGGGTGGTCACCCCTAATATTGATTTGGTTTAAAATTTTCTCCTGTTCACTCACTTTGTATTTTGTTAATTGTTAAAAATAAACTATTAACATGTCTATGTTTGAAAGCATTCTTACAGCATTTTTTCACATCCGCACAGTACTATATACATATATGAGTGTGTGTGTGTGTGATTGCTAGCACAGAACAACTAGGTACAAAGTTCATTTTCATCAAGGAAGGTGTAAATGGGTTGTTCATTCAGATTGTATGCACTAGATAACACCTGGACTAATTTGTTTTATTGTTCCTGTGTGTCTGTACATGTACATGGACATAATTGTTTGTTTTTTATGCTTTCATATGCTCAATTAGGGTGTGCTGCACTCTCATTTCATACAGGCTCCTCAATAGGTTTAAATACATTAACAGCAAAAACTCCCATCCATTTTTAAACTTCTTTTCTTTTTCTTATAATTCTGTCCCAACAGGACTGTCAAACTGTTGGAGATGTGGAAGGGATGCTCTCTTTTAATAATCACCAACAGTAGACAACCCTGAAGTCGAAGAACATACTCTCTGCTTCCCCAATTGTTCAGTGGGGAGCCCATTCACCACTCTGCCATACCTCCTCTGTCCTTTTCACCGCCCTCCTACAGGAAATCAGTGAAAGGGACAGAGGAGGGTTGAAAGAAGGGCCCTTAAAACATATGAGAAAACAGAGCAATGAAAAGTAAAATACCAATCATTGCAATACTTATATGAACCACTAGAACCTCTTTTCCAAGATTTAAGGAAATCACGTCTTTCTCTGTTTGTGCACAAGTGAGTTTATCTGATACCCAGACATTAAATTAGCAGGGAAATCCTACAGGCATAGCAATGTGTAGGATACACCTCTGGCACTCAAAGGATTTAAATGTAATCAATCAAGATCCAAAGGTTGAGTCCCAATGTGCCCCCGCCACTTCTCCAAGTGTGCCCTTAACCCTTACCCTTGCCAAATGTCTGTAATGCATTTACACAGCACTCCACCCCACACTATCCTAACCCCTTCATTTCCAGATTATACTGAATCACTTTGCAATCGTCTTCCAACGACAGAGGGTTAATAGTTTTAAAACTATATATTTTGCTTTTACTTAGGTCAAAATGGCCTTCAATACATTTTCAGGGGTATAAACCACACTATATATCTCTTCATCCTCTTAACATTAGCATTCAAAGGGTTAAAGCTCTACATTAGAATAAGAAATTGCAATGTCATGGTACATACTCACCTGTACAGTAAACATCATACTTTAATGTTCCAGAAAATTTATAGACAAAATATTCACTGCAAGCTTTGATAGGGATGGTTGCTCCAGTTGTACAACCTGTTAATGAGTTAATTAAGAGAGGTACCATCTTCACTCCCTCTGCAGGTGTTGGATGACTTCCACCCAAACTGAAAGGCTCAAGAGATCCACATTTCAAGGGCCCAACACAATTCTCCTTCATCTTATAACCACCTGCATAATGAAACCATCCAAAGTTGTATCGGTCTGTAGAGAATCTTCCTGTGGAGTTGAGTGTGAACAGTCTACTTGCTCCATCCAGCTCCTGGCTATATTTACAGGGATCATCACAACGAAGCTGCCCATTAACATTAATACAGTCCTGATCAAAGCCACAGTAACTTCCACTGCAGGAGAGTCCAGTGGTTTTACCACACAGGAAATTTCCGTTTTTGTTTGTACAGCTTGCCACACCACACTTGTTAAGTATGGGGTCTGTGCATTCATTGATATCAGAACAAACCTTTGTTACTGTGTTCCAGTTGTATCCTGGAGGACAACAGGGGGAATTGTCACAATACACTATTCTTGTGCAGTTAAGACCATTTCCTACAAATCCAGCTTGGCAGGAACATATCACATAGCCTGTCTTTTCTTCACAGATTGCATTAGTTGAGTTACAATCATTACATGTTTTTGCATCTGAGAAAATAAAAATCACAAGTAGAATCATTCACTTATGTGTTAAACTGTATATTGAGAATATATGTATGTGTTCTAAGTAAACTCTGTATAACTTAGTAATAACCCCACTGTAAAGCATACGTTTTACAGTCAGACCTTGTAATATGACCATGTGCAAATAAACAGAGTGACCAGATCCATTATACAATTACTAGTGTAAAAGTCTGTGTACAAGGGCCAAGGGCCAGGTAATGTTAACCCTTTGAGTGCCAGAGGGGTACGCAATGCATACCCCTCTGGCACTCAAAAGGTTAAGAGGCCGCTACCTCACTGCTGCAATGCAGTCTTGCGTCACCTCACTCACTAGATGCAATCATGCGGCAGTAGAGTCTGCCCAAACGTGCGCAGTCTCTACTGCGCATGACTGCATCATGACAAACATCCTAGCGAATTATTATATAGGATGTGCCAGGGTCACCTTTTTTGTTGGGTGGTGGTATTTCCCCTTTAGGGACAACTTTATTTCATAATAGGAAAATTTGTAACTCACATTCCTCTATGGACACGAACCCTGAGAATTGAAAATCCCAGAGATTACAATCCAGGGGCTGAAAACAGCTCCTACACGGGTAACAATGGGTCTGCTGAGCCCAAACAGTTGCTGCCTATGGTAACAGATTTACAGCAGCAAAGCCTGTCACATAAACCAGCAGTATACTCTAGGAATAGGCGGCTCTTGTTGTTTTATCTTTGATTATCTTTAGGACTCAACTAGGTAGGCAACATCATACAGGATAGATAGATAGATAGATAGATAGATAGATAGATAGATAGATAGATAGATAGATAGATTGATTAAAGGAAGAAATGAACACTCCTAAACTAGTCTAAATATTATATGGAAAGTGCCTGGGCGCTACAATCAAAAACAATTATAAAACAAGATATGGCACAATGGCCATGATGAAAAAGGGCACTCACAGGACATGCTTGCAGAATTGCATTCATTGTCAAAGTTTCAACCAGAAGAAGGCCCTTTAGGGGGTTGAAACATTTACAATATAAGCAATTCAGCAAGCAAGTTTTTTAAGTGCACTTCTTCATCGTGGCCAATATACCATTTTTTGTTTTGATATATATGTATATATACATATATATCAAATACATATATATATATATATATATATATATATATATATATATATATATATATATACACACATGCATTTGTTTACTTATAGTGATCACTGTTTTACTTTGTTTCACTCCCCTCACAAAAAAAAAAAAGACGTGAATAGTTCATAAGGGTCACTAGTCTTGATTAGATTGTTAAAGGGATAGTATGGTCAAATATTAACTAAACTGTATCTTGTAGCCGTTATGAAAGTAAACTAAATGACCCCAGTGCCATCTCTCAAAACCTTTATGGTTTGAGAGATATTCGGGACCAAAGTTCCCCCCTCCCTCCCCTTTCCCTGACGTCAGCGCTCAAGCTGAGTACAGTGGAATCCGATCCCGGGACCAGCATAGACTCTTCATCAGAGCCGAGATTGCGTTATTGAGACAGAAATCCTTCACTGGAACGGTCTAAAAAGTGTGCTTGGTTTGCAAGCACACTTTGTAGACTGTTTCAGTGAAGGATTTCTGTCTCAATAACGTGATATCGGCTCTGATGAAGAGCTTCCGCTTGTCCAGGGACCAGATTCCTCTGTAGTCAGCTTGAGCACTGACATCAGGGAAAGGCGTGGGAGTGGGGAACTTTGGTCCTGAATATTTCTCAAACCATAAAGGTTTGAAAGATGGGACTGGGGGCATTTAGTTTACTTTTGTAATGGCTACAAGATACAGTTTATTTAATATTGAACCATACTATCCCTTTAATGGAAACCAACTAGCTGTAGACTGCAACAGATATCAAATCCATAAGATATATAGACATACCTACCTCCTGTTAAGTAAATTAAAATATACTTATTCCTAAGATTTTTTTTTTCTATTAAGTCAGATGCACTCAAACCTATCCTCTATCCTCCTAAATAGTAGAGTTTTTTTAGGATAATCTCAGTTGATCATAGATAGTTTATTTTGGTTGGGGTGGAGGGGTGGTGAGGTTTGAGAACAGGTTTGAGCATCTATGGATTAAGCCACTGACTTCTCTAGCAGGCAGTTTTTGGACCTTAAAATGATTTATATGAATAATCTGGAGGCATCCGGCAGTTCCTAGATAGGCACTAAGTTTTCTCCAATATGTCTTTTTATGGGGACTGGTTTCCAAAACTTTACTGAATACTTATGCTTAATTCTTACCAAGAATTTTTAGATGCAAAGTTATATATTTTCTTGTGAATCTATATACTTTTTTATTCATGCTAATATTTACCTGGCTTTTGTAGCTGCTGATTGACATTGTGTGCTGCAAACGTTATTGCCAACAATTACTCCCAAATCCCTCTCCATCAAGATTACACCCACTACTGTGCATTTTAGGAAATAACTTACATGATCATATTTACTTCCTTAGTGTCGGTCTTGCTGTGCTGAACTGCATCTTCCATCTGCATGTCTATTCCCCAAATGTATCTAAGTCCCTCTGCAGTGAGAATATATCTTGTTCTGATTATGAAAACTAATGTTGTCTTAGGTTACAGCCAAAATCTCTCCTGAAAATGTACTATTTGACCTTCACACTCATCTAGTTATGCATCGTTATTTCAAATTGTAGTGTGCTTTGGATTAAGTGAACAGTTTGGACATCACAGCTTTGGAAAAGTTTTAACAATATACTGATTTTGTGTTTGCATCCTAACCTGCAGTAAGAAGGTTAAAAGGTTAAAGTGTAAAAGGTTGTGTTTTTCTGGGAGTGTGAATAGTTATTTAAGGGTGGGGTTTGTGAACAATCACCTGTGTAGGCCTGTATAAATCTAGGTACAGGACTCATAGAGCTTGCTCACAAATAGAGCACGCTCTTTACTAAGTGCTCTGGAATAAGTGTACAGTTTGTGAAACACAGCAGTTAGTGCAACACAGGAGTTGGAGGAACACAGGTAAATTAAATTAATTAATTTTTTACATTTTTAAGAACTCACATTTGCACCATACATGATGAGCAAGTTTGGAGATCTCACTCAATGCACATCTTGCCATATGTATGCATGCTTGGAACAGCAGTTCCAGGGTCCATACCGCTGTGGCACGTGTGAGCAAGTGGCCCTTCTAGAAGCTCAGACTGGAGCTCTAGAGAGTCATATTGCAACACTGAGAGATATTGACAACCTTGAGAGGAGTCTCTTGCTAACTGAGCAGAGTCTAGCTGGGTCACCTAGCAAAGAGGGAGGAGATCAGCTAGAAGGGAACCAGGCACATAGGGTGACAGTTAGAAGTGGTTGCAATGGAGGAGGGAAGAGGGCAGCCAGTCCTGAGTTTTTCCACCCCAACGAATTTGCTCATTTAAGTGAAAATGTTGGGGAGGCAAACCCAGAAGTGGAATTGCTGGAGAAGACTGTTCTCCTTAACAGCCGGAAGAACAGCTCCTCTAGCACAGAGGGGATCCAGAGGAAAGTGAAGCCTAGGCAGGTTGTGGTGGTAGGGGACTCCATTATTAGGAGGACAGATAGGGTAATCCGTGGCTCTGATCGCAGCAACCGAATGGTTTGCTGTCTCCCGGGTGCCCGGGTTCGGCATGTTGCAGACAGGGTGGACAGATTATTGGGAGGGGCTGGAGAGGATCCATCTTGGTGCATATTGGTACCAATGACAAAGTTAGAGGAAGGTGGAGAGTCCTAAAAGGTAATTTTAGGGATTTAGGGAGTAAGATTATGAATTGGACCTCCAAGGTAGTATTCTCAGAGATACCACCTGTGCCATGCGCTATGCCAGAGAGACAGCGGGAGATTAGGGAGCTCAATGCATGGCTGAAGTCTTGGTGTAAGAAGGAGGGCTTTGGGTTTTTAGAGCACTGGGCTGATTTTGCTTTGGGGTACAATCTCTATAGTAGGGATGGACTGCACCTGAATGCAAAAGGGTCTCATGTGCTTGGGGAGAGAATGACTAGACAGCTGGAGGAGATTTTAAACTAGGAAGGGGGGGAGGGGTCAATAAATACTGGGGTAGATAGTATAGAAAGGGAAGGTGATGTAGTTAATAACCAGGTGGGTGGATCTGGGGGCGGGGTTAGTATAGGTGATAGGGAGAAGGCTACAAACCACATCAAAATTAAATCACAAATGGAACATAGTAGCGGCATAAATTGTATGCTTGCAAATGCCAGAAGTTTAACTGTTAAAATAGGGGAACTGGAGCTGGTAGCTGAAATCGAAATCTATGACTTGATAGGCATAACAGAAACATGGTGGGATGACACACATGATTGGTCAATCAATTTGGAGGGCTACATGTTATTTAGAAAAGATAGGTCAAACAAAAGAGGTGGTGGGGTCTGTCTGTATGTCAAAACAGCATTATTGCCTCATTTGCGGGAAGATATATGTGATGACAGTAGTGAACATGTGGAATCCCTGTGGGTTGAAATAGTCACTGGGGGTAAAACTGCCCAGAAAATATTAGTGGGTATTTGTTATAAACCACCAAACCTTGGTGACCTTGAAGAATCAAAGCTATTAATGCAAATAGAAAAGGCTTCTCAAATAGGGAGAACTATAATTATGGGGGATTTAAATTATCCAGAAATAGACTGGAAAAATGTAACAGCTAATTCTGCTAAAAGCAACAAGTTTCTGAACTTGTTGAATGACAATTTTTTGTCTCACCTAGTGCAGACCTCAACCAGAGGGAATGCATGTCTGGATCTGGTAATAACTGACAATGAAGAACTTATCTCTAACATCCAAGTTAGGGAGCACTTGGGGAATAGTAACCATAACATGGTATCGTTTGAGATTAATTCAAAAAAGCAATTTGGTATGGGTTCCACCAAAACACTGAATTTTAAAAAGGCCAACTTTAGCAGGTTTAATTCATCCCTTGGTCTCGTTAACTGGGATAAAATATTTTCATGAAAAAACACAGAAGGTAAGTGGAATGCCTTCAAAATAACATTGCAAAAATACACATATAAATTTATCCCTGTTGGAACAAATACAAAAGAAGCAAATTAAAACCAATGTAGCTAACCAGTAAAGTAATTCATGAAATAAATAACAAGAAAGCGGCATTTAAACATTACAAAGCTGAGGGATCAGCAGAGGCATTTGCAGAATACAAATATGTCAACAAAACCTGTAAAAAGGCTATTAAATTAGCTAGACCGGAGAATGAAAAAAATATTGCTAAGGAGAGCAAGAGCAACACAAAAAAATTCTTTAAATACATTAATGGCAAAAAATTAAAGTCTGATAATGTTGGGTCCTTGTTATCTGAAACAGGTGAGATGGTCAAAGGGGACAGAGAGAAGGCAGATATTTTAAATAATTTCTTTTCTTTTTACCAAGGAAGACCCAATGGACAAGAATCTGCAAACTACTTTTACAGAACAGTCACAGCAAGCATGGAACTGGCTAACACAAGAAAAAATGTTAAAACAATTGAATGGTGTTAAGGTAGACAAAGCTCCGGGGCCAGATGGTATACACCCATGTGTACTTAAAGAGCTAAGCCAGACCCTGGCCAGACCGTTATATTTGATTTTCAGGGATTCTTTTATTTCAGGTGTGGTGCCCATGGATTGGCGTAAAGCAGATGTGGTGCCCATATTTAAAAAGGGATCAAAGACACAGCCAGGAAATTACAGACCTGTAAGCTTGACATCTGTGGTAGGGAAGCTGTTTGAAAGGTTGCTAAGGGAATATATTCAAGAATTCTGCTGGAACAGGAATATCATTAGCAATAGCCAACATGGCTTTGTGAAAGACAGGTCTTGTCAAACTAACTTGATCGCATTTTATGAAAAAGTGAGTAATAATATAGATGCAGGAGCGGCGGTTGATGTGATCTATTTAGCCTTTGCCAAGGCATTTGATACGGTTCCACACAAAAGGTTACTGTACAAATTGAATGAAATTGGCCTGGGGAAAATGTTTGTGTGTGGATTGGAAATTGGCTGAAAGATAGAATGCAAAGAGTGGTGGTAAATTGCAAGTTCTCCAATTGGATAAACGTGATAAGTGGAGTACCTCAGGGATCTGTCCTGGGTCCTCTTCTTTTTAATTTGTTTATTAATGACCTCCCAGAGGGCATAGGGAGCCATGTATCGGTGTTTGCCGATTACACAAAATTAAGTAAGGTAATAAAGTCTGAACTGGATGTGTCTTCATTACAAGAGGATTTGGACAAATTAAGTAACTGGGCAGGCAAATGGCAAATGAGATCCAATATAGACAAGTGTAAAGTTATGCATTTTGGGTATAATAATAAAAATGCAACATATAGTTTAAATGGTGTTTATCTGGGGAAATCTACAAATGAAAAGGATTTGGGAGTAATGGTAGACAATAGATTTAGCAGTAGCATGCAGTGCCAGCTGGCAGCTGCAAAGGCCAATAAGATATTGGCATGTATTAAAAGGGGTATTGGCTCAATGGAGGAAGATACAATTATGCCTCTTTACAGGTCCGTGGTAAGACCTCACCTTGAATATGCTGTTCAATTCTGGGCACCCTTTCTGAAAAAGTACATTATGGAACTAGAAAGAGTGCAGAGGAGGGCTACAAAACTAATAAGGGGAATGGAAAGTTTTAGTTATGAGGAAAGGTTAGAAAAGTTAAACTTGTACACACTAGAGAAATTACGTCTTAGAGGGGATATGATAACACTATATAAATATGTTCAGGGCCCATACAAAGGGCTCTCCAAAGACCTGTTCATTAACAGAACAGTACAAAGGACAAGGGGCCACCCGCTTAGACTTGAGAAAAGGAGATTTAATCTACAACAGCGGAAGGGTTTCTTTAAAGTAAGGACAATAAAGGTATGGAATTCACTGCCTGAGGAGGTAGTGCTATTGAATACTTTAGATGCCTTTAAAAAGGGCCTGGATACTTATTTAAAAGAGCATAACATAGAGGGCTATGAACGTTAGTATTGGGATTAATATTTAGTTAGGGCTTGTTGATCCAGGGAGAAATCTTTTTGCCATTTGGAATCAAGAAGGAATTTCCCCCCCCCCCATTCAAGCAGAATTTGAAATTGCTATATTGAGGGGTTTTTTTGCCTTCTTTTGGATCAACGATGGTAAACAGGAATAAGAAAAGGGTTGAACTAGATTGATGCAAGTCTTTTTTCAACCTAAATTACTATGTTACTATGTTACTATGTTACTCTATTATTCCCAACAAACTGATCAAAATCAAAGTACAGAGGTAGCAAACCCTGATGCTCAAGTGCTGCCAACAGTGAATGTATGCAGGATAACTCTGAATGAGCACAGATGGACCTATTAAAGTAACTGAACCACTAATAAGACCACCTGTACTCCACTTGCGATATCGTGAAAACACACAGCTTTAACAGCTCTTGAGGAGCAGGGTTGGCTACCTCTGCCATACAACACATATAGAAACAACTATCAAAGTAATTGCATAGCATTAGAATGGCTTTTCCAAAGTGTCTTTTGCTCCTAACATGACCTGTTCAGTGTCCCTGAGGAGAAGGTTGTGAACACATGATTAACCTTTTCATTTTCAGATTGCAATCAATGTGTTCCAGCAGTGCCAGTAATAGAGGGGTTAACCATTTTAAAACTAAATATTTTGTTTTTATGTAGGCCAAAATGACCTTCAATAAATTTTGAGGGGATGCAATTATCTCTATATATCTCTTAATTTTGATAACATTTGGATGAAGAGTGTTAATAAATAGTATTGAGTACTGTGATATTACATCACTTTTTAAAGTATTAATTAACATGGGGTCTGTAAACTCCATATTAATCTAAGAATTGCCCAAGGAAGTTGTCCAGGGACCTCTTCCTCTACAATCCTACTGAGGTGGAAGCGTATAATAATTAACTCATAGGGTGCTACAAAAATCTCAGATGTATTATAAACAATACACCGGAAATGTCTCTAGCATCCAAAGGATTAATATGGGCTCAGAAAATGGCATATTAATTAAAATGTGTACAAGGGAGAGGTTTTAAAACCTGTCCATTCCTCTCTTGGTCCTTTCTTCTTTGTTAAAAAAATAAAAAAAAAAAAACATTTGTCTATAAAGCCTGGATCTTTAGACCAAAATAAAACAGAACAATTAAAAAATGCAAGCCTATAAATTATCCAGCAATATAAAAAGGATACAGAGAATAAAATGGGACACTTTCAAGGTAGATTACAAGCACTAATGAGTAGATTTTGATTGTCTGGTCTTTAACAATCCGTAAATGAAGGTAAACTTGTGATATATATTGATCTTCTAGCAACAACAAACCAGTTCTACTGAGCTTTGACCCTTCAAGGTTACATTACACTGGGAGTGCTAGAGGGGTATGCACCTCATAACAATTTGTTGCATACCCCACTGGCACTGAACATTGTCTCTGTTGGAACAGGTTATCATTACTAGGGATGGGTGAAAGTTGTCACCGTGTTCCTGTGAGAAATTTGTTGTCCACTTTTTCGTGGGAAAATCCGCTTTAAAACTAGCGGTTAAAATTTTCACGTTTCGCCCATTGGCCAAAATCTTTCGCCATTTTTCAATGGCTAGAAAGTTTTCACCCGTTGATTTACGTTGTTTTCACACTTACACTATAAAAAGGTGACGTTTTTAGCTGAAGGCAGACACAATAGAAGCATATACAGAGCAAGATAGACGTGTTGTGCTGTTCTCTTGTGATATTTTGCAAAAAGTGAGGCAGGAGAGGCTTATAGTGACTCTATCACTATGAGCAGCAAAAAGAGGAACTGGAAGGACTCTTATTACATGTCCACGGAGTCTGAGGAGGAGGAGGAAATGACTAGCAGTACTGAACCAATGCTACCAAGTCCCCCTAAATCACCCTAAGGGATCTTGGGGAATTTAATGAGAAGGGAGGGCGAAAAGGGAATAGGAAGGAAGGGAGGACAGGGAAGGGAGAAAAGGGAAGGAAGGGAGGAAAGGGAATGGGAAGGAAGGGAGAAAAGGGAATGTGAAGGGAGGGAGAAAAAGGTAGTACTAGTGAGAGCAGGACAAATCAGTGCCACCATTGCTGTTCCTGCAGCCACTAGTGTTGTACCTGCTGCCAGAGGTGCTGCTCCTGCTGCCAGTGCCACCATTGCTGTACCTGCAGCCAATAGTGTTATACCTGCTGCCAGATGTGCTGCCCATGCTGCCCCCAGCGCTGTACCTGCTGCCAGTGTTGAACCTGCTTCTAGTGCTGAACCTGCTGCCACCAATACTTTGCCTGCTGCTATTTCTTCTTATAATACTCAGGGGGGAAGGAGAAAATTATGCCAAGTGTGACAGCAAGGGACCCTAAATCACATGTGCCATTCCCAAGCAGTCCTGCCAGTGCTAATACTACTGCTACTAAGGTCCAGCAGCTTGTTAGTGTTAGGAGTGAAGGAGGGAGTAATCAAAAATATTTTCATATTACTAGTGACTGTGAGACTGAGGAAGAAGAATCTGCGGGTGAACTTGATGTGGTTGGTGTAGTAGTAGCAGTAATGGTGAAGTAGCCAGAGTGGTAAGGGAGACATTTGAGAGCTTCCAGACTAGTTGTCAAGGAAGCCAACACCATTCCTCTGACCCTGGGAGTCCTCCCCTTCCCTTCACTATAGTGTCCAGGTGGAACATGATCCTGAAGAGGCCAGAACTGATGTTGGAGGAGGAGAGCAGGCTGAGAATTAATACCAACACCAACAGCAGGAGCACAGATCAGCTGCCTGTGCCTGCTGCTAGTCTGCCTTCTTCTTCATGTCAAAAGGAAATGGCAAGTGTGACATTAGGGGATCCTCTGTCCGAGCAGCAGTGAGATGTCTGGAATACAGCATCAGCAACAACAGCATGTAGGGACTAGTGGTGGTGGTGATGATGATTCTGGAGAAGCTGGGGTGGAAGAGATATCAATTGCCTTTTTAGCAGAAACTGAGAAGGAATGGGAGACAGAGATGAGGCTTGGCATCATCACCACCACCACTAGCAATGACATTTTGGAATTAGAGGAATTTGCAACTGCTCTAATTCCTTCTGATGCAGAGATGCAAGGGCAGCAGGATGTTGAGGAGCAGGTTAGTGTGCCACAGATCACCGTGGACATAGTGGGAATGGGGTTAACAAGTGATACGGAACTAGGACAGGTTCCACTTGCCCCAGCAGTAGCAATACTCCTGATCCTAGGTGAAGTGCTGAATCTGAGACAGTAGCAGCAACAGCAGCAACATTATCCGCTGCCACAGACAATGAAGGGGAATGTGGAGGAAAAGAAGAAAGAGGCCATTCTTCTCCATCTGTTCCCTTCCCTCTGAAGTCATCATGGGTGTGGGGCTATTTTCCTGTTGGGGCAGGCACAGTGCAGTCATCAGCAATGGCACTGTGCACAATTCATGACAGGTCAGTGAAAAGAGGAAAGGAGGGAACACACCTTGGTACAAGCGCCCTGATATCACACATGAAACACAGACAACATGACATTTAAGTCAAACATGTTAAAGACAAACACCCACCACAGAAATCAAGCACTGCTTTTGCTGTCCCTAACTCTCCAGAAAGGCAACAAGAGGTGAGGCTGAGATCAAAGAGGAGGAGGAATAGAGCATCTCAGGCAGAGACTGGAAGTTCCATGAAGAATGAAACAACTAGCTCGCCATCACCTTCTAGAATAACTACATCTTCTGCCAATCCACCTCATTCATTACCTCCCCCGTCAAATGATAGCCACTCTGTCGATCTTAGGATATAGCAGTTCGTCTCTACCCATTGCACACTGTGTGGTGCATTCACCACACATGCCAGTGTGGTGGAGGATAATTGCAATCAGGGCATCTAAGGAGATTCCATCCTTCAGGATATGCTAAGATGGTGGCAGGGAGGGTTCATCATTACTATTAAACTGTCAGCAAGTTGCCCTGTGTCCTTAGCGGGGACTGGACAAGGGGTACAGTGACAGCGGAAGTACTTGGTTTTTGGTGTCATGGTGTTTGGATACAGTTGTGCCCCCAGATGTTATTTACCACACACACACTGTGCACATTTCAGTTGCTGATGAGACCCGCTGTTCCTGCTCTCAAGGGAAAAAATATATTCTTATAACAACACACCCATGATGATTTTGGAGGAGGGGAAGGTGGAGAAAATGTAATGCCCAACTTGTTCTCTTCTCCACATATACTGAGTGCTACTTATTCTGCTGCTACTGCCTCAGGCGTAGCACTGGAGCCAGTCATGGCAAGTGGAACCTTCATCATCCATCTTCCATGTTACTGCTATTTTTGATCCCATTCCCTTTCAGCTGCCTATCATCCTGCTGCTTAAACAACTCAGCAGCAGCAGTACAAACAGCAGTTGCAACTCAGGACTCAGGAGGACATTTGACAGTGGCCACTGTCCAACATGACCTGCTGGCATTAAGCCAGTAGGGCATTTTTATTTTTTTATCAGGGCTTCTGCTTTAAAGGAGCAGTAAACTTTTTTTATGAAAACACATATTTTATAGATCTTTTCCTGCTGAATAAAACAAGGTCACGCCCACTGCTGTCAGATGTTTTATTCAAAAATTTATAGCAGTTTAAATAATCAGGAAGTGAATTTACTGTGTTTACTTCCTGGTAGTTCTAACTGACAGGAAGTGACAGGCAGTTTCTATCACATTCTATGGTGAACTGTACTTCTCTGACTTTTCTGACTTTCCTTTCCATTAGAATCCAACAGGAAATCTAATTAGAATTTGACCACTACAGGGCACTGCTAATGTAAAAAAAACATGGGTTTAAACTGTAATAAATTTGGAAATATAAATCTCTCGGCAGTCAGAGTACCCTTATTTTACTCAATAGGAAAATTCCTACAATATATATTTTTTCATAAAAAAAGTTTACTGCTCCTTTAAAAAAAGAAAAAAAAATAGTCCTACAAAAATATAAATACTTTTTTGGGGGGTTTGTTAATAACAAGCCTAAGTCCTGATTCTTTCCCCACACCCCACCAACAGAGGCATGATCATGCCCCTTTTATACTATGCCTCTGGGAAATAAAATAATATTTGTTATGTGTTGTGTGTAACTTCTATTTTCCCATTGATTTCAATGGAATGAGCAAGGCGAAAAAAGCGGAAAATAGGCACTTTTCGCGGGGAATTTTTTGCCAAGTGGAAAGTGCCATTTTTCTCCGATTTCAGTTTGAGGCGGAAATTGTAGTCCATCCTTAATCATTACAGCATGAGATCATTATAGCTATTCATTCCAAGGCATGATCAAGTAACCAGGGGCCACCCCTTGAGATTAGAGGAAAAAAGGTTTCAACTTCAGCAGAGGAAAGGATTTTTTTTACAATAAGGTCTGCTAAATTATAGAATTCCTTGACCAAGGATGTGGTTATGGCAGATACAATGGATACATTTAAGAGAAGATTAGATGCATGTCTTTCAAAAGGGAACATACAGGGCTATAACGTGTATTAGTAGTTAAAGTAGGAAGGTCTGATAAAGACTAACTTATTTGGCAGCAGGAAAGCTATCTAATTCTCATTTCTCTGGGTTATGAGGCAAAGATTGAACTTGAAGGACTTGTGTCTTTTTTCAACCCAATTTACTATGTTACTATGTTAATGCTTTAAATTCTCTAAGTTTGTTCTCTTTATTTATATTTTGTTCTCAATACCCTGCTTGAAAACCACTGCTCTAAAGAAAAGATGCCCAAGATGAGATCTTGTTACATTCTACAATTACATGCAAAATCAAGGATCTCCCAAGTGAATTTTGAAGTCCAAGGTCTGAACAAATAACCACTGACCACCCATTAAGATTAGAGAAAAGGAAGTTTCAGCTTCAACAGAGGAATGTGCCGTTTACAGTAAGGTTAGGGATGAGCAAAATGTTTAGGCCCAAATGCTGAAAGTGTGAACAATTTAACTTTTCTCTTTCTGTGGCAATTCCCAAAGGGTTAATAAAAACACTTAAATGAATGTGATTTGTTACTTATTGCAATTTTTTACTTCCTGGACTTGTAGATATAGAGGCACTTACTTTGCCCCAGCCCTCCAGCTGCTGCCAGACTACAACTCCCAGCATTCCCCACCAGCCATCCACTGGGCAGGAATGATGGGATTTGTAATTTACAAATAACTAGAAAGTCTCTCATTGTTCAGCATCCCAGTCTTGCCCAGTGGTAACATAGAACCACACATACTTACTACCCCGTCTTGTCCCACTGCACTGATAGCCACATAACCACACACACACACTGAAGTCCCAGCCTTGTCTACTGCATTGGTAGCCAGAGAACCAGAAAATGCTGACCTCTCTGGAGTCCCAGCTTTGTCCCACTACACTGGTCGCAATAGACCCCCCCACCCCCCCAACACACATACACACACACTGAGCCTGTATAGTTACAGGAATTCTGGGTAACAGGCAGAAAAAAATGGCAGTCTCCCAGAAATTTTATTGGAGTTAGCAATTTTATGGGTTTTCAATTTGCAGAACTTTTTTTCTGTGGGAGAGTGGGAAATTGTCCTTTTTTTTCTTTTACTAAATTTCCAGCAAGAAAAAAAATTGGACTTTTAACCTATCTTTAATTAAGGTCTGTATGGTAAACCTAGAGATGTACTGATGCAAGATGCAATGGATACAGTTACACAATTAATGGATTAAATAGGAAGTTGGTTTAAAATATATGTGTATCTGAGTGTAAGAAAATGATTCCATACTAAATCAGAAGCTGGAATAATTTTTCCTGAGCTACCTACAACAAAATCCCTCCCCTTAATGCTGCTTTTGCCAAAGAGAGGGCAATGGGGTAGTCTATGGGTGTTTCAGGGTTCCACTCTTCTACACCTTTTTTAACAAAATATATTAAATTTTAGGCCATTCCTTGTGCGTGCTATGGGGCAGGAATACAGGGCTTGCTGCATCAAAGTCCTAATGCTGACAGAGATTGACCCACAGTATGCTCTCCAGTGATCAAATGCACCTGAGGCTCAGCCACTGGCATTAGAGGCTGACACCAGTAGAGCTGTGCTTTAGAGTTTACATTCACTCTAGTTTGAATTACAATAGCCCCACTTTCTCCCTTATCCATCTATCCACTTTCAGTTGATGTGACTTACAGTTTTAGTTTCATTGAACCCGGGAAACGGAACTGTGACAGTGTAGTGCTCATCTACTATAAGGGTTTCTTACTAGCCATTTTCAAAAATGTTCAATGTTGTAGTGCATTGTGGCTGAATGGACAGCAAACCAATGACACTACCCTTGCTTCAGTGTAATAACACTGTAAGAATTTCAAGATATACTTTCTAATCATCTAATCAGAGAAAGCATTAAGAGAGTATACATTTTAACAACACTGTTTAAAGGTTCATTTCCATGCCATGAGGCAATATTACAAAATGGGCATGAAACACTGAAATTGTGTACTTTGCTGTGGAGGTCAGATGTCATAAAATTGAGGTGTATTAACTTTAAAACAATGTTTTATTCTTGTTTTGTTGAAAATGTACTCAACGCTGCAGTGTGTTAATGCAAAACATTACCACCACAAGTGATAATAGAATTTATCCCAGGATGCATCAATAATTAATCATCCTAATTTGACTTTATATTGTAAGGAATGCACCTGGGCCAGGGAAGAATTTGAATCCAGTACCACAAGACCGTATTAAAAACAATATTCTGATGCATTGCATATTTAGCTCATTCTTCTCCTGAAGCAATAAGTAATGCTGATTTCTTCTACCCTCACATGTATCTTCAGAGAAGGGGCAGGTGGAACTGTATATATATATATATATATATATATATATATATATATATATATATATATATATATATATATATATTATGTAGTGGATTAAAAGAGAAATTAATGTTTTATAATTCTAAAATATCATTCTGTGGCTCCCGGACCCGGACCCTCTAATTTCCTTGCTTATTGATTTTTGCCTGGAATTTCTCTTGAACACTTTGAAGTTCTCAAATGTGGGACATAGCTCTTCTCTGTGGCCCAATATTACCCGTCCTGGAGATCACCAACTACTCCAGCAAAATGTTCATACTTAGGTGGTCTAGTGGGAATAAAAACTGTTAACAAGCTAACTTTCCAAACATGAGCCTTGGCTGTTCATTTATGATTACGCCTCTTAATTCTGCCTGCTCACAAACTGATCCAGTCCACTTGGCTCTGAATAGATTCTGCCAGCCCCATGTTAGGAATAGGACCATGACTACCCTACACAGATGCCTGCCTATAGTGTCAAAACAGATCAGACTTTGAATTCTATTTCAAGACTCTGACAATCTTGGCACTGCAGATATTTTTCTTAGACAGAATATTCATTGTCAGATTGATATATATTTATAACCACTGTTTATGATGATTTGAACAAAATTTTATAGGATGAGCAAATTTTAAAGTCTCAGCCCATATTAGTCTAGGAGGTGCAGTAATTCAAGTCTATAAAAGCCAGTCTCTATTCAAAATTCCCTCATTGGGACTTGGGCAATGGTCCGGTATGTACTGAACTGGGGTCTGTGACCATAAGCATGCCTGCTGCTGCCAGCAGAGCCAGTGGCAGAGGCCATTTCTCTTCAATTTGGATCCTTTTTTATCTGCACAATATAAGAATTACTTCTTTTTTTTTTTTTTTTTTTTAACAAAATGGCAATGACAACCTATTATTTTGAAGAGAGAAGCCACACTTCTTTTAACTATATAAATGCCAGAGGGCTACCCCTCTGGCACTCAAAGGGTTATCTGTGGCATCTCTTGAGGTCATTATTTTATTTTAACATACAATCATTGGATTTTTTTATTCAGCTTTTAATGAAAAAAGAAGAAAAGAAGAAGGACACTAGAAGATTAAAGAAGAAGACGGACAGTGGATGCCAGGTAAGTGTTACATTTCTGAGTGTTAGGATAGTGTTAGGTCTACTGTTATATAAGTGTCATGTTAGGTGTAGTGTAGGATTAGTGTTTGAGAGGTGTGTTTTGAGCTTACTCTCATTGTTTGACACTGTATCAGGCAACATAAGTTAGCTATTTTCCTTTGGTTCTCCCACACATCGTGCTATTTAGCCCAAGTTGTGGAAACAAAAATCTGCAGCAAACGTTTGGCCAAAACATGGGTTTTGGCCACCAACGCTTGTTGCAGTTTTTGATGGTAAGGGAATAGAAGTCTGATGGTACAACTGTGTGTGTACCGCCCAGAACTCTTTTGGCCCTTACCTCCTATTTTACTGGGGGGAGGAATAGAATTAAGCCTTGGCTCTCTAGAATAACATAAGATTTGGAGAGTTTATAATACTGAAGAAGTCATCTCCATTTCATCATCTCTCTGCAAAAACCCCCAGCTCTTTTGAAATGGTGCATTGTCTGCTACAAACTTTTTGATGAAATATTGGATTATTGCTTTCTATTCCCTCTTCAAAAGCATAAAAACACAAGGTGTAATGTAATACAAAAACCATGTACGAGCAATAAAGATGAGCTTGAACAAATGACATTTTAAGGTCTAAAGTTGTAAGTGGAGGTGCCACAGGATTCAGTCCTGGAACTGTTTTTTTTTTAACCCCTTAAGGAACCATGACGTGCCAGGACCCTCACAACATAATTATTTTTACTAACACAATCTCGGCTCAGCTGCAGAGCCACCTGATGCAAATAAGACCGGATATCCCTGCAGTCAGCTACAACGCTGACTTCAGGGAAGGGGGAGGGAGGGGGGAACTTTGTGTATGGTTATCTCTCAAACCATAAAGGTGTGAGAGATGACACTGGGGACAATTCCATTCTTTTTAAAATGGCTACAATATGGGCATTAGTAATATTTAAGTATTACTATCTCTTCAAATCCCCTCACTGTGTTAACCTCTACCACTTCTTCTGGGGGGCTATTACACTTACATTCTTACATGATATCCAAGCCTCTGCCTCTCTAGTTTTAGACTATGACCACTTGTGCTTACATTTATATTCCTTGAAATGCACTTCCCTCCATCTTTAGAGCTTTTAGTGTACCCTGATATTTTTTATCCTGTAAACCATTCACCATTTTAGTAGCCCTTCTCTGAATTCTCTCCAGAATATCTAATCTTCTGGAGATGAGGTTTCCCATACTGTACTCTAGGTGAGGTCTAACCAGAGATCCGCAGAGTGGCATGACTACTTCCATCTTTCTGCTACTAACTAGCTATACAACCCAGCACCCTGCTTGCATTCCCACTGTTTTATTACATTGCATACCTACCTACGTCATGAGCAATAATTTTTTCTCAAATCCCTTTCCTCTGACATCTCCAACAGAATAGTAACCATGATACTATATTTTTATTTTGGATTTTTACATTTATCAACATTAAACTGAAGCTGCCACACTTTCAACCATTCTTCTAAGTTACCTAAATCATTTGCCATTTGGCTTATTCCCCCAGGAATGTCTACTCTGTTGCAGATCTTTGCATCAATTGCAAAAAGGCATACCTTACTTTGAAGACCTTTTCCAATATCACTAATCAAAATATTAAAAAGAATGGACCCCAGTGCAAATTCCTGAGGAACCCCACTAGTCACACAACCTTCCTCTGAATATTTTCCATTAAAGGGATAGTAATACTTTGTTAAAAGTAACTTTAATTATGTAGATAATAAAAAATAAATTAATTGCACCCAGTCCTATCTTTCAAACCTCTCTGGTTTGAGAGATATAAGCTTTCAAAGTTCCCCCTTCCTTCCCCATGCACTGATGTCAGCTTTCTGTCTTAGAGAAGGAGATTCTGGTTCACAGACTGTCCTGCTGCTCTTCAGCAGAGCTGTAATCTCGCTAGTTAGAAATAAATACTTCATTTGAATGGTCTACAACGTGTGCTTGCAAACCAGGCCCTCTGAGGAGCTGCCAGTCCTCCTCCCTAAGCCTGCCTCCAGTGTTCCCTGTATCAGGGCTGCATGCTGCACAGTGAGAGGTGGGCCAAACAGAAGGGAAACACATACCAAATATGTGATTGACTAAACCTGGATCTAAAAGTGTATGCTAATAAGTTGCACTTATAGACATATGTTAAATTGCTTCATATTGCCCTCCTGGGCCTGTTAGCCTCAAATCTATCTCTGAACTCCTCCTTTATTGAACTGTCATTCCTTGTCAGATTCTTCACTCATTATCTTTTTACTGTTTACAATACCTCATGGGTTGACTGTGGCACAGACGTTAGAAATCTAGCTCTGCTGCAAACATCCATCATTATTTCAGTCAGTGCAAATGGTTGACGTTCTCCGAGGGAGCCTGAATTCCCACAGTTGGTCTATTGTTTTATTTACCCCAAAAAAGATCTATGAAGTTAGTTGGACAAGATCTCCCTGCTGTAAACTTGTGCTGTTTTGGACATTGCAGGATATTTAACCATTCTTTCCTTTAACATGGTTTCCATTTAATTTGCCAGTGCTGACGAAAGACTTACAGGTCTGGTCTGTAGTTCCCAGACTCTTTCCTAAGAAAGTTTATTTCCGCAAGCAAACCTTTTTAAAAGTAATTCTTCAGAAGAAGAAGATTGGAATTAACAACAGTAATGGCTTCATTCTGTCGCAAACAGTATATTGCTATACAGCAGATAGAATGTAGACATGAGGTAGAAAATAGCATGCATATTAGTCTAGCTCTGTCAATTGATGGGATTAGTGTGGGAAAAGCTGAGTGAATTGAAATTCTAAATTCTTATTAAGGAGACCAGAGAGATCAAGTAACAGAAACATATCAGCCCCAAACCAGCATGGGTTACATACTTACATGACGTGACAGCTGAAAAAAAAAAACAGATAAACAAAGTGGTTAATTAGATGACATGAACATTTTCTCACAGAACTCAACAATATCAGAGTTGTAGACAGGAGACAATATTTTTTAAAAGATCTCTACAATATTAGACACACACACGTTGTAGCCATCAAAATAAAGACAACATTGAAGCACATTTAATTATCCTATATAATAATTCGCTAAAACGTGTGTAACTACGCAGTCAAGCACAGTAGAGACTGCTGCGCATGCTGCAGTCATGCGCAGTAGAGACTGCCCGTTCTGAACGTCCAGCACTGTATCAGCCACGGCGCAGGCAGTCTCTACTGCGCATGACTGCCCCGCAACAGGCTGGCAGTGGCACTGTGGCCCGTGTAACGGGCTCTTCAACTAGTTGGTTATATGACTTTAATCACCAGATTATTTTTCACCAGGATACTGATATTGTTGGAGCTTGCATACAGTGCAGTGATTCTCCTTTACTATTGCTTTTCTTGGTTATGCTCCAGTAAGTTATCTGTGTTAAAGACAGAGTCTGGTGACAGTTGTTTGTTTTCCTAATATTGGACTAGCCAAACTATTATCAGTGACTTCTCATTACAGCTTGCCTTCTGCAACGGTGTTGGTTATCAGGGCATCTTCACCTTTAAAGGGAAAATATTATTCAGGAATAAGCAGCTTTTAGTTTTTTTTAAGTTCAATGGCTTTTCTAGATAGGTGTTAAAAGGCAGGTAGATTTATGTATGTTTATTATCTTTATTGAAATCTGCCTTTAGTTCAAATCTCAGGATATCAAACAATAGGTTCCTGTAGCCCTGAATGGTTTGTTGATTGCAATTTTTAGACTGTAACATAGATAGTTTACATTTAAAAACAGCAAAATGGATCTGCTCTTCCATCTACCTTCTGCTTTTAGTTTGTTTCTGTAAATTGCAATTGATAATTTTAGTAGACTAATAGGATAATCCTCCTTGGATGAAACTGGAAGTTTACAGGGTTTCCTTCAAACAATCTGAAGACAAAATCTAATGTTTTTAAAAGGTATCTACATCATCAAAGAACAATTAGTACATTCGTCCTACTAAAAACTTGACTTTTTTCGTGAACATGTTAATGATTGTTACAGTTAGATTGTAAGCTTTTGGGCAGGGACCTCACTTCCAGTGTTTCACTTTGCACAGCACTTATAACCCTGTATTGTCTAAACCCCTAAATTGTAAAGCGCTGCGTACACTTGTGGCGCTATATAAATAAACATATTCATTCATTAATTCATTCAGTTACTATTTGTGGATCTTTTCTATAATCGTCTGTCAGGAACAACTTTTAAATTCTCGGATCTGTTGTAAAATCACCCCAAGCCAAGTTTAAGTGTTTTGTCTTGAGAAAGCCCGAGAGTATTGGGCGAAATGCGTTGATGATCTATGGAGCATATGCATTATTGAACACATATTACAGATGGAGTTTCTTATATGGAATTTTATAAATCTGAAGTTCAGCATGAAGGAGATAATGGATTTAGTGAAAAAGCGATCTGTGAATGGGGGCTTAGAAATGTTTGGTGACATCTGATACAAACCTGATGGAGGTTGAAGATTGGTGAAAATTATTACGCCTGTTTGAGTAGCTGGTCATTGCATGAATTGACAGCTAGCATTGATACATGCCCAAGGTGTGGGTGAAGACGGGTGAGAATGATTTCTCTGATATAATAAGTTTGTTATCACCAATAGCAGCAACCAGACTCGATCACATAAATACAATATGTACTGTCTTTCCATCATCATCTGAACATATTTCATTATTCCATATGTCTTACGTGATCATCTAGTGCACAAATGATAGATATTAACCCTATATGAGGATGAAGATTTTTTCGTAGTTCTATCTACAGTATGAATGACTGTTTTTGATCATTTGTCATCATTCCATCTCATCATTTTTCATTTTGTCCATTTTTCTCCATCTGTTTAGATATGAAATAATATATGTGGATCAACTATTTGGCCATGGACATTAGATATTAATTTGGTATGTCTGGTGCCAGACTATAGCTCCTTTCTATGCACAGGTCATTTTGTGACATATTTTATAGTTATATATGTAAAGTTTTTGTATTAGGTAGGGGGTAATCTGATTCTTGTAGGCAGTGATTTTGGGACTATTGTGCTGCTTTACAATTATATGTAATAAATAATTTATTTTTTGGTTATTATTACTTTGGTAGATTATTTTATTAGTCAGAGTGCTCTGTATAGGTCCACACTTTTGTTTTTGTTTTTTTTGTGTTTATGTTGATATGTATAATTTTGAGGATCATGAGCACCCCAAATATTGACAGTATGGGTGGACCATTTTGGTGATATTGATAGTGCTTCCGTTATTATATTTATATGGTTTTCACTTTGATTTGTTTGCATATTTGAAAACTTCATTACAAACTGCTTATATATCACCTTAGCCAAAATATCAGCAAATGTACAAGTAAGGAGATATTCACAATTGGTATTGTATACTAATGTGTACTAATTGTGGTACCCATGTTATACAGTGAAGTTTCTTATGATAATGAGGTTTTTCAGTGATGTTTCATATGCTAAGGAAGCATTTTCAGTGATTTGCTTATTCTAATAACATTTTGCAGTGATGTTTCATATGCTAATGAAGCACTGTGCTGCACCAGGAGACTTTTATTTTCACTTTTCCCAGAAATAAAAGTGTGAACTTCTCCTAAACTATACATGTGCATGACATTTGGAATCTTTAGGTTTTGGAGGAATATAGTGTCACTTTATGCTAATTAACTGCACATATACTAATTAAGTTTGTCAGAGGCTAAACTTAAATGCCACCAGTGTTTGGGTTCTGTCTAGATACATTCATACCACAGTATGTGATAATATTGGCCAGGCACAGAAACTATTTAGCATAAAGGCCCCCACTTTACATCCAACAATTAAAGGTTCGTTCTTCAAAAACTATGTATATTACAAACAAATGGTTAGTAAAACATATAGACAGGCTTACATTAATTGAAAATGTACCAAACTTATTTTAAGGTGCAAGTCTACTTTAAGGTAAACCTGTCACCTTGAATTTGTCTGCATATTTGAAGTCCAGCAGTGGTAAACTTTAGGAGGCATTAATACTTTTATTTCTAAAAAACTGAAAGTGAAAGTTTCTCAGTGTAGCACAGAGCTTCATTAGCATATGAAATCACACTGAAAATCCACTTTAGGATATGAACCTGCATGTAATGCTTTCTTATCATATATTAGCATATGGTACAAGCATGAATATCTCCTAAACTGTCGGTTTGCTTGTCCTTTGGCTAACATTACATGTAGGCAGTTTTTAAACACATTTTCAGATATGCAAACCTTGAAGAAGGAACAGGGTATAGCAAATGACTGGCACCAACAACTTTAAATGGGTATGAACAGGCCAGTTTATTTTAATACCAATATGTCATGTTCACATATCCATAACTATATTTAAATCTTAACACATAACCTACATATAATTTAAGCTGAATACACACAGCTATCCCAACTGTTAACCACTTCCATTGCATGGCCAAACTGACCTGGCCCATGCCTCCTACTTCTTCTAACCAACCTTCATTTCCAACGAGTTAAAGCGGAACTTTAACCTATTAATAAGTCACCATGCATTCATTAAGCATATGGCGACTAGCTTGCAAATACATGTCTTAACTATAAAAAGTGCCACATACTAAAGAAATCTTTACCATTTGGAGACTGGAAGCCAGGTAACAGCACAGACATCTTGTCTGTGTGCCTGCACTGTCATTTCCGGTCTTCTAGCAATGCAGAGTACCACATGGTAACTGGAAAGTTCCTCTTTAAACAGTTACCCCGTTTAGGCCATTACAAACTAGCCTCCAAATGGGTAACGTTATCTCCCGCGACAATAGTCCGGGGCATACTTCCTTAGGGTTATTTTCCTAAGGAAACATCATCACTTATTTCCCATTTAAATTTAAAGGGATAGTAATGTTTCATAATAAAAGCAGCTGTAATTAATCATCATAGTATTTGGGCCTTGGAGAGTGTTATTTCAGTTCTATCAGCGTTGTACTTCAAGAGTAATTGAATGATAAAGTATCCACCTCCCGCCCCTTTTACTGATATAACACTGTTCAGCTCAGAGCAGCAGGGTGGTGTCCATGTAGATTCAATTAAGGGTAAAAGCTGAAAAATCTGTCAGGGGGGGCAGGGTTTTCACTGTTCTCACAGTAAGAAGATTGTTCTTTGCTGTGAGCTGTCTGGTCTATGGACCAGATCCCACATCTGAGGAGAGGGGGCTTACACTAGGTAAAAGGGGAAGGAGGGGGAAACTTTATCATTCAATTACTCTTGAACTACAACTCTGACAGTATTGAAATAACACTCTCTATGGCTCAAACACTATGAAGATTTATTGGAGCTGCTGTTTTTGTGAAACATTACTATCCCTTTAACTCTCCAAACATCAGTCAATTATCACACCATTGTAACCCACAACCTACAGAAAGGTGGGTGGGCGCTTCTCTTTTCATTTTCTGCAAAAGGGGTCCCACTTCCTGTCTTCCCTTCCTTTACCCTAACCTAAGCCCACCCCCAATTACCTCATTTCCTAGCCCTCCCCTGCTTCATGCCTCCCTTTCATGGTGCCCGTGATCATTGTTGCAGTATGGCAACATTACCACTTCCTTGTTTCCGATTCTGGATTCTTATTGGTCCCAGGACCTTACTCTGCCCAGGGCCAGCCCTTTTATACCCTGTTATGTCATTAGTTGGGTGCCCTTTAGTGGTGTACCTGAACCTAGCTCTAGTTACTGCTGTTTCTCTGTTTGTGTATGAGCCGGCCTGCCTGACGACGCTCCTGTGTATCCTAATCTGCTACCGCATCTGTTGCTGACTGGACTGTCTGAGAACCCGCTTCCATTGCTGACTGGACTGGCTGAAAACCTGCTTTCATTGCTGACTGGACTGGCTGAGAACCCGCTTCCGTTGCTGACTGGACTGGCTGAGAACCCGCTTCCGTTGTTGTATCGTACTGGCTGCTACCACTTCTGTGGCGATATTGCACATACTGAGTACCGGTTTCCATGCTGTCAACAGCCAGGCTGAGTTACTCGTTCACGTTGCTGACGTGTCTGGTTGATCCACTGTCACTGGCTGTGCTCACTCCTGATTGATGGTTATAGGAATATTCCCCGGGCGCATTATCACTCTGGTTGAACCTCACTATCACCCTAGAGTTCTAGGGTCGGTTCACTCTCTCGCCCTGTCGTACCGAACCTTTGTGGCCTAGCGTGCTTGAGAGCCAGCCGTAGTGTAATGGTCCGTCTCCTAGTAGATCCGTACTAATCAGACATCCGTTGTCAGTATCCGTGGTCTTTTGCATCCACATTACCCTAGCGTTCTAGGGTTTCTGCTGCCGTATCAGTGGGTCAGTTGCCATCATACTACCCTAGCATTCTAGGGTTCCCGCTGCCAGTATCAGTGGGTCAGTTGCCTCCTTACAACCCTAGCATTCTAGGGCTCCTGCTAACACTACCAGCAGGTCGTTGACTCCATCCAACCCTAGAGTCCTAGGGTTCCTGCTGTCTGTCTCTCAGTCCTGGTGCATTGTTCCGTTATACTCTTTCCTACCTGACCTGTGAAAGTTGGGGGAAGTACCTGTACTGTCTCCATCTGGGCTTGTGTGGGTTGGGGAAAGTATTCAGTCGTTTATTGTTTCTTTATTTTCAATAAAACTATTTTAACCCAACAGTATTTGTCTGATTGTTCTTCCAAAACCGTGACACTCCCCTCCTCTATATATCCGGGGAGTTACTGAATCAAGATGGCAGGTCCACTTTAAGGATATATCCTGTGATTTTCTTACCTAAAGGATTTCTGTTTATTTTTGTATATCATTACTTAAGACATATACTTCATGGCTCTGGGCCATAACTTTAAACTGTAATCAGACACATTGCTAGGCAGTCCTTAATGAGATTAACTTTTGATTGATTGATTTATTGATTTTACAGTAACTGCAAACTTCATTTCAAGGATCTGAATGACGTCCAGCTTGTGCCAAAATCTTCAGCATGCTCTATTCTTCCCATGTTACTCCATTATATTAAGAGGTTATAAAATGTGGCTATATTTATAGAGTGTTCTGCTTGATTAGGCTGTGCAGTAAGTTAATTGCTATATTTCTCAAGCACATTATACCTATCTGTACTATTAGGTTTATGTGATCAGATCACCATTTTACTGTGAGAAACTAATGATATAGATACACTGCAGGACTTGTACCGGTTCCTTTGCAGTCCTGCACAATGAAGATTTAACAAGTGTCCCTCATTAATATACTTATCTGGTCGCATTAGCTGTGCTTAACTCAGTGGTTCTCAATCAAGGTGCCATAGCACTTTGGTGTGCCATGGACATTCAGTTAGGGTGCCCTTTTTTTCCGTAAAAACTGGCAAAATATGAATGTATATTTATGGAAATGTAATATGTACAATATAATTGTTAGTGCTTAAATTATTATATTTATAAACATATAACATTCATTACACCCTTGATAAATGATAGATAATATTTTAGGAGTACCCCAAAAATTCCATATTGCTTGTTAGGTGAGCCTTGAGGATGAAAAGATTGAGAACCAGTAGCTTACCTGATTATATACATTGTGAGGATGTAATGTGAGGAAAGGACAAAAAGAACTTCCCATAGGTTCCATTTATTTACATGGGGCTATTAAACTGTTATGACTATACTGAAAAGTAGGCAGCTGCTCAGTGTTCACTAGTGGAAGCTTCCCTCCATCACCACCATTGTCAAGGAGAATCTCTGTTGTAGAGCAAAGATTGGAACCCTGTAGATCTCCTTCTTCTTGATAAAATGGGGCACACAATAAAGTTTGATCAATGTGTCAGTCCATGTGGGAAAACTCAGCATTCTGTGAAGTTGCTGTAAAACACCAATCTACTGTATGGGTAATCTCTTCCTACTGTGTGAACTTGGTGTGAATACATAACAAGTGTGTGAGGTCACCTTGTGTAATCCCTTTTAGCAGGAGAGGAGAAGTGTAGCTATTTTTAGGCCCTTTAAGGGTCATGGGGGTGTACAACACCACCTGTGGTCCTTAAGGGGTTAACCCCTTGAATGTCAGAGTTTCTAATTCTGAATTACTTTATTTCATTGAGTGATTATACTGTTTGTTATATAAGGAAATAACATATATTGACTAGACAGTGCAGCTAGTTCAAAGTTACATTTCTCAGGATAATCTCTGGCAGTCAAGAAAGTGCAAGTCATTATTTATTCTTTGCATAACACCCAACCAGAGTTTATAAGCAGCCCTGACCAGTCTAGGATTCAAGTGGCTAAAAGGCCTATTTAAATTGATACACGTTTTTATTTGTCCAAATACGGAAGAGTTGGTTTGCCACCATTTATCATAGTGCATCAGCATGTTTGTCTTAATCAATTTCTTTAATTTGTGTGAAGTTATTCTACTATTTTAAAAGATACATTATACATATTACAGGTTAAGGTACTCACTTTGTGACAGACAGTGAGTAAGACACATAGCCAGGAATAGGCCACCTAGTAGAATCTTTATCCCACCCATGGCATTGGATGCTCACCACCTGCAAAGATTGCACTAATATTACTCATTTGCAACACTGATACCATGAACAATTTGTAAAACAATTTGTAAAACAATATCATAAATTAACACCTCTTATAGCTGTAAATAAGGAAGGAATAAGAGTCACTGAGACCAAAGTACCAACCCTTTGAGTGCCAGAGAGGTATCTAACGTGATACCTTTCTGGCACTCAAAAGGGTTAACAAGAAGTGGAGCAGTTTCAGAGCAAACCAACTGCACCGTTGGAGACAATAAAGTGTTTTCTTAATTCTCATTGATTTAAAGAGATAGTAATGTTTCTTTATTAAAGTAAAACTGAGTCTTATTAATACTTTTTTATAATAATGTGTATCAGTAAAACCTTATTAAACTTTGCCGTTTTAATTTATGCTCTGATAAAGTTCCCCCTTCCACTCCTTTTACTTACTTCAGCAGTCTCAGCAAGCCTGTCCGGACAGAATGTGATGAGGGACAATCTTCTTCCAGTATAAGGAAAAATTTGCCCTCCTTCATCAAGGGGGCTGGCTTTTTCTTATACTGAAAGAGGGAAGATTGTCCCTTGCTGCAATCTGCCCCGTCCGATGACCAGATTTCAGATCTGAGGGGAGGCTGCTTGAGATAAATAAAAGGTGCGGGAGGGGGATACTTTATTAGAGAATAAGTGTACAATAGCAACGTTTTATAAGGTTTTACTGCTACACATTATTATAAAAAAGTATGAAGCGGACTCAATTGTACTTTAATAATGAAAATTACTATCCCTTTAAAGGGGCTCTTAAGCCTCTCGAAAGCTAGAGAGGTCTCCATTACATTGCTTATCAATATATTGAAGGACTCTCTGGCAATCAAGTGGTAAAAAGCCCCTTTTAAATCAATGGGTATTTTTGTTGTACCCTACGGTAGCTGGTTTGTATGAGAATTACCCCCACTTAGATCATCAGTCTCGCTATAATATGCTGTACTACAAAATGGAACACCTCAGCAAAGTTGCAATGTACTAAATGGGATATATCAAATTTAGCATTATTGTGTGTTACACCTGTGTCTCGTTTCACCACTAATCTCCCATAGATTAAGGGCTGTATGTACAAAGAAAAGAGGAGCAATTTCAGAAAAAAAACCTGACATTTTGAATTGCTATTAAAGGGGAACTATAACCCCTATACAAGTTTGAGTAAAAAGTAACTAAATAGAGTGACTAGCTGGAATACTTGTGTAACTTTTTTTTTAAATTTGTGGTTTGGCTGAAATTTAAGGTTTAAAGATGATCCTGCTCCTTACTTCCAGACAGACTGCGGGAACAGCTCTGCACCGCAGTCTGTCACTCTTCCTCTTCTCCCCTTCCACGTAGCATCTCGATCCAGCCTCCTCCAATGATGAGGATTACTATTTGTAAGCTGGAGTGCTCTCATTGGCCACAGAGAGCTCCAGCTTGCAAGGAGAAATCCTCTGTTAATGGAGGAGACTGGATCAAGATGCTACATAGGAGGGCAGCAGAGGAAGAGTGACAGACTGCGGTGCAGAGCTGTACCCACAGTCTGTCCGGAAGTAAGGTGCAGGATCATCTTTAAACCTTTAATTTCAGCCAGACTGCACATTTTTTTTACACAAGTATTCCAGCTAGTTACTCTATTTAGTTACTTTTTACCCAAACTTGTTTGGGGTGATAGTTCCCCTATAAATTTGACCTTTACCGTCTTGAGTGCTAGATAGGTCTTCAACACAATGCATTCGATCATGCTAACATTCAAGAGGTTACAAGAGCCCTATTTAACCCTTTGCAATCAATAAGAATTTAGGGAGTTTTTATTTGTCCCATATGGTACAGTTGGTTTGCTCCAGAATTGTTTGTTCTTTGTGTGTACAAAAGGGCCTACACTTTTTTTATACCTATATTTGTCTCATGGTGATATGCCAAGAAGTTGGCAGCATGGTAATGCAGGGGTATGTTCCGGCATGCTGCTCCTTTAGGCCCTATTGCACTCTATATACTCTCAGAGCACAAAGGAAATCAAAGTGAAATATGTTTTTTCCTTAAATCTAAAAATCTAAAAAATAGAGCGCAACAACAAGAAGAAACTAGGAGGGCAAGGAATCCTCTAAGTGTGGTATTTTTAATAAAACAATGAATAATTCAATAATAAATGATTAAAATTGCATTGGAATAGGAAACAATCCCCACCTCTCCCATTGCACTTACAATACGCCCATCTTGGGCTTTTAGCATCTCAGGGGTCCCAACCCCTATACAGCCACGTAACTGTGTCCCTTGGTTTGGCCGACTGGTCTCGACTCCGTTATCAGTCTTAAAGATGCTCCGATAGTCCTGTAATGCCTTGTCTCTGCAGTAGTTGGTATGTTGCAATAGGCTGATCGCTCAATGGAGACAGGGAAACTCCAAATGTCGTTGGATCTTGTTTACACACATGGAGCGAACAACGCTGAATGCAGCATTCTACCGGGAGACCTGTGTTGGAAACCGGAACCAGGGAAGACTCACCGGGGGCGGGGAGGGACCCGGCACTGAATGAACAATGGAGGGGGAGGAGAAACACCCGACGCATATCATGGACGTCTCAGGTCCACTTCTTCAGGGGAATCAAATGAGACCCATTGCATATGGGTCTTATTTATAGGAACCGCTTAAGTACATGTATTTATGGCAGTGATCAAACCAAATTATAATACATAATTATAATAATAATTATAATAATTTATGTTTTTTCCTTACATCAATTAAAGGGGTGGTGTTATGGATTTGTATGAAGATGAGCTCTGCCAAAGTTGATACTACTGCTAATGTATCTATATGAACACAGTTGCTATAAGCACAGGTATTGGGACCCCAGAGCAGAGTGATACACAGGAGGAGGGGTTTGACAGGGCTAGGAAGGAAGGAGGCAGCAGGACAGGAAGTGGTTCAGATCTTTGAGAAAGTGGAGATCTGGGGGTGGCAACAGGAAGTGATGGCTGCAGGGGTGCAGTTTCCCACAGTCATTGTGGAGTGGCAATGGTACAGAGAGGAGCTGTCTGCCCACCCGCCTCTGTGCTGGGCACGTGCCTTGGTGCGTGTGCTAGGGGTACGTGGGTACGGGAGCCGAAGTGGTGGTGGTTGTCAGGAGCTTGTGTGGTTGCTATGGTGCTGGCCTGGTGGTGTCACGGTTTTTTGATGAACACTCAAACAGACCAGTAAGGTTAAAAATGACTTTATTGAGTAAAGTGCATACAGGGAATAAGGCCGCAGGCCCACAATACGAAACAACAATATATATATAGTAGTCAATGAGGCAATGACTGTAATCAGAATGACTGAGATAGGATGCAGGAAACTGGAGGTACCTAAGGCAGGCAACCTTCCCCTAGAGGACTAGGTAAGATCAGGCTACTGGACCCGGGACTGACACAGGACAGAGGATGGCAGCAAGTCCTGGAGATGGTAATTGGCATGAGACCCAGATGCCTGGGTGGCACAGAACCCAAATAGGCAGCGAGGCAACACTGACCAAGGGACAAGGGTCCCAGGGTGACCGAGGCCACCACTTACAGATGGTAAACCCTAGAACGCTAGGGGTGGATCGTAGGCAGACAACTGGAAGGCCACAAGTGTCCCCTCACACAACAGTTTGATAAAACACAAATGCTGGCTCTAGGCCCGAAGGTCACTAGACAAGGAACAGAGCTCAGTGTCAGTGTTGTAACGCAAGTGCTGGCCATAGCCCAGGCACTGCAACAGCGAAGGAGCACAAGAACTGCCTGGACAGTCTAGGCACTGAACGAGTAAATTGGAAACACCCAGAAGTATACAGGAACTCCCACAGGGAGTGAGCCCAGCAATAGCGCAGAGGAAGACATAGATAGATCTGAGTAACTCAGTCAGCACTTGATAGCACTGTACCGGTACTTCGCGTGTGCACACCTCCACGGGCAGTTAGAGTAAGTGGCTATAGCATGAATGCTATGCCTACGGTCGACAAGATAAGAATAGCGCCACGCTGCGCACCACAACAAGGCAACTGAAACCGTCGTTTGTAATGCCGGCCCGACTAGGACAATGGAGAAAACACAGCCATGCATGGATGGCAACGGGACAAAGGATCAGCCAGGAAAGGTTACAAATGTAACTGAAGCACAGACTGGTCAGGTGCAATGGAACGGGCTCAATAGCCAGACAGGTAGCAACGGAGAGGGTTCTCAGCCAGATCAGTACAGCAACGGAACAGGTTCTCAGTCAGATCAGTCGGTAACGGAGCAGGTACTCAGCCAGATCAGTTCAGCAACGGAGCGGGTTCTCAGCCTGATCAGTCGGTAACGGAGCAGGTTCTCAGCCAGATCAGTTCAGCATCGGAGCAGGTTCTCAGTCAGATCAGTTGGTAACAGAGCGGTTCTCTGCCAGATTAGTTCAGCAACGAAGCGGGTTCTCAGCCAGATCAGTCGGTAACGGAGCAGGTTCTCAGCCAGATCAGTTCAGGAACGGAGCGGGTTCTCAGCCAGATCACTTCAGCAACAGAGCAGGTTCTCAGCCAGATCAGTCAGTAATGGAGCAGTACACAGGAAGCACAGGAACGTCGTCAGACAGGCTGGGTCATACACGATAACAGCAAAACAGTAACAAACGTCAGGATCAGATACACCACGAAAGGGAGCCTTGGAATAGACATAACAGGATATATAAAGGCAAGCCCTGGGTGGAGCAAGGATGGCAGGCCAATAAGAGGTCAGCATTGAAATTAGGCAAAATAACAATGTCGACGTCAGAGCAGGAACACGGGCACCATGATAGGGGAGGTGCTTGCTGGGCAAAGCATGGGGCTTCGCAGTGATAGTACAGGATCATGACTCTTAGGCTTGGTCTTAAGAGTTTTTGGTACAGCTGTTGGGCTAACACTTGCCACATTCAAATAGGCAGGGTGGATGGTGGCATGGCCATCAGTCAAGTAGTGTTAATAAAGTGTGGGTATTATGTGGTTAAAGTCAAGTAATGACTATGTATTAGCAAGCACTAGGGGGTTTAAGTTTATGAGTTATGTATTCAATTTCAATTGATACATTTTAAGTATGTTTTATCTTGGTAATAAATGCTGTGGCCTTTTCAACCCATCCAAGGTGTCCGTGTGTGTTTGAAAGGGGGGAAATTGGGAAAGAGTTGTATGACTTGACAATGCACTGACCTCTGTTATATATATATATGCCATTACTGTATTTATACATCGTAATTCAACTTACTGAATGTTGCATAGAAACCAATCAATGTCCTACCTTTGCAAGATGAATGGGAACACTGCTATTGTAGTTATGCCTTCTCTGTAGGATATGCAGTAAGAATAAGAGAGCTGCAAAAAAAAGCATATTAGCAGATTATCATTGCAGTTTTGCTTTGCTGTTGCACTTATATAACAAACACATTGCTTTTAAACACACCTTTTTGTCAAGTGTGCCATATAACGAACTATAAGACAAGGTTAGTTATGACATGAGGCAAGTATTAAAGCACTATGGGTTAGGATTCCCTTGAACGCTGTCTCATGGTACTCGTGTTCACTGTACTGTAATATAGATAATAATGTCTCCATTACTTTGCTTTGCTAGCATTCCAGGATTTACAAACCCAATTTAAATTGAAGGTAATTTATCTGACCCCTGCTCCACTTTAATGTTTGTGCACGTGTCCAATTAATGCTTGTATTGTCATTTTCTTCATAATATGTATGTGTGTACACATGTATGAAAACTTTTATAAGATTCTGTAAACCACACAGGAGGCTCTGGGCCTGTTCTTCAAACCGAAGTACGATTCTGGAGCAAACCAACTAGTTGAAATTAAAGTTCTGCTAAATCAATTAATTAAATTTGGCGTTCAACTCCTTGAATGCTAGAGAGGTCATCACATTTCTTTTCAAAGCATTGAATATCTCTCTAGAGGTTTAAAGTCATGTTTTAATAAATGAGTCTGTCCCCTATGATGCAGTTAGTGTGCTCCAGAATTGTACCTGTTTAGCTTGATGAATAAGGTTCTCAGTGAGGATACTCTATTGTAGTCTACAATAGCTTTACTGCAAGTAGAATGTCTCATGCAGACCAAAAGTCATGGTTACAATTGACAACCACTATCAAAACAGGATTTTGTTTGTTATTTATTTATTTATTTGTAGCAAGGGCACTCAAAGTGTAAATATTTAACTCCATATACAACCAGAGCGATATAGCTTTTAATATTTTCTCCAGTGGCATGGCTTTCTAGGACTTTAAAGTCTATCTGTGTTCAGGGAGTGAGCATTGCTTCAGGGGGTGGACCTTATGTATTGAGGCAAAATGGGGCAATTATGGGCATACCAATTGCATTTGTATGGGCCAAATTTAAATTCCCATGGTAGCCATAGCATCAAACATAGTGACCCCCAGCCTTGTCACTCTGTCAGGTAGCAGGCTGCAGCCTTATTGGGCAATCCTCCTGCTGCCATATTACAACTCCCATCGGGCCAAAGAGTGGAGTGGAATGATGTGAGTTGTAGTCTGGTAGAAGCTGAAGTACCTCATGTTTCTCATTTCTGCTGTGACTTCAGTCCCATGGTAGCTATAGTACCATATTTACTAACCCCCCTACACACACATACAAACAGACCTTGTTCCATAGTAGTCAAAGAGCCACACATACTGACCTTGTAGCTTTGTTCCATGGTAGCTATAGATCCACACACACTAACACAGACACCCTCATGTCTTGTTGCACAGTAGCTATAGACCCACACATTCTGACATCCAGTCTTGTCCTAATGTAGCCAAAGAGCCACACATACTAAAAAATCCCAATCTTGTCCCATGCAACACGAACACATACTACTGACCTCCTGTGTCTTCTTCCTTCATAACAATGCTAAAATCCACCAGTTCCTGTCCCAAGAAAACACTAAAATTCTTGTGCATGCTCTCATTCTATTCCTCTTAGACTATTGCAATATACTACTAACTGGCCTCCAAGTTTCACATTTTTATGCAGTCTGTTGTAAGTCCAGCTACATGAATCACCACAGTCTCTGAAAAATTAAACCTGCTCACATCATTTTTGGACATGTCACACTGTCTTCATCACTGTATCACACACAAAGTCCTTCTTCTTACCCTTTAAGCTCTCCATGCTGCTGCCCCATCTTTACATGTATGTGTGTATGTAAATCTTTATATGGTGCCACACAGTGTACGCAGCATCTTAGTAGTATGTTACAATAAATAAATTGGGATAAAATAGGTGTCACAGTCATAGAAACAATAGGAGAGAGGTTCCTATCCAAAGGAGCTTACAGTCTAAATGGGTAATAGGAGACAGACTGCAGGGTATGAGTGTCAAGTGCTGTGAGTTCAAGTGCTGAGGGTTATGGGGGAGGGTTCTAACTCTGATTGCCATCTGGGGCAAGTAAACTACCACAGAGACAGGGAAATGTTTCCATTTATTTAAAGGGGCTTTTAACTCTTGAAATACCAGATAGGTAGCCAAGGCATTACTTTGCACTGCCTTGTACAATGTTTTATATCTAGCACTCAAAAGGTTAAAGGAGTGTTAATACTAAAATTCAAATTGTTCTTATATAAAAGATCATGTTGTGACATACCATCATACAGATGGAAACATTTCTACACCTTGACATTGTTTGCACTATTTTACAGCAGACTGGGGCAATCACTTTCCATGTGTGCGTGTGTCTCTCACTTTCTAGTTGTGAGGTGAATTAGAACTGAGAAAGACACACCAGGAAGTGAGGCATGCAAAGAAAAACTGCTTAAATCAGCACCTCAGCACACTAAAAAAGCATTTTTCCCCTTTAACTAGCATTCAAGGAGTAAAACTCCCAATTTAAACCTTTAAGTGACAGAGGGATATTCAACAAATTGCATCTCAATGCATTATATGCCCCTCTGGCACTCAACTGGATAAATCAGTAGGGGGGAATGTTTATTTTCATCTGTGGTTCAGTTGGTTTGCCCCAGTATTACTCCACCTTTTATTTTTAACATAAGGCCCTGCATGATTATATATATTTATACAAATCAATTATGCTCTCCCTTAAAGGGATAGTAATACTTAAAATGTAAAAAAATATGTTTTAGGGTTTATCCCACTTAGTAAAACAAGGGTACTCCTACTGCTGAGGGATGTTTTGTTCAATATTTATTACGGTGCAAACATGATTTTTTTTTTTAATTGCAGTATCACAGTGAACTGAAATTTTACAGTGGCACTGTTGCTAAATCATCCTATGAAAATTTCTGGTCAACTGCCCAGAGCTGTCCATAGGATGATGTGGCAACAGCGCCACTGTACAATTTCAGACCAGTTTGAGCTGTAATAAAGCTTTAACAAAACACCTTTAAGCAGTGGGAGTATCCTTGTTTTACTCATGGTGATAAACCCATTAACATTTTTTTTACATTGTAAGTATTACTATTCCTTTAATTACATGCTAGTTCCATTCTCTACAGTAAACAATAATCAACATGTTATTATGTGAAGCTTTTTAATAAAACTGGCTAAGCCATTTTCACAATTTGAGAGGCTGTAACAAACAGAAGTTGTAGATCATTTCTATGGCTGTAGATTTTTCTTATTGGTTGATGAATATAGACCTATAGCACAGATATTGGTCTCTAAAAATGTAGCACTTAAAAAACGAGCCCCATAGAACAGCAATGACTTGGGATACTTCTCCATGTTTACTTAGATAACTAAAAAAAGCAGCAGTTCATAGAAAAGTAGCCAATTTGTGTCTTAATTTGCTGATATTTACTAGTACACTAGGCTATGCATGGCAAATGAGAGCAAGCAGAGAAAAGTAGCAAAGTTCTTACAAAATGATGCTTCTATTTCTCTGTCATTTGAAAAACTACATAAACACAAATTGCTTTTTTAATTTGCTAAAATAAGAAGGATGCTAAAGTTTTTTAATTAGCAATTTGTTTTAAGATTTTTGTATCTACAGTATTTTATTAAAAAGTTATAATTTTGTTTAATGTTAACTTAAGATGAATGTAAAATAAAAAATAAACGTATACGACCTTCGTAAATTTGTGCCATATATTGTGTAATACATGATTATACATGATTATTTTAAATAACAATTCTATTCATTTTGTTTCCTATATATCCCCACGACTCCTCTCATTTTGCACTCTGATTCACACTTGCATCTGTAACTCCACTTGTCTTACCTTTTTGTTGTTGATGTTAATCTCTCCTGAACCTCATCACATCTGGCCAGGACTAAAACAATTGTAGGACCACTAAGTGTAAATCTTAGGTGTTTGTTTTTCACCAATCAGAGCATAAAGGCTGAGTCTGAGGCCACACCCAAGACAGCAGAATAAAGAAAATGTTGACAATAATGCTTCAGCCTGAAGGGATATGATATGCGTGTTGCAAATTCAGAGCCCATATCTCAAGCATGTCACTTTAGAAGAACCACCAGTCTCCTAGGTTAGTCCAAGTGTCACATTTCTCGCACAACCCTTAAGCTACCTGATTAACATACTTTGGTATTTAGCAAGTTTTCATTCCTCTGATGACAGATTATGACCTAGTTTTGCTAATGATTACTTCTTTCTGACATACATATCAATATGAAGACATTGCCACCTCTTGAATGAAAAGACCACCTAAAATGTAAAATATTTGCATGTACAGCATTTGCATTCACAGCATTCTCAGAAAGCACATGTAACATTATTTCTTTAGTGCAGGAACCCTAAATATTGGTCATATTTGTCTATTTACATAACTACGTGGAAAGTAGAGATTAGCTAAATGGCCATGACTCATTCTGTGGATAATTCTGCCAGATCACCCCAAAAATTTGAGATCTGATGAAATGCTTTGAAATGAAAACCATAGAATATCTAGCTCAGTCTGTTTTAATTTTGTGTTTTGTTTTATTCATAAATGCTGAATTCTGAAATGTTCTGTACCATTTTTTAATATTTGCCTATTTTTTTTTTAGACATTAATGTCCCTATCATTACACTTCTTAGTTCTGTTTCCAGAGAGCTTTCTGTCAAGGACTATGAAAGAAGGCATATAGGAGCAGTGTAGAAAATATACTATGTAAAAAAAAAAAAAAGACACCACCCTCATTGCTGCAGGAGTAGCGTTACATTGTTTCAATGCCCTGCTTTGATGGTCAACTGACCGGAAAAGTGTCTGGAAACAGAGATCCAGGGAGCTTACAATCAGGGACAGAACAGAGTAAAAATAGGCGAAGATGAAAAAAATATACAAAGTATAGAAAATTTGACTGTACATATTATCCACTTACAGAAAATGTCAAATCACAATAAATGGTTAATATCCCTTTAATCCTTTTTAACCACTAAACATTCATTTTAATTACTTGCCTCTATTTCTGTAAATTTCTCTTACCGTCTTCACTCTATTTTTACATTTTTGGATTTATTTTTCTTCTGTCTCCACCCATCTACTGGGGTAGGATCAATCAAAAGTAGATATACTACAACCCTCCCCCCCACACCTGGTAGTCTGTTTGGTCCTAACAAGCTGGGTGTAGGGCTTTCAGCCTTGCTCCGCTTGTTAGAAGCGAGAATTATTGTTAAACTGAAGTTTTCTCTTACCTGGCTGCATTATAGTGCCGCCGATCCAGAGGCTTAGTTCCTCTGATGCACCCCGTGTCTGTCTCAGTGCCAGCACCGGGCTTGTCTGCATATTCCCCAATTACGGCTCCCACACAGTGCAGTAGCCGCTGGCGAAACCAGAAGTGAGGAAAAAGCACTTCCAAGCATGCTCCATGGCCTTGCGTTCCAGGAATGGAACACATCTTGTTTGATACCGCCACACGTCTCCATAGGCACTCGTAAGGACCTCTAAAGACAAGCCTCCCTCAGAACCCTCTTGTAAAGAGGATAAACCAGCCCCTAAATTAAAAACCTGTTCTGCTTGTGACAAAAAGATTCCCAGTACAGATTGCCTTAAGAAGGCTGCTGAACAGGATATGCCTATGCAGTTCCAGGATTTTTTATCATGGATGAGGACATCTATGCAGGACACCTTCTCTGCAATGAAAGAGGCATCTGTTCCTAAAAAACGTGCCCACATGGAAGATCCTGATGAGGAGACCATAGTCAGGTTTGAGGATATAGAAGGAAGGAGTCTGTATGATATGGTATCAGGATACTACTCATCAGAAGAAAAAGAAATTGTAGAAGAATCAGGTTCCTTTATTCTGGATCACATGGAATCTTTCTTAAAAAATATGAGAAAAACCTTAGGCCTGTCTGATTCTCAACCAGAGCTGGGGGTTCCTGATGCAGCATTTTAGGGTAACCGTAAAGTCTCTCCGGTCTTTCCAGTACATCATTTAATTTTGGATTTAATTAAATCTTAATGGGAAAAAGGAGACAAGAGAGCTGAGGTTACAAAAATATTTTCTAAAATGTACCCCTTTGTGGAAGAAGACATTAAGTCCTGTTTTTCCCCTCCAAAAATTGATGTTGCAGTAGCTCTTATAGCTAGAAAAACCTTGATACCAATGGAAAATGGTTCATTGCTCAAAGATCCTATGGACAGACAAATGGAGTCAGCATTAAAGAAGCCGTTTTCACTGATTGGACAAGACTTAAGATCCGCTACTGTCTTGGCCTGCGTAACTAGAGAAAATAGATTCATCTGTTTCACGCTCAAAGCTAATCAAGGAAGTAGCTTCTATGAAGCAGGCGGTAAGCTTTTCCTGTGATGCCTCCCTAGATGTAATCTGGTTAGCAGCCAGAGCATCATCCCTCTCAGTAACAGCCAGAAGGGCTCTTTGGCTATGTTCCTGGGGAACTTTTGATTGGTCCTACCCCAGCAGATGGGCGGAGACAATATCCATTACAAAAGAGCCGTGGAAGGACACAGAAGAAAAGGAAATATCGGTAAGTAAATTTCATCCTTTCTTTTCATTTTGGCTATGAATGGAGTTATTTACAGTAGTATAGTCTGAGCAGCTGGGCAGAGATTCATGGATCAATTAGAAGTCTGTTTTTTTTTTCATGACTGTCACCTGATGCAGCAACAACACTGTCCTGATTGTCATAATCCTAATCACCATCTGTTATTGTAGCAGCATTTGACTCTTATAGAGCTGGTAGCAGCAGGAAAAGGGACTCACTCTGATGACGCCATAGTATTTAACTTCTCACTTCTGACAATGTAGTGCCTTTATTTAAGATGGGAACTAAAAAAGAACCTGGGAATTAGAGACCTGTGTGTCTGACCTCAGTAATGGGAAACATGATGGAAGGAATAATAAGAAATTAAATTCAGGTTTACACTGTAGAAAATAAGATTTTTAACAGGAATCAACATGGTTTTATGAGGAATAGCTTTTGCCAAACGAGTCTTTTGATCTTATATGAAGAAGAAAGTGACAATCTAGATAATATTAAAGCAGTAGATGTAGTATATGTAGAATTGGCAAAGGTATATGATACAGTGCCACACATGAGTGCGATGGAAATAGCATTGTCTAGAAAGAAATACTTAATTGGAACAGTCTACAAAGAGTGCCTGGTTTGCATGGAAAGTATCCCTTGTACTCCCAACAGGATAGTAAAAAAGGGGTTGCCAGGTTCCTGCACCTTGTCATTCTGTGTTTGTGAGAGAGAGGGAGAGAAAGCAGCACAATCTGCATACTAAAGGAGATAGGCAAAGAAAGTGGAATTGCTGTCAGGCATTTTTTTCTGTGTTTGGGGAGTCTGGGGACTCTGGGAGAGTGAGATGGGAGAAGATGGGAGAAATTAGATTTAACAAACCCCCCCCCCAAAAAAAAAAATAATCTTGAATGAATGAAATGCAGGTAATCCAAGTTCCTTCCTCAGTTGACTGAGACCATGTTTCTTACTGAGAAATATACTTTGTAGCCTTACACCTAAGAGACAGCAAGTACTACTGGTACTGACCCATACAAGGTCCAGAAGAAAATGTACCAGCTTATTGACCTATATGTGCTGCTGGAAGACACAATTTATCCCTTATTGGCAACTTCAGCTTCTGAAGATTCATCATCCTGTACTTTAAAGATTTACTACAGTGACAATAGAGAGAAAAAGAAACTGCTGAATATTAACATTAGCTGTAGCCACATATAGTTGAATGAAAAAGGGTCAATCTTGCACCACTGAAAAGTAGCACTGTGTCTGTTTATAAACTCTATGAGAGATCATTTGAAAAGTCTGACTCTGGACAAATAACAATGCCTAAAACTGCACAATCATCCTATCAGTCATCATCATTTTCACTGCATCCAAGTCCAACCACACCCAGCCATGCTCACTATTTTTGAATAATTAGTAACACAGGCAATCAACTGTAATGATCTGACAGACTAAGCACCCATTGTAAGCTACCTAGTTAGACTCTTTGAAGTAGATTCCCCACAAAGAGATGACAGACTACCATTTGATAAAAATAATATGATAAGAGCACACCAACAGACAATAGAGGTATACTGCATGCCAAGTCCCCGTGGGCCAGATGCTTGGGAGCAAAGGCTAGAGTACATAGCTATCTGGTGGTGGCTGCTCTCTGGGTTTCCTTGCTGTGGCCTAGGCCAGATTAGAGATGCTGGCTGCAAGGAATCACAAAAGGCAAAGAAAAAGGGAACATTACATCAATATCCACAAACACTAACTATGAGTAATGTTTCTGCTGCTACTCTTGGAAGTGCAATGCAATTCATGCATAATGCTAGAAGAGTTGCAACATCTAGCCCCTATAGTAGTAGTCCCTCAGGAACCCCTCAGTCTGTGAAGTCAACAGTATGGAGATACATTACTTACAACCCAAAAGCTTAACTTGTGACTATGTTGTCTGTCTAATAAAAAGGTGTGAGCATGGGAGAGACAAGGATAACACATGGGTGCATCCTCATTGAGATCTCACCTGAAACACAACCACAGGTCTGACTAGGAAACACACCAACAACATATCAGAGGTGCAATGACTAGCAGCAGTAAAAGCATTCCTAAAAGTTCATCAGGGTTTAGGGCATATAATAGTACTGACATAGATGTTTAAGAGATTGTGCCAAGTCTTCTTTCATTTGCAATAACACCCGTGGCCACTGCATATGTTTTTCAAATGCAAAACACAGAAGAGTATGGCTCTGTTTTGTGGAAGGAGATGACAAGGCTCATAGAGGGCCCACACCTGCTACCACCACAAACACCAGTCATGCTGTTAAATGGATAGTAATACTTAAGATGTAAAAAATTATATGTTGTAGGGTTTATGTCCCAGAATAAAACAAGGGTAATCCCACTGCTGAGAGATATTTTATTAAAAAATTATAACAGCTCAAACTTTAATTTTTTAGGTGCAATATCACAGTGATCTGAAAATTGTACAGTGGTGCTGTTGCTACACCATCCTATGGAGATTTATGGTCTATGGACCAGAGCAGTGCACTGGTCCACAAGAGACTGACAGCGCAGGCGCACGGACGTCACTGTGAAGAGACGTCCGTGCTTCCTGCTCCTGTAAAACGCCGATATCTGAAGAACCGGGTAAGATTTCTGGCGACTAGCGCTACTAAGCAGCTAGTCGCCAGGTGAGCAGTAAGTGAACATTAAGTTATTGCGGGGTGAAAGTTCCCCTTTAAGTCTTAAAGAGCCCTGTTCAGCCTCCAGACCTGAAGTTGGAAGAAACCTGGATCTGGTTGGAGAATGGGATTCTGTGACAGTAAATCCGTAATGCATGGAAGGGGTATGGGCGGATGGGTCAACATCTGAAGCAAATCTGCATACTATAACTTCCTTGGCCAGTTTTGGGCAATGAGAATGAAGTTTGCCTTTTCCTGTAGTATTTTTTCGTACCACTTCCTATAATAGTGGAAGAGGAGGAAACAGAAAAGCCAGACTGAAGTTCAATGGCATTCTTAATGCATCCTGTCTTAGAGACTGTTTCTCGTGCAATCTGGATAGGTTCCTCTGACGCTGTCTGTTCTGTGCCGTAGCCATCAGCTCTATTGTGGGACAGCCCAAGACCAATCCCACTGACTGAAATACTTGTTTGTTTAGACTCCATTCTCCTGGGTCTGTCTGCCTGTATGTTGAGCTGTCCTGATAGATAGGTTGCCCTAAGAGCAAGAAGATTCTTCTCCTCCCCACTGGAGCATTTGTAACGCTAGACACCTGAGTTGAGCACTTTTTGTTCCCCCTTGATTCAGAAGATATTGGACATCTGAAATATTGTCGGAATAAATGAGGACCGTTGTTCCCCTGAGGTTGTCCTGGATGTGAGGTAGGGATTTCCAGACCACTAGAAGCTCCAACATGTTTATGTTTAGCTGAGTTTCTCGGGCTGCCCATGTGCCCTGAACTGTCTTATGTTTCCAAGTACCCCCAACCTACTCTGCTGGCATCTGTAGACAGGATCTGCCACTTTATTAAAGGACAGCCCCTTGAGATACTGGAGCAATGAGCCCACAATAATAACTCTTTTCTGGTAGAGTGGTATACTGGAATTTTCTGGGAAAAGTTGTGCGGGCTTTTCCAGAAGAACCTTAGATAGTTCTCCTAGTCTAAAGGGAATGGGCTGTTGCCCATGGAACTATCTGCTGAGCTGATGAGAGATGCCCCAGTAGTCTTGAAAATGTTTTTGCAGCATCAAGGTGTTTTTGAAGAAAGGTGGCTACCCTGTTTACCATCTGATATTGTCGATCCAGGGACAAGGCTGCATTTCCCAGAACTGTACTAAACTGTACCTCCACGAATATGAGGCTTTAGGATGGAGAAAGCTGGCTTTTTCTGTATTGACTATCCAGCTGAGTCTCAGAATAAGATCCAGGCAGGCTTCTGTACTGGTCACTGACCGTGGTTGTGTTCTGTTTTGTTTTTGTTGTTTTGCTTTTTTAGCAAGTAAGATGTGGTGCCCCCTCTTAAACACAAGTCTGGGAAAGCAGTATATGTGGTTATTGATTACTAGTGGGCAGTGGAACAAGCTGCGGAAGCAGCTCATGTGGTTCTGTGATTACCAGTGGACAGTGGACCAAAGCTGGTTAAGCAGTGTATGTGGTCCTTTGATTACCAGTGGGCAGTGGACCAAGAATGAGGAAGCAGTGTATGTGGTTCTGTGATTTTGAGTAGACAGTGGAACAAGCCTAGGGAAACTGTGTATCTGGCTTTGTGGTTACCAATGGACAGTCAATCAAGGCTGGTTTGTGATTCTTTATCACCAGTGGACAGTGGACTAAGGCACTGTGAAGAAAATTTTACTAAATGCCAGATGATCTTCAAATCATCATATGCCTTGTTAAAAAGGTACCCTGAAGAATCTCACTCACCTGTACATTTCTTGGTGGTCTACTGGACTTCTGGGTTATATCTAAAATAATCACAATGAGATCATTTGGTTTCATTCGATCCTTAGGTTGGGCTGAAGGCATCCTCAACTGGAGGATCTGGTGCCCCCAGCACCCCCAGATGCCTCTAACTGCTGAGAATGTTATAGGCAATTTTGGAAGGTCCATAATATCCTTAGCGACAAACTTTCCTAATAACTTTTTATGTGATATTAAGCTTTATTTCATGTACATAGACAACAGTGGTTTACATGATATTTAGCTTTATTTTATGCACATAGACAACAGTGACTGACATGGCTGCCAAATCATAACGTTCCAATTTACTTCCCATCCGACTGCCGCACTCTGCTGGCCAGTACTAGTTAATTTGCATAAACTGACAAATCACGCATAAACTATTGTTTGAGATAAAAATGGTTAACATAAACATGTGATTTTGAAATCTCTTTCAGTATCACCTGATAGTTACAAAGTTTTTCTTTAATTCTCTGTAAAACAAACTAAACTGATTTGGGTGACAGGTCTACTCTAATCTTGAGCTCCTCTGATACATTTTGATTATCATGGGACTATGTAGTGGTCCCTGACATCAAATTCGGAGAACAGAACAGTCATGACACAGAGACCCAGCTAATCCTAAGAGTACACGTTACTGCCAAAGGCTGAGGTGTTTGGGTTGCTAGGGATTATAGCATTTTTCTAAGATTTTTTTTTTTTTTTTTTGCTGAGGTATTTATTAGTTGTACTGAATGTATGTTGTTAACTGCATGCAATTGTTTTTGGGTCACCATTCAAGTAGAACATTATTCTGAGTCATGACATCATCAAATTTTTCTTTTACAACAACCACTGTCCTTAGGCATCTGAAAACTCTATGAAATATTAAGTACGTTTGGATCTTTTTTAGGGCACTCCACCCTACAGTTCAAGCAAAATACTTCAAGAACATGCTAATAAATAACACACATTGTTAGTGGAGACACTCCCTGAATGGCCATTTTTGTCATTATTAAGAGAGTCATAGTGATACTAAATATAATGCATTGCTGCTATAGCTAGGTTTGATGGTCCCTATGTATAAAGGCAAAAGGGATCAATTTTGCAGCAAGTCAGCTGCACCTCATGGATACATGGCAATTCCAAAAACGACCATTGATTTAAATTAACTTTTATCCCCTTGAATTCTAGACATAGCACATTGCTTTTCAATGTGCTGGAGACCTGTTAAGCATTTAGGGGGTTAAACGCCCCATTTAAATTAATAGCAATTTTCAGTTGTTCCCTATGGACAGTTGATTTTCTCCAGAATTGCTCCACTTTGACTGAAATGTTACAGTTTGTTGGAGGCCTCCCTAGTATTCAAGTGGTTAACCCTATGAATGACAGGGAGGTATGCATCACATTGCATTTCAATGCACTGTGTACCTCTTTGTCTCTCAAATAGTTAAAAGTTCCAGTTTAGACCACAAAAGATCATTTTATATCAATAGGAAATTTGCTCCCTGTGGTGCAGTTGGTTTGTTCCAGAATTGCTTTGCTTTGACTTTATACATAGGACTCTTGGGGGGGGGGTTACACAACTCATTCTTAGTGGTATTTTAACCTCTTAATGCCACATGACATGCCAAGGCCATCACACAATTCCATCCCATGAGGAAGGATGGCAGTACTGGCAGAGTTAATGATCAGAGAGTCATAAAATCTAACAATATCTAGCAATGGTTAGGTGAATAATCCCCAAAAACTACAGGAAGCTGCTCAATAAAAAAATTCACTATGTCTCCAAAAAGTGAAAAAATGAGAAAATTATGAGAGATGTAATATCGAGTGCAATTGTAATTGTATAAAGATACAATAAAATATTATTTATTTTTTTTGTAGCTAACATGTATAAAAATGTTTTCTCACCTGAAACAACAAGGAAGCTATAACTGACTGCTCCAGAACCAGAGTAGTGTGGTAGCCTTGTGGTTACGCAATTGTAAACACTGCTACAGCAATCACATGTGCAAATGGAGCCACATGACAAAGGCAATGTTCCTAAATGTTGCCTTTGTCACTTTTGTCTGCCTCTCTCTGCTCCTCACTGTGATCTTGAGGCAGAGAGAGAGGCAAAGAATATGCCTCCCAAAGCTTCAAACTGTCAAAGGTGGGAGCACTTTTGTTTTAGGTGGTGGTGATGCTGGTCAAGGCTGGGGAGTACAACATTAGACATATAAGTTAGCTTACCTCATGACCTTTTGACATGTCTTTGTGTAGCTAAATAAATGATTTAGAGCAAGACCAAAGTTTTTTTATTTATAAAGCTAATTAATAAACATATACTAAATTTTAAAAGGATAGTAACACTTCATATATATTAACCCCTTAAGGACCAGTGGTCCTGGGGGGAAGTCTCATTAAGGACCAGGTAGAGCACATTCAGTGTGCCGGCACACGTGACTGAAAATGTGTGTTGGTGCATCAAGTGGGGGTCTGATAGTGAGTGCTCCGGTCTTGGAGCAGTCCATTTCAACCTGGCTACTACTTACAGTGCTCCTGCAGGAGAGCTGTGAGTAAAAAATACAAGGGCAGTGGTGATGGTCCAGACACATCAATGGTCCTCAAGGGGCTGAGATTACTATTGTAAGACTTATTCCCCCGGAGAACAACAAGGGTACTCCCACTGCAGAGAGGTGTTTTATTCAAAAGTTATTGAAGTTCAAACTTCAATCTGACGTAACACTTCAAGTCACAGCTATGCCAGTCTAAGGGTCTCCATTTAGGCAAAGCCATTCCAATAAGATACTCCTGGGAGTGGTGGAGAAGCCTGAACTCAGGCTGACTGGAGTGAGGCAGGGACTCGGTGACAGGCAGGCCCTGGACCGGAGCACATCCTAACCAAGTCCGATTGCAACACATTGGAAGATCTGATTGTAACGAGAGAGAGGAAAAGATCCTCATTTCACACATATTCATTCTGGTCTTTTTGGGTCATTATAACAAGAAAGTATCCTGTACAATCAATAAAATACATCGAATGTAAAAATTCATAGAGGTTGCACTCAGATAGTGTGAGCTCTTTCTTCTTTTTCTTCAGTTTATGCATACAAGCGATGGGTGCCACTGAGGACACCACAATGAGAAGCTGCCACCTGGAGAGCACATCGTAATTATATACACTAACTTTGAGGGACTCCCTTTTTAGTCATTTTTTTAGTTTATTATATATTTGCCTATATCTTTTATCTGTTTTACAATTGGAGCAATGTGTATGTTTTTTGTTGTTAGTAAGTCCACAAATTAATCACAACACAGGATGCAACTGTCATTAGGGGCTTGATCGTGCACTACCCATATTAGATTCATAGCAACACATTTGCTTTAAACAAACAGTAATGTGTTTTATTGCTATGGAGAAATGGGATACACTTATATACACACCACACAGCCTAACCTCCTAAAAAGAGGGACAACAGGGTAGGAAAGAAGGACATAGAGATTTGTGTCTCAGATAGACAGTAGACCTCTAAAAATACATGTATACTTCACCAAATAGTCATATCAAATTGTTTAAAAGGTGCACCACTGACTTCAAAAGTAGTAAACAAAGTGACAGATGGGGAGAGAGAAAGCAGTGTGAAGACAGAGAAAGCAGTGGAAAAGAGAAAGGAGGGAACTGTACAGGAAGGGGAGAGAGAGAACAAGGAGGGGCAAAAGAGAGGAGCATTATGAGAGAGCAGAATGGGGGTAAGGGAGAATAGAGTTGGTGGGAGTGATGTATGGAGTTAGAAATAGAATAGAGGAGTGCATGGAGAGGGAGAAGGACAACATATGGCTATCAAGAAGCTTTTGGCCCCAATTCCCATAATTTCCAGCTATCCGACATTCAGCTGAAGATGATGGTAGCTGTAGTCTAAGAATAGCAGGACATATACAGTTTGTTCCAGAAGCCCTGTGTACTGGCCACTCCCAGCCTCTTCTTCAAAGTAGGATTATCAGTCAGTGGTGTCATATGATGGAGTGCCATCCATTATGTGTGCTCCAGTACAGAAGATGCTGTAGAAGGTGAATACTGATGGATCATGTCTTCATCTGTAGTTTATACAATTAATTAATGCCCTAGGAATCCCAATTTGCAGAAGTTGCTAGAAGCAGTGAGTACACCGGTTTGCTGGAGCAACATGTAGATCTTCTGTGTTCTTGTGCTACAACTCCTATTATCTTCAACAAAATGTTGGATGTCTAAAGATGATGGGATTTGGGGAGAACAGCAATTGGAGATTCATATGTCATTGCTGGTGGGCACACACACAGATGCATATGCACAATCACATATATCTATGTTCATACTTCGGTATAATTGGAGGTAGATGGTGTCTTTTAAAGCACTATATGACAATGGCTACCTCTTAAAACAGGGTGTCTTGAGAGAGAGGACAGGGATCACACGAGACAGGGCAGGCATCCATGTACTGGCTTGAAAAGGGAGACATTGGCAAAGCAGCAGGGATAGTGGGGGTTACAGTTTCCTCTGTTGTCTGGCAATCTGGGGAAGAGGGGAAAGATGTAGTTTGTAGCTTAAATGGAGGCAGTGAATTGAAATACTTTATAGATATCAATAAACATAGCAATCAAACATAAAATAGACCACTTTCAATTCCTGCACAAATTACTGCACATGGAAAATACATTAAAAAAATTACTACTACAGTGAATAGTTGTTTCAATAGTACTAGCAGTATGTGCCAGTGTTGCTGCACTCATAGGTAGGGTTGAAGAATTTTACCTTTGTGTTTTTTTTTAAAATATATTTTATTATCAGATCGCTCCATACATATCCCAAATACAAAAAAAATACATGTAAAATCGTTCAGATACAGGAAAAATATGTAGACAGATGTAACAATGAAAAGGACATAGACATATCAATAGGGTGTACAGAGCCAACCTGAGGTTTTATTGTTATGTAAAAACCAAAACTCCCAAAAGAACTAACCTAGCTTAACTTTTGCTAAACTCCCCTACCCCAATTCTGATTCCTCTCTCTCCCGAACACGCAGCACCCCCCACCCGCCCACCAACCAGCAAAGCCACAAGATCTCAATAAGTACAGGGTTCAAACACAACGCCACGCATCGACCATGCCTCACCACCATCCACGCGACCAGCAAGCATGACCCAAATCAACCAACGCCGTCAAGTTGCACAGCATCAAGTGCCATGTTTGCATCAGCTCTATGTGTCCACCATTCCTGCCATCTTCCCCAGATCTTGTCAAACTTGTTTGGGGTGCCCCGATGTAAATAGACCAATCTATAGTGTGGGATGTACTGTAAAACTAAATTAATCCACGCCCTGAAATTGGGAGCTGCGTTTGACATCCAGTTCAAGGCCACCACCTTTCTCGCCAACACCAAGAGTTATCTCAGCAGGGATCTGTCGGCTGCATTCTCAATCTCATCAGGGAAAGTAGACAATAAACACATTTATGGAGTCACAGGAACAGATCTCCCCAGCACCAAGACCACAATACGCATTATTTATTTCCAAAACCTCCCAACCCCAGGATAATCACAGATCATATGGAAGTATGTGCCCGGAACCTTATCACACCGGAGACAATGTCGGTACCAGAGTTCCCCATCCTATACAGTCTGATCGGCGTATAATAAATTAGATCTAGGATATTCAACTGTATCATCTGGTGTCTAGTCGATGCTGCCACCAGTGCTGGTCCTGCCTTGGCCATATCCCATTCCCAGTTCTCTAACGGACCCAGGTCCATTTCCCATTTATTCTGGGAAGGGAACTCCTGATAGCCTACATGAGATTCCAACCACTGGTAAATGAAAGAAAGAAGTCTCGAAGGCTCGAGAAGCATCAATCTAGCAAGAAGAAGGAATGTAGAAATCATCGGGGTTCGATCACCCCACTGAGAGCGAAGAGCATGTCTAATACACAAATACGAGTAAAAAAGATTATGTGGTATATGGTATTCGTCGTGCAATTGTGCAAAGGATTTCAGCCGACTATCCTGATATAACTGTCCAAGGTTGGTAATCCCAAATTTGGCCCACAAGGGGCCAAAGTCTCAATCAAATAAGTGACGTAGCCCCGCGGCGCCCCATAAGGGGGTATCAGGGTCCATTGCGACGTATCCCAACAGCCCTTTCACCTCCACCCATGCCTCGTACAGGGTTGTCGTCAGCGGAGTTCGAGTTTTAAAAACTGCAGGGCCTCCGTGTAAGAACTGGGACAGCGTATAGGCAGGTCACAACAGTAATGAATCTATCTGAGTAGTCTGGTATCGAGGCTGAGAAGAAGCAAAATCCAATGCATATCGGCATTGCGCCACTAAATAGTACCTATAGAAATTGGGCAAAGCAATTCCCCCCTCACATTTAGGTCTCATGAGGGTAGTCAGCCTGATCCTAGCCCGACCCCCCTGCCATAGGAAATGTAAGATAATTTTATCTATGTATCGAAAATATTTTTTATGTATAGGGACCGGCATGTTTTGAAAGACATACAAAAATTTGGGCAAAAAAATAATTTTAATAAGATTCGATCTACAAATGACGTTTAAGGGCAGGTGAAGCCATGCAGTTGCTTTGTCTTGAAAGTACTGAATATTGGGTATCAAATTCAACTCCAAAAAGGAGTCCGTCTTTGCAGCCACCTTAATCCCCAAGTAAGTGCACACATCCACATATGAAAGCGGGATGTTAGTCGGACAAGACTCCCTAGATTTATTATCAATCTGAAGCAAAGAGGTCTTAGTCCAGTTTATTTGGAGTCCAGAGTAAGTGCCAAAATCATCCACCAATTTGTGGTCTCCAAGGAATTCTCATCATCATTTAAAAAAAGCAGGATGTCATGAGCATAGAGTGCAAGCTTTTCCTCTCTGCCCTCCACCGTGAGTCCCCTAATCAATGGATTTTCACAAACGAGAACAGCCAGGGGTTCCAAGGCCAAGGGGAACAGGCCGGGCAAGAGTGGACAGCCCTGTCTGCCTGCCTGTGAACACAGTCCGCCCATTACCACAGAAGGCCTAGGACTGCTATATAAGATATGTATCCATTTAAAAAAGGATGGGCCAAACCCAAATCCCCTGAGTACATGCCAAAGATATGGCCACTCGACAGAGTCAAAGGCCTTAGATGCATCGAGAGATGCAATCACCCGAGACCCCATGGTGTTGCGAGAGAGTTGCAGGTGCATAAATAGCCTCCTAAGATTGTGTGATGTTGATTTACCTGGGATAAAGCAGGTTTGATCGTCGTGTATTATAGTTCCTAGTACCATATTTAATTTGGTAGCTAGGATTTTCGCCACAATTTTGGCATCTGTAGTCAATAAGGAAATTGGCCTATAGGAATCGCATAACTCCAGCTCTTTACCTGGTTTGGGCAGTACAATAATGGAGGCATTGTTCATGGACTCCGGAAGGCAGCCATCATCAATAGCAGCATAGAAGTGTGGGGCTAAGACATCCACAAATTCTTTGTACCATTCCGCACCTGATGCCTTGCCTGCCGGCAAACTACGGACAGCCTCCACAACCTCTCTCAGAAGTACAGGAGCGTCCAACATCTGCCTATGTTCAAAGGAAAGCTGTGGAAGGCCACATAAAACAAGAAATCTGAGGGTCAGAGCGGGTCAGTCGGGATTCATAAAGTCGAGAATAGAAACACCAAAATTGTGAATTAATCAATTGTGGATCAAGAACCAGTGCACTCCCAGGGTCCCTGATCGAGGAAACCAACGAAGTCACCCTACTTTGAGAAACAAGATGAGCCATTAGCCTCCCCACCTTATCTCCATTTTCAAAAATATTTTGTTTCAAGTAAAAAATGCGACGGGCATTCAGGTCAGACAATTTTATAGAATACTTTAAGGAACAGGAAGCGAAATTAGAATAAGATACCGAGTCCCCTTTTTCCACAAACTGTTTCTCTGCCTCAACAGCATCCGATTCCAATTCCTCCACTTCCCGAGACCCAAGCCTAATGTTCATAGATATAAGGGATATCAAGAGCCCCTTGCAGTTGCCTTAGCAGCTTCCCAAACAGTGCCTTGAGCAGCAGTGTCAACATTATTAACAAAATATTCATTCAGATCTTCCCTATGTTTGGACACCAGATGTGTATCGGTCAACCATATGGGACTAAGTCTCCACACCCCAGACCTAGATCTCTGGTCTCGCTGTAGCATTAACAAAAGCAGGGAGTGGTCGGAAGCGACCCTGGTCAGAAAACAGCAATCCGTGACCAAATTTAAGGTTGACCGATTAACGAACGCGTAATCAATTCTAGATAACGTTTTATATGTAGCTGAGTGGCATGAGAACTCCCGGGTCTGCGGATGGAGAGTCCTCCATACAACAACAGCCGTACCACCTAATATATCTAAATCAGAATTAGTAGCTATGTTAAAGTCGCCCATACAGACAATACGATGATGTGGTTTGTCAGAAATGTATACAAGCATGTCTGAGGATTGAGGGGTCGAAATGCAGCGGGATAAAAACATTCAATAGAACAAACAGAGCTCCCTGCAGTTTACATGTTAGGGTCCGATTTGAGGTCAATGAGGTCAATGAATTCAAAGGAGACCAATTTAGTAACAAGAATGGAAACACCCCTTGATTATGTGGATTATGTGGCTTGGTAATGACTTTGTATCCACTGCCTCCTAAGAGATAGAACTCTACTTGCAGAGAGATGTGTCTCCTGCAACATGACCACCACAGGAGTCTGTTTCCTGACGTGGTTCAAGACCAAGGATCTTTTAACAGCATCATTCAGGCCACGCACATTCCATGACAAGAATTTACAGCTTAGTGCTGTCATTACAGAGTCAGAAGTTATCTGGTACAACCTTGGCCAGATGGCTGGGTGAGCCAGGGGCGAGAAGCGCCCGGCCCAGAAGAGAGAGGAAACCTGGAAACCTAACCCCTAACCAAACAACCCACCCTATCTCTATTTCCTCCAACCTGACAGAGATTTTATCCCAGAACCAACCCATAACCGCGGCCTGGTAGCCAAAACATACCCCCCCTCCCACCCAACACACATAAACCAAGTAACCAATGATCAATTGATCACTACAATCCCATCTACACCCCCCGCCCCCAACAGCAGCAAAATAGAGCAAACAGTGAATACATCATCATTTTGTAGCAACAAGTAAAGAAGAACATAGCGACCCCACCACCACAGCCGCCCACAGAACACAACATCTCCCGCTCAGTAATAAGCCAATCCCTCGGCTGTAACCCCAGCAGTACATCCACCCATCCCCCTCGCTGAGCATCCTTCGGGCAGATCAGAGGCATCACCAAACAAGCAGACACCAACATCCTCAAGGGACCCAAGTGTCGGATCACGGCAGCATAGCGTCCAATCACTGCCCAAAACATGCAAGACGACAGCAGCTTAACAATATTAATTCAAAACTGAAAGCCATAATCTTAAATAGAGACATGAATAGACATGCAAATACAGGCAGATACATGACAATAATAACAATACCAAAACCCAATAACAAGGTAAGTCTTCCTGAAGGTGCTAGACAAACCTTCCAATTGCTCTCCCCATTTTAGCACCCCTTGGGTGGATCGGAGGCGTCCTAATCTATATGAAAAAGGGCTAGTAACTCCAAAGAATCAAAATGCCGAATCACGGCCATATAGTATCAAACCACCTCCCAAGATGTGCAAGAAAATATCAGGATATTGAAACATTTCAGAACAGCATCTATAATGGCAACAGGATGGGGAGGAAAGAAAGAAAAAAAAATTAATTCTTACTTTTCCCCATAGGTAGGTACAGAAACATATACACTCAAATATACATGGGCAGGAGTAGTAATAACGCAACCCAACAGCATAACAAATCCCCCCCAAAGCTACTGAATATTACCCCCACCTTTGTTTGTGTTTAATCAGTAATAGTGACTTTGACTGGTTAAAGGTTAAACTTGGAAGATATAAAGCTGCTGATGATGTCCAAGATAATTTGGTGGACATGATGGTAGTGTTAATTTTTAATGTAAAGTACACAACATAGCTGTTAGCTTGTGGAGTGATATTTTGTAGGTCTGAAAATAATGTATGTTTTAGTCTGTCATTACAACTCTCACTCTCTGCTCAAGTGTCTCTGTCACCTGTCCAGATAAATTGCTAACATAACTACTCCTTAAATCAACAATTCCAGCTCCCATTTTTGCCTGTCTGTTTCTACACATTGGTAGCTGGTGTCAATGTCAGCAGTTTTCTCTTTCTCTCAGTGTTAATTTTTAAAGTACAATACAGGACAGACTGGTTAGCTTCTGAACAAGCAGCTTGCAATAAAGGACCACCATACCTCAGTACAGGCACTCCCATCTTATTCTCACAGATGTAGGAGTGAGTGTGTATAAGTAACACACTATGCTTAGTTGTACTTAAATGTTTTTCTGTCTGTCTGAATAGTATATGTCATTCATCCTCAACAGAGTCTCAGGATCAGCCATTCCAGAGAGGAAGGATCATCTACCTGTCTGACTCAGTCACTTATCAATCAAAAGGTTTTTTTTGTTTTGTTATATTTTCTTTTAACACAACTTTTTTCCTTCACACCCACTCGCATCAGAGAAGAACTGGCTACCACTTATACTCCTATAAAGCAACTCCAGCTCTCTGTATACCTAGACTAGCACCCACTAGCAGCTTTCTCTATCTCCCTCTCTTTGGCTGTCTGCCTACACTAGCTAGCATTAAATAGTCAGCAGTTTTCTCTATCTCTACCAAGGATAGACTGACAACATATGGGAAGATGATATCTCCTTTAATAGCTTAGCACTATGGGGAAGGGATATATAATTTAATTAATTGCAAATGAAAAAGGTGGGGAAAATGCGAGAAAATTGTTATTGTTAATCAATTAATACTTTGATCACCATAGAAGTGCATCAAGTATTGCTAAGCAGCATACTGAACAACCTCAGTGGGATAATACTAAAGGCCATATGCTCAAAAGAAAAGTAGAGGAATTCTGAGGTCAAGCAACTGCACTATAGGGATGAACTAAAAATTCCCATTGATTTAAATAGGGATTTTAACACTTTGAATGCTGGCATCCTGAGGAGGTTATAATATGTAATTAAAACATTGATTAAATACATTTTCCCTTTTTTTCAATCAATTTGAAGTCCTGATCGTTGTCTACTGTTTTCCTTGGAATTCTTCATATGCCTCCCAACTGGCACCCAAGCACATGCACCTGCAAGCGTGAGTGCTTCCTATTAACATTATTTTCCACAAACTAAATTGGGACAAAAGAGGACTTAAGATCAATGGAGACTACCTAGATCACTTACGTTTTGCAGATTAAATCATACTCTTTGCCAGCAGTCCTGAAGAAATGCAAGGTTGCATTGAAGAGCTCCAACAGGAGAGCAAAAATGTTGGTCTGAAGATGATTATTAACTAAACGCAAGTCAAGTTTAACAAATTTACCATACAAAGGAAAATCACAGTAGATGGACAAGAATTAGAAGAAGCGGGCAAGTATGTATACCATGGACAGGAATTGCCAATAAATGGAAACACCATGATATAAATTGAGTGACAAATACAATTGGGATGGCAAGCATTTGGGAAACTCTGCCTCAAGCGAAAAAGGTTTTTGACCAATGTGTTCTCCCAGTCCTTAGGTATGGCTGTGAAACATGGACACTGAATTCTAAATCCAAACTAAAACTTAAGGTTACACAGAGAAGTATGGAGCAGAAAATTCTAAACATACCAAAATGAAACCCAAAAAGGTGTGCATGGCTTCCTCTGCAAACAACGTTCTATGACATCATTGAAAGAGTAAAGACCTGAAATGGAATTGGGTAGGCCACACAGCAGGATGACCCTACAGTAGATGGTCCAAACAAATTCTGGAATGGATTCCAAAAGATACTAAATGCCCAAGAAGAGGACCAAAAAACCAGATGGGTAGATGAAATTACCAAATGTGTTGGTACACAGTAGCAAGAAAAGGCACAGGATCGACGTTCTTGTAGGCTTGCTAAGGAGGTCTTCATCCGGCAGTGGATCGACAATGACTGGACATGATTTTATTTCAGTACATCAACAACAATCTTCTTTTATTCTGAATTTTACCTCTAGTACCTATAAACAAGAAATAGAGTTTTAAGATATCACATTGTTCAATGAAAAGAACAACATTTTAACTAAAAACTCGGAAAAAAGTTGAAAGCAATAGATACTTAAGGGTAGATTTAAAGCCAGCCGTTAACATAGCTGGTAGGGCCAAAGTGAATACCGGCTGTTAAACTAACATGTTTAACGTGGTGTTTAAAGGCCCTACTAGCTAGAACTCCAAAGGATGTTAAGCCACAAAAACAGTCTTGTGGCTGAACATCCATTTTGTGCGTTTAGTTCCCAAAACGACACTAAAATCAGCAATACTGGGAACTGAACAGTGAAAAACAATTAACTATCGGTGCTTGACATGCTGCCAAGCACCGATCATTAACTGATCCATGTTACACTTACCTGTCATCCACTGTCCTTCTGTCTTCTCTTCTTATTTCTGCCTTCTCTTCAGTCTTGTCTTCTCCCTGTAAAATAAACTAAATGTATTAAAATCAAGCATGAACAAATACATTCCAGAACCATTTGAGTGGCAGAGGGGTATGCAACGCATTGCAAAGCAATGTGCTGGATACCTCACTGTCACTCAAAGGGTTCAATATTAGTGCTCCATAAATATACCCATATATGCCTCCATGTAATGGCTTGAAGAATAAATGCCAATGAATAAAAAAGCTCCACATATACATAAATCAATGCGATTCATTAATGCCCAAAATTTAACTTATCTTTTAAGTATGTGTCTCCACTGCTTGGAGCAGCCACGAGGGCAGCGGCGGCGGAGACAAAAATGTCCCACGAAGCTCCTCTTCAGCTGTGTACGGGCCGATGCCCGTAACACACTGAGGGCATTTGAAGTGAGCCTGCCTTTATATATGGGCGGGCTCACTTCAACTGCCCTCGCTGCCATTGGCTGGGATGTTCTTCACATTCCAGCCTATCAGATTTGAGCAGCAGTTTTTGAAAATGATTGGCTGGGATGTGAAGAACATCCCAGCCAATGGCAGTGAGGGCAATTGAAGTGAGCCTGCCCATATATAAAGGCAGGCTCACTTCAAATGCCCTCAGTGTGTTACAGGCATCGGCTCCAAGCGGCGGAGACACATAGTTAAAACCTAAGTTAAATTTTGGGCATTAATGAATCGCATTGATTTATGTATATGTGGGGATTTTTTATTCATTGGTATTTAGTCTTCGGGCCATTACATGGAGGCATACATGGGTATATTTATGGAGCACTAATATTGAACCCTTTGAGTGACAGTGAGGTATGCAACGCATTGCTTTGCAATGCGTTGCGTACCCCTCTGCCACTCAAAGGGTTCTGGAATGTATTCGTTCATGCTTGATTTTAATACATTTATTTTCTTTTACAGGGAGAAGGAGGAAGAAAGAAGAAAGAAGACAGAACAGAAGGACCAGCAAGCTGAGGACTCCGCTGAACATCAGGATTAATGGTAAGTGCTAATGCAATGTTGCTTTACTTAGTCAGGTTAACCCTATGAATGCCGGTGGGGTAATTATATCCCACTGGCACTCATAGGGTTAATCCTACTAACTCTGGACAGGTTTTAGGCACTTTGGATCTATTGATGTGGGGCTTAGGTCCACTGTGGACATTGGGTTTTTTTGCCAGTTAACAGCTGCGTTAGCTGGCAAAAGATCCGATAAGGGACTTTACTGCTAACAAAACTGGGTCTTAAGTTTTGTGCGGTAAGTGAGTCCCTTATCAGATTTTTTCAGCTAAAGCAGTGCTTTAAATGGCAAAATAGAAAGTTTATATGTTTTTGTTTTTTTATGGGCCAAAACACACGTTAGTGTTGCGGCCAGCATACTGGGTGAACTGCCATTAGCAGTTCATTCCATGGCCCTTTGTATGGCTTCCTACACATTAAAACACCCCTTGGTGTTTTTTTTTACTTAAAGGCTGCCTTTAAATCTACCCCTTACATTTTAACAATGAACACCTTATAAATTGGAAAAGGAACATACCATATGAACAGTTACAGAAGATAGCCCTCAGTTGTAATAGCTTGGAGGATTTTGATAAATGAGCAGTCATTTTAAGAGATAAATTAATGGAAAAAGGTTATGAACAGAATATGTTAAACGTAGCCTATTATAGGGTCAATAAGTCATCATGGTTAGAATGAAGTATAAAGAAACTGGATGAGAAAAGATAATGCATACCTTATTTGAATAGTAATTATAATGAGAGTGCAAATAACATAAAACATACTTTTAAAAAATATTGGCGTATGCAGTACTTAAAGAAGATCCTGGTTAAGATTCAAAATTGGGAGATAAATCCAATATTTCTTTTAGAAGAAATAAAAGTGTGAAATAAATTGTACCTAACAATAAAGGATTTAACAAATCCATAGCAACGCCGGGTAATAATTTTTTAACAATAAAAGGCATGTATAAATGTGGTAAGAAGGGTATCATGCTTGTCCCTCAAAATCAGCACATACACTCACTATCAAGGTTACAAATAAACCATAAGTTAATTCATTTTTCCAAGTAAACGCCTCTTTTATTGTGTGCTATTTAAAATGTCATTCAGATTTCAATATATGGGGTGGTCAGTTCAGAAACTTAAAACAAGGTGTATGATTACTTGTGAAAATATGAGTTTTTGCATGATAGACAGGGAATTAAAGACTCCTGCTTGGGGGACTATCCCTTCTGTTTGAGAATCTTAGAGCAATGGTGTCCTTCGACTCTCCTGTGCTCTCTGTCCTCCAGAGCAGTCTGGGTTTGACCATTTTGACCTTCCATCAGTCCTGCTGCTGTTTCATCATTGGACTCACTCGACCATCAGTCGTATCCCAGCCCAAACTGACGCTATTCGAATCATCGGACAGCATAATGTGTATAGCCAGCAGCTAGTTTGAGCATAGAGAAATATTTTAGCAATTCAACTCTAGTTATTCTAGTTATTCTCAAGCTGTGCTAACCATAAGAGCATGGTTCAAGATACACAAGTGGTAACCAAGCTAGACACAGTACCAGCTTCATTACATTGTCTTAATGACACCTCAACTGTTTATCCAAAGGGTCCTAGTATCCTGAAAACAATCTTCCACAAGGATAAAAGTCTTATTGACAATGTAGCCATATCAACTATAGGAACTCTGTCTCAAATAAAATTAACCTTGGGATCAAAAGAAAATAGTGCCTTCAAGACACATGTTTATCAGGATTACTCAATGTTTAGTAAGAGCTGTCACAACCTAGAGTTTTTTAACCTAGATATAGGTTTATCATAATCAATGATGTCTAGTGATATGCAGATATTTTTAATTAATGCAGCAATGGCTGGAAATATGAATCTTCTTGGTAACTATCTTCCAAAGAGTTTACAGAGTCTCACTGGTGTGAGGAAGAACCAGCCACACATTGTTCACCTGCATTTATATTCGTTAGGATCTCTTTAGTAATAGACAAACAGGTATAGCTTAGATGACAAATCAGAAGATACACTGAGTAGAGACAAAGGAAACTGCTGAACAGGAGGTAGAGCGAGCTCTAGTATACACTTATAACATAGTCCATTGGTGTAAATCATATCCAAAGACACTTAACATTATAAAAGAACAAAAAATATAGCCCACAATCTAGAAACTGATAAAACAAAACCTTCTCCATGCCAATTTAATGGCAAAACACTTGCCTACTGGGGTATCTGGGGGAGCCAGAGCCTGGGTAGCCAGAATTTCCTCCCCCAGTGATGCTAGTACATAAGGTAGCCAAGATGCGATCAGACTGAATGATGGGTATGGGAACCTCATCCTTATCCATCTCTGGCCCAGATTGCCTGGACAGGGCATCAGCCCTAACATTCTTTGAGCCCGGCAAGTAAGATAAGATAAAGTTAAAGCGGAATAGAAACAAAGCCCATCTGGCCTGACGTGAGGACAATAGCAGTAACAGAGACTGAGTGACTTAGACACTGCCGTAGCAGTAACGGAGACCAGGCAACTTGAGCACTGCCGTAGCAGTAACGGAGACTGCGACACGTGAGTGTTGCCGTAGCAGTAATGGAGACTAGGCAACTGGATACTGCCATAGTATTAATGGAGACTGAGCAACTGAGGCGCTGCCGTGGCAGTAACGGAGACTGAGCAATAGGGGCACTGCCGTAGCAGTAGCTGAGACTGAGCCACTTGAGCACTGCTGTAGCAGTAACGGAGACTAGTCAATTGGACACTGCCGTGGCAGTAACGGAATCTGAGCAACTCGCCCTGAGAGGCACCCAACCTAGAACAGTTCATAAGGCAACCAATAGGAATGTCGCCGGGGTGACACGGAGGCAACCGAGACCAAACTGCACAGCTGTCCACAGACAGCGAAAGATAAGCCTTACCCTTAACTGGAGACTGGTCAGGGTATGCAGAGGAGGCAGCAGCCCAACCGGGCGGAGTCACACAGAACAGGAACGTAGAACAATCCAAGTCGGTACACAGAGCAGGAACGTCAGCCAATCCAAGTCAGTACACGGAGCAGGAACGTCAGCCAATCCAAGTCGGTACACGGAGCAGGTACATCGGCCAAGCCGGGTCGTTACACAGGAGATGAGAAGCAGAATGGTCAGGCAGTTCGGGTCGGTGCACAGGCAGGAAACAAGATGCAGAGTAGTCAGGCAGGCCGGGTCGATACACTGAGAGCTCACAATAATCAGGAACAAGCACTGGTACTGGAACACCAAGAAAGGGCACCGGAGATGTGCCAGAACCCAGTACTTAAGGACAATAATGGGCGGGACAATCACAGTTCAGCCATTAGGTGTAAAACAAGAGTGTAGACTGACAGAAAGTCGCCGAATAGCACAGGCACCGTGACACTGAAGCCATTTCCAATGTAGCCATTTCCAATTTAACTGAAAGAGTTATAAAGGACTGTTTATACAAGTATATGGCTGAAGCACTGTCCTTGCCTTTATGTCTGCCGACCTAAATTGATAGAATTTGAAAACAAATCAGGCAGAAATCTGTTCTAATTTCAAACCACAGAGCTAAGAAATAGATGCCCCAAACATAAATATAATATAATATATAACTATATTTAATATAAAAATACAGAAATATTTATTTGTTGAACATAAAAAAAACTGCATATATACAGACAAAGCGATAAAATACACTCCGGAGAGCAGAAGATGAAACAAATGTGTCACCACAAGTTACACTGTCTTAAATCAATACAATACAAGTATATTTACAATGAATCAAACAGATTGTGTTAAATATAAAAAATATAACAATACTTAACAAGAAAATAAAATTCATGATTAATATCATTTACATGTTATTGATAGCAATTGCCTCACACCGTCTATAATCTACTGGTCAGGAAGAACAAAACATCTCCACCAATGCAAAGCATTTCACACAATTCAGTGCTTTATCAAGCTTCACGGGGGAAAGAGCTTATAGACAGTGTGAGGCAATCACTATCAATACTACTATGTAAGTAATATTAATCACAAATTTATTATTGTTAAGTATTGTTATATTTTTTATGTTTAAAGCAATCTGTTTGATTAATTGTAAAGATACTTGTATTGATTTAAGACAGTGTAACTTGTGGTGACACATTTGTTTCATTTTCTGCTATTCTGAGTGTATTTTATCATTTTGTCTGTATATTTGCAATTTTTTGATATGTTCAACAAATAAATACTTCTGTATTTTTATATTATGTATAGTGATACATTTTATTATATTTATGTTTGCGGCATCTATTTCCTAGCTCTGTGGTTTGAAATTTTTCAAGACAGAATAGATTTTTGCCTGATTTGTTTTCCAATTCTATGAATTTAGGTCAGCAGACATAAAGGCAAGGTCAGCTCTTCAGCCATATACTTGGTTTGACTGGTTGGTGTGGAGGAGAAGGAATAACGGGAGAGTTTGGAGCTGCACGGCTGAAAGCTGCAAGACCTATCTGCCTTTTTGTTGTGGTGTAATTGGAACACCGTATTATAGAGAAATATTATTGAACTTGAAGAATTCAGGGTCCTTTTCAGTACTGATGTGGCTTTGTAAAGTGAACTTCAAATTATATGTGTTATTATTAAGGTAATGCAAAAACTGTGACTCTATTATGGACCTATTTCCACTCCAAATAATAAGTAGGTCATAAAAAATATGTGACTTATAAGGATTACTGTCTCCAGAGATGTGGGACTCCTCTCACCAACCCATAAAAAGATTGGCGCATGATGGGGCTAAATTAGCTTCCATCGAAGTCCTACATCTCTGGAGATAGTATATTCCATCAAATAAAAAATAGTTGTGTGTAAGTAAAAATCTAATCACATCTAACAAAAAAATCACAAAATGATACAGTATAACTACTATATTTATACAAATGATACTTAACTGCTTCTAATGAAGACTGTGAGGAATAAAGGAGTATAGTGAAACCACATCACAATATATGCAAGTATATTATGTTCTCCATACAATATATTTATAACGGTTTTCAGACACTCAGACAGCAGGTTTGAATAAAACACAGTTTTATTAAAACAAAAAATAACGAACAAGGTTGCCCTCAATAGGCCACACAGTAGATAGCAAGAGATAGATACATAGGCCTTCACAGGACCAGTATACAGGAGTACAAATAATACATATACTGTCACAGGACAGGCTCAGAATATCGACTGGCAATCAATAGTTAACTACATAGGAACCGTCAGTCTCTGTTGTGGTGTTTGGCACGCTCAAGGTGAATAAGAGGCAGCAATAGGTGCTAGATTGCACAACACCTTAAGTCCACTGATGTCGTTAGCTGCTAGGATGTTCAGAGACTGAGACAGAACGCTGCAAAGCAGTTAGCGGATAGCCCCCACGGGCGTGTAATGGAGACCACTAGTATTGGAGAAGTGTGAGCCGTTATCCCCCACGGAGACTACTGATGCTGCAAGAGCGTGAATCGATAGCCCCCATGGGCGTGTAACGGAGACCAACCGTACCGTGATAGCTTGAGCCAAATAGACCCCATGGGCGTACGACAGAGACACTTTGCACTGCAAGAGCGTGACTCACTAGCCCCCACGGGCGTAAACGGAACCAACTGTACAGCAACAGCTTGAGCCAATAGCCCCACCGGGCGTATAACGGGAACCACTGGTGCAGAGGATGCTATAGCCAATAGCGCCTCAAGGCCACTAACGGATACCGACTACTCTGCTATGACTGACAATATGAGCTGCCGTCTACCAAGGCCCCAACGCGGCCGGCTCATCAGGAGCAGCAGGAGTATAATGGCTAAGCAAGAGTTAACAACAGCACCAGGTTGAACATAAAGCATAGCAAGCATAATCGGAGGCTCATCGTATAACGGTATCGCCCTGCAAGTGCCAAGGAAGACTTTGGATAGCACAGCTCGGCAAGCGTAACCTGAGACTCAGCTTAGTAGTACAGCTCTGCAAGTGTAACTGGAGACTCAGCTCAAGAGACACGGCTCAGCAGGAGTTAAGGTACAGTCTCGATCCAATCAGACGCGAACACAGCAGGAATCAGAATGTCGCCCAAGCGACAACAGCAGCAGGAACATCAGCCAGGCCGGTCGGATCACGGAGGAGATTCTCAGACAAGCCAAATCAGCAACGAGCAGGAACGTCAGCCAGGCCGGGTCAGATCATGGAACAGGAACACAGGAACTCAGCAACAGCAACACTGGCTCTGGAATACCACAAAAGGGCACCTGACAGGTGCCACTAGTCTGGTATAAAAAGGGTCACCAGGGGCGGGCCAAACAGGCTCAACCAATAAGGGTGCAGCACAAGAGAGAGTGAAAGAGGGAGATCACAGGGACCGTGATACTTGTTTAGTGTCGCGTAAATAACTGTCCAATCTCAGCACTAGGGGTTGTAGGCAGTCATCAACATATTCACTGAGTATTTCACTTAAAGGGATAGTAATACTTCGTTTTAACTTTATTTTATTTTGTAGGCATTAAAAACACATGAATAATGATATAAGTCTTATCTCCCAAACCTTTATGGTTTAAGAGATATTCACAAGCAAAGTGTCCCCCTCCCACCCCTTTTACTGATGTCACACTATTCAGCCAGGGCAGAAGGGAGCTGCCCAGGTAGACTGCAGAGAGGGACAATCTTCTATTAAGATAACAGAAAAACCTGAAAAGCTTGTCAAGGGGGGCAGGGATTTCATTGTTTTCAAAGGAATAAGAGTGTCCCCTTCTGTTATCTGTCCAGTCTATGGACTGCATTCCACATCTGAGAAGAGATTGTTTACAGTAGGTAAAAGGGGCGGGAGGGGGAAACTTTGCTTGTGAATATCTCATAAACCATAAAGGTTTGAGAGATAAGACTTATATCATTCTTCATGTTTTTTTAATGCCTACAAAATAAAATAAAGTTAAACCGAAGTATTACTATCCCTTTAAAGAGCCTATTCCTGCCACAATAGGCCATCCTTCTGGGCTTCTCTAGGGATTTGTGGATCTTTGGAAGACAATGGAATATGGGGGTAATTGGGAAAGAATCTTTCAACCAATCCCTCTTGTGACATGTAAAATGTCCCTCTGAAGAGCCACAATCAATCAGAGTCCAGAAGATGTTTATACTCAGCAGTTGGATTTTTATTTAATATCTCATATACATTGGAATTACTCAATTGCCTTTTTGCCTCCTTAATATAAGCATCAGAATGTAAAATAACCACTGACCCCCCCCCCATCTGCTTGTTTTATTATAATGTTTTCATTACTAGACAGAGACTTGATAGCTTCTCTCTCAGACCACGTTAAGTTACCCCTAATACAGACTCTCCACTAGTCTTTGAGAGACGCATCAAATCATCCTCTACAAAATCCTGAAATATGTCAAAACCATTTGATCTCATATGTGCCGGATAAAAATCTGTATTCTTAGGTCTTCTGACCGGGACTCGTAGTGCACCATCTCCACCAACAGCAGACAACAAAATGTCAGCTGCTTGCGAAAAAGGAGCACCCGAGCTCTCTACCAATGAAGATTCCCAAACTCCATATGACAAATCCTCAGCTTCACACAGATCAAAATTTGTAACTAGTGCCCACGGTGTCCCATCACCGGCAGCTGGGGACGTATTAATGTCCCCCTCTGTCGGGGAGGGGCACGGTGCCACCCATGTAACCTAGGATTTAACTCTCTACCTAATGAAACCTGGGACTCAATAATATCATTCACCAAATTACCCAATTCACATAGGATATCCTCTTCAGGAACAGATTTTAAATTTTCATCGACAAAAAAATGCTTCTTCAAGATTATCTTGCGGACAAATCGATTTACATCAACTATATTCTCAAATAAATTAAAGTGCTTTGTGGATGCATATCCCAAACCTCTAGATAATACTGATATTTCAGTAGCACTTAAATTCATTGAGAAAATATTGACTATTGGTATCGATCTCTGATTTTCCTGTTCCTTCTTGGATATCGATGTGGAACTCTTTCTTCTTCTTCTCCCTGCTCTTCGTATGATCTTCCTTGATTTCTCCACATTTTCCTGTACCTTGGAGGTCTCTGGCGTTTTTTGGAGACTGATGGTCACTAAAAACACTCATTGCCCTACTAGATCTACTGTCTTCTGATGTTAAAGTCTCCAATTGGTGTCGATGTTTGTTTAAGAATAGATTTTCTTCCATGATATCTCTATCTCTCCATATTTGTAATCTCCACTTATAAATTATTCCTGACTCATATTCTTGTTTATCACTTTGAAATTTCATTTGTTTTTATTCCATTATATTTTTCTCTAGTTTTTCCATCTTTTCTTGCAATTTAAGTTGCAACTTTTTATACTCAGACGTTTGCACCTCATTCTTCAACAGCTCGTTTTGTGTTTTTATTTCAACTCTAGTGGACTGTAGCAATGATTCTTTATGTTCAACAATTAAGGTCATTAGGGCAAATGAGCAATCTGAGAGAATATTATTCCACCTTATAAGGAAGGGATCTTTGTCTTGTATAAAAGTTGGCCTCTTATTTATCCTCAGACCTCTCGGAATCCATTTACATGTCAGATATTGTTTTATAGTGGTTATCTCCCACCACAATTTAGTCTCCTTGATAAGCAGCTTTTCCAAGTCACTGATAGTTTTGGATAGCGTAATAGATGGTAACTTTGTTTGTTCTGTTCTCTCACAATAAACTTGTAGTGCCAGTTTATCTCTTCTAGATGTAACACCACTATACATGATGGCATTGTCATACAAATCTTGTGCCCTCTGTGTGTCCGTGTTAACATTTTCTATTATTAAAGCCATTGCCTCTTGAAAAAATATATCATCTTGTTCAATCTCGTCCATAATTTTGTTAATAGGCAACAATGTTCTATTGATAAACTATTGAGTGCACTGGACATTGTTTTTCTATTTAAAATATAAAAACTACACACTTCTGCTATTCGTTTGGTTTACTAATGAAGTACTACTAACGAATCAGGGGTTCTACTTAATACTCACAGTCCATTTTAGGATTACTCTGGAGCTTGAACACAGTCCCAGTAGAAGCAAGAGAGGGGCACAAAGCCCACTGCACATTCAAAAGGTGATGTCCTGATTGAAGCTTGTTTGTACTTTGTGCCCTGGCAGAGGGTTTGGAGAAGACATCCCAAGAGGTTATCCACAGTGCACTTTTCTTATTCTTGGGTAATAGCCACATGAGTTTAGTTTTACTGCTTCCAACCACGTAAGTCACAGCTTAGTTTTCAGCACAAAACTGGAAGAGAGACCCGGCCGTTTCAATGCCCACTCACCCTAACTCTTCAGGTGAGGGCAAACCGATCTCAACTTCCCCAATACTGTCTTTAACCTTAGCAAGCACATGAGCCAGTCAAAATCCAGACTACCCCTCCCCTCCCCTGTTTCTATATCTTCATCTCTATTCTCATCCTTCTCTCTCAGTTTCTGTCTTAGACTTTCCTCTACAGGATCTGATTTTACAGCTACCATTTACAACATATATTTTACATAGACTATTCTATGGGGTAAAGGAATACACTTTCAACTCACATAGCTTCCCTATCCCTGTGTATCTGCCCAGGTGTTAAATGCTTTTTCCTTAAGTTGTATTAGTGATTTACAAGGGGCTACTGGATAACACATAATATACTGTGTTAGCTAGACTCCATGGCAGCATTACGCTGACCTTCAATCACACACACATATTAACCCATTCAATGCTGGTAAAAGGCCAGCACTCTCTAATGCCTGCCCACACAGAGAACATTAATACATGCAACAATGGGAACACATAGTGACGACAAAGTGGGTCAATGAAAACAGGCAGGGTTCAATCTCAGGGTGACCACCATTCCATCACACAGGCCCTTCAATATGTGTTCTCATTTACACACTGCTGCACAAATATAGATTATGCCATGTCAGTATATTTGTCATTTTATACCATAACTAGTTGAAGAGCCCGTTACACGGGCCACAGTGCCACTGCCACCCAGTCGTGGGGCAGTCATGCGCAGTAGAGACTGCCCGCACCGCGACTGATACAGAGCTGACCAGCTCTGTATCAGCCTCATCGCGGGCAGTCTCTACTGCGCATGACTGCAGCACACGCAGCAGTGTCTACTGCGCATGACGCGCCGTTACACACATTTTAGCGAATTATTATATAGGATATGAAAGGCTACATATTAATATATGTATAATTGTGTCTAGTGCTAACAATAAAAACTGTAGCTATGCTGGAGCAAACCAACTCACTATAAGGTGACAAAATACTCCCTTTGACATACATGTGAAATGTGACTTTCAAATCCTTGATTTTGTTTGACAATGTGGTGTCATTCTTTTCCAAATTAGCCCAGTTCTCCTTAACGCAGCCTCTGTGTATGTTTCTGGTATATGAAATCATAGTTTGGGTATTTAATAGGGAGCAAAAACAGGAGAAATAATCACTGGAAGAATCAGGACCTACTGGATAGATAGATACAGAGATAGGTAGATAGATAGATAGATAGATAGATAGATAGATAGATAGATAGATAGATAGATAGATAGATTGTAGAATTTTAGAATCATATCTACAAGAGTAACTGACCTGCTAACTAATCAGTAATTACACTACATACCAATCAATCATTACATTACAAGAATAGCAGGAAATCTTAAGCTGCAGGCATACTTTTCAGAAGCAGTGACCTAGAATTACACTGCTTATGAATCAAGTTTATAGAAACACCCTGCAGCTATACAATAAACAAGCAAGCTAATGTACTAAGAAGAAGTGGAGCAACTCTAAGAAAAATCAAGTGCATCAAAGAGGCCAATTAGAAAATACTATTGACTGAAAAGGGGAACTTAACCCCTTGATTGCTACATAGGTCTCCAAAGCATTGTGCTGCAAGGTGTTGGAAATCTTTCTAGGATTCAAGTGGTTAAAATGCCTATTTAAATTAATGGAACATTGTGGAGCAATGTCCTTCATGATGCAGTTACCCCAGTTATTACATCAACCTGAAGATGTCTTTCTTTTTATAAGTAGGCCTAAAGAGCCACTGATCTATAGCCCTACTGATACCTGAGTGATGACACCTCATTGTTGTCGTATATCTTTTTTACTGATTCTATGTTGTCAGGGTGAGGGAGGTCCTATCTAGAGCCACAATGGGATAGATTTTACATTCTATCTGACATTAAAAGATGATTCCATTGTTTGCAGCCAACAGTTTGACATGAGAAAGCCATATTTTTATCCATGCATTGTATAAAATAATTTGTGGCCATTTTTTAGGGCATAGGCAAAAAGACACTTTCACTTTTTTTAGTAACAGTATTATTGTACTTCCTGACAAACTTCAGATGCAGCTTATCCTTCTGATTGTGGTGGACCATATAACAGATATAGACGTGCTGAGAGTTTGGCTAACCCTCTGCAGGGTAGGGTTGTTTTTCCCTCCTGGGCATACCTAACATATGACAGGGGCATCAGTCTCAGGAGGGCATTAGCAATTTCTAGATCAGGGGTCAGAAACCTGTGGATGTTGAGCCGTATGCTGTTTTTTGATCCATTACCTGCAGCTCCAGATGCCCTGACAGTTACAGTACTTTTACTATTTGGTTTTTAGTTTCTGTAGGTAGCGATTGTGTGCCTCACACAGTGTGAATTCCATTCAGTGTAGAGCAGATCCACTGACAACAAACTCCATCGTCTGGCAGCTCCGGGTGCATTGAGGCCATCTGATTTCAGTGTATCCAGAGCTGCCAGAGGAGACAGTGTGTTGGTGGCATATCGGCTCCACACTGAATGGAATGCAGACCTTGAATGGTACTCATCCACTATCAAAAGAAACCAAAAAATGGTAACAAGGTGTCACAATAACATAGTTATTAAGGCTGAAAAAAGACACAAATCCATAAAACTGAGGCCTTGAAACATCACCCTTGTTACTAAAAAAACCTTTTAAAGCATTATTTAAAAAAATCCACAACCTTAATGCCATTATTGTAAAAAAAAAAAAAAAACTCCTTTCCTCTACTTGATTTACCTCTTGTATATATTTGTAAATGGTAATTGTATCACATCTTAGACACCCCTTCTCAAAGTAAAAAAAAACATCTTGGCTAGCCTCTCTTCATAACTCAGAGCACCAATCTATTTATCAGAATTGTTGCATGTCTACGTACTTTTTCAACTTTGATAATGTATTTTTTTAGAACTGATGCTCAAGACTGTACTACATATTCCAAATGAGGCCTTACCAAGGATTTATATAGAAGTAGGTATAGGAATTATATGCTCATCTCCTGCATTTTTGACCCCATGTTAAAAATGATAGTACCCTATTGGCTCACGTGGTGGCTGAGTAACACTGCACACATTTGTAGAGTCAATTGTCTATCACTATTCCCAAATCATTCTATAAGAGGGATTCCCCAAGTAGTTTCCCATTTAGTTATATATGTAGCATGTTTGTTTATGCAACCCAAATGTATAATTTTATATTTTTCTGTACTAGATCTTACTTTTTAACCTATTCATTCAGTTTATTCAAATCTTTCTGCAGAGAAAAAAACACTGTTCCCTGTATGTATCTCTTTACACAATTTACTGTCATCAGCAAAGATTGAGACATTACTTTGAATACCATCTTCAAAATCTTTATTAAGCAAATAAAAATCATTGTTCTAGAACAGAATCTTTTGGCACTCCATTTACAACTTTAGACCAACTTGAAAATTTCCATTCACAATACCTCTTTGCATTCTATCATTTAACCAGTTCTCTGTCATCAACAGATATTGCTTCCCAAGCCATAGCCTTTTAATTTATACATTAACCTTTTACAAGGCCAGTATTTAATGCATTTGAAAAATCCAAGTAAACTACTCCAAAAGCAATATCCTTGTCCAAGTTACTAATTAACCATTTGTAGAATACAAGTAAATTATTTTACAATGATCTCATCTTCATAAAACCATGACTTCATAAAACTCTGACTACTAATGTTGGCAGTCATCACATTGTCCTAACTACTGTTGCTGATGCCTCTAGGCACTTGTGAGCTAGGGGTCCACCTTTGAATTCTCCCATTACTCTTAGGGTGACCAACTCAAAGAGCAATTTGCATATACAATAGAAAAAGTGAGAGATGCTCAACTAAGTTCATGAGCCTGCAAGGGCATGCAAGAAGCTCACTAGGACTTCTGTCCTGTACCCACGATGCAATTTCTTTTAGCTCACAAATGCCATACACAGAAAAGAAATATTCTGAAGCATATCATACTGGTCCTACCCAAATGACAGTCAGGAAATGCCCCAGACATACATTTTGGCCTTGTTGGGCCTGGTCAGTGAGGTGCATCTGATCCCTCTAGGCACTTGTAAGCAAGGGGTCCATGTCTGGTTTCCCCCATTACTCTTAGGGTGAGCAATCCCAAAAGCAATTTGTATATACAAAAGAAAATGCCGGAGATGCTCAACTAGGCTCATAAGCCTGCAAGGGTATGCAAGAATCTCACTAGGACTGGTGCCCTGCACCCAGGGTGCAATTTCTTTTATCTCACAAGTGCCATATACAGAAAAGAAATATTCTGAGGCATATGATACTGTCCCTGCTCAAATGATAGTCCAGCCAAAAAGTAAACTACATCAGCAAGGTCCAAGTTACTACTTAACCTTTTGTAGAATGCAAGTAAATCATTTTTACACGCAAACTTCGAATAATAATGTTGTTAATCGTCATATAGTCCAAAATACTGTTGTTTAGTAATACTTCTTACCCACTAGAGAAGTGAAATTCACAGGTCTAAAATTTCCCACTTTAGATCTGGCCCCTTATGAGTACTGGTATTACATCTGTTTTCCTTCCATCACAGAGCACTATAACTGATATGAGTCAATAAATAGTAGATACAATAGTCTTGTTATTACAGAATTAAGCTTCATATCCAGTAATCCAACCTCTTTTGTGGATAGTGGAACAAGGCTGAAGAAGCAGGCGGTGTATAAGAGATTTTGTGGCTACCAGTGGACAGTGGAACAAAGTTGGAATATCAAACAGAGTATGTGTGCTTCTGTGGCTTCAAGTGAACAGCAGAACAAAGTTTGGGTATCAGACAGTGCATATGTGATATCGTGGCTACCAACAGACCAGTAGAACAACGCTATTAATGTTATCATATGGTAATATAAGGAATGAGTTCTAAAAATAAAAGAAAGTGTCAATGGTAGTATTAAAAATAAAATTTCCTGCAAGATATGCCAAAGTTAACCCTTTGAGTGCATCCAATTCTGAAAGATATTGCTTCTGTCGCCTCTGCTGGCTTCGCTGGAGGTGGAAGACTAGCAGTACAGACCTTCGTCTCCATACCTTGCTGGCCATTATCCGAATCCCAATGAGGGAATTTTGAACAGAGACTGGCTTTCTATATGGCCAGTCTCTGTTTAAAATGGATTCCAGCCTACCATTGGCTAGGATGTGTGCTTAGGCATCTCCCAGCCAATCAGCTCTCAGTGGGAGAATGATTAAACCCACTAGAAGTTCATTGGCTGGGAGGTGCGTAAGCACACATCCCAGCCAATGGTAGGCTGGAGTCCATTTTGAACAGAGACTGGCCATATAGAGAGCCAGTCTCTGTTCAAAATTCCCTCATTGGGACTCGGGCAATAGCCAACAAAGTATGGACTAGGGGTCTGTGCCACTAGACATTCCTGCTGCCGCCAGAGGATCCAGCTGAGGAGGCAGCAGTGGCAATATCTTTCAGCATTGGATGGAATTTTATTTCTTGAACAAAGGAAAGGATTTGCATATTTTAAAATGGAATGGCTGAATTTAACTTTTAAGACATATGCCACACTGCATTTAACCCTTTGAGCACCGGAGGGGTAACCCTCTAGCACTCAAAGGGTTAACTCTGGCATACCTTGGGGGCAATTATATTTTTAATACTTCCATTGATGCTTTATTTTATTTTACAGGAAATATGTAAAAGAAGTAAGAGAATTACAGAGAAAAGAAGAGTGAAGATTGAAGAACAAGATGGACAGTGAATGACAGGTAAGTGTTACACAGATCTGGGTGTTAGGTTGGTGTTGTTTTACTTTACTGTTAAGGGTAGTGTAGGGTTAGTGTTTGAGAGGGCGACTGTGTGTTTGAGCTAATGATCAGTGTTTGACAGTGTCAGGCACCGTTCATTAGCTCTTTTCCTTTGAAGATTGCCTTTTGGGAACTTAACATACAAAACAGACAGATCTGTTTCTGTGGCCTCATGTCTGTTGTGGTTTCATCTGGAAGAGCAATTGGATACCGATATAGACATTTTTTTTTTTTTTGGTCGGTAGCCAATTTTGCCCTGTTTTAACTGGGAAAATTTAATTGAGCCCTTAGAGTAGCCGAAGATCAGAAGTAGAAAGGCCAAAAATACAATACCTACCTAAGTAAGTCTTTCTGTCAAAGACAGCAAGGGACACAGAGATAGCTCCTTTTTAAAACACCTAACTGGTGCAATTGCATTTACTTTAAATACTCTCTGTTACTACTCTTCAGATGCCAAATACTTTTATCATTTATCACAAAATGTATGTCTCTGTATGTATCACTATTACTAATGGTGAGATTTAACCCGCTGAGTGCCAGAGGGGTATGAAACGCATTGCAAAGCAATGCGTAGTATACCCCTCTGGCACTCAAAGGGTTAAGAGAGAGGATTACATAGTTATTGCCTGCTTTATTACTTGGTAAAAAAAATAATAATGAATTATTAGAGTTTAACGCTTTGAATGCCAGAGGGGTGTGCAACACATTGCTTTGCAATGCGTTGCACACAACCCTTGGCCCTCAAAGAGTTAAGTTGCCTTCAGTGTAATATTGATCCTGAAAAAGTTATGTGTACATACAAGGTGTTATAACACTATAGAAACATGCCTACAGCATGATTACATTAATTACACCATGAACTGACTTTGACATGCACCCAAATGACATGACCATATATACCAGTTATACAGAGGACTTAACAGATACTGTGAGACATCAGGAGGGAGTGGATTTGAAAATCGGCAGCACACTAAGAACATAAAGTATCATAGCAAAGATTACTAGGTCAATGCCTCAGGACTTTGAGACTGACTGTAAAGAATCGAAGACAAAGTAGACTCAAAGTTGACATTTACGCAATGAGCTTATGACATTAATAAGAATGTAACTCTGCTAGCTCATAAATCATGAATAAAGATATTTCTGTAATAAATTAAATGTTAATTTGAATCATAGAAACATAGAATTTGACAGCAGATAAGACCTAACCGTCCCATCTAGTCTGCCCATTTTTTCTACTGTAATACATTATTTAGTCCATGGTCTTGTCTTATGTTCAGGATAGCCTTATGCCTATACATACATAAATCCATCACTGAATTTTCCTCTGCACTTCTGCTGGTAGGTTATTCCACTTATCTACTACCCTCTCAGTGAAGTAAACCATTCTTACATTACATCTAAGCCTCAGTCCCTCTAGTTTTAGACTATGCCCTCTTGTCATAACATTTTTATTCCTTTAAAATCTATTTCCTTCCTGCACTTTGTTGAGTCCTTTCATGTTTTTTAATGTCTCTATCATATCCCCCCTCTCTCTTCTCTCCTTCAAGCTATACATGATTAGATCCTTTAGTCTATCCTATAGACTATACTATATAAAGTATATAGTATCTATATGTTTCTGAAAATGGGGCCTCCAGTACTGTACACAATACTCTAGGTGAAGTCTAACTAGAGGTCTGTAGAGTGGCATGACCACTTCCCTTTTTATACTACTAATGCCCCTAGCTATACAACCATATCTGGGAACTTTCAAAATACACTGACCCTGAGATCGTAGAATATTAATCCTTAGCTCTACCCATAATGTAGATTATAGGCAGTATGTTCCTGCTGACTACAACCCATCATTCCTCACTTAACCTTATCAATGATATGACTTAGATCAGGGCTGTCCAAGTTCAGTCTCAAGTGTCACCAACAGGTCAGGATTTAAGGATTTCCCTGATTAAGCACAGGTGAGTTAATCAGTGACTGACTTACCAGTGCTTAACCCTTTGAGTGCCAGCGGGGTATGGAACACATTGTAAATCCTGTACTGTTGGTGGCCTTTGAGGACTGAACTTGGACAGCCCTAACTTAGATGTATCACTGCTTTAACACACAATATAAACATGACTTCTTCCTCTATAGATAAAACAAAAGGGAGAAAAAAGGAGGGGGAGCAGGTGCCCCTTGTGTTGAACCAGCCTGGACAATAGGACCTTCATCAATCACCCGAGTGAGTTATACTCAAAGATTTGTTGCTGCTCCAACACATACATGGGAAACAGCTGAAACACTTTTGGGGATTATTGGTGCTGCCCCAAATCAGCCTATCTGTAGTACACTATCGTAATGGGCAGCACCTTCACATTTCGCTCTCCCCAGAATGACCAGCCATGCAGAAAAAAGAAGGGTGCCCAATAGTGCAATACTGTCCAATAAAACAATATATCAAAAGTAATGATGGCTACTCACAATTGAAGTGGTCAGCTTCGGTCATAAAGGAGTCCTTTATGATCCGAAGTCTTAATTGTCACTCTGAAAAAGCTGCATTTATAGCCGCAAAACACTTTAGAGCACTATTGGGCTATATGTCTTCTGTTTTTATATTGTACAATATATTTTTATATTAAAATTTGTTATTTTTGCATAAGTGGAGCCTTGTTGAGTATCTTGTTTCCTGTACCTCTGGTATTCTGCTGGCTTGTTCCCCATGCGGAGACAGGTTTTATTTCTCCAAATATGCAAGAGTCAGCTGATATTGTAGCTGACCACTTCAATTGTGAGAACCCATCATTACTTTGATATATTGTTTTATTAGACAATACTGCATTATTGGCCACCCTTCTTTTTTCTGCTTCCTCTGTGTTTCTGGTAGAAATTAATAAGTGCAGATCATGTAGTAGGTAATTGGCCCTTCACCCTGAGATCTGCATCAAAACTCTGAGTCTCAGGGCCAAAGCCTGAGAGTTTGCACGTATGCATACAACCAAGCACCCTGCTTGCATTACCTGCTTCTTTGTTACATTGCCTGCCTGCCTACCTTTAAGTTATTAGAAATAATTACTCCCAAATCCGTTTCCTCTGTTGTCTCTGACTGTGCAGTACCCTTAATAATATATTTTGCCTTTGGGTGTTTATGTCCCAAGTGCATTATTTAACATTTAGCCACATTAAACTGCAGTTGCCATACTTTTCTGCATTCTCCTAATTTGCCTAAACTATTAGTCATTTGGCTTATTCCCTAGAAATGTCTACCCTGTTTCAGATCTTTGTGTCATCTGCAAAAGGCATACCTTACCTTGAAGACCTTTTGCAATATCACTAATAAACATGTTAAAGGGAGAGTAATGTCCCTGAACATGTTTTTCTAATTTTGCAGTGTTTAAAAAGTGGAGTTAATGCAAAAAATGTCTCTCTCAAACCGCAGTGGTTTGAGAGATATCTTTGTTCAAAGTTTGATGTCTCCTGCTGTCAGCTGTAAAGCTGTCAGCAGGAGATCCGTGGCAGCTGACACAGAGGCTCTGCAGCAGAACCGGAATTGTGTTTTTTAAACAGAATGACTGCATTGCAATGATCTACTAAGCACGATCTACTAAGCACGGCTTTAGAGCTGACAGCAGGAGATGTCAAACTTTGAACAAAGATATCTCTCAAACCATTTTGGTTTGAGAGATACATTTTTTTTTTTGCACTGAACTCCACTTTTTAAGCACTACAAAATTAGAAAAACATGTTCAGGGACATTACTATGCCTTTAAAGGAATGGGCCCCAGTACAATTCCCTGAAGTACCCCACTAGTAACATGGTCTTTCTTCGAATATTCTCCATTAACTATAACCCTCGATCTCATGTCAGTCAGTCATTGCCTTATCCATTCAACTATTTTTACACCCAGACTCAAACAATTCTATGAGGGACAGTGAAATCTTGATATTCTCCCCTCCTACAGGTCTATTATTTTAGTTTCTTTAAAAATGTATACCCAAAAAAGTTATACATGTTTTGAGCTGGAGCAGAGAATCATGGGTGTCGGTCGTTGCAGAGCAATGCAATGTGTACCCCTCTGGCACTCAAAGGGTTAAACGTAATGCAAATAAATTAGTGACAAATGTAGGATTTTAGGAATTATCTATTCTTTTTTTATTTTGTATACGAGATTGATGTTTAGGACTAGGGTGTCATGGTCACCTCTGATCCTCTGACATCAAGGTGAGTATAAGTTTTTCAGATATACACACATCATGGGAGAGGGTGAAGGGGTAACCTTCTTTTTAAATAATATGGGGGCTTTTTAAAAAACACTATCAGTTCAAAATGAACTGGGGTTACATTCACTTAAATATACCATACTTTGTGTATCATTTGTAAAAAATCTCAGTTTGTTTTCTGAGGCCTAACATCAAGTCTTACATGTTCTCTATAAGGGAGCAAACATCCTGCCTTTCCAGGGTTCTGATTGATTGTCCAGGATTATCTGGAAATGGGATGAATACAAGAGCAAAGGACATGAATGACAATCAATTAACTGACAAACTATTATTTGTCAATACAGTCCAAATAACATTAAATAAATGCTCTCTGAACAGGACAATTTACACTTGCTGTAAGTATGTAATATTTAAATTTATAGTAACTTCTTTCTTTTTTTTAGTATAAGTGTTCCTTTTAAGTATACTTATCCAGTGTATACTTTCATGTTTGTTTGTTTTTTTGGGGGGTTGCTAGGTTTTAAATTGTAATGCATCCATATGGGGTATACATACCCCATATTAACGTTTTTTTAGTTTATTTTTACTGTAAAAAGTGAGATCAATGTACACCATTTTCTTTTTCGTCTAAACAAAGCGTCCTACTTTTCACAAAAAAAAAAAAGATTTGTGGGCGATTCAGGACCCCCTTTTTTAGCACTATCCATCCTGATCAGCTCAAGATATAGTGGGGATACTATTATCCCCCAAAATACTTATATAAGGGCATTAAGGCCTTAAACATATGCTTTTATTTTACCACGTTTAACCCTTTGAGTGCCAGAGTGGTAAGCAATGCATTGCAGAGTAATGCGTTGTGTGGCCCTCTGGCACTCAAAGGGTTAACTCATCTGTTACCAGGCCATTTGAAACACATTCATGGCTCCAATTCAGCAATGTGGTTAATGGTGAGCCCCAGTTACACTAGCGGGAGGGAGGGGTTGTGCATATTTAATTTTTGGCTAGTTAACCCCTCTGATAATAGATAAGTTATAAAAGCAATGCACAGCAATGAGTTGTAAACTGCCGGGCTTTGGAGAGGTAAGGTGGAATTGTGTGAGTTTGGTTCACATAGAAACACAGGTGTGCTGTGGTGGTTGTGGCCGTGGTAGGGAACATAGGCCTTTTTCCAGTCTCAACAATCTGCCGAGTCTGAAAAGGCCTACGCAGCCAAACAAAACAGATTTGCAAAGGCCATTCTGCTTTTATGTAATAGCAGGATGTCCATTTGAAGAACTATTTTGTGCTGTTTATGTATGTATGCCAAAGTGATTGCTGTGGATAGAATCCATCCATAACATACATGATACAATTATTTTGTTACTCATTTACTATACTATTAATTATTTATATTTTGAAACAATGGAGGATAAAAAAATACATAAAAATAATTTACAAGAAAAGCAATAGTAGGTTCTAGAAGGTATGCAAAATGTTTACATGCTTTTTATACATGCATACTAATCTTAATGAAAAGTATCAATTGCAAATTTTGATTCAGCTTTCTGTCATAGTCTACATACTTTTCTATGATTAAGATAATGCGGGAGAGATGGTGGTGGACTAATTAGAGGCAAAACGTGATCTTAAAGCTAGAATAAGCTGAAAATACAAGTGCTCAGAAGTGTTGTTTTCTGCCACCTGTGCAAAGTACATGGATGTCCCGATCCTTAGCATACACTCCAAAACACAGCTCAGCTCTCTAGAAGCAAAGTGGTTAACACCAGGGATGGAGGCTTTGAAGTTAATGATCCACTGTATAACCTGTTCCCCAGGGGAATCTGTTGTGTGAATGGCATCATCACTCCATCAGTAGTAAAAAGGCAAGTGATTCCTTTGTAGCTCAAAATAATATTGAGCATCAGAGCAGATAGAATGGTGATCCAGGAAAATAACCACCTGCCTTTTGGAGTCAGAGAGCAATTTTAACTGCTTGGTGCTCAGTTGGAAATGGCTGCAACATGTTTTTGTTTTTTTGACCTTCTTCTGGATAAACAAGTGTGATATCGCATGGGGCTGAACTTCATGGACACATACCATTTTCCTTGGCTGGCAGCAGGAACTAACTACAGTAGGAAACTCCATGGTTTTCAAAAATGTTAGTATCTTTGAAGTAGTGGAATTGTTAAAAAAAAACATTATTTTTTTTCTTTAGTGTCACTTTCTGAAAATAATTGTGCTTACCAACCTAGGGGTAGGAAGGCAAATGTCATTTGAGTGGATTGTCTTATTTACAAAACTGCATGCTTTGCCTGCATTTTCTTCATATCTCTAGCTGTTGCAGCCATTTCAGCTCCACTGATATCAATTCTCCAAGACCTATGTTATTCTGCGGAGCCTATATTATCCAACTTTGGAGATCTTAGTGTATAGGTCTTACTATAAAAATTGGCAATTGGAAAAAAATCCACTTTATCACACCTTAGTGCATAACCCCCCTGTTCTTTTGGAAAGGTGTCAACAATAAAATTAGAGCCATAAACATTTGCTAATGGAACACAGAAACAAAACACTCCAGGACAGTTGTCTTTTTTTTTTTTTTTTTTTTTTGCAATTTGAGTAACATTTTGGTCATTTTAGGGAATATCCACAAACCAATTATTTCCCTTAAAAGTACAGGGTATGCTGAAAAAAGTGTGTGATGTCTGGGTTGTTCACAGAAAAGTACCAAAATGTTTCATTTGACTGTAAACTGCAACAAAAGTGTGAAAATGCAATATGCTTAGCACATTAGTTTTAAAGGGGCAGTAATACTTTTAAATAATTTTATTTTATATTGCAGCCCTTAAAAAAACATGAAAAATGATATAAGTCTTATCTCCCAAACCTTCATGGTTTGGGAGATATTCACAAGTAAAATAAAGTAAATTTCCCTTTTCCTGGCTGTTTCAGCCAAGTCTGCCATCTAGTGGACAGATTTGGAATTCGGTCCACAGAGCAACCGGCAGCTCTTTAGCAGTGCCGAGATCACGATCTTTAAAAAGAACTACTTAATTGGAACTGTGTACAAAGTGTGCCTGGCTTGCAAGCACACTTTGTAGACCATTCCAATTAAGAAATTATTTTTAAAGATTGTGATCTCGGCACTTCTGGAGAGCCGCAGCCAGTCCCGGGACCGGATTCCAAATCTGAGAGCTAGAACGGTGACGTCACTCAGGGGGAAACTTTGCTTGTGAATAGACATATCTTTTTCATGTTTTTTTAAGGGCTACAATATAAAATAAAATTATTTTCAAGTATTACTATCCCTTTAAAAAGGCTTAGCAGCAAAGCGGGTAATAAAACTAAAGAAGTACAAAAGTTCACCCAGTATCTTCATGTTAGGCTGTATGCCAGATATTTCAGTCCAAATATAGCAACTTCATGTGGCAGAAACAGTACGTTCTATGTTGCACAACTAAACATAAAATTGGGCTAGGGGAAGAAACTGACAGGGGGCATGGAGCATGATCAGTTTTCTTAGAAACCTGTCACAAGTTTGTGGGACCCTTCCAATCTCATCAGTGGGATGGGAAGGGGAGAAACCCTGGGCCTCTATAAATACATTAGGGTCCTCTTCCCAGATATCAGAAACAAAGCAGATTTTTTGAAAACAAAATACAGGGCAGCATGAGATCCTCCCCTCCATATTTTTGTAAAGATAATGTCTTATAAAATAGGATTTTAGTCATACCTGTTAAATCCTGTTCTCTTAGTCCATACAGGTTACTGGTAACTTTGGGTAGGCGATCAGCCCCTTTAAGTAGGCAGGAACAATTCTGAGAAGTGACTGCTGGGTGGAGCCTACCTCCTATCCTTAACTTGCAGCTAGCCAATCCCCAACCAGTAGGATTTGAAGACTAACTATTGACTGGGTAGTAAGAAGGTAAAGGAAGACTCCTGTGAGCATGAACCCAAAAGGACCCCCACGTTCTGCCACAGGAGAACCAAGCATGGTCTCTTGACAGGGTGGGAGACCAGTAACCTGTATGGACTAAGAGAAAAGGATTTAACAGGTAAGACTAAAACCTTTTTCCTTTGTCGTCCAATACAGGTTACTGGAAACTTTGGGATGTACAACCATTAAGTTCCCCAGGGTGGGAAGAAAGGCAAGGACCAGGCGCAGGCCCCCCAAAGACACCAAAGCACCAATGAACCTACAGATCATGAAGAGCTCAACAAGAACCGCAAAGTGTCAACGGACACTGAACAGGGGTAAAACAGACCCCAGGAACTGAACACAGCACACTGAACTAGAGCCAACAGAGCTCAAAAGTGAAAGAGTACTGAGAGAGGAAAGAGATCCTAGACAGGCAAGGCTGCCTAAAGGATCTTCCTCCCAAAACTGGCATCAGCCGATGCCAGGACATCCACACGGTAGTGTTTGGAAAAGGTATGCACAGACGACCAAGTGATCGCCTTGCACAACTGATCAGCAGAGGCCTGATTTTTGTAGGCCCAAGATGCCCCAATAGACCTCATAGAATGAGCCATGACCCAAAAAGGAACAGGCCTCTTCCTAAGTTCATAAGCCTTACGAACAGTGGACTTAATCCAAGAAGCAATGGTTACCTTGGAAGCCGGCTTCCCTGCCCTGGGACCCTCAGGAATGACAAAAAGAGTGTCAGACTGCCTTAATGGCTCAGTGCGATGCACATAGAAATTAAGACAACGCACAACATCCAAAAGATGAAGATCCTTCTCCTTGTCAGAAGTAGGGTTAGGGCAGAAAGAAGGAACCAAAATCTGCTGATTAATGTGGAACTCAGACACCACCTTCGAGAGAAACTCTTGCGAAGTTCGAAGGACCGCCTTGTCCTTGTGAAACACCAAAAAGGGTGGCCTACAGGACAGGGCATGCAGCTCCGCAACCCTGTGAACAGACACAATCAGCAGGACAAAAGCCATCTTCCACATCAGCAGACTTATGGAATAGGGGCCAAGGACTCAAATGGAGGACGCTGAAGGACTCCCAAAACCAAGTTAAGGTCCCACTGAGGAGCAGGGGACTTGAACACAGGACGGGTATGAGCAACACTCTGGAAGAAAACCTTAACAACAGGAATGAGAGCAAGGCGCCTCTGAAAGAACACAGAGAGCGCAGAGGTCTGAACCTTAAGAGAACTCAGACTGAGGCCCTTATCTACGCCATCCTGGAGGAAGAAAAGGACTGTAGGAAGATCAAAATCCTGAGACAGGTCTTTATCAGCACACCAAGAGAGAAAGGTAGACCAAACTAATGGTAGGCCTTACAGGAAACAGGCTTATGGGCACTAAGCATAGTAGCCACCACACCAGAAGAAAATCCTTTCTTCTTCAAAATTGAGGATTCAACCTCCATGCCATCAAAGCCAGATATCACGGTGCCCGTGATTGCTGCTTTTCTGTGTCAGTTACCTGTAGGGGGCTCTCCATTGGCTGTCTGCCTTCAGCCCGCCCTGCATTGCCTATTTAGACTGAGCTTGGGCACCCCTTGGGTGCCCTTTCGTGTTGTCTCTATGCTGCTCTCACCTTTATTGAGTTCCTGAGCTTCCTGGGCCTTGGCTATTATCCTGCTTGCCTGAGATCATCTAGTTCTTGATCATCAGTCCCCTGGTTCCCATATCCGTTCCTGATCCGGTTGAGGTTGCTGTTTGTCGCTGTTTCCTGCTGCCTATCCAAGCTGCCGTTCCTGATCCAGTTGACCGTCTGGAGTGCTGGTTCCTGTCCTCCTCAGCTGTGTTCCTGATCCTAAATCGCCTGCAGTGTGCTAGTCCTCCATAGTCGCTCTGGCGACATTTCTATTCCTCCGTTGTGTCTCCAGTACGCGGGTACTGGTTTGCTCCACTAACATCAGCTGCTGTTGCACCGGATGAGAGATTGATTTCTCCAGTACTCGGGTACTGGTTTGCTCCACAAATGACCGGCTGCTGTTGCACCGGATAAGAGATTGGTTTCTCCAGTACGTGGGTACTGGTTCGCTCCACTACACCGGTTGCTGTTGCACCGGATAAGAGATTGGTTTCTCCAGTACGCGGGTACTGGTTCGCTCCACTACACCGGTTGCTGTTGCACCGGATAAGAGATTGGTTTCTCCAGTACGTGGGTACTGGTTCGCTCCACTAACACCGGTTGCTGTTGCACCAGATGAGAGAATTGTTTCTCCAGTACGCGGGTACTGGTTCGCTCCATAAACGACCGGCTGCTGTTGCACCAGATAAGAGATTGGTTTCTCCAGTACGCGGGTACTGGTTCGCTCCACTAACACCGGTTGCTGTTGCACCGGATGAGAGAATTGTTTCTCCAGTACGCGGGTACTGGGTCTCTCCACAAACGACCGGCTGCTGTTGCACCGGATGAGAGATTGGTTCCTCCAGTACGCGGGTACTGGTTTGCTCCACTAACACCGGCTGCTGTTGCACCGGATAAGAGATTGGTTTCTCCAGTACGCAGGTACTGGTTCGCTCCACTAACGACCGGTTGCTGTTGCACCGGATGACAGATTGGTTTCTCCAGTACGCGGGTACTGGTTTGCTCCACTACTACCAGCTACTGTTGCACTGATAGTGATATTGTTTCTCCAGTACGCAGGTACTGGTTTGCTCCATGTTTACTATTGCTGTTATGTCCTAGGCAGCCCTGGTGTTCCGTTGGTTCCTCAGTACGCGGGTACTGGTTGGCTCCTATATTTCTCGTTGGCTTGCCACATTATTCCATCTGCCTCTGCATGCCATCCATGTGACTGGTTTTTCCACCTAGCCAGTCACCGAGGTTTTAGTGGTTGCCACCTACTACGTGTCAGGCTGCCTTGCCTGGTATATTGGTAAAGCCGGTAGAACCTATTCCTTTCTTTACCATCCTGGGTTGCCTTACCCGGTATTGGAAAGGCCGGTACAGCCTTCACTATTTCCTTGTATCAGTCTCCAGGCTGCCTTGCCCGATATATTGGCAGGGCCGGTAGAGCCTATCACTTTCCTCGTACCAGTCTCCTGGCTGTCTTGCCCGATATATTGGCAGGGCCGGTAGAGCCTATCACATTCCTTGTACCAGTCTCCTGGCTGCCTTACCCGGTATATTGGCAAGGCTGGTAGAGCCTATCTAGTCCTTGTACCTTCCTCCTGGCTGCCTTGCCCGGTATATTGGCAGGGCCGGTAGAGCCTGTATCGCTATTATCTCTGCTTATGTTCTATGTCATTGCAATAAATATATGAACGTGTATGTTACCTTATGGGGTTGTCTTAAAGGGATAGTAATACTTCGTTTTAACTTTATTTTATTTTGTAGGCATTAAAAAAACATGAAGAATGATATAAGTCTTATCTCTCAAACATTTATGGTTTATGAGATATTCACAAGCAAAGTTCCCCTCCCCGCCCCTTTTACCTAGTGTAAGCCATCTCTTCTCAAATGTGAGTCTGGTTGTATGACAGGACAGATAACAGAAGGGGACAATTTTCTTTGTATGAAAACAATGAAAGTCCTTTCCCCCTTGACAAGTTTTTCAGCTTTTCCCCTTATCTTAATAGAAGATTGTCCCTCTCTGCAGTCTACCTGGGCATCTCCCTTCTGATCTGATTGAACAGGGAAGGGATACTTTGTTTGTGAATATCTCTTAAACCATAAAGGTTTCAGAGATAAGACTTATATCATTCTTCATGTTTTTTTAATGCCTACAAAATAAAATAAAGTTAAAACGAAGTATTACTATCCCTTTAAACTTTCAATAAAGTTGTGTTTTTACCTAACTTCGTGTCTGAGAGTCTTAACAAGCCGTGACAGTACAAAAGGGTCATGACCTCAGACAATAAGAGTGATGGTAATACACAGAATATCCATTGGAGGCGGTAGCGATCCAAACTATTCTTGAATGCACAGTACTCTCAGACAAGTCTGTCCCTAGTCCGGTGGTCTCCCCAGGTCAGACACCGGAGAATGATACTATGCCCTCAGGGGCTGCAGCTAAAGGGCTAACCGCCTCCGCCCCTTTGTCACTCGGATATGATGGTGATCCTAACCTGTGCAGAGGGTTTATCAACCAACTTGAAATATTTATGGAATTGACTGTGCATGCCTTTCCCAGTGACCGCAGTAAAGGTCACTAAGGTCTAAAAATAACGGATCTAGCAGTATAGTTTGCCCACTCATCCCTCCCCTGGCATCTAAAACCAATGAACAGTTACGGGAATCAGGTGAACCTATGCAAGTAGGTTTCACCAGATTAACCAGAGAGGAGAGAACGCATCGCAGAAGGCATGGATTGTGTTTATACTGTGGCAAGATTGGGCACCTGCTAAGATCCTGTCCCGTACGTCCGGGAAATGAACACACCTAGGGTACCTTGGGGGACAGGCTCTAGGTGGTGTTCAATCGTCCCCAGGTTTGGGCACACTGAAACCCACCATACAGGTGGTACTTTCATGGGCAAAACACTCAGTGGAGGTTTTGGCCCTCGCTGATTCCGGCGCAGCGGGGTATTTTATGGATAATACCTTTGCTGAATTGCATGGGGTTCCACGGATTGAGAGAGAATCCCCTCTAGCTATTGAAGCAATTGACGGCAGACCTTTAGAACCTGCACAGGTTACCTTTGAAACAATGCCGTTATCTATGACTATTGGGGCACTTCACAAGGAGGAACAGCAGTTCCAACTTATCAATTCTCCACATCACGCAGTAATTTTGCGATTTCCTTGGTTACAGCTTCATAATCCACAGTTTGATTGGCAAAAGTGTGAAATCTCTGCTTGATCTCAGTTTTGTATGGAGCATTGCGAACCCACCCAGTATCACTATAATCTGTGTTCCCTCCAGGGCCTCGTTCAACCTTCCTGGGCTAGTCGCTATTTTGACACTTATCAGCATTTGAGTGCATCCTGGGCCTCGCTATTAGGGCCGCCCAGTCTCCTGGCCTAATAGCATTAACCATTTGTGTCTCACTGTATCACACGAACTGTTCCCGACCTGTGTCAGTATATTTACTACTTGTGTTATATGTATACTGGACCCGTGTGGGCTACTGTGTTTTAGTAACCTGTCCTGTGTCAGTTCCGTTTGTACTATTACTGGACCTGCGAGGGTTACTTTATTCTGCTGATTCAATAAAACTGTGTTTTACCAAATTGTCTGTCTCTGAGTGTACTGAAAACCATTACAGAAGGAGAGATTCCTCTTGGGACCACCGGCCCTGAGCGTTCAAATGCCCCAGGACCACACCCCAGCCGGAGAGGCTGGCATCCGTGGTCACCGCTGTCCAGAATGGCACCAGGAAGGGCCTGCCTTTCAGGAGGTTGTTCAGGTTGAGCCACCATGAGAGGCTCTGTTCCACGTGAAGAGGGAGAGATAGGGACCTCTCCAGGAAATCTGGCTGACCCCTGCATGCCAGGATCAGAAACCTCTGATGTTCCCTGGTATGAGCCATGGCATACAGAACCGCTTCTATGGTGGAAATGAACTTTCCCACCAGGGATGACAACTTCTGGGCGGGAACCAGGTCCTGATTCAGGACAGCCTGGACCTTCAGTGGTATCTGATGAGCCACTTCGTCCGTGAGAAACACCATCCCTCTTTGAGTGTCGAAGAGGAGGCCCCATTCTCTGGGAAGGAACAAGGTCCGACTTGTCCAGATTGATGATCCACCTATGATGGGACAGAGCATGAATGCAATCCTGCACCTGCTGATGAAGGAGTTCTGGAGAAGAGGCCTTCAGAAGGAGGTCATCCATATACGGAGTAACTCTGATACCATTCCAATGTAGGACAGAAATCAGGGGTCTCTGTTGAAGACTTGAGTAGCCGTGGTCAGGCCGAAGGGGAGGGCAGAAAACTGGAAATGCCCTCGGTCGCAGGCAAAGTGTAGATATTGCCGACTCTTTGGATGAATAGTGATGTGCAAATAGGCATCCTGAAGATCCAAAGAGGCAAGAAATTCCAAAAGGGACATGGCAGCTATCACCGTGCGCAGTGACTCCTGGTGGCATTGGGACCAAACCACAAAGGAGTTGAGATCCTTCAAATCCAAAAGGTGACTACAGCCGCCATCCTTCTTGGAAACCAAAAAGCGGTTGGAGTAGAACCCCAGCCCCTTTTTCTGAGGAGGAACTGGTTCCAGGACTGCCTTGTCCAGAAGGGCCTGAATGGCCTCCTCGAAAAGGCAGTGCTTTTCCGCTCCCAGAGGAGAGTGAGAAGAGAATGTTTTGGAAGGAGGAAGAGAGGTGAAGGGGATCCTGAATCCTGTAGCCACCACCTGCAAACCCACAGGTCCACCATAGAGGCCTGCCAAGATGAGAGATAGTGGTGTAGGCGGCCACCTACCTGCAGGTAGGGACCCAGATTCGGTGAGTCATGCAGAAGAAGGTGTCACGGTTTGTTAGACTCTCGTTTAATGGGAACCCTCACGGTTCCAGAACATACACACATATCACATGTACATAATGGTTACAAACAGTAGTATTAACAATATACAGAATGTAGGCTCTACCGGCCTTGCCAATATACCGGGCAAGGCAGCCTGTAAGCTGGCACAGAGGAATGGAGACAGGCTCTACCGGCCTTGCCAATGTACCGGGCAAGGCAGCCTGGAGGGTAACAGTCAATCTGAATATGGCTCTACCGGCCTTGCCAATATACTGGGCAAGGCAGCCAGGAGGACAGAAGGACAGCTCCACTAATGCTGAATAGATGGAATAGCAGCATGAGATGGAACAGTGGAGCAAAGCAGTATCGCCACCAGGGAAACCAAACAGCATGGCTGGAACCTGTAGTTGATAAGAAACGGAGAGCTCCCGGATGAAGAGTCAACCGCACAGTTCCTGGCGAACTCTGCCCACGGCAACAGGACGGCCCAGTTGTCATGATGGTCAGTAACAAAACAGCGCAGGAACTGCTTCAGTCCCTGATTGGCGTCTGACCAGTTCTATACAGCGAATCAGCAACCGGTAATGTGGAGTAAACCAGTATGTTGTAGTGGACAACAATAGTGCCTGACCGGTTCTATACAGTGAATCAGCAACCGGTAGGGTGGAGTAAACCAGTATAGTGTAATGGGCAACAATAGCATCTGAGTGGTTCTACACAGCGAATCAGCAACCGGTGAAGAGTGGAGTAAACCAGTACCACGTACTGGGAGACCGAAGCCCAACCAGTTCTATACAACGGAATCAGCAACCGGTAGTGTGGAACAAACCAGTGATCAGAATGTCGCCCAGGCGACCCAATAGTCAGTAGATGAAGTCAGGATACAACGCAGGAGCAGCAGGCAAACCAGGAGGCCCACAGGAATGACAGGACTGCCAGCCAGGTCAGGAACGGAGCAGGAACAACAGCAACACGTTGTCAGGAACGGAAGCAGGAACAGAAGGACAACTGGATCCGGACGAGGGCAGGAACCACACAGGAGAGACATTGACTACTGGAGACCGCTGACACTGGTAACAAAGGGAACAGGCCCAAGGAACAGGTACTGGAACAGGCAGGTGACTGCTGACATAGAGACACCACGAAAGGGCAACCAAAGGGTGCCTCAGCCCAGTCTATATAGGCAATACTGGGCAGGTAAGAGACAGGTGGCCAAAGGAGAGTACACACACCTGACTGACAGCAGAAGTCAGCAAGGTTTGGAAGCCTTGTGTTTAGTGGAGGACTTGGGCCTCCATTGCTGGCTTGGATGAGAAGCTCAGAGCTTGAAGCACCTCCTGGGTCGCATGGCGCGAGTCAGCCTTAAAGGGACAAAAAAGCCGATTCCTTTTGACAGGCGCCTTCTTCGTCTGGACCACTGGCAGGTGAGTACTCTTCCCTCCAGTGGCTTCACTGATCACATCCTTGAGATCAGGCCTAAACAGTGAGGTGCCCTGAAAGGGCATGGACAGGAGAGCCCACTTGGAGGCCGTGTCAGCAGACCAGATCTTGAGCCAAAGAGCACGTCTGGCTACCACAGACATAGTTGATGCCCTGGCTACCATATGCACAGCGTCAAACAGGGTAGCAGAAACATAATGCTGAGCTTCAGAGATGTTGGCAAGAAATCGCAACATGTCAGCAGTAGGAGCCCCCTGAAGGACAGCTGAAGTGAGCTGTTCAGTCCAAACAGCGACAGCTCTATTCACCCGCAACTCAGCAAATGTGGGGCACAGGGCAGAACCAGCCATCACAAAAATAGCCTTGAGAGCAGTCTCAAGCTTCTTCTCTGTCCAGTCTTTCAGAGCAGATGCATCAGCCACAGGCAAAGTGGTAGACTTAGAAAGCCTGGAAACAGGGGCATCCACCTTGGGAGGATGAACCCACTGAGCTAGGGCCGCTTCAGAGAACGGATACAGCTTAGCAAATTTCCTAGAGACAGAGGTCTTCCTGTCTGGAAACTTCCACTCTTCAGACACCAAGCCGTCAAGAGTAGGATTAGGTAGAAAACAAGTATAGGGCCTAACGGGCTCCTGGAACACATCAGAGGGGTCAGAAGAAACCTCCTGCACCAAGGGGATGTTCTGGGTGTCCAATACAGCCCTGATCAGGCCCTCAGCCGAGGGGACAGGGTCAGCCTCAAAGGGATCCCCAAAAAACTGAGAGGAAGGGACAGCAGAACAGTCTTTATCATCAGAATCCACCAATAATTCCTCCTCAGAGGAATCAGACACATCAGGAACACCAGGCGGTTTAGGCAGGGAAGAACTGATAGGGGCAGGGGCCTGCCACGAGTGGACGACCCCTTGCAAAGTGGATGGAAGGAGTTGTATGGTGAACTGGAGGTCCCTGGTAGTAGTCTTAAATTCTTGCATCTAAACTGGCTCTAGTGCATGGCTGGGGTCCCTGCAGGGGATTCAGGGGCAGCAGCGGATGCTGGGAAAACATCACCTGAGTATTCTCTAGGTAACCCTGCGTGACATGAGGAGCAATGAGCAGTGGGGGACACAGACACCCCAATGTCCTTAGTCTTAGGCCTAGTCCCAAGGTCTAACGGAATAGACATGCTCACAGAGTTAAATGGTCAAAATATCAGAAACACCCACAAAACAGCGTGTATGATAAATCAAATCACCCCAGAAATGCTAAATTAGACTTATCTGGTAGGCGAAGGGTTAAAATGCGGAAGAGAGAAGGAGAGTCCAAGCCATGCATAGGATACTCGATCAGAGAAGACACAAATTGGCTGCTGCGGTGGGAGCCAATCAGAAACGAGCGCGTGAAGCGAGCACTCATGGGAATCGTAGTTTCACTAAGAGAATCCCTTCAACAGTGCCCGAAGCCCCCTAAGACCCCCAACATGCCCAGAACTTTGACTGGATAACAGAGCAAGGGCAGACCAACAAAATGAGCCATCTCTGACCTCTCTATGTGGAGCGGCTACAGAGATACGTCCCAAACTGTAAAGTCCCATAGAACTGAATAGAGCAATGGCGTCTATGTGGTAAACGCGCGCCTTAAAGGCGCTGAACGCAAAGTTAACAAGGTGAATACCAAAACAGAAAAACACTCAAAAGCCCACTAGAACAAGTCAGTAGACCCAATAAACACTGGTCCCAGTAGGAAAAGTGCCCAAAACACTCCAAAAGACGCTAACTAGCAGCAAAAGGGTTAAGTTACCACAGAACCTTACTCCAAACACCTCACAGACATACAAATAAACCCAATGAGTGCATGAGTATGTAATAGGAACTCCAAATGAGACCCCTGTGCGGAGGGGAAGCATGGGACATGTGGACATCAATACTCAAAGGGTGCTCACGTTTTTAGCAGGTCTTCCGTCTTCAGATTACCATATATCAAAAAGAAGCCTCAGTGGACAACTCCTGGGGAAAGAACTTGCAGCCAAGATTTCCCCCCAGGGCTTAGGTCCACAAAAGCACCTGGTGAACTGAGCTATCCATATTTGGGTGATGGTAATTGTCAGTGATGGTAATCCTCCTAATTGTGGTATCCTATATCTAACAGAAAAATAATAAAGAAGCTAAAACTATAGCAGAATTGTTCTCTTGCCTTGTGTCTTGACCAAGGAACATATCTTACTGGTTGGGGATTGGCTAGCTGCAAGATAAGGAGAGGAGGTAGGCTCCACCCAGCAGTCACTTCTCAGAATTGTTCCTGCCTACTTAACGGGGCTGATCACCAACCCAAAGTTACCAGTAACCTGTATTGGACGATAGACAAATAAACATTTTATATGTATAATAAATTAGTCCTGACCTTTTCTAATGCACTATCCAATGTTGCTGTATCAACACTGCCATCTACTGGTCAAATACCAACACAGCAGCTATGGAAACAAATTGTATATCTCAGGTGGTTTGTGTGATTAAAATACGACATATATAAAAAGATGTCTAAAAAGTAAATAATACATATGTAGTGAAATAACAAAAAACCTAGAATTACATTTACTTAAAACAGGATCATTACCATGATATTGTTCTAGACTATATGAAGACAACAGAAGACTTGACAGTTTTAATAGTTATTGACATCATAGTTGAGAGAGAGAAAAAAAAGCACAGCACCAACCTGGTAAGATTTGTGTGTGTGTGTGTGTGTGTGTGGTGTGTGTTTGTGTATTTGAGTATAAAACCTTATATTAAACTTAAGTTATAATAATTCCCCAGGTTAATGCATTTCTAAACATGCATAACTCATAAATCTAAATATTTTTAACACATTTCTTACTTTCCAGTCCAGCAGATGGTTGTTATTGCACCAGTAATATTTTGCTTCACATCAGCCTGTTGTGAACTGATATACTTATATAACAAATAGTTCGCTTTTAGCACATGCAACAACAAATACATTTTACAGACCTTTTTGCAAACCCACATTGAAAAAGAAAATGTCTCTTTATCATTTTGACCAATTCAGTGTTCTGTTGTGTTAGCTCTGGTAATTCAGTATATCATAGATTGGAGTGTATACTTATTTTAAAAACTGTTTAGCTAGATTCCTTTTGTTAATGTCTGTAAACAAACCTTAATTAAACACTTGAATTTTGCAGAATGAGAAAATTTGTTTCATCCCAATAATTCATGATTTTTTTCCCCATTCAGAGAAAGCAAGCTTTGGTTGCTCTTGTGTTTTGTTAATCATAATTGATGAAATTTGTTCAGTGCTGTTTTCAGTGGTGAAGGCCCCTGACACCTTCTCTGGACTGACATTTTCACAATATTCATTCAAATAAATTGCTGTCGCACCCCTATCAGATGGAAGGGGTGGAGAGAAGGGTTAGGAACCCTAGGCTAGCTCTGGGGAACCCTGTATAGATGAGAAGCCAAGGATAGGGAGAGAGAGAGCAGGACAAGCAACGGCATACAGTGTAGTAGGGTGAACAGAGTACACAAGTCTAGGACGCTGATATAGAATATTAACTTTAGGAGGTAAGAAGAACTGTGGATTACCTTTACAGGAACACGTGCTCGGGTGCGTAGCAGGTAACACAGGGTTACCTGGGTGGAGGATGTGGAGAGTCACTACCGAGGGATATGCTGGAGAGCGAGGCAGGTAGAGCAGTGTACCAGAGTGGAGAAGCTGGAAAGCGTGGCAGGATAAGTAGTCTGACTAAACAGAGCTTACCTGGGTTGAGGAGCTGGAGAGCGAGGCAGGTTAAGGAGTCTGATGGAACAGAGCTTACCTGAGAGATGAAGCTGGAGAGCGTGGCAGGCTAGGAGGTCTGACTAAACAGTGCTTACCTGGTTTGGGTAGCTGGGGAGCGTGGCAGGCTAGGGTGTCTGACAGAGCAGAGCTTACCTTGGAGGTGCAGCTGGAGTGCGAGGCAGGCTACCAGAACAGGCACTGGGCAGAGGTAGGAGGTACTGAGGAACCAGAAGACAAGGCAGACGGACACCACTGAACTAGGATCCCAGGGGCAAGTGCAGGCAGGGATCCAGCAGGAGAAGCAGAAGGAGGCACAGAGGAAGAGACAGGGAGGCCCAAAGTAGAAGTCTGGAGGGACCAAGCAGGGAACACTCTCTGGGGGTGTGGACGCTTGGGAGGACTAAACAACTGAGCGCCGAACAAGGTTCGAGCGCTCCGTTATCAAGTCCCCCAGACTGACGTCAGACCGCCGACGCCGACGCGCGCACGCTGGCGCGACGTCGGCGCATGCGCTCCAACGACGTGGAAGCCCGGACTGGCATCCGATGCTTCCACTTCCGGCCTGCTGCGTCCGGTAAGTACCGACAGAGCCCCCTTCTCAAAGACGGCCTCCGGACGGATCTCGGCCCCGGACGAGATGGGTGTTGCCGGTGGAAACGCAAAAGGCACTGAGGTGCATGTATGTGGTGTGCAGGCTCCCACGACCTCTCCTCAGGTCCGTACCCCTTCCAGTGTACCAGGTATTCTAGACGGGATCTTCTAATACGGGAATCCAGGACTGCTTGCACCTCGTACTCCTCTGTGTCTCCCACTGGGACTGGCGGAGGCTTGTATGGTTCTCTATTCGGGTACGGTGATGCCACCCAGGGGTGTAGCTGAGAGACGTGGAAGGTGGGATGGATCTTGAATGACGGAGGCAAGGCCAATCTGTAGGCAACATCGTTTATCTTTTTGATGATTTTAAAAGGACCTAGATAACGAGGACCCAATTTTTTGGTAGGGCAAAATAGCCGTACGTGCGTTGTGGCCAACCAGACCTTGTCTCCCACTTTGTATGCAGGTTGTTGGCTGCGTCGTCTGTCGGCTTGACGTTTATAACGTAACTGGGTCTTGGCCAGGGTAAGACGGAGGAGACGATGACAATGTCGAAGATGTTGTAAATAATTGGCAGCTTGAGGAACCGCAATATGTGCAGCAAGACCTGGAAGGCTATGAGGGTGATAGCCATAAAACATAAAGAAAGGAGAAGACTGAGAGGACTTATGGTAATGGTTATTATAGGTGAATTCTGCCACAGGGAGTAAGGTTGACCAATTGTCTTGCAGATGAGACGTGTAGCATCGGAGGTACTGCTCCAGGGTCTGGTTTACCCGTTCTGTCTGACCATTTGTGTGAGGATGGTAGCCTGAGGATAGGTTGCACTGGATTTGAAGGGCTTGACAAAGAGCTTTCCAGAAGCGGGAGGTAAATTGTGTGCCCCGGTCAGTGGTAAGAGAGGACGGAAGACCATGCAAACGGAACACCTCTTTGATAAACAATTTGGCGGTTTGCGGGGCGGTTGGTAAGGAGGGAGCAGCTATAAAATGGGCCATTTTCGTAAAGCGATCCACTACCACCAATATGGTGGTGTTCTTGTCAGATGGAGGGAGATCTGTGATAAAGTCCATCGACAGGTCCTTCCATGGAAGAGTGGGTATGGGTAAAGGGTGTAACAACCCTGATGGTTTTCCAGGCTTGTTTTTGGACTGGATGCAGGTATGACAGGTCAAAACATAGGCTTGAACGTCCAGCCCCATCTTAGGCCACCAGAAATACCGTTGAGCTAGCTCCAGTGTTTGTGCTACCCCTCCATGGCCAGCCGCAGGAACATCATGGGAGAGACGGAGTACTTCTTGACGAAACGGTGCCGGGATGTATAACCGGTTTTGTTTGTACCACAAACCCTCTGCTTCGTGAAGTGAATACTGTCGTGAGAAGGCGGCTTCAGGGCAAGGGTACTGTTTGATTTGATCCAGTAGAGGTTTGGAAGTCAACAAGAAATGTCTAGACTGTAAGATGGTATCCTCATGGTTGTCTTTCACCATCTCCTGCGGGTGTATACGGGACAGAGCGTCGGCCTTCTGGTTCTTAGAGCCTGGTCTATAGGTTATCTGTAATTGAAAACGGGAGAAAAACAAGGCCCAACGAGCTTGGCGAGGACATAGCCTACGTGCCCCACGTAGGTACTCCAGATTCCTGTGGTCCGTGAAGACAAGAATCGGGTGTTCTGCTCCTTCGAGTAGGTGACGCCACTCTTCCTAGGCGTTTTTTATAGCTAGGAGTTCTTTATCACCTACGGTGTAATTTAACTCGGCTGGAGACAGTCTTCTTGATTGATAAGCGACAGGATGCAACCGGTTATCTGAGTCAGATCGTTGGGAAAGCACTGCCCCTGTAGCTACATCAGAGGCATCCACCTCCAGTATAAACGGCCTTGAGACGTCTGGTTGTATGAGGATGGGCGCTTGGGTAAACAAGCTCTTTAGGCTGCTGAATGCTTGTTGGGCTTCCACAGACCACCGGAAAGGGACGGTTTGGCGTGTAAGCGCGGTTATGGGCGTAACAATTTTGGAGAAGTTCCTGATGAAGCGCCTATAAAAATTAGCAAACCCTATGAACCGTTGTACTGCCTTCTTATTGGTGGGAATAGGCCAGTCCGTGATGGCTGTGATCTTACGTGGGTCCATTCCAAGATGGCCAGGGGAAATAAGGAAGCCCAAAAATTCCACCTCTTCCACCTCAAAGGAGCATTTTTCAAGTTTAGCAAAGAGGGAATGCTGGCGTAGCCTCTCCAAGACGTTACGAACATGTTGTCGATGTTCTGGTAGAGTATCAGAAAAGATGAGAATGTCGTCCAGATATATGACCACATATTGGTCCAAGAGATCCGAGAAAATATAGTTGACGAAACACTGAAAGGTAGCTGGAGCGTTACATAGGCCAAAGGGCATGACCAGATATTCAAAATGTCCATATCTTGTACGGAAAGCGGTTTTCCACTCGTCTCCTTTTCTCATACGGACTAGGTTATAGGCCCCACGGAGGTCGATCTTGGTAAAGACGGAGGCCGAGGAGATCCTTTCCAACAGTTCTGGAATCAATGGCAGGGGATATCTGTTCTTTATAGTGATGTCATTAAGCTGTCGATAATCCACGCAAGGTCTAAGGCCACCGTCTTTCTTCTCGACAAAGAATATGCCTGCTCCTGCAGGCGAGGTGGAAGGGCGGATGAAGCCCTTCCGCAGGTTCTCGGTGAGGTAGGCTTTGAGATGCATTAATTCTGGACCTGCAAGGGGGAAAATCTTACCATAGGGAATAGGAGCCCCAGGTAATAAGTCGATGGGGCAATCGAATTGCCGATGAGGAGGGAGATGCTCCACCCCCTTGTGGTCAAAAACATCAGAATATGCCCCGTAGACGTCGGGCAACTTAAGTGGTGGTACTGATGGAGCGGAGAACAGTACTTGAAGATCCCTGGAAGGATTTGCTTGGAAGGCCACAGTACCAAGAGTCCAGTCTATTCTTGGGTTCTGTTTCTTGAGCCATGGCAGCCCTAGAATCAATGGATATAAGGGTGAAGATATGACATCAAAACTTAAGTCTTCCTGATGATGAATTCCCACGGAAAGGTGTATAGGTAGGGTCTCTAGTGCCACTGGACCACACTGATGGTTTCTCCCGTCCGCCATCTGAAGCAAGAGTGGAGGGACCTTGGGTTTAGTTGGTACCCCCAAAGCACTGACCACCTTTTCATCCATGAAGCAGCTGCTGGCACCCGAATCAATAATAGCAGGAAGGTTATGGCTTGTATCATCCCACTGTAAGGAAAGCAAAAGGGACAAGTGAGATTGGGCAGTCAAACAAGATCCCCACCTACCCTCCGATACACAGATCTTACCACGTGGGTTTTGGGGTCTCTTAGGACAGGAACGCAGGACATGACCGCTACCACCACAATAGAGACACAGGTTTAAGCGTCTTCTTCGGGCTTTCTCTGCTTCGGTTAAAGGACCTCGTACCAAGCCAATCTGCATGGGCTCTTCCGGTTGAGATGTGGAAGAGGGCGTAGGGTCTGCTGATGACTGGTTGTGACCAGCAAGGCCCACAAGGGCCGAAGCACCTCGCTCCCTGCGTCTCTCCCTCAAACGGCGATCTATCTGGATAACCAACAGGATGAGTTCTTCAAGGGAGGAGGGAATACCAACCCGAGCCAGTTCGTCTTTTAGCTGTTCAGTGAGGCCCAGACGAAACTGATCCAGAAGTGCTGGCTCATTCCACTGGGTCTCGATAGAGAGACGACGAAAGTCCGCTACGTAATCCTCAACAGGTCGTCGGCCTTGGATCAAGGACCTGATGGCTGACTGGGCTGAAGCAGAACTCAGGGGATCTTCGTATAGCATGTCCATTGCGCGACGGAACGAAGACCATGAGCGGAGCACAGGACTGTCATCCTGAAGATGGTGGTACGCCCACGCTTGAGGTTCTCCAGATAGCAGAGAAATGGCTGTTCGGACTTTCACAAAGTCTGATGCATACGTTCTGGGATTAATTGAAAACAATACTTCGCAGGAGGTCATAAAGGACTTATATAGGTGTCTGTTGCCGGTGAATTTATCCGGTAATGGCACCCTGGGTTCCGGGGTGACCACCCCAAGGCTACTGGAAGGACCAGAAGCGGCAGGCTGGGCAGCTGGAGACATAGTAGGGGATTGGAGCTCCTGAAACCGGCGTTGAAGAGCGGCCTGGTTGCTTTGTAGTTCCTGAACGGTAGTAGCTAGAGAGGAGATCTGATTGCTCAGAGAGGTCAGGGCTTCCATAAGGCTAGCTGGTTCCATAGGGCTCAGTTGTACTGTCGCACCCCTATCAGATGGAAGGGGTGGAGAGAAGGGTTAGGAACCCTAGGCTAGCTCTGGGGAACCCTGTATAGATGAGAAGCCAAGGATAGGGAGAGAGAGAGCAGGACAAGCAACGGCATACAGTGTAGTAGGGTGAACAGAGTACACAAGTCTAGGACGCTGATATAGAATATTAACTTTAGGAGGTAAGAAGAACTGTGGATTACCTTTACAGGAACACGTGCTCGGGTGCGTAGCAGGTAACACAGGGTTACCTGGGTGGAGGATGTGGAGAGTCACTACCGAGGGATATGCTGGAGAGCGAGGCAGGTAGAGCAGTGTACCAGAGTGGAGAAGCTGGAAAGCGTGGCAGGATAAGTAGTCTGACTAAACAGAGCTTACCTGGGTTGAGGAGCTGGAGAGCGAGGCAGGTTAAGGAGTCTGATGGAACAGAGCTTACCTGAGAGATGAAGCTGGAGAGCGTGGCAGGCTAGGAGGTCTGACTAAACAGTGCTTACCTGGTTTGGGTAGCTGGGGAGCGTGGCAGGCTAGGGTGTCTGACAGAGCAGAGCTTACCTTGGAGGTGCAGCTGGAGTGCGAGGCAGGCTACCAGAACAGGCACTGGGCAGAGGTAGGAGGTACTGAGGAACCAGAAGACAAGGCAGACGGACACCACTGAACTAGGATCCCAGGGGCAAGTGCAGGCAGGGATCCAGCAGGAGAAGCAGAAGGAGGCACAGAGGAAGAGACAGGGAGGCCCAAAGTAGAAGTCTGGAGGGACCAAGCAGGGAACACTCTCTGGGGGTGTGGACGCTTGGGAGGACTAAACAACTGAGCGCCGAACAAGGTTCGAGCGCTCCGTTATCAAGTCCCCCAGACTGACGTCAGACCGCCGACGCGCGCACGCTGGCGCGACGTCGGCGCATGCGCTCCAACGACGTGGAAGCCCGGACTGGCATCCGATGCTTCCACTTCCGGCCTGCTGCGTCCGGTAAGTACCGACAATTGCATAACATTTTGCCCACTGTTAAACCTTACCCAGGACATTCCCTCACAGAAGTCATTCTTGTGGGAACTTTATTTTAGAGGCACCAATATGCATAACTGGAAACTTTATCCTCTTAAGCCTCGAAGAGAGCTCATGTGCTCAGACCAGGGATATGTAAATTACACGATTTGCATCATAAATGTAGTGGGGCTTCATTGGGTAGGAGGGGCTTGTCATCATTGTATCATAAATTGGGAGGAAAGTGAGCGGAACAGGATGGGCAGCAGGAGAAGTGGGAGGGAGGTAGGAGGAACAAGAAAGATAAGTGGTCAGAGCTTCACAGGAAAGTAACCACTCTGTCCCCGGAAACCCAGTAATTAATTCTAAAAACTGTAGTCTCCGGCATAGATCTGGAGAGTTCTCAGGTATGCCAATTTTCAATGCATTATGACTCTGTACCTTTTTTTTAATGAGGTAGGATTTTTTTACTCTGACTAGTAGTAGTGAGTAAGCCTAAAGAGTCAATGTACTATATGTGCATGACAGTGAGGAAGCAGCAGCATCTTTGACTCTGTTAGAAGCATGATTTGGCAGATATGAAGTGAGAGAGATGAGAGTTTGCATTTCAGTACCACCAGCATCAGCAGCATTAGTCCAAAAAAAAGTATTTTTACTAAGGAAGTACTGGTGACTATCTAACAACAAAATGCCCCCCACAAAATGAACACTGATATCTGAGAGTAAGGAAGCAGCAGCACCTTTGATATGATATGTTGCATGATACATTGGTTAGAAGGTGACAGACAAGAGCTTGCATTGCAATACCAACAAGAGCTGCAGCATGCTTTCAATGAGTTTTGGACCTCTCTGGCACTCAAAGATGGAAATATATTAATTTATGGGATATGCCTTAACCTTTTGAGTGCTGCATCACAGCCCCTGAAATCAGGCAGATTAGGGACGTGCACAGACATTTTGGGGGGCAGGGGCTCAAATGACATATCCAATGGCAGAATCTCCACGGTGCGCAAGGCGTAAGCGGAGTGGATCCAGCAGATAAGAGGAGAAGTCCCGGAGGTACATAAAAAGGACCCGGACAACATGTTAAAGGGACCTTACACTTAAAAAGCCCCCCCCCCCGGTAATTAAAATTGAAAAATGGACTCGGCAGGGCCGGATTTACATCTCAGGAGCCTGTAGGCACAAAAATCTGAAGCCCCCCCGCCCACACTGGCCATCTCCACTGGACTCCTCCACAATGCTCCTAATCGCCACATTGCCCCCCATTATCTCCATATTGCTCTTACATTATCCCCGTCAACTCCATATTGCCCCCATCATCTCCATATTGCCACCATCATCTCCATTTTGCCCTCATCAGCTCCAACTTACCCTCACATTGCCTCCATCAGCTCCATATTGCCCCCATCCAGCTCCATATTGCCCCATCCAACTTACCCTCACATTGCCCCCATCAGCTCCATATTGCCCCATCAGCTCCATATTGCCCCATCATCTCCAACTTACCCTCACATTGCCCCATCATCTCCATATTCCCCTCACCAGCTACTTATTGCCCCATCCCCTCCATATTGCCCCATCAGCTACAACTTACCCTCACATTGCCCCCATCAGCTCCACATTGCCATCATCTCCATATTGCCCCCCATCAGCTCAAACTTACCCTCACATTGCCCCCTTCATCTCCATATTGCCCCCATCAGCTCCATATTGCCATCAGCTCCAACTTACCCTCACATACATTGCCCCATCATCTCTACATTGCCATCATCTCTACATTGCCATCATCTCCATTTTGCCCCCCATCAGATCCATATTGCCCCATCATTTCCACGTTGCCTCCAGTTTCCTACCTCTTCCCTGGTGGTCCAGCGGCAGGAGAGGTTTGTATGTGCCTCCTTTGGCACAGACCTGTAGCTGCTGGAGCTGCCGCACAGTCTTCTCTTCATGCAGAGCGTTGGGAGATGTCATCTTCCAGCGCTCTAATACTAAAGAGCCGACGAGGGAGCGCAGCATCTACAGGTCTGTCCTGAAGACGGTGGGGGGGTTAGTGCGGGTGGCGAGGCTCACTCTGCCTAACGGTAAATCCGGCCCTGGGACTGGGATAAGATAAAATCAGACTGATTACATTTTTTTTTTTTTTTTTGGTTAAAAGGGCACAAGGGCACTTTGGACAAAAAGGGCAGGTGCTCAAGCCCCCCTTGGTGTCTATGTGTGCACGTGCCTGATGCAGATGGGGCATCACAGTCCCAGTACAGACAGCTCTCAGTCAGCAAAGTGTATGGATGTGATTTCACAGCTCATTCAAAGCACAGATCGCAACTGAGGTTAACTTAAATGTGATTGTGATGCCTGCTGCACATCTTTATTTAACTACTCGACACTCATGTGGGAGACGTTCTGATGTCTCAACACTTAAGCTTGCAACATCAGTATGTCACCCTTTTTAACAAGGCGACATTTTTAATGTACTGTGTTGTTGGTCACCAAATAGATGGTGATATTGTTATCTTGTAGACAATGACAGACAGGTACAGTTAATAAACAAAATGACTGATAGGATACAGACACTGAGTATGAATGTGAAAAAACTATTGACAGAGACTTATATGAGAGAGCACTTTGTAAAGGGAAATATATGACATGCGAACAGTTCTGTTTTGAACTATATATTCTAGTGTTGATGGCATAGCACAGGGGATGTAGACATTAAATCAGCTGCTGTGCCTGATTATGACAGCAAAAACACCATTCTTCAAAGGGATGAGAATGCTTTGTAAATTCGGGGAAAAGCAAAATTAAGTTTTTGAGACTTCAAAATACCTAGAGAAATATGAAAGTTGCATGGAAGAAGTGGTGGGTAATGCTGACTATGACCTAATTATTGATGATTTTGATCTATAATCTAGCCCTCCATTATCATCCTCTTCTTCTTATACAGATGAAGTTGAGCGTGAAAGAGATGATGACAGGGCCAGAAAATTAGCTGAAAGGAAAAGTGTCAGTTTTCCACCACTGAAAAGGAGAACAATGACTGTTTATAAACTGAGAAATCAATTTGAAAATCTGTGAACAAGTAAAAATACCTAAAAAGATGCAATCATCCTCTCAGTTGTCATCAACATTATCACCCCTTCCATGTCCAACCTCCATCCAGTCACACACAGGTCATCAACATCCACAACCCTAGCTATGATGAGTGATTCTGCTGCTGTTGGAAATACAGCACCTTTGACACCTAAGCAGCACAATTTCAACATCTAGTCCCAATAGAAGTAGTAGTAGCCCCTAAGTCTATGATGTCTACAGTATGCAGATACTTCACTCATGATCCAAAAACTATCTGTTTTCTGTGTAAGAAGCATATAAGCAAGGGGAAAGCAGGATCACACCTAGGCACTACTTCAATGAAATCCCATCTAAAGCACAACCACACATCTCATTGGGAGATACATCAGCAGCATGTCAGAGGAGCAACAACTAGCAGCAGTAGAAGCACTCCTGAAAGTTCCCCAGGGTCTCTGGGACACATAGTAGTTTTGTCAGACAGCTTGCTAAGATTTCCTTTATTTGAAATAACACCTATAGCTCCTGCTGCTGTCATTCAAATGCAAAACACAGGGGAGTAGGACTCTTGAGTTTGGTGGAAGAGATGACAATAGTCATAGCGTGCCTATATATGCAGTTGCCACCACCATGTTGTTAAAGCATGTTATTAAAGCAATAAAGTTACATCGTTCTTCCAATCCACATTTACTAAGTTTTTGGGAATGAGTCAAAAACGTCACAAAAATAAGTACTATGGTATACAAATTGGGATCCTACACTCCATTAAAGTCACATCAAGGACAGTAAGCAGCTGAACCCAGAAATCTGTTCCAAACATCTACAACACAGAAACAAAGTAGTTACCAACCTCCACTACTTCACCAACAGTAGTAGAATAATTAGTGCAATCTCCCATCAATAATCAAGGGTGTAACTACATGAGAGGCCAACGGTGCAATTGTGACAGGACCCAGGCATCCAATGGACCCCCATTGACTCTGCACTGTTCTGTGAAAAAAAAAAAAAAAAAAAAAAAAAAAATATATATATATATATATATATATATATATATATATATATATATATATATAAATATATACTTAGGGTAGCAGTGTTAGTCCAGAGGTATAAATGGATGGACTAGCATTCAAGAGTAACAACCTCCCTTTATCAAGCCAAAAGCAATACTACGGTAATCATCAAAATGAAACATCCAAGTCAGATGAAAGAGGCAATGAATGGGTTAAGAAAACAAACTGGTAAACTACAGATCATACCAGTTAAAAAATCATGAAATCCCTTGGTCCATTCTCCCATTGCAACAGTAAAGGGAGCTGTAGTATGTATATGTGGTATATTCATATGAGTACCTGGCTAGGAGTTACCCTATTTATAGGCAGGGCTCAGTAAGGTATAGGCCTCCACGTGAACCTACATATGAGTGGAACACAATTTCCTATGCTGGGGAAAAACTCAGGGAAAAGGTGTTGGACCAAGAAAAGGCTCTGCACATTACAACTGGATTATTCAGTGCTATATATATTGCAACAATCTGAACTGTGGAGAAAAACAAGACCTATTTCTTCACCTCACCTTTGGAAGTAATGCATGATATGATGCAAAATAAATATAACTTTACTTTTTCTGCATTGTATTCATCTCTGTAAGTGAATAGTACTTATTATGGGTTAATTGCTTTATCCACCTGCTTCTTTAGAAAACTGATGAAGCATTGAGCAGTTAAACATATGCGCTTTCGCTTTAAAAGCCTGACCTTTGTAAAGGTATTTATTTGAAGACACTCTTGTTGTTAAACAGGTTTGTGTGTATCCGAAGTGTAGATTTCGGCTGCAGCATTTGAGGAAGTGTAATCAGTGAGTGTTTGCTGATGGGACTGATAATGTTTCATTCTATGTATTTTCTTTTATCTTGCTGTCAAGCAAACCACAAGAGCATGCTACTGAAATAACAATGAATTATGTTGTGACAATCCAGTAGACGTATTAATGAAATGTCTTACCTCAAGCTCAAAAATACCTGATACCCTAAAATAGCATCTTAGAAAGTCTGATGCATTATTGATTAAAGGAACAGTAATACTTAATATGTAAAAAAAATATACTGTAGGCTTCATCTCCCTGAGTAAAACAGTAAAACAAGCATAGTCCCTCCTTCCGCATAAAGGTGATGTATACAATTTTTTCTTTCTTTTAGAAAATGTTTTACCAGGAAGAATACATTGAGATTTCTCTCATTTTTAAATATGTCCTGGATAGTTTTCAGTAAAGGGTTACATATTTACACAAATTGAGAAACATTATATATTGCATATTATTATAAACTAGTTGAACAGCCCGTTACACGGGCCACAGTGCCTCTGTCAGCCGGTCGCAGGGCAGTCACGCGCAGTAGAGACTGCCCGCGCCACTGCTGATACAGAGCTGGACGCTCCTTCGGAGCACCCAGCTCTGTATCAGCCGCGGCGCGGGCAGTCTCTACTGCGCATGACTGCCGCACGTGCAGCAGTGTCTACTGCGATTGTCGGGCGTTACACACGATTTAGCAAATTATTATATAGGATACATCCTATATAATAATTCGCTAAAATGTGCGTAACACTGCAGTCATACGCAGTAGAGACTGCTGTGCATCCTGTAGTCATGCGCAGTAGAGACTGCAAGTGACAAGGCTGATACAGAGCGGGGCGCTCCAAAGGAGCATCCCGCTCTGTATCAGCAGCGGCGCGGGCAGTCTCTACTGAGCATGACTGCACCGCGACCGGCTGGCAGTGGCACTGTGGCCCGTGTAACGGGCTCTTCAACTAGTACGCACATAAAATATACATACATATTAAATATTAAAATGATATACAGTTACATACTGTTTTTAGATATAAAGAAGCATTTACTTTTAAGGATATTAGACTGGGAGCAGATCTGATTATTTCAGGCAGATTGTTCCAGACTTTTGGAGCTCTGGAGGAGGAGGTAGATCTTCCTGCTTCTTTCTTGTATTTGGTATTGTAAAGTATTACAGCTCAAACTTCAATTTTTTTTAAGTGCAGTATCACAGTGGCCTGAAATTGTACACTGGCTCTGTTGCTACACCATCCTATGGAGATTTATGGTCAAATGACCAGAGCTGTTGATTGGATGGTGTAGTAACAATGTCACTGTACAATTTCAGACCACTATAATACTGCACCTAAAAAATTCAAGTCTGAGCTGTAATAACTTTTCAATAAAACACCTTTCAGCAGTGGGAGTACCCTTGCTTTACTCATGGGGGATAAACCCTACAACAGATTTTTTTTACATATTAAGTAGAACCATCCCTTTAAAGGGATAGTAATACTTCATTTTATCTTTATTTTGTAGGCATTAAAAAAACATGAAGAACGATGTAAGCCTTATCTCTCAAACCTTTATGGTTTGAGAGATATCCACAAACAAAGTTTCCCCCCTGCCCCTTTTACCTAGTGTAAGCCATCTCTTCTCAGATGTGGAATCTGGTTGTAAGACTAGACAGATAACAAAGGGGACAATCTTCTTCCTATGAGAACAATGAAGGCCCTGCCCCCCTGACAAGTTTTTCAGGTTTTTCCCTTATCCTAATTGAAGCTTGTCTCTCTCTGCAGTCTACCTGGGCACCTCCCCTCTGCTCTGTCTGAGCAGTGTTACATCAGTAAAAGGGACTGGAGGGGGATACTTTGTCATTGAATTACTCTTGAACTACAACTCTGAGAGAATTGAAATAACACTCTCCAAAGTCCAAATACTATGATGATTAATTAGAGTTGCTTTTATTATGAAACATTACTATCCCTTTAAATTATGAGGTCTCTCATGTTTGAATACATGCCATAACACAGATACTCTGAGCCTTATGAATAAATAAAGCAGTTCTGGTGTAAGCTAACTACACTATAATGGACAAATACACATTATTTTGATTTCAGTTTTAATTTTAATCCTATGAATGCTAAAGAGGGCTTCAACATAAAAAGAAACTTTGGAGACCTCTTTAGATTCAAGAGGTTAAAAGATCAATATTAAATCGATGGGAATATTGGGAAATGTTATTTGTTCCCTATGGTATAGTTGGATGGCCCCGTTTTAGTACATCAGCCTCACTGTACCTCCAGGAGAGGAGACATATAACAGATAGTAATATGATGGTGTTACATAAGTGATTTGGATGCTACTACCACTCTGTGGGCTAGATTTAAAGGTTTATGTTAAAACAGCCGCTAAGTAAAAAAGGCACATCGGCCACAAATAATACATGATTTATGTTGCATTCTACAGGTAGTTTACAAGAATAGCTAACGAGTGTAGGTACAACAAAAACACATAACTCTAAAACCTGTGTCGGACCTTTTTTTGTGTCACTGTGCATCCCAATCACCTGTTAAAACACAACTTAAGTCAAAATGTAACATAACAGCCAATGTTGTCTAGCAACCCTGATAGATGCGCAAACAAAATCAAACCTACAGCCAATTCCAAGACCCCAAAGTATCAAAAATGTCCAAATACACCTATATATACCCCAAAATAACGGTCACACCTTGTCTGTGTTTCGAGTTTTGGCGAGCTAGATCACAGGGACCAGGAGCGGAGGATAGTGTTTAGAGCGAGAAAGCGAAACATACAGAGGAGTAAGGTAGAAGGATTTTGGAGAGGTGAGATTTACATTTAAATAGACACATAGCACACTTTTGCACATATCATATACACCCATACAAACACAAACATACACACACATAGTCCTTTTTGTTTATTACACCTAATACATTTCTTAAACTTTATTTTTTCAGTTTGAAACTGTGAGTGACAGAGTGTGACAGAGAGTGTAATCGAGTATGTCTGTGAGGACTTGTGTGAGTGCCTGGATGTGAGTGGGTGAATGATGGTGAGGAGAGGAGGACAGGAGAGATGGATGGGGAAAGAGGTGGAGGAGGAGGAAGGTCAGGAGGGCATCCCTGCTGAGAGAAGGCGTGGGAGAGGGAGATCTGCAGGGCGGAGGGGTCCCGGCCCAGAAGAGAAGGCACATGGAGGCCAGGGACAGAACCTGCAGTGGGACGAGGGGTACTTGTTGGGAGCACCCTACAGATTCAGAGGCAGCGCAGGTAGGACACTCTGGTTCTGACATCTCGCAGGCCAGAGCTGAGGAGGAGAGGCTCAGGGATCCTTGCTACTCGTAAGAGGAGAACAGGGCTTTCGTGGAGGCTGTCCTGGAGAGGTAGAGCATCCTTTTCCCAAGGGAGTAGGTCCCTGGCCTGGGTGCGTGGAGAAAGGCCACCTGGAACCAGATCAGCAGCCAGGTGAATGCAGTGGCCACCTGCAGACAGTACGTGGAGTCCATTAAAAAGAGATGGGGTGATTGCAAGAGGGTGGTGAAGAAGAAGATGGGGGATGCTGCCCTGTACGTCCGAGGCACCAGAGGTGGTCCACCTGCAGATATCACCTACAGCAGCTGGGAGGAGATGCTGCGGCAGACCATGTCCTACTCACTGATTGAAGGGGTCACTGGAGGTTTGGACACCGGGGATGAGAGGAGTCTCCACACTACCGGTAAGTGCATCATAACATAACCACACACCACAACAACCGACACAACCATCACTCATCCACACAACGTCATCAACACAGCAACCTGAGGGTTAAAAACAGGACACAATACAAGCACAAATGGGAAGGTTCCTCCAGGCCCAAACCTGCCCAAGTCCCAGTTCAACCCTATTGTTGCTGTGCTGATCACACACAATCCACAGAAACCATGCTTTTCAAAGTGTTTTATGTTAAACATCATTACTGTTCCTACACAATGTCACCTATGTACCCACAGGGAAGTCAGCACATAACCACTTGAGTGCTAGAGGGATTATCAATGCATCGTTCAACAATGCTTTGGCAACCCCTCCGGTACTCAAAGGGTTAACCGACGGGGTTAGGATTACATGCTACACAGGGTTCATTCACTAAGCGGTGTAAAAGAGATGATGGGGTGAAGGGAATCCTTCCATACCATCCCTTCACCAGTTCCAATTTTTGTCAATGGAGACTATTCAGTACAATGGATCAAGTTATTGAGGGCTCATTGGATAGAGTCTATAGAAAAATATTGGAAATGGAGAAATGATATCACTGAAGAAGTCATCATTTCCACTTTATTTCCACTCCATAAGGTCTTCATCACCGCTCACTGAATCTCAATAAAGATTGATGAGGACAACATCACAGTGCCACTGAAACTAACTGGGTGTATGTGTAACAAACAGTCCTTGAAATAACCAACACTGTGGAATTAAAGGAGAACCAAGTCGGCCTTTGTATTGTGTATGCAATCATTTACTCTCACTTGAACTGTCAATTCATACATTTGGTTTTCACATGGATCCTCAGGAGTGGCGATGCCATGGATGGAAGTTACATCAACCACTATTTGCAGGATACACATGGTAACCAAATGACAACCACTGTAGGTGGCACACCAATAGGCCATGATTGATGAATATCTCTGATTGAGCAAGGCTGGGTCACTCAGAAAGATGGAGTGATTGATCTAAACAGCAACAGATCATAATCAGAGAAATCCCTCAATACTGACCTGATTGGTGGCCTGGAGGAATGAACTTGGACAGACCTCATGTAAGGATCCTGTCAAGTTCATCAGTCTGTGATTGCCAGGGTGGTATCCCACATAGGATACCATCATGACAGCTAAAGATTTACATGTCAATTAATCATCTTGCATTCATTCTGTCATTGCCTGCATTACTAATCACACCATTTCATTTACCCACACAGCATACGGGCCTGCAGCACAGTAGGAGGCCGTGGAGGAGGACATTCCTCTTGGGAAGCAAGAGGACAGCAATGCCACATGGTCACCTTATCCAACTGCACTACCACCTGCTGCACCACCTCCTTCACCTGCTGCTGCTCCTGCACCACCTCCTGCACCTGCTGCTGCACCACCTCCTGCACCTGCTGCCCCACCAGCTGCTCCCCCCACACTACCAGGACTGGAGGTACCTGGAGAGGTCCATGCAGCCATCCTCCTCGGGATGGTACCACCCTGCTGCAGCACAACCACCACCAGGAAGGTCCTGGCTCCCCGGGACTGTGGCCACCCCTCCATACGGTCCATATGTCCCTCCACTGGACCTACCCTCCTAGATTGCTCCCCAGCATAGGCCCAGGTATAATCCGAAGTGGGGGCCAAGCAGCTACCAGTGGCCAAGGTATAAACCCTGGCCACTGGAATACGAGCACCTGGGCCTGATGGGGGAGCCCCAGTGCCCTCAACCAAGGGAACACTTCACTCCACCACCACCACCACAGATATCAGTGGGCAGCTGTGAGACCCTGGATGTGGTGGGCACAAGGCCATCATCTGCAGCAGTCTCTCCACCAGCAGACTCAGCACCAGCTGAATTTGCACCAGCAGACTCAGCACCAGCCTACTTTGCACCAACAGATTTTGAACCAGCAGACTCAGCACCAGCAGCAACCCCACCAGCAGCAACCCCACCAGCAGACTCACCAGGCACATCCCCCTCCAGCAGTGCACGCATCAGGGGAATGGAGGGGTAGTGCCTGATGCTACAGAGGAGGCAACTCAGGGAATCCCAGAGGACCAACAGGAACAACACAAGGCTCAGAAAGGAATCCCCAAGGAATAAAAAAAGGATCCAATCCAGCATTCATGCCCTGGAGGTACAGCACACGGTGCTGACCACAGAAATCAGACAGTACCATACAGAGATGATGGACATAATGGGGCAGCTGCTGGTGGAGTTCAGAGCCCAGAAGCTCAGGGAGAACCTGCGTGTGGAGAGGGAGCAGCGGTCGACAGAGGGTTCCACTGTACCCACCTCTCCATCAAGTGCGACCCCTGAAGCTACACCAAGGGTTCAAAGGGTGACCAGGCAGTCAGCCAGGGCATCCACTTCTGGCACCCAATCGAGGGTCCCCCCCCCCAAAAAAAATAAAAATAAACAGCCCTGTAACGGATCTTATCCGTTACTTGAGCCTTGTCTGGACCTCAAACTATTTATCCAAAGACTATGGACATTTATTACCATTTGGACTCTATGCTGTGCCTTGGCATACAAACTGTACAGCTATTCCCTAAGAGAAAGACTTAAATTCATAGACTTTGGATCACATACTATGTTTAAAGTATGGCGAACGTTTTAGTTATTGTATGTAGTATGTTTGAGGGTTTACACACTCACCGATTACCAGTTGGTGGGGACCGGCGCAGTGTGCGATCAGCGCCACCGGATTGAACGTTCAGCGGCGGGGGCAAGAGGTCAAAGCTGGGTCACTCAAAACCCTGCAGTAGGCATGCAAATATCTTCCACAGCCTAAGATGTATATTGCAACCACTCCAGCCATTTGACTATGTGTACTGTAGCTAGACCTCCTGCTGTGTGTTAATTAAGCCATTGTGAACTGTGGTCAGACCCCCTGCCATGTGGTAATTAGTCAAGCCCTCAAGTCTTTGTTCAAGCAAACCCTTTTGTATCTGAAATGTAATCATGTCTGAGTCATTGTATCTGTTAAGACCATCTGTTGTTGGCCTTTGATGTATTATGATTGGATCATGCCCTTTTGTATCTGGTTTCACCCATCAGTGTATAAATATCTGTGGTTTGTGTCAATAAAGTGAGTTATGTTTTGGAGTGAACAAGGAGTCCTTGGAGTCTTGTATTGCTTATGATCTAAAGTATCCACTCTGATACCCATCTGCGCCAAGTATCCTGAATCGTCGACCGCCTGCTGCCAGTTTCCTGCGACCTAACTTTCGTGGACTGTCAGGCGGCTACGTGGACTCTTCCCTGCTTCCCTGCTTCCAGTGATCCTGTGACTGTTTCCAGTGACCATCCACACTTCAACCGGTGCATCTGACGGCGCTTATCTTGCGTCAAGAAGGAGAGACCCGGGAACGACGGCGGAAGGCGACGCGGTCCCTTCTCAGCTTCCGTTACAAGCCCAACTTGTTATTTTCCCCCTAAATAAAAAAAAAATATTTTGCTTTTGAATCCTGTCTGATATGCTTTGTGTTTAGTGATAGATTAGGTGGCAGAGATGTCTCCAATGTATTGCCAAACTATGCAGTGAACACAACTTCTGCCTAGATAACATGTTTGTAGGATGTTTCAAGATTCTCACACACAACATTGTCCAAATGCAACTAGCAATCCATCCCTAATACGAAACTTAGAACCTTGAGTCTGACCCTCCAAATGGTGAGCAGGACAGACCAAGAATGGAACCACGATCAGCCGCAGAAGAAAATCTCAGGGCTAACTGCTGATCTCTTGCACTTCTGGAAGGACTTGGTTTAGACAGTAGCAGCCCTGGGATGGGACACACCAATATGTTCCCTTGCAAGCCCTGTGTATTCACAGTATAGACCCCAGCAAAGGTGAACCTGAGGCTGCACTGTGTGTAACAGCTGGCACAACATTTTTCCCAGGAATATCTATATGCAGTGGTAAAGCTCACCGAGATGCTCCATTCACATCAGGTGAAGGAGATGTACCCATCACCATCAGCAAAACTGTCCTTCACATCTATGCCCCGTCTAGCTATGGTACAGCTGTCTGCAGACCAAAAACCACCTGCACCAGGTAAAGGGTAATATTTTCCTTTTTTTTAACAAAGATAGTTTTTTTGTAAACCGGAATACATGTCAGATCTATTTTTATGGGATGCATGGTAGATAGATACTTGGACCATATGCCATAATTCTGTTAACTCCAGTCTAGGGGACAGATAGAATGCTTAAAAAACATATAGTCACACACCCTGCTGCTCTGAGCTGAGCAGTGTTACATCAGTAGAAGGGGTGGGAGGGGGATACTTTATCATTCAATTACTCTTGAACTACAACTCTCACAGTATTGAAATAACACTCTCCAAGGCCCAAATACTATGATGATTAATTAGAGATCCTTTTATTATGAAACATTACTATCCCTTTAAACCAATGAATGTTAGTATGATCCACAGTGCAATGCTTTTCATTGTGCTGGAGTCTTCACTATCACTCAAGGTGGGGTTAAAAAAACATTTAGAGCAATGAATTGTGTCTACCTCTGAATTAGGGTGATCATATGCACTATGGATCCAATATAGAGTGTAGTTAGCTGTGGGCTCTTCAGCTGTTGTGGCCAACTGCTAACTAGCCAATGGCTATTAAAGGATGTTTAGAGTCATAGACCACAATGGCTTATTCAGCCCTGGCGGGTATAGGCCATATGTATGTGTGCTCTCCAGTTGTTTTGGCCCAAGACTCCTATCATCCTCAACTTCCCACTGGTTTCTATGGGATGCTGGGAGTTGTAGTCCACAACAGCTAGAGAGCACACAGCTGAATAATCCATTAGTACATATGACCTATTTGTAATTCATGTGAAATCAAATTTTGGTTCCCCAGCTGTCTAGGCCTAAGAGTTGGGAATAGGCCTTATGTGCGAAGAGCCCAAATCAGGATGCATTTAATTGGGCACTGTGTAGCTATTGGAGCTATAGCACTCAGCTAGCCAATACCTAGCAGGAATCAACAGTGTAGGAACCCAAAACTGACCCCCCTCCCCCGACTTGAGAATAGGCCATATGTAATGAGCATACCGGGGAACTTTCAAAATGAGCTGATGCCAAGATCTTAAATATGAACCCTTATTGCTCCCCATAATGTTGATTCTAGGTGATATCCCCACTTGCTGTTACCCAGCGGTTTTCCAGTTAGCCCTCAGTTAACATATACCATGCTGTAACTTAGCTGTTTAAGGACCAGAGGGGTGAGCAATGTATTCCAAAACAATGCATTGCTTACCCCTCTGGTGCTAAAAGTGCTAATGTTATCACTGATTGAACCTACACAATACAAAACACAGCTCTGCCTCTACCTTTCTGACTCTGAAGAAGCAGTTGATTAACACAGATCAAAACCCTGCCTTGTCCTGGTCAAACCCAGAGAGTACCCAGGTATGGTACTTAGTGCCTCAGTCACGGTGAATTTAATATTCTAAACCTTAGTTTCTCCAGATCTCTAGTTCCTAGCTTCCCAAGCTAGGCAGTGACTAGCAGGGGATACTGAGAGTTGTGGCTGGAGAGCCAAAGGTTGACTTTATATTGACTTTGAAATTGGCTATATATACTAAGGGTCCAAATCAGCCATATACTCTGTTGGAGTCCATGATGCTCAACATCCCCAACTAGGCATTTGCCCAGGCTGATTCTCCCTCTGAATAAACAACAGGACATATGTACAAAGAAACTTTATTCAAACTTTACACAGAATTTACATTCTGAGGCACGAGCTGTAATTACATTTTGAACTGAATATTCCCCAGTAATGGATATGCCCTTGTTTTAGAGTACGAAAAGCATAAAATTAATGTTTTTTTTTTATTTTTATAAAATACCTTAACTATCATGTTATTCTAGTAATGAGAAGAAATTACATGGTGTAAGTTGTCTGAATATTCTGCATTTAAACTGTTGCTGTTTCTGCTATTATTCTAAAGCAGAGATAAGCAACATCTTAATCTCCATTTGTTTGTATTTCTGCTGCTATCATTGTAAAGTAAATTAACATAACCCTTGATACTTCATCTTCTGTATCAACTCCCATCAACCCTGAGCAACCAGCGTCCAGTTGGAGGTGATGGGAGTTGTAGTCCCCAACACCCAGAGAGCCAAAGGATGCTTACCAATGCTTTGAATAGCATTATTTATGGATAAGGTAACCATCTAGTTTGAAAGGCTATGGTTCATTTGATATGTAAAGCCATCTCCCTGCTAATTAGGGTTGCCATTTGTACTGTTTTGACCAGCACAGTCTGGTTTTGGGCTCCCCTGTCCAATTTTGTCATCTATCAGGGTTTCATAAGTTCTGAAACCTGAACAGATTCAGTTTCAAGCTCTTGTGCTCCTATTGGTTAGAGTACACATCTGTCATCAGAGCACTAATTGTAATTGGCTGGTCATGCTTCCTGATTTAAACGGGTGTTAAACCCTTTCAATGCTAGAGAAGTCAATAGTGCACTACTTGTATAAAACATACCTGCAGTGTAAACATTCAGCTTCCCATTGGAAAGAATTATAAATATTGACCACCAAAAATGTGGCTTATTGTTCTGCATTTAACACTAAGCATTGTGCCTCTGTTCAGTCTTGGCAAAAGTGAAAGGTGACAACCCTACTGATAACTTATTTTTAGATACCTTATATGCAAGATAATATAAAAAATTTTATTAACAATTTAAATATTGACATTTAGCCAGAAAGTCTGCATTTAAACTATTTCTGCTGTCATTCAAAAGCAGAGATAAGCAACCTTTCGCTCTCCAGCTACTGTTGACTACATCTTCGAGTCTCCATCTGCTGGACAGCCACAGTTTGATTACCCATGTTCTAAGGGCTACAATATTCTTAACCATAAAATCATTCAAGGCTTTATTTTATATATTTATTTGGCACCTTTCAACATTTGTATTTCATATATTTTTGTATTGGACAGTTGTATACATAGATAGGTCAGATTATTATTAATATGTTTCATGTAAGTTATGTTTAGTATATAAACATTTGCTTTCGTGTTAAGGGAAGATAAAGGTGAGATAAACTCTCCAATTGCTATTTTACACAATGAAGCCTATGCTATAATATCTCTCCATCTAAGTACATAGGCTAAGTAGAATAACATAGGAATTAGAAAGCTTATCAACTGCAAGAGCTTTATTTCATATTTACCTCCTGATGTATTTGAGTCTTCTAAAATGCACTAGCCCCTTCAGTTCTGGGGATGGTTTTCTCCAGCAAAGAAATTCTTTTACATTTGATATCTTTTTATTATGGTTCTAATTTACATGCGTGGGGTTATTTAAGAGATTTACAATATGCACAATAGAACATTGTGGACTGAGAGTGAATGAACAGTGTTACACCACTGAAGGAGATCTGATGGACAGTAGCCATACCCTATCGTCTTATTAATGTAACTAGCGTTTTATGTTCCTGCATTTTCCATGATATTCTGGTCTGTGGGGGGAAAGAGATATATTAGGGGTTATGTTGCACTTATGGTTGTCTTGATAAAGGTACAGGTCAGCACCGAAACATTGATCAATAAATTATTTGTTTTGTTTTAGTAGCTCAGGAGGAGCCCCTAACCAAATAGCCAACTCCTTATAACCATTTGTCCCCTATCTCCTTTGCCAACTGCAATCTACAGAATAATTTACTGAAAACACTTTCACCCTCTGCCCAGTGACTGGCTGCATCCTCAAAAGCAACTGCCATGCACTCAATTCCCAACATTTTTGGAATGGATTCCACTCACTACTAAACCAGAGACAAGATGGGATGATGAAATTACCAAATTTGTTGGTAAACTATGGTAACAAAAAGCACAAGATCGAAGATGTTGGAAACTTGGCGAGGAGGCCTTCATCCTGCAGTGGATCAACAACAGATGATGATATATGTGGTGCATCATATCCAAGAAGAGGAGATAGGATAGAGTGTGGACAGAACTTCACAAAAAGACCAGTTCAATATTGTATAAGGCTTAGAAATTATATAGTGTGTGAAGAACAAAAAAAAACAAAACTTTATTTGAATCAAGTAAATTTCAGTTCTAAAATCAATATCCACGGTGTCTGCGTGTCCACTGACCTCGAAGTAAAACCGTCACATTAATGGTGAAAACAGGGGTAAGGCTAATTAGCACTTTTAGGTGCAATCAGCAAAATTTGTCTCTTGTGGCTCACTGAATTATATACGTCTCTTAAACTATTATCACATCTTAATATAGCAGCTGCATCTACAATTTAAATTGTCTTAATCCACTGAGTTAAAGATGCATGATCCTCCTGGATCTATGTTACACTGTTATATACTTAACAGTTAATTTGAAACACTCCTATGTTTGTGACACCCTACTATCATGTAATAACTTGCCAGATCTGGACTCTGTTCACATGGATTGGGACTTTAACCCATATCATTGCGGACTCCTATTTGGTCCACTTACACATGTATATACTCCTCTACAGCTAAATGTACAGAGTTCTATTCAAGAAATAAATACGTGGAGTTCTATACCAGGCATACAAGAACAACGCTCTAACATATACAGTCTATATGTCAGAAGGAAACTGATTCTCTAGCTTTATAACTCGATTGCTGAATATAGTGAATCCAGCTATGGGTTTAATTCCTCAGATCAAAAGACTTGATACAAAGTATATCCACAACTTGTTTAACTAATTTCTTATTATGCATATGTAATTGATATTGGACTCTCTTCGCATCAGTTGGGAATTTGTCCCAAATCAGTATGGAGTCCAATAGATACAGAACTGAATATGAAGAGCATCTAACCAACAAAACATATAGGGAGGTTCTTTTCCTTTCCTTTCATCTTGGCTATAGCAGGGCTCCGCATTGATGTGGGAATGTTATACCCCAATCAATGTGAATAGAGCCTTTATTCTTATTCATAGTTCCATTGAATATTCTTTCATGCTGGATTGCTTAGCTCTGCTCTATTATCCTCCGATAGGGCACTGTATGGATCTAGTGGTTTTTCCAAACCATGCGAAGCAGAACCCGTATCGTTACAATTATTGGATACTGTTTGTCTGTTTCATTATTCTCGTTCGCTACACAGTAGTAATTGGACTCCACATTGAGGTGGGTCTGATCCCTAATCCTTGCGAATAGAGCCCAATATCAGCTCTATAGACACATCCAGTCTAGATCTTATTGGTATTCAGTTTAGCATCTGTTGGACTCCGCACTGATGTGAGACAAATTCCTGACTGATGTAACATAGTAACATAGTTGATGAGGCTGAAAAAAGACGTGTGTCCAACAAGTCCAGCCCCTGCCAAAAACACCCCTGTTGATCCAGAGGAAGGCAAAAAAAAAACCTGGAGCAATTTCTAATTTAGCCCCAAGTAGGTAAAAAAAAAATCCTTCCTGACTCCAAACAGCAGTCAGATTGTTCCCTGGATCAACATCCTATCTGCTTTGAAGCCATCTGTCATAATTTTCAATATTGTTTTGTGCTAGATAGGCATTAGTGTTGAGCGAGCATGCTCGGCCGATGCTCGGATCGGCTCGAGCATCGCTCTGCTCGGCACATGGCGGTACTCGTACGAGTACCGCATGTGCTCGCCCGCCATGTTCGGGTCTCCTCCCCGCACGTTTCGCGGCTGCTGCGCAGCCAATAAACGTGCAGGGAGGCTCTGACATCAGTGTAATGCCAGCAGCCATGTTGGCTGCTGGCATTACACTGATTGGCTGGCCAGAACCCGTGGTCGGGTGCTGTATAGCACCTGACCAGCGAGTTCGGCTCAGTCTTAGCCAGGGAGAGATGAGGATAGGAAGGGAAAGTCAGTGTAGGGAGAAGAAAAGCAATTGTGAAAAAAAAAAGAACCAAAAGTCCTTTTTAGGACTACTGTGTGTGGGGGCAGCAGTTTATTTTGTGTGGGGGGAAAAAAACAAAAAAAAAAAAAAATTCATATATTCTGTTTAGTGTGCAAAGTTGCAGATTAGAGCACATTCTGTTTAGTGTGCAAAGTTGCAGATTAGAGCACATTCTGTTTAGTGTGCAAAGTTGCAGATTAGAGCACATTCTGTTAAGTCTTCAAACTAAAATATCAAAGTCACATATTCCATTCAGTGTGCTTCGCCGCAGTTTAGCAGCACATTCTGTGTACTCTGCACAGTTGCAGAATAGGAAAAAATACTGTTAAGTCTTCAAACTAAAATATCAAAGTCACATATTCCATTCAGTGTGCTTCGCCGCAGTTTAGCAGCATATTCTGTGTACTGTGCACACTTGCAGAATAGGAAGAAATACTGTTAAGTCTTCAAACTAAAATATCAAAGTCACATATTCCATTCAGTGTGCGTCGCCGCAGTTTAGCAGCACATTCTGTGTACTCTGCACAGTTGCAGAATAGGAAGAAATACTGTTAAGTCTTCAAACTAAAATATCAAAGTCACATATTCCATTCAGTGTGCTTCGCCGCAGTTTAGCAGCATATTCTGTGTACTCTGCACAGTTGCAGAATAGGAAGAAATACTGTTAAGTCTTCAAACTAAAATATCAAAGTCACATATTCCATTCAGTGTGCGTCGCCGCAGTTTAGCAGCACATTCTGTGTACTCTGCACAGTTGCAGAATAGGAAGAAATACTGTTAAGTCTTCAAACTAAAATATCAAAGTCACATATTCCATTCAGTGTGCTTCGCCGCAGTTTAGCAGCACATTCTGTGTACTCTGCACAGTTGCAGAATAGGAAGAAATACTGTTAAGTCTTCAAACTAAAATATCAAAGTCACATATTCCATTCAGTGTGCTTCGCCGCAGTTTAGCAGCATATTCTGTGTACTCTGCACAGTTGCAGAATAGGAAGAAATACTGTTAAGTCTTCAAACTAAAATATTAAAGTCACATATTCCATTCAGTGTGCTTCGCCGCAGTTTAGCAGCATATTCTGTGTACTCTGCACAGTTGCAGAATAGGAAGAAATACTGTTAAGTCTTCAAACTAAAATATCAAAGTCACATATTCCATTCAGTGTGCTTCGCCGCAGTTTAGCAGCATATTCTGTGTACTCTGCACAGTTGCAGAATAGGAAGAAATACTGTTAAGTCTTCAAACTAAAATATCAAAGTCACATATTCCATTCAGTGTGCTTCGCCGCAGTTTAGCAGCATATTCTGTGTACTCTGCACAGTTGCAGAATAGGTAGAAATACTGTTAAGTCTTCAAACTAAAATATCAAAGTCACATATTCCATTCAGTGTGCTTCGCCGCAGTTTAGCAGCATATTCTGTGTACTCTGCACAGTTGCAGAATAGGAAGAAATACTGTTAAGTCTTCAAACTAAAATATCAAAGTCACATATTCCATTCAGTGTGCGTCGCTGCAGTTTAGCAGCACATTCTGTGTACTCTGCACAGTTGCAGAATAGGAAGAAATACTGTTAAGTCTTCAAACTAAAATATCAAAGTCACATATTCCATTCAGTGTGCTTCGCCGCAGTTTAGCAGCACATTCTGTGTACTCTGCACAGTTGCAGAATAGGAAGAAATACTGTTAAGTCTTCAAACTAAAATATCAAAGTCACATATTCCATTCAGTGTGCTTCGCCGCAGTTTAGCAGCACATTCTGTGTACTCTGCACAGTTGCAGAATAGGAAGAAATACTGTTAAGTCTTCAAACTAAAATATCAAAGTCACATATTCCATTCAGTGTGCTTCGCCGCAGTTTAGCAGCACATTCTGTGTACTCTGCACAGTTGCAGAATAGGAAGAAATACTGTTAAGTCTTCAAACTAAAATATCAAAGTCACATATTCCATTCAGTGTGCTTCGCCGCAGTTTAGCAGCATATTCTGTGTACTCTGCACAGTTGCAGAATAGGAAGAAATACTGTTAAGTCTTCAAACTAAAATATCAAAGTCACATATTCCATTCAGTGTGCTTCGCCGCAGTTTAGCAGCACATTCTGTGTACTCTGCACAGTTGCAGAATAGGAAGAAATACTGTTAAGTCTTCAAACTAAAATATCAAAGTCACATATTCCATTCAGTGTGCTTCGCCGCAGTTTAGCAGCATATTCTGTGTACTCTGCACAGTTGCAGAATAGGAAGAAATACTGTTAAGTCTTCAAACTAAAATATCAAAGTCACATATTCCATTCAGTGTGCTTCGCCGCAGTTTAGCAGCACATTCTGTGTACTCTGCACAGTTGCAGAATAGGAAGAAATACTGTTAAGTCTTCAAACTAAAATATCAAAGTCACATATTCCATTCAGTGTGCTTCGCCGCAGTTTAGCAGCATATTCTGTGTACTCTGCACAGTTGCAGAATAGGAAGAAATACTGTTAAGTCTTCAAACTAAAATATCAAAGTCACATATTCCATTCAGTGTGCTTCGCCGCAGTTTAGCAGCACATTCTGTGTACTCTGCACAGTTGCAGAATAGGAAGAAATACTGTTAAGTCTTCAAACTAAAATATCAAAGTCACATATTCCATTCAGTGTGCTTCGCCGCAGTTTAGCAGCATATTCTGTGTACTCTGCACAGTTGCAGAATAGGAAGAAATACTGTTAAGTCTTCAAACTAAAATATTAAAGTCACATATTCCATTCAGTGTGCTTCGCCGCAGTTTAGCAGCACATTCTGTGTACTCTGCACAGTTGCAGAATAGGAAGAAATACTGTTAAGTCTTCAAACTAAAATATCAAAGTCACATATTCCATTCAGTGTGCTTCGCCGCAGTTTAGCAGCATATTCTGTGTACTCTGCACAGTTGCAGAATAGGAAGAAATACTGTTAAGTCTTCAAACTAAAATATCAAAGTCACATATTCCATTCAGTGTGCTTCGCCGCAGTTTAGCAGCACATTCTGTGTACTCTGCACAGTTGCAGAATAGGAAGAAATACTGTTAAGTCTTCAAACTAAAATATCAAAGTCACATATTCCATTCAGTGTGCTTCGCCGCAGTTTAGCAGCATATTCTGTGTACTCTGCACAGTTGCAGAATAGGAAGAAATACTGTTAAGTCTTCAAACTAAAATATCAAAGTCACATATTCCATTCAGTGTGCTTCGCCGCAGTTTAGCAGCACATTCTGTGTACTCTGCACAGTTGCAGAATAGGAAGAAATACTGTTAAGTCTTCAAACTAAAATATCAAAGTCACATATTCCATTCAGTGTGCTTCGCCGCAGTTTAGCAGCATATTCTGTGTACTCTGCACAGTTGCAGAATAGGAAGAAATACTGTTAAGTCTTCAAACTAAAATATTAAAGTCACATATTCCATTCAGTGTGCTTCGCCGCAGTTTAGCAGCATATTCTGTGTACTCTGCACAGTTGCAGAATAGGAAGAAATACTGTTAAGTCTTCAAACTAAAATATCAAAGTCACATATTCCATTCAGTGTGCTTGCCGCAGTTTAGCAGCATATTCTGTGTACTCTGCACAGTTGCAGAATAGGAAGAAATACTGTTAAGTCTTCAAACTAAAATATCAAAGTCACATATTCCATTCAGTGTGCGTCGCCGCAGTTTAGCAGCACATTCTGTGTACTCTGCACAGTTGCAGAATAGGAAGAAATACTGTTAAGTCTTCAAACTAAAATATCAAAGTCACATATTCCATTCAGTGTGCTTCGCCGCAGTTTAGCAGCACATTCTGTGTACTCTGCACAGTTGCAGAATAGGAAGAAATACTGTTAAGTCTTCAAACTAAAATATCAAAGTCACATATTCCATTCAGTGTGCTTCGCCGCAGTTTAGCAGCACATTCTGTGTACTCTGCACAGTTGCAGAATAGGAAGAAATACTGTTAAGTCTTCAAACTAAAATATCAAAGTCACATATTCCATTCAGTGTGCTTCGCCGCAGTTTAGCAGCACATTCTGTGTACTCTGCACAGTTGCAGAATAGGAAGAAATACTGTTAAGTCTTCAAACTAAAATATCAAAGTCACATATTCCATTCAGTGTGCTTCGCCGCAGTTTAGCAGCACATTCTGTGTACTCTGCACAGTTGCAGAATAGGAAGAAATACTGTTAAGTCTTCAAACTAAAATATCAAAGTCACATATTCCATTCAGTGTGCTTCGCCGCAGTTTAGCAGCATATTCTGTGTACTCTGCACAGTTGCAGAATAGGAAGAAATACTGTTAAGTCTTCAAACTAAAATATCAAAGTCACATATTCCATTCAGTGTGCTTCGCCGCAGTTTAGCAGAATATTCTGTGTACTCTGCACAGTTGCAGAATAGGAAGAAATACTGTTAAGTCTTCAAACTAAAATATCAAAGTCACATATTCCGTGTAAGATGAAGAAGGCGGGTAAAAAGGGACGGGGAAGTGGACGTGATCCTGATAGTTCAGGGCGCGGGTCAGGACGCGGAGAAACTGTGCCTGGTGCCAGAGCACAAGAAAGAAAGACATCCACCATACCTAGCTTCATGTCTCAGTTTACAGGGCGTCGCAGGACATCACTCTCGAGGTCCGACCACTGCGAACAGGTGGTCGGTTGGATGTCAGCTGATACTGCTTCCAGTCGGTTAAGCACCACCCTGTCTTCCACCAAGTCCACTCTCAGTAGCCAAGAGTCTGGTCAACATAATCCTCACTCTGATCATCCTTCCTCCCACCATAGACGGTCTGGTCAAAGAAGTGATCCCACACTGGGATATAGTGAGGAGCTCGTCTCATCACCAATCCTTCATTTGACCCTCTCTCCAAGCACGCTTGCAGAGGAACATGACATCTTATGCCCTGATTCACAACCTCTAGAGGGTACCCAATCACAAGAAGATGACAGATGTGAACGGCATTTAAGGTCAAAGGAAGTAGTGGATGATGATGATGATGAGACACAGTTGCCATTAAATCAACCACTATTACTGTCTCAAGACCTTGTTGAGGAGGATGATATACAGTTGTCAATGACTGAGTATGTGGTGGGATCAAGACATGAGGAGGATGATCAGAGTGAGGAAGTGGAGGAGGACTTGGTGGACGATGAGGTGACTGACCCCACCTGGGAAGGTGTAGAGCCGAGCGATGACAGCAGTCCTGAGGGTGAGCCATCTGCAGCACCGCAACAGGCTGGAAGAGGCAGTGGTGTGGCTACAGAAAGAAGGCGGACCGCACCAAACCGGCCCGCAAATGTTCCACGGAGCACCCCCTTGCGTAAATCTACCTTGCCAAGGGCTAGGTGTTCCGCGGTATGGCGTTTTTTTAAGGAAAGTGCGGACGACAAAAGAATTGTAGTTTGCAACCTGTGCCACACCAGAATGAGCCGAGGCATGAACACTAGAAACCTCACCACCACCAGCATGATCCGACACATGGCATCCAAGCACCGTAATAAGTGGGAGGAACGCCTGGATCGCCCATCTGTGTCTGCAGGCCACACCACTGCCTCCTCTTCCCCTGTTTTCGGTGCCGGCCAATCGCCTGTCGAAGGCGCAGGCCCGCATACCTCCCGCCCTGCACCTGTACCATCTGAAGCACCATCAGCGACCACATCCACTTCCCTGTCCCAGCGCAGCGTCCAAATGTCGTTACCCCAGGCATTTGAGCGCAAGCGAAAATACCCAGCCACCCACCCACAGGCCATAGCACTAACCTCACACCTTTCCAAATTACTGGCCATCGAAATGCTGCCATTTAGGCTTGTGGAGACTGAGTCCTTCCGCAGCCTGATGGCAGCAGCTGTCCCTCGGTACGCGGTCCCCAGCCGCCACTACTTTTCCCGGTGTGCCATCCCCGCATTACACCACCATGTGTCCCGTAACATCACCCGTGCCCTGACCAACGCAGTTACTGGGAAGGTCCACTTAACGACTGACACATGGACAAGTGCTTGTGGCCAGGGACGCTACATTTCCCTGACGGCACACTGGGTGAATGTCGTGGAGGCTGGGAGCGACTCGGACCCTGGGATGGCACGGGTGCTACCCACGCCGAGGATTGCGGGCCCTACCTCCATCAGGGTTTCCGCCAGCACCTACGTTATTGGCTCCTCCTCCTCCGTTTCCACCTCCGAATTCACTGCACGCAGCGCCACTCCCCCATCAGCCGGTAGCTGGAAGCAGTGTAGCACTGCAGTGGGGAAGCGTCAACAGGCCGTGCTGAAGCTGATCTGCCTTGGGGACAAACAGCACACGGCCTCAGAGCTGTTGCAGGGGATTAGTCACCAGACCGAGCAGTGGCTCTCGCCACTCAACCTGCAACCAGGCATGGTTGTGTGTGATAATGGGCGTAACTTGGTGGCGGCTTTGGAGCTCGGCAAGCTCACACACGTACCATGCCTAGCGCATGTATTTAATTTAGTGGTTCAGCGATTTCTAAAAACCTACCCCAATGTGCATGATCTCTTGACCAAGGTGCGCCGCGTGTGTGCACATTTCCGTAAGTCATCTACAGCTTCAGCCAGCCTGTTGAAGCTGCAGCAGCGCTTACAATTGCCAGCTCACCGGCTGCTGTGTGACGTGAGCACGCGCTGGAACTCCACCTTCCACATGTTGGCCCAGCTTTGTGAGCAGCAGAGGGCAGTAGTGGAGTACCAGCTGTTACACGGTCGTCGCCTCTCCGTTCAACTTCCTGTAATCAGAAGTGAGGAGTGGGAATGGATGTCAGACCTCTGTGAGGTTTTACGCAATTTTGAGGAATCGACACAGATGGTGAGCGGCGATAACGCTATTATCAGTGTAACCATCCCACTTCTGTGTCTACTGAAACGCTCGCTGCTCACAATTAAAACTGACGCTTTGCATGTGGAAGAGGTGGAAATGCGGGAGGAGGAGCTTACACAAGGTGATAGCCAGAGCACCCTCACTTCGTCTTCTCAGCGACAATTGGAGGAGGCGGAGGAGGAGGAGGAGGAAGACACGGTTGCCTCCGCTACAGAGGGTAGCCATGGAACTTTAGTTCCATCTCTTCAGCGTGGGTGGGCAGAAGAGGAGGAAGAGGATGAGGAGATTGAGAGTCATCCTCCTGGTGAGGACAGCGAAATCTTGACTGTTGGTACTCTGGCACACATGGCTGACTTTATGTTAGGCTGCCTTTCCCGTGACCCACGCGTTATACGCATTTGAGACAACACGGATTACTGGGTGTTCACCCTTCTGGATCCCCGCTACAAAGAGAATTTCTCATCTCTCATTCCTCCGGTGGAGAGGACAAGCAAAATGGTGCAATACCAGAAGGTTCTTGTTGAAAAATTGCTCCAAAATTTTCCATCTGACAACGCTGGCGGCAGAGTACGTGCTACCTTGGCCAACCGAGAAGGGGAGAAAAGGGGAGCACACAGCAGTTCCGACAAAGGCAGGGCAACACTCTCCAAGGCGTGGGACACCTTCATGACACCCCGCCAGCACCCTCGCCCTGATGCGCAGCCTAGTGTCACAAGGAGGGAAAAGTTTTGGAAGATGGTGAAGGAGTACGTAGCAGACCGTGTCAGCGTCCTCAATGATCCCTCTGTGCCTTACAACTACTGGGTGTCCAAGCTGGACACATGGTATGAACTGGCACTCTACGCCTTGGAGGTGCTGGCCTGCCCTGCCGCCAGCGTTCTGTCTGAGCGGGTATTTAGTGCTGCTGGTGGCATCATAACAGATAAGCGTATCCGCCTTTCCACCGACAATGCTGATAGGTTGACACTTATAAAAATGAACAAGGCCTGGATTTCCCCTGACTTCTCCACTCCACTGGAGGAAAGCCCCGGGGGAACATAAAGTCACTTTATATATGTTATTTACAATGATGGGAATACTCTGTATTCCCATTCACCCCTTCCACCCAAAAAACGGGTATATGGTTGACTCTTAATCTTCTCATCCTCCTCCTCCTCTTCCATATGCCCTGTGATATAATTTTTATATAGGGCCAGCTCACCAGCGGGCCCTGTGATATAATTTTTATATAGGGCCAGCTCACCAGCGGGCCTTCTCATATAATGTTTTATTGGGTCAGCTCTCTAGCGGGCCCTCTCATATAATGTTTTATAGCGTCAGCTCACTAGCGGGCCTTCGCATATAATGTTTAGGATGGTCAGCTCCGCAGCAGACCCTCACCCATAATGTTTTAGATGGTTGGCTCAGCGCACGTTTCCCTCTTAATCATGGCCCCAGTTCAGAAAAATTTAGGAAATTTTTGGGAGATTTTGCCTCTGCGCACGTTTCCCTCTTAATCATGGCCTCAGTTCAGAAAAATCAAGGAAATTTTTGGGAGAATTTGCCTCTGCGCACGTTTCCCTCTTAATCATGGCCTCACTTCAGAAAAATCGAGGACATTTTTGGAAGAATTTGCAGATGATATACAAGTAAATATACAGCAAATACTGTTTGGTAACAATTTTTCGTCTAAAGTCGTTTTTATTTTCCTTTTTGTGTGTTTTACGGTCAGTCTGTAAAAATGGCATACTACGGGCGAAAGATCGTTCCCAGCAGCGATGTTGGAGTCCAAGATGCATCCAGACATCCTCCCTATGCTGTCCCTGAACCATTTCTGTGGTGTTTCCATCATTTTCTGCCCTTTTCCTATGGACCACGCACCCTCCCCTCATCAGAGCAGGGGGTGCCTGGTGTAATGCTCGAGTCCTCCCATTGACTTCAATGGGGCTCGGGTGCTCGGCCGAGCACTCGAGCCTCCGGGGGTGCTCGGTCAGAGCACCCGAACACCCGAGCATTGGTTTGCGAGCTCATCACTAATAGGCATCCATTGCTTTTTTGAAAGCAGTTGCATTATCTGCAAGTACAACATGCCAAGGCAAAGAATTCCATAGCTTAACTGCCCTTACTGTAAAGAATCCCTGTCTTTGTCTTAGTCAAAAGCACCTTAATGGATGATCTCTTGTTCTTAGCTCAGCTGTTTGAGTAAATAATTAATTGGCTAGTCCTTTGTATTGACCTTCAATGTATTTGTAAATAGTAATCATATCACTCCTTAGACATCTCTTCTCTAATGTAAACAAACCCAGTTTGGCTAGTCTCTCTTTATAACTCAGATCCTCCAACCCCTTTATCAATTTTTTTTGCACATCTCTGCACCTTTTCCAGTTCAACAATACCTTTTTTAAGAACTGGCATCCAAAATTTTACTCCATATTCTAGATGAGGCCTAACCAAGGATTTATACAGGGGTAGGATAATATTAGCATCCCTTGCATCTACACCTCTTTTTATGAAGGCTAGTACCCTATTTGCTCTTGCAGCAACTGAGTGACTCTGCACACTGCTGTGAAGTCTATCGTCTATCAGCACTCCTAAATCTTTCTGTAATGAGGATTCCTTACATTTATGTACAGTGCCTTGCAAAAATATTCACCCCCCTTGGCATTTTTCCTATTTTGTTGCATTACAACCTGGAATTAAATAGTCCAAATTGATGAAGTGAAATGAAGAAAATAGCGTGTTTTAAAAAATTCTAAAAAATAAAAAATGGAAAAGTGGTGTGTGCATATATATTCAGCCCCTTTTCTATGAAGCCCCTAAATAAGATCTGGTGCAACCAATTACCTTCAGAAGTCACATAATTAGTTAAATAAAGTCCAGTTATGTGCACATGATCTGTCACATGATCTCAGTATATATACACCTGTTCTGAAAGGCCCCAGAGTCTGCAACACCACCAAGCAAGTGGCAACATGAAGACCAAGGACTCAGGAGCTCTCCAAACAGGTCAGGGACAAAGTTGTGGAGAAATACAGATCAGGGTTGGGTTACAAAAAAATATCCCAAACTTTGAACATCTCATGGAGCACCATTAAATCCATTATTAAAAAAGGAAAGAATATGGTACCACAACAAACCTGCCAAGAGGGGGCCGCCCACCAAAACTCACAGACCAGGCAAGGAGAGCCTTAATCAGAGAGGCAACAAAGAGACCAAAGAAGGAGCTGAAAAGCTCCACAGCTGAGATTGGAGTATCTGTTCATAGGACCACTATAAGCCGTACACTCCACAGAGCTGGGCTTCACAGAAGAGTGGCCAGAAGAAAGCCATTGCTTAAAGAAAAAAATAAGCAAACACGTTTGAGGTTCACCAAAAGGCTTGTGGGAGACCCCCCAAGCAAATGGAAGAAGGTACTCTGGTTTGATGAGACTAAAAATTTAGCTTTTTGGCCATCAAGGAAAACTCTATGTTTTGTGCAAACCCAATACCTCTCATCACCCCGAGAACACCATCATGCTGCGGGGATGTTTTTCATCTGCAGGGACTGGGGAAACTGGTCAGAATTAAATGAATGATGGATGGTGCTAAATACAGGGAAATTCTTGAGGAAAACCTGTTTCAGTCTTCCAGAGATTAGAGACTGGGATGGAGGTTCACCTTCCAGCAAGACAATGACCCTAAGCATACTGCTAAAGCAACACTTGAGTGGTTTAAGGGGAAACATTTAAATGTCTTGGAATAGCCTAGTCAAAGCCCAGACATCAATCCAATTGAGAATCTGTGATATGACTTAAAGATTGCTGTACACCAGCGGAACCCATCCAACTTGAAGGAGCTGGAGCAGTTTTGCCTTGAAGAATGGGCAAAAATCCCAATGGATAGATGTGCCAAGCTTATAGAGAAGTGCCCCAAGAGACTTGCAGCTGTAATTGCTGCAAAAGGTGGCTCTACAAAGTATTAACCTTGGGGGGTGAATAGTTATGCACGCTCAAGTTTTCTGTTTTTTTTGTCTTGTACATTAAACATCATCTGCCACTTTTCTACCCATTCACTCAGTTTATCTTCACATAGTTCTGAATGGTGTCAGTTAGTAACCCTTCTAGTATCTTACCCACTATGGAAGTCAAGCTCACAGGTCTATAATTTCCTGGTTTGGATCTTGCTCCCTTTTTAAACAATGGAATTACATCAGCTTTCCCCCAATCACATGACCCTATGGCTGATGAAAGTGAGTCAATAAATATTAAGTATAATGGTCTTGCTATTACTGAACTAAGTTTCTTAAAGGGATAGTAATGTTTCAAAATAAAAGCAGCTCCAATTAATCTTCATAGTATTTGGGCAATGGAGAGTGTTATTTCAATACTGTCAGAGCTGTAGTTCAAGAGTAATTGAATGATAAAGTATCCCCATCCAGCCCTTTTTACTGATGTAACACTGCTCACCTCAGAACAGAGGGGTGTTGTCCAGATGGCTTACAGAGAAGGACAATCTACAATTAGTATAAGGAAAATACCTGAATAACCTGTCAGTGGGGCCAGGGTTTTCATTGTTCTCACAGTCAGAAGATTGTCCCTTGTGTAAGCTTTCTGGTCTTAAAACCAGATTACACATCTGAGGAGATTTTTAGGTTTCTGTGGCCACTTAGCAGACACTTTCACTTGTACCATCTGTGACTATGTTCATATTTCCTGTCTTTGTGCTCTTAATTTCTGCTCTAATTCATTTATTGAACAGCTAGATTGGTCAACAAGTACAATTTATTTAAATGTAAATGACCACAAAAAACATACTTTATTAAATGTATAATGGTGTATAATATATAATAATAATAATAATAATAATATATAATATACCTTTAGGTGTGTCACCATTTTTCATCTGCTAGGCCAGTCTGAGTGGAGACTTAGTGACATTTAACCTACATTTTTAATTTTATATGTTCTGCAAATGCATAATATATAAAGCCAATTTGCCTATACATTTTATTAATCTTTTTTTTCCTCATCACCTGTTTTCTAAACTTTTGTGTCCCGACAGGGAACTCCATGAATTTCTCTATCCAGACACCTTTCTGCCCGGGACTAAGAAAGCAAAGATAGTGATACAAAGTTTCACTATCCCTACAGTACTGAGTGCTCTGTATGCTGTACTGAAGGCAGGTGTTTGTGTTGGGGGGATAGTGCAGCACTGTATCACTATCCCTACAGCACAGAGTGCTCTGTATTCTGCAGTGGAAGCACATGTTTGTGTTGGAGGGATGGTGCAGCATTATATCACTATCCCTACAGCTCTGAGTGCTCTGTATGTGTAGTGAAGGCAGGTGTTTGTTTTGTGTGAGGGGGTAATGCAGTATTGTATCATAATCCCTACAGCACTGAGTTCTCTGTATGCTGTAGTAGAGGCAGATATTTGTGTTGAGGGGATAGAGCAGCACTGCATCCCTACAGTACTGAGTGCTCTTTATGAATAGTGGAGGCAGGTGTTTCCATGGAGGTATAGTGCAGCATTGTCTCACTATCCTTACATCACTGAGTCTTCTGTATCCTATAGTGGAGGCAGGGGGTTGTGTTGGAAGGACAGGGCAGAATTATATAACTATCCCTACAGCATTGAGTCCTCTGAATGCTGTAGTGGATTGTGTTGGGTGATAGGGAAACATTGTATCACTATCACAGTGCTTGGGTAAGGTCTGTGTACAACTGGGCACAGAGGAAACAGGTGCAGAGATTTTCCTTTTCTTTATTGCTGCTACAAGGATGACATTAAGGGGATGTTTCATTACATGTGCAGTCAATCGTGCACTCTCAACAGCTGTAGTGCCAAAGGTTGCCTACTCTGTACTAAAGCCTATGTTTATAGGCAAAGGTGCACATTTAGCAAAATGGTATAGGGGTGCAAGTCATGCACTACTCTTTCCTATCATACATTCTCATGTATATCTGTGTTGGGTCAAGAGTAGCGATGGGCAAAATCTTTTGCCCAAAAAGAAAAAAGTGAAAAAATGGCACTTCCCCCTTCTGTGGAAGTTCCTGCAAAAGTGTAGTTTTTCCACCTTGTCCCACTGCATTAGCACCACACACATATTGACCCCCTGCCTTGCCCCACAGTAGACATAGAACTATACATATTGACTCCCAGTCTTGTCCCACTGCAGTGGTAGCCATATAACCACACATACTAATCCCCTCCAGCTTTGTCAAATGGTAGCTGTAGAACCACACATACTGACCTGCCAACCTTGTGTCATGGTAGTCATAGAGTCGCACATACTGATCACCAAGCCCTGTTCTGCTGTCTGGTAGCGAGGGTGGGCAATCTGAGGCCCTCCTTTTGCTGCCAGACTACAACGCTCATCATTCCCAGCTAGCCAATGTGCTAGATTGTGCGCCTAAGGTTGCCTGCCACTGGTGTGACCCCCAGCTTTGTCCCACAGTAGCCTTAAAACCACACATACTGGTTCCCAGGCAGAAGGAAATATTGGGGGACGGGGGTACTATATGTGAGAATTTTCAGGGAAAACACAGCAAACTGATGTTTTTCCCCCAAAGATTCCCATGGAGAAAATTCTACTTTTTCATCTATCCCTACTCCACATTTGTCCTTGCCTGTGCTGGACTAAACTGATTATTGAGCGCATTTACTGTAAGTGTTTAGAAATCAGTGTGTTTAGGAGTAAAATTATTTGCTTTAAAGATCTTCATGTTCGCTTTAACAATATTACTCACCTAAAATGAAGAAGTAAAAAAATACTGAATTAATTCAGGAATTAAAATGTGCTATGCAATAACATTTAAAATGGCCATCTCACAGCAATGGAAGTTCCCTTGTTTTACCCTACATGAAAATTCATGCAAAATAAATAATTTTCATAGTAAGTATTAGAACTGTAATTCTGTAAGTTAGTTTACACACACAACAGGCTAGTTAGCAAGACCCCAAACCAGCCTTGTGAAAAAGGTGATTCTGTCATCTATTGAGGAATGAAGGGACCATGAGGACTCTGTACCCCATGGTCCCTGCATTCCTCAATCGACTAAAAGAAAATTATTTTTCTGTCAGTATAAAAATCCTCTTTTCAGTGGGCCACTAGTACTTACCATAAAGTATTGAGGGAGGTATTTCTGTAACTCCTTCTCTGTTCTCCTCCCACCCCAACCACTTCACACTTCTGCTCACCCTCTCTCTATCCCATCTCTCTTTCCCGTTCTACCTTTCTCCCTCTCTTCTTCCCCAAATATCCCTCTTTCCAACTCCCTTTCTATTGTTCTTTCTCAATATTTCTTCCTTACCCTGTCCCTCTCCCAGTCTCCTTCCTCCCCTTATTTCCTCCCTCTCCCATTCCCCCTCTCTCTTCCACTGTCCTTCTCCCTATCTAACATTCATTCAAAAGCAATCAAGACAGAACCACAATTTTCTGTCAAATCAATTCACTAAATTGATTACAGAACATTGTCAGCTCAAAAGCACTATATCTAAAATATTACAAGCAGTATATTTTTTCAATGTTATATTTAACTTCTCAATTGTTCATGACAAAGAAAGAATTCTGTAAACGTGTTTAATCTCAAACACCTCAGAAATGTTACCAAATGCGTAATTTCTGTTGTCTTGTGTAGGTGCCCTTAGGTATATGTCAACGTTATCCTTGAGGCAATGTTATTTAAAGTGAGAACTAGCTGATCTCAGCTGGATTACCAATACCATAAAGGTTGTTACCTCAATGGTCCTTGTAAGTGAGCTACAGTCAGCTCTTTCATTAAAACTAATTCAAACACATAATGCAGAAAGAAGTAATGGAATCTAGAACAAAAAGAAAAATGACTTTGAACCCAATTTTAAAGTTTGAACTTTAAACAAAATAAATGAGAAGGCTTTTTTAATTGCATTTTAATTTTTTTTATTCACTTTTGCTTAATAGATATAACCACCATAAATGCAATGCAAATAGAGTCAATGCCAGCAGTCACTCATAACGCTTTAGGAAGAAAGGAATAATGCTGCCCTTCTTGAATCTTCTGGTATTCCCAACTCTCCTTTCTCGCTAGATGGAAGTCAGATCTGGAGCACCCCTAGGTCCTGAGAGGTGTCCACCTCATATCGCTCACACATATCTAGTATAATTTCCCTTTAACACAGCTGTGTGATGCATTGAGATGAATAATCTGACTACTTTTGTTCTACCAGAACTTTTTCAAAGGCTCTATACCACCCACATGTGTAGTCCACTTTAATACAGCCTCAGTTAATCACCATACTTTCTTTCTATACAAGCACAAACACACATAATATAGCTGACTATACTCCTAGCAGCACCGCAATTAAATGGTGGTCAAACATCATGTCACCCTTAGGCTAGATGGCTTTCGGGTGGAGCAAAAGCCCCCCAGGCCTTGCAATAATGCTATTAATAAATAGCACAATATAGGTATTAGGTAACAATCCTGTCATTCAATCCCTATACCAAAGGAAAGGGTTTTTGCCCTTTATTAAATAGACTTGAGTCTCACATGAACTAACCACAAATTAGCAAATACTGGTAGCCTCTTTTGTGTCACCTCTGTCAAAATCTTACTGGTATTTCCAAGCTTTTTATGAGGCTTAATATAGTCCACTTCAATCATTCTCTTGCGGTTAAAAGAATTACAAGAACTGAATGTATGTTTCTGCTTTCTACTAAAGAATGTTTGCTTTTTCTATTATAGAATAAATGTCAATATATTTTTACCCCTTTTGAATGAAGAGAAGTGTGGTCAAATTTAAACAGAGTCAATATTTTTAAGGAGTATTTTCTTGGGCATTATGAATTGAAGATATCCCCTGAATACCTGATCGATATAGTTGTTGGGTTTTTTTTTTTTTGAGTATTATTTATATCTGAGGTGTGATCAAATAAATAGAAACAGTAGATTATGAATAGAAACTGTCTTGTCCATGTCATACAAAGTAATCAGTAATGAAGCATAAAGACGATTAACCAGCAATGGGTCATATTAAAAATGTGCAATTCTGGAGCAAAGCAACAGCACCATGAAAAGAAATAAAAATTCACAGTGGTTTAAATGATGCTTTTAAACCCATTAAATGCTGCAGAGTTCTCCAACACATTATGTAGTGGATAAGTATCTAGCATTTTAAGGGTTTAAACTCACTATTGAAATCAATGTGAATTGTTATTTTTCCCCACTTTATCATGTCTTAGTGCATAACCACCCTAAAGTTATTCCGGTGTAAACCAAGTGAACCAGAGGGAATAAATACAAATCTGAAATTCCCGTGCACTTGAATAGAGCTTTTTTAACCCCAATGAAAGCGAGAGAGGTCTCCAGTGCATCTGATGGAAACTTTTAAATGAAAGAGTGATTATGTATGGGTCACATTTGATGTTCAAGCTCTGTATACCAAAATTCCACATGAGGGTGGTATAGAAGCAGTGAAATATTAGATACAAAAAAGCAATGTTTTACCAGATAAACAACAGGAGTTCATTTTTAATTGTGCCGATTTTATATTTAAGCATAATTATTTTCTTTTTAATGGGAACTACTACCTACAAACTAAAGGAGTAGACATGGGTTCCCCCTCTGCACCATCAGTAGCCAGTCTATACATGGGATTATGGGAAAATCGAATCATTTGGAATGCACATAATTTTAAGAACAATATAATATTGTATAAAAGATATATTGATGATCTGATTCTAATATGGAAAGGTGATATTGATAGTTTTCATTCATTTTTAACATACATCAATTCAAATAATATGTGCCTTAGTTTTACCGGGAACTTTAATAAGGAGTACATAGAGTATTTGGATGTGGTTTTGTTCCATGACCAGGAACATGTGATGTCCAGGAATTATCGAAAGCAAGTAGACAGCAATGGCTATCTACATGCTAAAAGTGGACATCACGGTAAATGGATCAGGAACATACCATACGGCCAACTACAAAGAATAAAAAGAAATTGTACACAAGAAGAGGATTTCAAAGAGGAAGCTGCAGTATTGATAGAAAAATTCTAAGAGAAAGATTATAAGCCAGAATGGGCACAGGAAGCTTTGAAAAAAACTGAGCATAAAGAGAGAAAGGAACTTATTTCATATAAGGATAAAAGAGATCAAAAAAATGAAAGAAAGGGTCCTTTCTTCACCACTACTTATAATACAAAAGCCAGTCAAATAACCAAAGTATTATATAAACACTGGCCAGTGCTAATGCAGGACCCGATACTGGCTAAAGAGAGAGGTGATAAACCGCAAATAGTTTTTAAAAGGAAAAGAAATATAAAAAGCCAAATAGCCCCCAGTGACATTAATAATAAATTAATGAAAGAACCCACTAATTAGTTAAAGACCAATCCTGGGATGTATAAATGTAACAAAAAGGATTGCTTTGCATGTAGACATATGACGAGTAGTAGGTTCTGCAGCTTTGTATCTACAAGATTCGGCAATGAATTTGAAGTTAAAGGGATAGTAATGTTTCATAATAAAAGCAGCTCTAATTAATCATCATAGTATTTGGACTTTAGAGAGTGTTATTTCAATTCTGTCAGAGTTGTAGTACAAGAGTAATTCAATAATAAAGTATCCCCCTCCCGCCCCTTTTACTGATGTAACACTGTTCAGCCAGATCAGAAGGGAGGTGCCCAGGTAGACTGCAGAGAGGGACAATCTTCAATTAAGATAAGGGAAAAACTTGAAAAACTTGTCAAGGGGGGCAGGGCTTTCATTGCTCTAATAGAAAGAAAATTGTCCCCTGCTGTTATCTCTCTGGTCTAACAACTAGATTCCATATCTGAGAAGAGATGGCTTACAGTAGGTAAAAGGGGCGGGAGGGGGAAACTTTGCTTGTGAATATCTCTCAAACAATAAAGGTTTAAGAGATAAGACTTATATAGTTCTTCGTGTTTTTTTAATGACTACAAAATAAAATAAAGAAAAAACGAAGTATTACTATCCCTTTAAAGAATTTAGCAGTAACACCTCTTACATAGTTTATATTCTAACATGCAGTTGCAATCTTCAATATGTGGGGAGAACGAAACAAAAGGTCAAAATAAGGTTTGTGGAACATGTTAGGAACATTAGGAAGGGTGTAGCGAGCCATAGTGTTTCCAATCATTTTCTTGAGTATCATAATAAAGACCCTTCAAATTTACAGTTCGCGGCCATTGAAAAAAATTGAAGATGACAGGAGAGGAGGAAATAAATTATTAAAATTGCGACAGCAAGAAACATTCTGGATTCATAGACTGGGAACACTAACCCCTGGAGGTCTTAACATTGATATTGGCCTTGCAGCATTTTGAGAACTCACCATGGGAATATTTTAAGTTATCACATAGGTGACCTACTATAATGGATATAGGGAGTGATATCACTGTAGATGGTTTATAATTCACTACATATTATCAAGTCTAGACATTTTTTCACTAGGAATTTACTCACATTAGTGCTTATTCATTAATATTTATGTAAACTTAAAATTCACATATAAACATGTTATCATTTCATATGAAGTGTAATTCCCCCAGTACCTATATTGTTCTATCCCATTAGTTCATTATTTCTAACAATCTGTAGATTTATGAATCTATTCAACAATTGCTGATTGTTATAGGGGTTAAGTATAATGGTATAGGTATATGTATGGTTACTATGTTCCAGAATAGCAGGTACATGGGAATCCACATATATGCCCTAATACATGTTTGCACGGGCTTAGGACTGATGCTTATAATATGCTTAGTCTCCCCCGCATTGTTATGAATATATGGTTTGTAGTACACCAGAAATCCAAATTATATATGATACTTTTCTTATTTCAGAGATGCTGGATTCACTCAAATTTGCTCTTATTTTATTCTTATTTTTAGGGCCAATGTTATCATCATCATTTTTATTGAGATCAGTCTTAAAATGAGCATATTATGTTCTAATTATCTGTTACAATATGGGACAACATATAGTCAGTTGGTTTTATAAGAATTGAATGTGCAATCATTTAAGATCCTATGCAATGCATAATATTGACAGAGTACACTGATTTTTAGATCCATTTTTAATGCACGACAATCCACATTGTATATTTCAGTTTTAAATTGTTTTATTGATATTTGTCAGTTACTATGTTGCCATCAATCAAAGTATGGTTTTTAAGTAAGGATGAAGGGGCAGGTCTGTCCTTTTACTCCTGAGGAAGCAAGCAGTGAGGCTCGCGAATACGCTTTGGGTGATCTTTGCAGTCAGCTGAGTTCCACCCCACGCCCCCTGGGAGTTTCCCCGATCCTACACTGTTAGAGTGGAATAACCAGCTGACTGTCCTGACCACATGTGGTGTTTGAACGATAATATGTCCATCTTGGTCTGGACCAGATAATATCTTTTGGACAGACCGGGTAACATCTGTGTGCCTGGCAAACACACCCAGGGGTGGTACTAAGGAGGAGTTACTGTTTCCATTGGGTGATTCAATGGGGGCGTGATTTTCATAGGACTTGTAGTGGCTGAAGGCCACTGCTAGTCCTATGAAAATCATGCAGGGGCTTGCCCCGCCCCCACTATCCAGGCTGCCCACCACTATCCAAGTAATGAAAAAAACAAAAATGGCTGCCATTTGCTCTGAAACCACACACACACACTATCAAACACACACCAACACCTCTCCCCCACACCACCAAAACGACACACACACAAGCTAGCCTCACACAGACACTACCCACACACACACAAAAACAATAAGAATTACATGTGCCGTACACACACTCTCTCTCTCTCTCACACTTTTTTAGCAGAATCTCCTGCCCTCCCTTCATGCAGATTCCCACCACTCGGGACTTAAACCTCGTTGGAGTCTCAGTATAATTACAAATAGTGGCAGTGTATGCGTGCCTTCTCCAGCAAAGTTGCATTTTGTACTCTGCTCCGTCCGCACGCTAAATATATTAACCTCTTGAGTGCCACAGATGTTTCCAATGCATCTGGCACTCAAGAGGTTAATATATTTAGCGTGCGGACGGAGCAGGGTACAAAATGCAACTTCGCTGGAGAAGACACGCTCAGTCTCAAAGTTTTCAAATGTTTGTGGTGGTCACAGAAGTCAAAGAATGACCGGCGATTGCTCTACTGTGTTACACTCAGTTTGGATTGCTGCTGAAGTTAGCACGGGTCTTACGATTAGGGTTATTGGACAGAGCTGGGCGTCGGCCTTTAATTGTCTTAGAGGGAGCAGACTGAGCAGGGAAGAGCAGTATTAATGACACCCGCTCCGCAGCGTGTCTGTCTGTGTAACTGTGTTTTTCTTGTAATACCACTACTCCCATCATCCTCACCATTGGGTCGGGGGGGGGGGCTGTGGACAGATTAGCCACTGTAGTATATTGATAGGAAGGAACGGTGCTGCACGATCCAGCTAAGGCGACATTTTTATCAGGTTTTTACTGGTTGCAGCTTCTGTCTGTGTGTGTGTCTCTGTCACAACTAAAACTATGTATATATGTGTAACTGTGTATGTGTGTCTGAGTCTGTCTGGGTGTTTGTGTTTTTCTTTAACTGTGTCTGTGTGTCTTTCTCTTCTCATACGATCCTACTCTATTATGGCACACAAGGCCATACAGGAGGAAAGGCCAGCAGCAGGCTGGGGGTGAGTTACTCTGTCGGCTCTGCAGTGAGTGTATTGTGTGTGGAGGTTATGGTTGTGCTTGGTGTGACACGCAGAAGATTTAAAGACGGAGCTGTTATGTTTGTAGTAAAATAAATTATGACTTAGTCCTGCGTGATTGGCCAGCTGTTAACCAATGTCTGCATTTCAGGATTCAGTTAACCCCTACTTTCTGTAGCTGTTAACTAAATCCTAAAATGCAGACATTAATGTGTTAACAGCTGCCCGATCCTGCCGGACTAAGTCATAATTTATGTTACTACAAACATAAGAGCTCCGTCTTTAAATCTTGTGCACTTCTGAGCTGACTATGAACATGATTTAAAGACACAGTTCCTATGTGTGCACTGCTATAACTTATGAATTACATGGGACACTTGTTAACCCATTCAACTCTGAAACTGCAGTTCCAGGGAGCAACTACAGCTCCATGTGTTCTTGGGCTGGAGTCTTAGGGAAGTGACTTCTGTTACTTTTGTTAGCTGGGTGCCTGGTCCAATCACCATACTTGGGAACTCTCAGGGTCTCACTCAGTGACTCAGGCTTTTCACCCAAATCTCAGGCTGAAGGTTCAAATTCTCAGAGTGACACATCTCCATGTTACCCATTGCATGAGTAAAATAAACAGTTACGTTGCGTGACAATAACCCACTCCTCACCGCATTATCCTCACTACCGAGGGCTGGGGGCGCACACACTTGCCTCACACACAGTACATTTCTACAGTCTTCACATTCTGTACGTTTACATGTAACTGTGTGTCTCTGTGTGTCTCCATGTATGTGCATAATTAAATCTATGTGTGTGTGTGTGTGTATGTATGTATGTATGTATGAATGGCTGTATGAATGTGTCTATGTATGTATGATAATGTGTGTCTCTCTATGTATGTATCTTTGTGTCAACTCTGTACAACAAGTAACACACCCCTTCACAACACCGTTCTACAAAAAAAAAAGATGGGCAACGCCGTCCCACACTGCTAGTAGACTATAAAGAGAGAGAGGGTAGCTTCTCTATGTGTAATAGGTGTTGTGCTGTGTGCTGCTCACTAGTATTTTCATGTGGAGTCAGAGCCTCTGTTTAGGAGACACTGGGGTTAAATATAGCGCAGCTATGCTAAGGTATGCGGGCACTAATGGATGCGAGTTTAAGTGACATTTAAGAAACTGACATGAGAATCTCGTGCTTTTGATGCAGGGCAAGATTCTCATGTCACCTTTTTTGACTAAAAAGTTGATTTCCCTACTATGAGCTATAAATTAGAGTGGAAGTAACAACATAAAGCAAAATGAGCTAACTCATTTACTTATACTTTAGATTACTGCAAGTAACATGAAAATATTCAAATTACTATCGTACACTTTCTGCTGTATTAACCAATTCTGGGGGTAGACTTTTTCTCTATGTGCTCAACATCTGACAGAAAAAAAATGAATTGCAAATCTCTGAGATAAATTTCCACTGCTCAAGTAAGTTGTCAACAATTGCAACACTATAACAGACTGAATATTCTGCATGGTGGTTGTTGCTTAAGGTCAGGAGTAGGGACTTGACACAAAAAATGTCCAGTGAAAAGTGAAATTTTCCCCTTTTTTTTTCATCTATCTCATTGCATTGAAGTCAATAGGAAGACTGAATTTTTCCCCACCAAATGGCAGTTTTCTCTTCCTGCAGGCATATACAAGGGGGTCATACATATCCCAAGCCGCAGTTATTTTTCTAGGATGGCTGTGCCTGAATTGTACATGCCCAATGTATTAACAGTAGCACAGTTGAGGAGGAGGAGGGATGCAAAGAATGGTTGCTACCATCTACCAGATCACTGCTATGACCAATAAGTAATGTGTATCATTAATCTGGGAAGAAGAATAGCTTACATTTGATGCAAACATGACAATGACAAAAACTGCTGCAGAAATATATATACACTAGTATGAAAGCCCATGTACACAGGCTTAAGTGCCACCCAGTGGTCCCAGCTGCTGCCCCGAAGCCGGCAGCAGAGACAGACGGTGAGCCGTTCGGAGCGCCCTGCTCCGGAACAGCTCAATCAGCCAGTCTCTACAGTGCATGTGCAGTCACACACACACGGGGAGCTTCACAGACTAGGGCTATATATGATACAGATACACACATCAATCACACCAAGTCAGTCCCCCAACACCACTACCATACATGTGCCACATTGCAGGTTGTACTTTTTTTATTTCTTGACATCATCATGACTATGTTCCAATGTCTCTTAAGCAGGAAGTGTTATATGCAAAGGACAATTGCACTGTGCATGCTAATACATTTTTCAAGCATAAGTTGCTGTAGGAGTCACAACTTTGACTTTTAGCTACTTATTTCTCAACTGCAGCCCTCAGAAGAAGCAATATTGTGGTGGGAAATGTTGCACCATATTAACCCCTTTGCATCCGATGACATACCCAGAAAGTCACGCTGGTCCGGCACTTAAGGACCAGAGACGGTCCTGGCACGTCATGGAGTTCAAGGCTCCCGGCGTGGCTGCACGCTGCTCCGGAAGCCCTGAACCAGAAGTAATAATAATTCAAAAAGGTCCTGTGGTCACCAAGTGCCGGCTGCCAGTGCACGTGTTAAGGGGTTAAACATACAAGAAAATTAGTTGGAATGGGCAAAAAGGAGGAAAATGTTGCACTGTCAAAAAGAAGAAAACTTTCATGAAAAAAGCAATAGGCACCCACTCCTCTGGCACACAAAGGGTTAAATAGGCATTACCTCTGCTTTAGTATCCTATAGTAGATTGTGGATGATGTTACACAGTAGAATGGGATAGTATCAAGTAGAAGGATCTTATATTTTCATGCAGACCAGATCAAAATAGGCTATCCTCCAGGACCATGTGGAAGAAAAAGGGTATTCTCTTATGAAATTATATTGTACAAATTGTTTAACACTTTGAGTATCAGAGAGTATCCAACGCATTGCAATGGATACCTCTCTGGCATTCAAAGGGTTAAAGTAGCAAGGGTTTCTTTATCAAATATATACTGTTAACACTACAAATATATAGGATTTATATAACAGGAAAATGCTCTGCTCCCTAATCTGTGAAAAAAAAAAACTGTATTTTGGTAATGTCCCTTCCAAAAAATGGTGTTATTCAGTGCTCTGTATATAAACGACTACATTTCATTTTCTTTTGTCCAGTTGTTGAACTTTTAAGCTACAGTATGGATTTCCTAAACTTTCACTACCTGATTATCCTTATTTGACCCTTGCCTATGTAACCCTTGAGACCCAGGGCTTCTGCACCATCAGCCATTACCTAGAAATGCCCCATGATTACATTTACCCAATCAGATTATCCCAGAACTTTCCACATGAAGCAGTTGGGGCCACTACAACCTCCTCGTCTACCTTCTTTGGTAGATGATTAGGTACGCTCAAAAAGTACTAAATACTAATAGTACATGTGTGCAATACACACAATGACCAGCAAGTGGAAGCAGAGCTCCACTGATTTTGTTGGTGAAGAATACCTAGATATTTTGCTGTTTTTATGTGCATATGAAAAACATATCTTGGCTGATTCTGGTTAACCCATCTGCAATTAACATTTGTGTGCCAGAGAGGTATCCACCGCATTGCACCGCAATGCTTTGGATACCTCTCTAGCCCTCAGAGGGTTAAACTGGTTGGGGATCATGTGAATTTGAATCTATATGGAACTACGCTGCATTTGAGTTTGTTTTATACTTCTATATTTTAGTTTGTTTGTTTTATGGTACACTAGCAATAAAAGTTCAAAGTAACAATATGTACAAAAATATAAAGAGTAGTGTTTCTCATCCTGAGTGAAACAAGGGCACTCCCACTGATGAAAGGTGTTTTTTTTTAAAAAATGATTGCAGCTCAAACATGACATTTTTTTGGTGCACTATGTCAATGGCGTGAATTTTCCCAGTGGTGCTGTTTCTAAACCATCCTATGGACGTTTATATGTCAACTGACCAGAGCTGTCCATAGGATGGTGCAGGAACAGCGCCACCGTACGATTTCAGGCCACTGAGATACTGCACCTAAAAATTTCAGGTTTGAGCTGCAATAACTTTTGAATCGAACACCTCTCAGCAGTGGGTGTACCCTTGTTTTTACTCAGGAGGATAAACCCTACAATATATATTTTTCTTCATATAAAGCATTACTATCCCTTTAATTTTCTTGTGTTTTGGCACTCTATACAGTAATTAGGATACATGCTAAATATCCAATTTAATTTCCTTATCTCTTATCTTGGTAAGGATTGCACACTCTATACTGTATAAAAGAAAAGTGGAGCAATTCTGGGGTAAACCAACTGAACCACAGAGGGGATAAAAAACAAAATTCCCAAAAAATCCCATTGATTTAAATTCGGATTTTGAATCCTACAATATTAGAGCAAACAATGCATTAGTGACATCTATAGCATTCTGGGGGTTAAATGCTCCATTTTAAATGAATGGGAATGTTTATTTATCCAAGAAAATATAACTGGTTTTCCCCAGAATATCTCCATTTTCCTTTTAAACATAGGGCACATAGAAACAAACCTGTTTTTAGCACTAATGTTATTTTTCCTTTGTCAATCCCAGCACTACCTAATCCTGGTCCTCAAGAGCTACCAACAGTGCATACTTTCAGGATATCAATGCTTGAGCACAGGTGAACTATTTGGTGACTCAGTCACTTTAGTTGTTGTATTGTGAATGTAATTCACTGTTCTCCAGGAATACACTGTTAAAATGGCAAGGTAGAAGAGATCTTATTGACAATTATATACAAAATTATTTTGTACAATTTTATGCTATACTTATCTGCAATCTTAGGGTCAGCACTATAGCTACCCTACATGAGTGTCAGTTGAACAAACGGATGCCCTGACCAAGTGGTCTACACATGCTCAGGACAAGCCATTGTCCTTGAGAATGTAAAACCCAAAAAATGGGATCGGTCAGAAGGTCTCACTTCACAATAAACTCAGTCAGCGTGGATGAGATAATGGCTACATTCCTCATTAGGCTCGGTAAAAGAATAGGAAATGTTGGTGGCTATCTGGTTGATCAATTTGTATCTCCCAAAGCATATCCCTGAATTCAGATTGGCATGCAGACCTCTAGAGGCCAGGAGGAATACTGCAATTCTTTGGTCAGATAGGCGTTCAAGATGGGGTCTATGCCACCATTAAGTATTTAATGTTTTGAGAGTTTTTGTAAGATAGGTACTTGCCTAGGCAGTGCTTCAATGCCCTTATTATTGCAGTGCTGATTCTTAAACGCACCAGGAAGGTCATAGTCTGGCACAGGGTCTTCCATCACACTCCCATCTGGCCACAGCATTGCAGTGTTCCCCCCACCTATGCTCAGAAGGCCTGGTGACCAATCCAGAGGTACATCCTGGGAGATATTACATTACAAACCATATAACTGCTGATATGTCTTATTCTGTGCCTCACCCAGGGAGGACTGTGCCAGCTATTTCTCCCTTGGCAAGTCTGACCTCCTTACAGTGATGGCCTCTCATGTGATAGGAGACTTCCTGATGGGTCCCATTGGTCTTGGTGATGTGAGCAATGTGTTCAACCATCAAGCACCAGCAGTCATACGATCTTTTGATTCAGCCCCTCAAACATAAGCTAGAATCTAAGATTACAGATAGCCCATAAGCAACATTGCATTCATTATCCAAATGTAATACAAAGCAGTACATACGTTTTACAAAATATAATACATTTGCGAATGAACTATATTATAAACTGCCCATTTTAACATTATACTTCTGGGAAATAAGGAATTAATGGGCACTGGGGTTGAGGAAATATATGAACTAGCTGACCAGGCACCAGGTGTCACCTATTTTAACATGGTACCCAGTCAGTATATCGTCAACTGAGTTTTTATCATAAATAGTTCCCTCCAAAGAAGTGTTGTGTTCTCCAACAGGCCACATGAGTCACATCCCAAGACAGTCTAGTATTATTGAAGTTCCTGTTGTCAAGAGAGTCTGGTGACATTGTGATGATGGTCTCCTCATTTGCACACCTCAGTAAAATTATGGAACTGCAAGGCCAGGTTTCAGAAAAATAGCCAACCATTGTTGCTCCAGTTTAAGCAAAGTCAAGGGAAAAATGATCTTCCATAAAGGGTTGGCTATAATATACAATGAGCCCACATAATTGTTAAACACTCATTCCCGCTGTACCATACCCTAATGTCGTGACCAGATGTTTGTGGCTGGGGTATGCCACAGGTTGTTCCTCCACATTGTTCGAAACTTCACTAAATTCCACATGTAATCTGAAAGTAGAGGCATTGGTGTGGGCTTGAAAACATTTCTTATAATCCAGGGCACCATTTACATTTAATTGCAAAATATATATGGAGGCTGGTGAAGGCATATTTACAAGCAGGCATTCATAGACCAGTGTGGGTTCTAGGTTAATTAGCAGCAACAAGAGAGAGAGAGAGAGAGAGAGAGAGGTACTAATGCTACTCTCTAGCTCATTGGTATAGCCTTACCTGGAGCATAGTATACAGTTCTGGAGTCCACATCAATTGAATCTTTAATTATCTTGATTTAACTATTGCTTCTGATATTGTATGTGAAACCTATTGAAAGTCTTCTGTTGGCAATATGCTCATCAGGACTGATAATTGTCATCTTGGGTACCCATTCAGTGGAATTCCGATGGGCCAGTTTGTTCAACTAAAGAGAAATTGTTTTCGAGTCAACATATTTTGCCTCCACCCATTTTTGATATGCCTTAAAGATGTTAAAGGGATAGTAATGGCTGATTTAAAATAAAATGTAATATTGTAGATATTAAAAAAATAAATTAACTGATGCAAGGCCCGTCTTTCAAACATGTACAGTTTGAGACATATTCGCTGATAAAGTTCCCCCCTACCTCCCCTTTCACAAACGTCAGCCTCTAGCTGACAGGAGATACTGGCTCCAGGACAAACTGGTGGCTCTTCAGCTGAGCCAAAATAGCACTGTCTAAAAAGAAATACTTAATTGGAACGGTCTACAAAGTGTGCTCACAAAATAGGCACAAAATACTTAAGTATTTCTTTTTAGACAGGGCAATTTCGGCTCTGCTGAAGAGTCGTCGTTGGGTCGCGTGATTTCAATCTCGTCAGCTAGACAGCTGACATCTGTGAAAGGGGATGGAGGGGGGAACTTTATCAGCATACATCTCTCAAACTATATATGTTTGAGAGAAGGGACTTGCATTAGTTACTTTATTTTTTTTTTTAATATCTACAATATTATATTTTATTAAAATCAGCCATTACTATACCTTTAACATAGAATGTATACTATCTTCTTCTATTTAGTGCAAGTGAGGCCACATATGTGGTGTCAGGGAGATTCCTTACCACCTTTAACAGTCATTCCCGGTGGCTTGGAATTTATTTTGGGAGGTCGGTCCTAGAACCAGCAACTTCTTGTTTTCCTGATATTCCCACGATCAGGCATTCAGGTCATATCAGGTCTTTTGTTTGACCCGAGTTCAACGGAAGAATTCCTTGGTTTAACTGTTCTACAACTGTCATGGAGTGACTAAGAAATAAAGACACTTGATGAGTATACCGATAAAATTAAATAAACTTTATTTACACACAATAGTAGCAGCAATGATAATACACTTTCACGAGACCAGGGAAGAACAGTGCACACACTTTCTTCACCCTTCACTAGGCAAGTGTGATATGATCCACGTCTGTACCCTAATGCTAGAGTAAACCCAGGCAATAGGAGCGAGGAACTCCAGAACACTGGAGCAACTCAGTAGTGACTAACTCCACCACCTTCTCGAGGCCAGGTGTGAGGACAGTGCAAGACACTTCTCCAACCCTTCACTAGACTAGGGTATACCAGAGGCAAGGTAAAACGGCACCTAGAATGCTAGGTGAGGCAACAACCAAACCGGACTTAGACCACAGGAGGTCAGTGACACGGACTGATGACAAGCACTGCTACAGGGGTAGCGAGCGCGGTGAAATGGTAGGCCCAGGAAACAAGGATCTCAATAGCAGGGACTGGGTAGCCAAGACTGGTAATCACAAACCGGAGAGCATCAGAGGGAGAGTAGCCATAAAAGCCTGGAGTCAGGTCCGGATTGGGTAGTCATACGAAGCCAGGAGTCAGAGCCAGATCGGGTAGTCAGACGAAGCCAGTAGTCAGAGCCAGATCGGTAGTCAGACCAGAAGTCAGAGTCGGATAGGGTAGTCAGACGTAGCCAGTAGTCAGAGCTGAATCGGGTAGTCAGACGGAACAGGAGTAATACACAGGAACAATGGACCAACACAGCACTAGGTTCACGTACACCATGAAAGGGCACTGGTAACTGGAAATGCTGAGGCCTTTAAGGCCTAGTAGGTGGGCGGAGAGATGAGATCACTAACCAGTGACCTATATGAACAATGACCTGCATAGAGCGACAGCCAGGAAGTAACAAGGTCGCTGTTACAACAACTAAACACTGGAGGCAAACACGGGCACCGTGTATTCCCTGTATTCCCTCAGCAGGGCCGAAGAGCTCCACATATTTCAACCTTACAAAAGTTTGATAGGAGATACACTTGTTGATTATTACAGCATACCATTCCTAATCCCTTTTGGCGTCTACATGTGCGATTAACATCCTTTTCAGGGTGCCATTAAACTACTTACAGATGCAGTTGATCTGAAGATGGAGAGGACCATCAACCGATAACTGCCATAGGTTTTGCACTGTCAGGCATGAACTGGGTTGCCTGGTCCAAGAGGATCTAACTAGGGAACCCATGCTTCATGAAAATGGTCACTGGGGCATCTGTTATCTTGGTAACCATTATGGATGGCAGAGTCACAGCCTCTGGGTACCAAATTACATAATACCATAATAAATACATAATTTGTATCCAAATGATTGGGCCTGGGAAGATACCTATGCAGTCAATGACCACCCTTTAAAAGGGTTCTTCTATTATAAGCAAGGGATGCAGGGAGCATGAGAGCAGTGTGGTTGGCCTTACACACTGAAAAGAGTTGCAGGTTCTGCAATAATCATCTAAATCATTGGCTAGTAGAAATACTGTCAAAAGAGAATTAATTTTCCAGGACCACTAATGGCCTGCCAAGAAAATCTCAAAGGCCAGATTCAAAAAACAGAGTACTTTATCTCTGGGGTATGATCATTTGCAGGGTGGATGTCCACAGCCTCCTGGGGCATTCCTTTCATCTCACAGAATCTGGTCCCCTGTCTGGGCTCTTTCCTTCATCTCTGCAGTCAGTCTGGAGGGCAACTTGGAAAATATGCCTGTCCCCTTTATGATGTCAGGGGCTTTTATGGTGGGAGATTTCAAAGATCGGGCCATGTCTTGGAAATATGGGGTTAGAAAAAAGTGGGTAGTTGGGGCAGAAGGGATCTTTTACCAGTACAGTTGGGACTGCCATTTGTGGAGCTCTAGTGCAGAGGTTATACCCAGCATTGATTATAACCAAGTTGAATACCTTTGCTTTAAAAAAAAAAATAAAAAAAAAAATAAAAAAAAAATAAAATAAAGGTTCTGTCGATCTGTCTTTCTGTCAGTTTGCTCCTTGACTCCTGGTTATGCATAGGCCCCATGTCATTGCACAAACTAACATCAACAGATGCCATCCATGAATTCTCTTTCTCACCCTGAATTCCAGATGCGCCCGAGCTTGAGAAATTTCCAAATGCCTCTGGCCAACTCATCAGAAAAACCATCTCCCAACAGGCTAGGGAGGATTTTTATCCATTAGGCTAAACCACAGTAATGGAAGCACCAGTGTCTCAAAATCCACATAATCATACACACATAAGAGTCTATAAACTTTACACATTAAAATGATTCTTATAACTGATTATTATGAATACATTGCTGGCAAAATTCTTCTTCCCTTCTCATAACAAATCCTAATTGCTAACATCTACAAGCCACCAAATACACCAGCACAATACCTCTCAGACATAAATCTCCATCACAATGAGAATGCCACTCAGAACAAGAAAAGCGAGCTGTTGGTTCTTGGAGACTTTAACATTAATTGGCTGGACACAAAGAATGAAAGATTTTGTTCATTGTTTAAGACATTGAACTTATCACAGCCAATATCCTCCCTACTGACATAAATCTTAATCCAACCATACTCTGCTAGACTGATTAATCCCGCCCAATCAGAATCCAAGATTCAGACGTACTAGCAAATGTATTTATTGATCACTCCATAGTCTACTGCTTGAGTTGTACAGTTTAAGAGATGCCTTATTGACAAAATTTAAAGGGGAACTTTCACCCTTCAATGAATTAATCTTATGTGATCCATTGCTTTAAATGGATTATAGTAATGTCTTTTTTTTTGTTTTGTTTTGTTTTAAAACGTTTTTTTGTAAAGTTTTTAAGTAATTGGTGACATCTTGTAGCTGCTTGGTGGGGTACAAGCTGTACCGCACTGAGTTCTGTACCGTCCCCCTTCAATCCCAAGAGCACACCCACAATCCTGGCCAACTTTTTTCTAGACCTGTGTTAGGAACGAGTACATCACCCCCCCCCCCCCCGAGAGGAGGATGGGTTTGCAATGATGACGACACCAGGGCCTAGATGCACTAAAGGTCGATGCTGTATCGATATGATCTTGTTGATGTGTTCGAAACACTTCGACATATTCACCCAAACTGTTGGATGCAAGGGGAGGGTTAGAGAAGGTCCCTATTAGCATACATGATTGTCGAAGTGCTGTTGATGTGGAAGGGATGGTCTCCCTTCACACATCTCCAACACTATGACAATCTGAAGTTGAACACCATTCTCATTATGCTTCCCTACTTAGTAGGGGAGTGGAGAGAACAGTTTCAGCATCATGGACAGCATTGTGTGCCAAAGGAATGTGCATTGCTCACCCCATGGCACTCAAAGGGTTAATATGCAAGGTATGTGGCTGCATACCTTGCCTGTATATCTGTATGTCATGTTATTAATTTTTTAATAAAAATATCTAGTTCAGACCTCAAGGGGGTAATTGGGACCCCTCCTGATATCCCCATCATGGATCATGTATCCAGAAGGCTAGATGGGGCGACAAGGAAGGCATTTTCTGCCTTACTTTCTTACTACTGTATAAGCCGGCTGCAACAGTAGTGCTTGAAGTGAACCCTGTCACTGGGTTCATTCATGAGAAGCGCAGCGTTTTCATGAATGAACCTGGTGACAGGGTTCACTGCAAGAGTTCATAGGGGTAAGAATTACACATACCACTAGCATAAGTCCGCTAGCAGGAGCAAAGTCTGGATTCCCACCCCTTGTTAACTTTGCACCAAATAATTACTGCATTATTGAGAATTATATACTGTTCCCAGACAGACCGGAAACAGAGCAGACATCTTTCCATAGTGACCTCTGCTTGCCTACGTGGTCAGTCCCAGCTTGCTCTAAGAGGCGTTGCTAGGAGCCGTTCGGGACCAAAAGGGACTGACAGCGCAGGCGTGCAGACATCACTATGGAAAGATGTTTGCGCTGTTTCATGGCTGTCTGTCTGGGAGCAATATAGAATTCTCAATAACGCAATAATAATTCTGGCGACTAGCACTGTTGAGCAGCTAGTCGACAGAAGCGTAATTATTTGGGGCAAAGTTTGAAATTCCAAAGAATTGACATTGCGTCCATGGCAAAGGCCAGAGGATCTCCCCTCTGCGAGCAGAAGGTCAGAGCCTTCCTGTTTTCCCTAGTGGCGAGGAGATCTATCGTTGGAACAACCCAATGTTGCACAATTAGATCGAACACCCCCGGACTGAGTTCCCATTCTCCGGGATCCCTGTCTTAGAGACTTAGCAAGTCCGCCAGCATGTTTTCTACCCCTGGAATGTGCACGGCTGAGATGGCCAGAATGTGGAGACAAGAAGAAAGAGCCCACTCTGATTTATGTATATCAAATACGTGCAACGATATGTCCCTTTTTTATACTAAAAGTTTATTACTTTGGGGAGTGGCCTGACGTGCTAACCGAATGGTCAAATAACTCCTCTGCTCCTGGTCCAAGGAATGGAATTTGGCTGACTGAAAAGAAGGATTTGGGTTTACAACACTTTTTTTCTACTAAGCGTGACGGCCCTCCGGCTGCCACTCAACCTAAAATGGCAGTGGCTGAATTACCTTCAAGGGACAATGCATCTCCACAGCCTACTCTCTTTGGACTTGAATCCCCCTGACTCGGATGTACCTTCCACGAATGGGAATATTCAACATCTCCTATCAAAACACAAGGCGTTTTTATGCAAAGAACTTGCTGAAGTCAGACGGGATGTTTCCCATATTGGGTCACAGGTGGACTCACTCGAAAATGAGGTGTCTTGTTTGGCCACATTTAAAGATGATTTTCCAAAATATTACTCATACCTGCAACACCAACTACTTGATATGGCTGTTAGAATGGATGACATGGATAATCAACAATGAAAATGTAATCTCAGCATACGAGAAATCCCAGAAGTGGTGGACCAAAATGCCCTGCCCGCATACCTACAACACTTATGTTAAAGCCAGAACATCCTACAACTATCTGATTGGACTGCGTTCATCATTCCCTACAACCCAAAGGTCTCCCCAATGATTCACCGAGGGATATTATTATTAAATTCCACTACTACCAGGATAAGGATTCCATCCATAGAGCTGTATGAGATGTTCCTGCCATCTACTTTGAAGGCCATGATTTGGTCATATTTCAGGATTTATCCAAGCTAACTATATAATGACGCAGGGAGCTGCGGCCTTTAACCTCAGAACTTTGACCCCAAAACATCAAGTACCACTGGGGATAGCCACTGATGTCGATTGTGGGGCAATTCAGATTCAGTGGACCCTTCCTGGTACCAAGCGTCCCACAAGCGGAAGGCCTCCAGAGCAAAATCCTCACCTCCTGTGAGCCCATCGGCAAAGGTCTCTCCAGGATGAGGGGGCCCACTGAAAGAGGTTTTCCATACTGCAGATCCAATTCAACCCTCATGTTTGGTCAAAGTTACGGACTACCACCTATTGTTCAACCTGATTTCATAACTACATCTTTCGAGATGTGGATGATATACCAGACTTTACCATGGGACTTTTCTTTTTACTTGCACACTCCTTGCATGGTTTCCCTGGTTTTGATACCTATTAGGCCCTCTCTATGTATCAGTTTGGGTCCCTGATGTTCACATGACCTCAAGCCCTGGTTCTCAGTGTTTTCTGGGGGCTATGGCTCAACTAAAATGGAGCTGGAGGTCAGGCAGTTACTGCAAGATACTTTTTATGTCAGCTGGATTTTGTCTTTATGTTTGGGTCCTAATAATTTTGTGTGAGTCTTTCAAATTTTTATTTCGTATTAAGGTGGGAGGTTTAGATAGAAGGGGATTTAAATTTACCTCAGTCACAGTTACTTTATGGCTCTATCCCCTATGGTGGAAGGACAATGTTGACATCCTGTCTGATTATCCAGCTCCGTTTCTAAATACTCTCAGTTATTGCCAACAATAGCCTCCAGTTATTGAATGTTATTGCACCCTATCTTGATATTTTATTTAGTTTCCCATGTTTTGGTAGGATACATGATATTTTGTGATGCTCTCCACATCCCTGAAGGTGTGCTAATTGAGCCACCTAACAACAGCCATGTTAGTTTACATACTGGACAGTTCATTGCAGTCAATAGGTCACGCTTTTGTTTTGATCTTGGTTCGGGCATGCACTCTCCTATGCAATAGGGAGCGGGGTGGCCTATTATAGGGCTATAGTTGGGATTAGGGTTGTTCTCTTGTATATATTCTCCAATTCATATGCCTTTTCTAGCTGAATGTTTTTCAATCAGATTGGCCTTGGGTCAAGGTCAGACGAGCCCCTACTCTCAGGGTTTATTTTTGTTTTTCCCCTCTTTGAACTTGCCCTCCAAAATACTATTTGGCCAGACTGGGTTACTGTATTGACTCTAAAGATACTCGTTCACTTCCTCACAGACTTACCAGTCTCTTGGAACTAGAGCTGTCCCCATTCAAGGGTTATCCCTAGGGGTGGGCGAAAAGTCTGAAAAATTTCCCGCATTACTTTTCATGAAAACTTGGTGATTTTTTGCTTTTCCCACAAAAATTTTTGCCTTTCCGACTATGCAAAAATGTTCTCCTTTTCGCTTATTTTAACAAATTTTCTGCCTATTTTAACACATATTTTGCCTATATTCCTATAGCTACTACATTTCCCACTGTAACATTACTTCTTCTGAGGGCTAAAGTTTAGAAATAAGTGGCTGAAAGTTGTGAGTCCTACAGCAACATATGCCTTGAAAAATGTATTAGCATGCAATATGCATTTGTCCTTTGCCCACAACACTATCTTCCTGCTTAAGTGACACTGGCACATATTCATGATGATGTCAAGTAATGAAAAAAGTGAAGTACAACCTACAATGTGGCAGATGTATATTGTAGTGGTGGTGGTGGTGGACTGGCATGGTGTAATTTGTGTATGTATTTTTACCATTATCATACGCTATCCTCCTTATCAGATTCTTGACACACATTACTCATCAGTCATAGCAGTGGTCCCAAGTTGGGTAGATGGTGGCAACTCTTCTTCCCATCCCTCCTCCACCTCCTCATCTGTGCTGCTGTTAATATATTTGTCCTGGCTTTCTCTGTCATGTGTGGTTTCTGCTAGCTGATACTAAGTTGGCATGAGATGTTGGTTCATTTTTAAGAAAGTTAGTCTCCCAACATTGCTGCTTGATGACTGATAGGGTGACTGTGTGCTTTTTGACATCTGTGCCTGTCCAGGGTCAAACTTTCCAATGGCTTTCTCAAACAATTTATAGACAGACACAGTGCGCCTTAAAAGTGGTGGAAGATTCAGCCTTTGACTGTCTGCTAACCTTATAGCCCTGTCATCATCCTCATTCTCAACTTCATCTGTATCTGAACAAGAGAAGGATACTGGAGGAATATATTGTAGATCTGTATCATCATCAGTCATCATTAGGTCATCCTCAGCATCATCAGCATCACCTGACAGTTTTTGCCCACTACTACCCGTATATTCCTCTAAGCTTTTCAAGGTTTCAAACAATTTCCTTTTACTGTAACAAAGTTTCCTAATATGGGTGTTTTGGTGCTTGTTTGTCTCACTATCTGATGCAGCTGGAGGTTCAGCTGCTACACCTTCCTCTATTATGCTATTGCCCGCATCATCAACACTTGAACGTGACTTGCTGTCGTTTTCAGTGTTCTTCTAATATGGTTCTTTATTTCTACTAGCACTGGTGGTGCTGGAACTAGTTTTGCTGGGACCTTGACAAACTGCATCCTCCCTTGGAGTAGAGGGATCATCATCATTGATTGCACATGCTGCAGCAACCATTGCTGCAGTTTTTGAACTATTATTTTACTCTTAAGTCCCTGTACTGCTCCACCCCTCCCCCTTGTGCGTTTGCTGGACATTATGCAACTACTGTGTATTTTTTTACTGTAGGGTATATAACACAACTGATGGAGCTGTATGATGCCTTGCCTAAGCCCAGTCAGCTGTCACTGTCACCTAATATATTTAGCTCTTTATTCTTTTTTTTATTTTTTAAGTTGTCCACCCTGTTGTCTTATCACAGTCTGTCCAAAAAAAAAATTATAACTGGAAAAAAAAATCAACGTCTTTCCCCAGACATCCCCACCCAGTACAGAGACAATAACAGCAAGATCAGCAAGCAAACAGGTTCCTAGCTACCTGTGTCTTGCCAGTCCGTCTCATGGAATTTTGGAACATTTGGGGTCAACCTCCTTCCTCCCTTCTTCTCCCCAGAGTGCCCCACTGACTCTCCTAACAGAACAAATGTCCTACGTAAAAGATTCTCTAAACTAAACATCAATTCCCCTCTCCGTCTTCTCTAGCTCAAAAAAACATACTGCTCTCTCCTCTCACAAACACAAAATGGTATGCTGTGAGAGCCTGACAGCCTTTTATATGGCTGTAGAAAACTTTTGTGTGGTGGAGAAATATTTTTCGTTCCATTGATTTCAAGTGGAAAGTGCCATTATTCGCAGATTTCAGTTAGAGGCGAAAATATTCACCCATCCCTACCTAACACTCCTTTTGCGAACTACTGATCTTTGTTTTAATTGGTGTTGTGGGGTTGCAGATCCTCCAGCATTTATTTTGCCATGCCCTTGTGATGCTTGCCTTACCCCGGTTAAAGACTTCTTTGCTTTCCTAATACTTAGGAATAAATCTGTTTTTGTTTCGTCTAGTTTCCTTTTTTATCACCCACAGGATTTAGGTCCTGGACAACTTTCCTTGGCAGTATATGGTCAAGCCTGGCTCTAGGGCCATCACTTTGAACATTTAGACATGGGAGGGGTAAATGGAGGGAACAATACCAGTTACTCTGGTGGTTTAAATAACAGTTAAAATTCAGGAGTTTCACTATTCTAGACATACACTGAATTCTGTAAGTGAGGTTATTCTAGGGAATTCACGGACACTACCCTGATGGGGCTGCCCATCAGTTATGTATCCAGAGGCCATTTATTGTCACCAAGGGGACTATATGTGTGGGGTATATGGGAATTTGGTAGGGGTGTGTTCACTTGTGCACTTCCACCAGGGGAATGTAATTATTAGGGAGCCAAGGGGTTGGTTAAGATCAGGGCTGGATTTACGTCTCAGGCGCCCCTAGGCACAACACCCTTTGGCGCCCCTAGTCCCGCCTTTGCCCCACCCCTAACCATGCCCCTCCCATAGCCACACCCCTCAGTTAACCACACCCTCTTGTAACACCCACAAGGTATGCAGACAGACTCACAGTCGTGAGTAAAGACGAAAAGAAAGATCTCTCCCTGCTGTTTGTGTGGGATACTAATCAGTGTCAGGGGCAGTGGGTCACTTTGCCTCCACTTTCTCCATGGCGGCAGGATTCCCTGTGGGATGGTCTTTTCAAGAATGCTTGGCCTCTCTCGATATGCCCTGCCTTCACAGTGCTCTGTGACTTTGCTGCTCCAAGTGCATGATCCAATGTCAAAGAGAGGCTACTCATGCTCCTTGTGACTTGCTACCCTGATATTGCATGTTCACATCCAGGATGTTCAAGACCTGTGGTTCTCTCCACTTATTGCAAGAAATTCTGCTACATAGAAATTGACAATAAAATTGGCTGAAAATTCAAACTTGCTGCCCTGTTGGACCTTTTCTTTGGACACTTTTCCTCAGAAAAAATAGTGTAGCGTAGCTGGGTGCAACCTATTTATGGGTTTTTGGGGGGAGAACTGTCTGGATAAGATTTGTAGGACAAACCGCGTACTCTACTCACGCTACATAGATGACCTCCTATTGATTTGGGAAGGTGAAGAAGACTCTTTAATGACCTTGGAGGACCAACTCAATAAAAACACCTTTGGCCTACATTTTACAGTCAATTACAGTCAAGTATCGATTGTATTCCTGGATTTACATCTAAGCACAGAAGACAACATGATTATTAGTAAGACACACTATAAAGAAGTGGATGCGAACAGTTACATCCAGGCAACTAGCGCACATCATCCAGGATGGTTGAATAATATTCCCTATGGACAATTCCAAAGACTAAAAAGAAATTGTACCAAAGAATGCACTTTTGAACAACAAGCTACCACTCTCATAGATAAATTTAAAGAAAAAGGATACCCTCAAGGGATAATAGTCTCTGCACTACAAAAAACCAAGAAACCAACTCTTGACACACAAAAAGGTGAAAGAAAATGAGGAAAGGATCAAACAGACCTATAAAACTCCATTTATCACACGCTATAGCTGTGCCAGCAACAAGATTCAAAATATCATAAAGAAACACTGGCCCATCCTGTTAGGTGATAGATTCCTCAAGAATATACTTCCACCATGCCCAACTGTGATTTTCAAGAAGGCCAGGAACCTTAAACAGTGTCTAGCACCGAGTACCCTTCGATCAGTAAAAGGACCAATGAATAAGGGATATATGAATACAATCAATGGCGTGACTGTAATTGGCAACTTTAGATGTGGTCATACAATCTGTACTACTTGTCACCATACAATGCATCGCAGATCTGATTTCTGCTCGACAAGCACTAGGGAAACCCACCAAATCAAAGGCTTTTACAACTGCAATACCACCTATGCAATATACCTTCTAAAATGCCCATGCCAGAAACAATATATTGGACGTACCCAGGGCCGGATTTACATCTCAGGCACCCCTAGGCAAAAGACCCTCCAGCGCCCCTAGCACGGCCCCTAACCACGCCCCTCACTTAGCCCCACCCTTTACTTAACCACACCCCCTTTGTGGCCAAACCCATTTTTAGATTTATTCTTCACAGTACTGTGGCAATTTTCCAGAGGTAGATGTATTTTATTAACTCTGGAAATGTCCCTTTTCCCTCATCCCTATTCCTAGAGTATAGTATACACCCCAAAATAGACTGACACACGCAGAATCTGCTGAAAGGGTTGTCACAAACCACACTTACTGATAGGGTTGCCACCTTTTCTTAAAAAAAAATACCTGCCATGGCATTCCCTCCATAGACTTAACGTTGGACAGGAGCCAATTTTTTACCGGCCTGCCGGTAAAATACCGGCTGGGTGGCAACCCTACTTACTGACTGAACGGGGCAATATTATAGCCTGGCAGTGGATGAGGAAGAATAATGGGATATACACAATAATTTAGTCCCCCAGCCTTGCCCACTGGTAGTCACAGTGTCTGACCCCCACCCCCCTTTACCCTGACAGTCCAGTACACTCTGTAATTATACTGTAGCTACACCCATGAGTGAGTTTTAATAACCACAGATGGACTACACTAAACAGGCATGGGAAAATTGAGGTTATACAGCTGCTGCCAACACTACAACTCTCATCATCCCACACAAGCCAGCAGCCGCAGGTAGATGATGGGAGTTGTAATCTCTCAGCAACTGCAGAGCCTACCCACCCCTAACCCAGAATTAAAGCGAAACAGGTTACACTACAGTCTTAGGCCGAGGACAAGAAAACAAGTAATTAACCCATCGAGGACCAGAAAAGTACCAGCACCACCTATACATACTTAACTACTTTATTGCCAAAGAAGCAAATAATGAATAGGCCTTCAGCTATTGAGCTTGAGATCTGAGTACCTTGTTAGAGAGAAAAAACAGCAAGCTGTCCAATAAAGCTCTAGTACAATCAGCTGCTCATAACTGCAAAGTAACAAACACAAACTCTTTCTAACGTGTTTATAAATAGAACAGCAATGTCTAACGTTTTATACATATATACATACAAAAACGCGTGCCAGGAAGTTGTATGGTAATAAGCCATAGGGAAAGATCGGGCATCCCATATTTATTTTGCCTCACACATTAAGATCAAACCTAAGCCCCGTAGCGCTGTTTCTCAGTTCCATTGCCAGCATGCAATTCTCAACCGATCACCACATAGAATAGAGAACTACCTACCCAATAGATTACACTTATCTGGGATTTAACTTTGGAAGCTTCTCTTAAAGACGACAATTGTTAATTTAAAGTTTCACGCAGGAGTAATAAGACATACAGAATGACCCCTTTAAGAAATGCCTGTTTTCATCATCTCACGTGGCTGTTGATTGGTAGACCCTGCTGAAAGGCTGTTCAGGAGCAGGCGCAGCATAGCAGCCACTCACCGGTAGGGGAAGAAAATATGTACTGCTGGGGCCTCCGTCAAGGTGCTGCCTGGATCCCATGGACCCACCGGGACCCTTGTAAGGGCCGGCCCTGATGATAGTGCACCATATTCCTCCTGCTTTACTACCTGCTACCTCCAACTCCTTGGTCTACTCTCCTCCATTCCATCTCAAACACATTCCCGCTCAGCCAAATCGAAGGGCATAAGCTGATCCTTTGGTCTTTATGCAGCCGCGCAAGCTACACCGTAGTTCACGGCTGCATTTGATTACACTTGCGTGACGTCGCAGGAGGTCCTATCTGAGCAGTGATCAATGAAGAGAGCAGTGTAGGCACGCAGGCGCAGCAGAGGGTCACATGGGGCGTCTAGGTACTACAAGCGAACCAGGAACAAATGGAATCTCATACATTTGCAACAAAGTGAGCACTATTATTATTTACATCCTGCCTGGGGCCATCACATTATAAAGTGGGCGGGCCGGTGGGCGTGACAGGGCCATTGCCAGGCGCCCCTGAAAATTGGGCGCCCTAGGCAAGTGCCTCGTCTGCCTATTGACAAATCCGGCCCTGGTTAAGATACAGATTTAAGACCGTCCACAGGTTAATTTCTGTTAAGTTATTCATGCTGAAGGGTTTAACCTATATAAATAGGGGTTGAGATTCATGTTCAGTTCATACACACTGTATTTAGGCAATGATGCACACTCATTTGCACCAGGTGACTGGTCCCACAAGGTGACCTGTTGTATGTTTTTATGATGTTTTGCAATTTTTGTAGGGTGTTAAATAATTAATGAAAAATTTTCAGATTCTAATTTTGAGAAACATTATAGGTTTGCTTAACTCATGACACGTTCCTGGGACCAACTGATCACGCTCATGAGTAACGATAATTTTTTTTAGTTCACTATGAATAGCCACTTTCTTAATGGCACTCTTGTTCTTCATCTTTTCGGTTTTCTGGTTTCGTCCTGTTGAGGCTCTGCTCTTTCCTCTCTCGCTCTTTGACCCTTGATGGCTACCTCCGCCACCGTACCCAGGCTGAGCCTTTTTTATTCCCTCTTCTCTCTATTCTGTCTGGATCTTCTCTCTTTTTTCTTCTCCCATCTTTTCCCTTCTAGGTGCCCCACCCCTTTTTTTTCTCCCCACCATTCCCCTCCGCCCTCTGGGAACTATATGGGTGTCTCTCTCTCTCTCTCTCTCAATATTCCCTTAATTGGCTGACACAACATATCCCTCATCACCTTTGGTAGCTGGTAATCCTGCAGGCCCCGGGAACACCACCTCTTCTTTAACTTTCCTCTCCTATAATGTCAAAGGGCTCAATTCCCCCTCAAACCAATCCCTTGTGTTTCATGATTTTCCACAGATAAAGAGGAGACATAGTTTTTGTACAGGAAACTAATTTTTATCACACCAGTTAATTAGCACTAACAAATCGATTTTATTCCCAAGCCTTCCTTAGCTCGGTGGTGGTTTAAAAAAAAAAAAAAAAAAAAAAAAAGGGGGGGGGGGTTGCCAATTTTATTCCACAAATACATTCCGTTCCTCCGCATCCAAAATGTGATAGATCCTGAGGGTCGTTTTCTGCTAGTTAAGGGCACTTTATGTAACCAAACATTCACCTTTTGCTACTTTCTATGCTCCTAATATTAACCAATCCTCCTCCTTTCAAGTGTTTGTTGATAAACTAAATTCTTTTAAAGAGGGTACTCTAATCTTGACTAGATGCTTGAACCAATCACTATGAGCTCATAGGCTTCTCGATCCATGAAGAATGTCATCCTGAGTTTCTTTTCCCACCCTAACAGTGTTTACTCCCATATTGACTACTTTTTTGTCCCACAAGATTCTCTCTCTTCTGTAGAGGCTCCTTCAATGGGTAATATTACTTGGTCGGACCACGCCCCCATTCTACTTCATCTCAAACTACGCTGTGGTTCACCCAGACCACCACCATGGTTAGACGATACACGTTTGGGTTCGGTTGAGGTAAAAAAAAAAAAAAGGTGATTGAATCAGCCTTTAAAAACTATATCTCTGATAATGTTGGGTGTGGTTCCATGCTAATATCAATCTGGGTGGCTTTAAAATGTATTAGAGGGGAATTCATCAAACTAGCCTCTCATAAATGGAAAATGCACCATCGAAGAATTGTGGATCTTGTCCGGGACATTGGAATCTTATCAACAAGTCAGAAAAGCTCTGGTGCCTCCTCCACCCTCAAACAACTTATCAAACTGAGGCGGATTTACGAATTGAGAGATTATTTTTAAAAACCAGATGTTCTTTGAAGATGGTAACAAAATTGGTACACATCTGGCATGCCAACATTAGCACAAGTTTGCTACACACTACGTCCCATACATCAAGGACAAAAATATGACCCTGTTCCACAAGACAGGAGATATAGTGGAAAGGTTTCTCTCATTTTATATGGAACTATACAACTTACCTTCTGCCGATATGGACCCAGCCGAACTTTTAACTCGTATTGACGCTTATTTAATTTCGGCGAACCTCACGAGTTTAGACCCTTCAGGTGTCTGCGGAAATTGGCCCTTTTCTCCTTCAAATCTGATATGTCGCACCCTTCTATTTCTGAAGCTCATATTGCATTCCTCCATAAACTGGGGAAAGACTTACAATACTGTGTAAACGATCGCTCAGACTTTAAAATGTATGCCAAAATCCTAGCAAAAAGGATCAAGCTGCATCTCTCATCATGAATCCATCTTGATCATGCAGGGTTTATGCCTGCTGGGGGAGCACAGGACAACACTAGAAGAATGCTTAGAATTATCCACCAAACAGCTAACTGCCTGTCCCCTCTTGCGCTTTTGTCCACTGACGCGGAAAAATGCATTTGACAGGGTCGGATGGGTTTTCCTTTCCTGAACATTAAAAGCTTTTGGTTTTGGCCCTTCCTTTATAGCCAATATTTCTGCTTTATATACTGACCCAAACACCTGTGTAACCGGGGTACTCCCATCTTTCTTCAGTATTGTGAACGGTACTAGACAGGGATGCCCAGTCTCCCCTCTCCTCCTTGAATTGATGATGGAGCTGCTTGAGATGTCACGAAGGGACTGGCACTCCCCCACACACATAGGGTGGTCTTGTCCCAAAATAGCTCCATTCTGGTCAGAGTGCATAAAACATGTTTAATTTAGTTTACTCCATTCAGCTAAGACCCTTATTCTCAGGCACTGGTGTAGCCCGCACCCACCTTCCATCCAGGAATGGAAAACATTGTCACGTGACCAGGGGATTCTACTTCGCTTGGCCATTCTACATCAAAGGAAAGACCCAGTAGAAGAGTTCTTCTTTTCCACTTTCTTCTCTTTATGAGCTGACAAGTTTCGCTTTGGCCTAGTGCCCCTTCCCCTTTTTGTTCCACCCTACCACCCCTCCTACTCTTTGCTATCTTTCTTTCTCTTGTTGTCTATTTCTCACCTCACTTTCTGCTCTCTTTCTCTTCATTTCTCTACTTTTATCTCTCTTTCCTTCCTTCCCTTTTATATTCTTTTATTGTATTACTTCTCTTAACTCTCAATAAAGCTTAACATGCAGAGATACAGGAACACTTACATAGGCTCAGATATGATATTATACTATATACCAAAGTACCTAAAGCATAAATGCAGTAATATATATGCAATGTATGTAGAAGATATAGCTTAAGTTTAAAATATTAAAACCTGAAACAGGTAAGAGATGTGAGGCCAGGAAAAGAGGAAATTGCAACAGGAGGGAAGAGATTGATGGAGTGAGGAAGAGATACTTTATATAATAATCTGCTATCTGTACAAATCTTGCTTTCTAAGTAGGGGGAGAAAAAGACATTAAAATTTCTCAGCTCTATTGAGCTTAAGTACTCGCTTCTAAAAATGAATTTAATTTTATCCAGTATATTAGACCAGGGTAAGTCATTTTTTTTCCATTGCATACCAATGATAGATGTTGTGGCTGAACAGATTCTAACAATAAGTTTATCGTAATTTTTATTTACCAATTCAGCCCTCACACCAAGAAGGGTTTCACAGCTTCTGAGTATTATTTTATGGAGAATCTGTGAGAGCAAATTATTGCTTTTGTCCCATATCAACTTCACTTTAGGACAGGTCCACCATGTATGAAAGTCCCAGAATCCTGACATCCACGGAAACATTGATCAGAGGCACCTTTGTACATTAATGCAATAACTGATAAGAAGCATTTTGAAGGATTGTTCGGTCAAATTAAGGTTTAAGCTGCTCTTTTGCATTGGTATAATTATCTTTTCTCATTCCTCCTCAGACGCAGATTGCTGTAACATTGTCTCCCAAGACTATTGAAAGTTCAGTTTTATGATATCACAAAGTAAAATTTTGTAGATTTGAGAAAATTATTTTTGAGAAGAGTTCCATGACTTGAAGAAGGTCTCAAATCTAGAAAGTGGCATTGCAATATAATTATCCAAAAATCGGCCAAACACCTCCTGGATTAAAGTGCGACTATCACCTTAATATTGCCCCCCCAATCCTTTCCTAATGTAACAATAGGTAAAGCCATACTGTTATTATGCTGAAAAAGTCTGCGTTATTAAGAGAATTTTAGTCTTACCTGTTAAATGCTTTTCTCTTATTCCATATAGGTTACTGGTAACTTTGGGAAGGTGACCGCCCCTTTAAGTAGGCAAGAACAATTCTTGAAAAGGTGCAGGGTGGGGCCTTCCTCCTCTCCTAGCTGGTCCCCAGCCAATCCCTTCCAGTAAGACTGGAAACGCCAACTATTGACTAGGTAGCAAGAAGGGAAAAGAAGACTTCTGTGAGCGTGAACCCCAAAGGACTCCCACGTTCGGTCACAGGAGAACCAAGCATGGTCTCTTGACAGGGTGGGAGAGAAAAGGATTTAACGGGTAAGACTAAAATCCTCTTTTCTCGGTCATCCAATATAGGTTACTGGTAACTTTGGGATGTCCAAACATTGAGTTTCCCAGAGGTGGGAACGAAGGAAAGGACCAGGTGCAGGTCCTCAAAGTCACCAGAGCATATATGAGCTAAACATTATAATCATCATAAAACAGCCCTATAATGAACAAAGTGTCATCAGACACAAAACTGGAGTATAACACACCAGGAACTGTAACAGCACACAGAACTAATGACAACCAGGCTCAACAGTTAAGGAGTACTAAAGGTAATGAAGAAGACACTAGACTGCCACCAGGATCTTCCTACCAAAGCTGGCATCGGCCGATGCCAGAACATCAACACAGTAGTGTTTAGAGAAGGTGTGCACAGACAACCAGGTGGCCACCTGGCACAGCTAATCATCTGAGGCCTGATTCTTATAGGCTCCAATAGACCTGGTGGAATGATCTGTGATATGAAATGGAGCAGGCTTCATCCTGAGTTCGTACATCTTACGAATAGTAGACTTAATCCAGGAGGCTATGGTAACATTGGGCGCTGGTCTACCTGCCTTGGGACCCTCAGGAATGATGAAGAGCGCTTCAGACTGACGAATGGACTCAGTACGGTGCACATAGAACTTAAGACATCGCACCACATCCAACAATTGAAGATCCCTTTCCTTGTCAGATGCAGGGTCAGTACAGAAAGTGGGCACCATTATTTTCTGATTAATGTGGAATTCAGAGACCACCTTCGGGAGAAATTCCTGAGAAGTGCAAAGAACCGCCTTGTCCTTGTGAAGCACCAAAAAGGGTGGTTTACAAGATAAGGCATGCAACTCAGCGACATGGCGAACAGACACTATCGCCAGGAGAAAAACCATCTTCCATGTCAGCAGACAGAGGAATAGTAGCCAAGGACTCAAATGGGGGGCGCTGAAGGACACCCAAAACCAAATTAAGAGCCCACTGAGAAGCAGGGTTCTTAAAGGTAGGACGAGCATGGAAAATGCCCTGGAAGAAAACCTTGACATCCGGAAGGATGGCAATGCGCCTCTGAAAGAAAACTGAGAGAGCAGATGTCTGAACCTTCAAGGAACTCAAGCTGAGCCCCTTGTCTACCCTGTCCTGCAAAAAGGACAGGACCATGGGAAGGTCAAACTCAAGAGAGAAAGGTGGACCAGACTCTGTGGTACACTTTAGAGGAAACAGGCTTTCATGCACTAAGAATAGTGGCCACCACACCCAAACATAAGCCCTTCTTCAATATTGAGGATTCAATTTCTATGCTGTCAAACCCAGACGGTCTACATCCTCCTTCCACAGGTACCCCTGTAGAAGAAAATCTGAATAGCGGGCAAGCCGAAAGGGCTCCGCCACGGAGAGATCCAGAAGCTCCGTAAACCAGGCCTGATGGGGCCAGTACGGAGCAATCAGAATGACTACAGAACCCTCCAGAAGCAGTTTCCGCAACACCCTGTGTAGCATAGGAATGGGAGGAAAGATGTACGCCAGAGGAAAGCACCATGGGATCGACATGTCATCCACTGCCAGAACTAAGTCCCTCCAGGAGAAGCAGAACAATGGGACCTTCCAGTTGTGCCTTTTTGCTATCAGATCGACACAAGGAAGTCCCCATTGCTGGACAATGAGGTCAAACACTCCTTGATGCAGTCCCCACTCTCCACTGTGTCGACTTAGGAAGTCTGCTAGAACATTGTCTACACCGATATGGCAGAAACATGTTCTTCTGACCAAGATAAGGTAGCTTTGACCTATAACCAAGCTGTGAGACTTCTTGTTCTGCCTTGCTTGTTGATGTGAGCCACAGCCGTGGTATTGTCTGACTGGACTTGAACTGATCATCCCTCCAGCTTGAACGTCCAGTACCTGAGAGCATAAAGTATTGCTCGAAGGTTCAGCATGTTGATGGGAAGGAGAGACTCCTCCGAAGGCCACCGACCCTGGGTGTTCAGGTGACCCAGGAAAGCTCCCCTGTTGTCAATGTCACTGTTGTCCAGAAGGATACCAGGAAGGGCCTGCCCTTCAGCAGATTGGAGAGGTTGAGCCACCATGACATACTCAGCTCCACATGAAAAAGTATAGAAACTGACATCCTCAAGAGATCAGTCTTGCCCCCGCAGACCTGAATCATGAACATTTGAAGTTCCCTTGTGTGAGCCATGGCAAACGGAATCGCCTCTACGGTGGATATGAACTTCCCCACGAGAGAGGTCAACTTCTTGACAGGAACTGGATTGGAAGCCAGGACAGCAGACACCTTGTGGGTGATTTGGTGAGAAACATGCCCTTCATGGTGTCTAACAGAAGACCCAGAAAGACCTTCATGGTGTCGAAGAGAAGACCCAGGAAGACTTGTCCATGTTCAGGATCCACCCATGATGGTCGAGAGCATGAATGCAGGCTTTGACCTGTTGATGAGGGAGTTCCGGAGAGTGGGCCTTCAAGAGCAAGTTGTCCACGTATGGAGTGACCCTAATGCCGTCCCTGTGTAGGATGGACAGCAAAGCACCCAGGACACTATTGAAGATCTGGGGGCTGTAGTCAGACCAAAGGGGAGAGCAGAGAACTGAAAATGCCCTTGGTCGCAGGCTAACCTGAGGTACTGGCAGCTCTCTGGATGGATGGCTACATGCAGGTAGGCATCCTGAAGGTCCAGAGAAGCGAGAAATTCGCTAGGACACATGGACGAAATCACTGTGATAATGAGTCTTGACTACGAAGGAATTGAGATCCTTAAGGTCCAAAATCGGACGACAGCCATCGTCCTTCTTGGAAACCACAAACAGGTTGGAGTAGAAACCCGAACCTATTTCTAGCTCGGGAACCGGTTCCAGGACCTCCTTGTCCAAAAGGGTCTGGATGGTGCCATTGAAAAGACAGCGCTTCTCTACCCTGAGGAGTGCGAGAAGGAAAGAACCTAAATGGAGGAAGAGAGGTGAAAGGGATTGTGTACCCCCCTCTGAGATTACCTGCAAAACCCACAGATCCGCCATGGTGTCCAGACACTGAGGAAATGGCGCAATCGGCCACCCACTTGTGTGTGGGGTCCAGGGTTCAGTGAGTCATGCCCAAGGTGGTTTGGAATTCTTGGGCTTGGTGGAGGACTGCTTGGGCCTCCATTGTTTGGGCTTAGAGGAGGAACGCGAGGCATGGGGAACCGCCTGGTTTGTGGCGCGCGTCTCAGCCTGAAATGGACGAAAAAGCAGATTCCGTTTGGCCTGAGGCTTCCTCTTGGAAACTAATGGCAAGAGGGTCCTCTTAATCCCACTGGCCTCACTGATGAGGTCCTTAACTCTGGCCCAAACAAGGACGTTCCCAAAAAGGGCAACAAAAGTAAACCTTTCTTAGAGGTAGCATCTGCAGTCCAGATCTTGAGCCACAGAGCCCGTCTGGCAACCACAGACATGGTAGAAACCCTAGCCACCAACCAGATGGCATCAAAGATAGCTGCAGAAACATAATGCTGAGCTTCAGAAATGTTGGCCAGAAGCCGCAACAAGTCAGAAGTGGGAGCACCCTGACGGACAGCTACAGTTTAGCTGTTCAGTCCAGACTGCAATGGCCCTGTCCACCCAAGCAGCTGCAAATGAGGGATGCAATGATGTGCCTGCAGTAACAAAGATGGCCTTCAAAAAGGCCTTAAGTTTCCTGTCAGTCCAATCCTTAAGGACAGACGCATCAGGCACAGGCAAAGCAGTGGACTTAGAAAGTCTAGAAACTGAGGCGTTCACCTTAAGGGGCTGAGCCCACTGCGCTAGGGCCACTTCAGAGAAGGGACACAACTTAGCAAACTTTCGAGACACAGTAGATTTCTTATCAGGGTTCTTCCACTCGTCTTAGGTTCATGAAACACATCAGAAGGGTCCTTAGGAGCCTCAGAAACCAGGGGAATGTTCAAAGTATTGATGACAGCCCTGATCAGGCCCTCAGCTGAGGGTTCAGTGTTAGCTTCAAAGGGGTCCCCAAAAAATTGGGAGGATACCACCACAGAACATTCACCCTCACCTGAGTCCTCCTCAGAGGAATCTGAAACGTCAGGTACACCCTACGGCTTAGGTAGGGAAGACCTGATAGAAGTAGAGGGCTGCCAAGACTGGAAGACACCCTGCAGTTGGGATGGAAGGAGTTGTAAGGTAGACTTTAAGACTTTAGTAGTGGCCTTAAACTCTTGCATCCACAGTGGCTCTAGTGCACGGTTGGAGGTCCCTGGGGGAGATGCAGGGGCAGCAGCGCATGAAGGGCATAAATGACCTGAGTGTTCTCTAGGAAGCCCTGATTGACGTGAGGAGCAATGCACAATGGAGGTCACAGACACCCCAGTATCCTTAGTCTTAGGCTTAGCCACAAGTTCTATCGGAGTTGACATCCTCACAGGTATAAACGTCTGAAAGTATAAGGGAAACCCAAATACAGTGTGTAAGAGTTCACACGTATTTCACCCCAGAAAAAGCGAAAATGCACTTAACTGGAAGGTGAAGGGTTAATCTGCTGAGGAGAGAAGGATAGTCCAAGCCCTGCATAGGATACTCATGAAGGGAAAGAAGAAAATGGCTTCTGTGACGGGAGCCAATCAGAAACGAGATTGCGAAACGGGTGCTCATAGGAAATGTAGCTTCCCTTCAAGTACCCTAAAAACAGAGCTCGAAGCCCTCTGAGCCCCCAACACACTCAGAACGTGAACCGGATGATAGAACAAGGGTAGACAAACAAAATGAGCTGTCTCTGAATTCGCTACGTTGAGCGGTTGCAGACATGTCCCAAACTGTAACGTCCCATAGAGGTGAATGGAGCATGGTGTCTATGCGGTAAAGCACTCAAATAAAGTCAAAAAATGAAAGTATCTGAACAGTAGAAAAACATATCAGAGAACACTAGAATAAATAAACAAACACTAAACCCAGTAGGGAAAGTGTAATAAACCCCCCAACAGTGCCCAAAACAGGAAATAAAGGGTAAATTTACCACAGAAACCCAATTGCTCCAAACCCCAACAGACATACAGATAAACCCAATGAGTGCAGGAGTATGTTTTAAGAACTCCAAAGGAGACCCCTGTGCGGAATGGAAGTGTGGGACATGTGGACCTCATAACTCAAAGGGTTGCTCACCTTTTTAGCAAGTCTTCTGTCTTCAAATTACCATTGTGAAAGAAGAAGCCTCAATGGACAACTCCTAGGGAAAAAACATGCTACACAAGATTTTCCCCTTGAGGGCTGACAGGTCAACAGTAGCTATGCAACTTTGGAATGTCAGTAATGGTAATCCGCCTAATGGTTGGTATTCTATATCTAACAGAAAACAATAAATATAACTAAAACTATAACAGAACTGTTCTCATGCCTTGCTTGGTCAAGGAACAAATCTTACTGCACGGGATTGGCTGGGGACCAGCTAGGAGAGGAGGAAGGCTCCACCCTGCACTTCTTTTCAAGAATTGTTCCTGCCTACTTAAAGGGGTGGCTGCCTTCCCAAAGTTACCAGTAACCTATACTGGACGACAGAGTAAGCCTCTTCTTCTGTAGGCATCCAGAGGAAAACCGTGCAGACATCTTAAAAGGTAAGGTACCTCTGAGTCTGCGCTCTGTGTCCCGTGCACTGCCCAGATTGGTGGTGACTTACTTCCATTACCTTAAAGTAACGGAAGTTGATGGAGGCGCAGGCACACGGAGCTTCTCTTGCAAGCTCTGTGACCTGGATGCCTACAGAAGAAGTTTACTTTCTTTTATAACACAGACTTTCTCATCATAATAACAGTATGGCTTTACATATTGCTACAATAGGAAAGGATTGGGGGGGCAATATTATGAAGGGGATAGTTCCGCACTAAATTATAAACTTCTTCCTCCACCGAGCCATTAATTATATCTTTTAATGTCGACCAATCTAGGAACTTGTCTCTAAATATATATCACGGTGCCCGTGATTTGCTGCAGTTCCTTGTCTGTCACCACTAGGGGGCTGCTATTGGCTGTCTGCAGATAGCCCGCCTCTTATTGCCTATTTAAACCTGGATTGGGCACCCTTTGAGTGCCCTTTCGTGTTGTTTCTGACCTTCTTGCTATCACTATGCTAGTGATAGCTGGGCCTCTGTTCCAGTGTTCCTGATCTCCTGTGTTCCTGATCTCTACTGTTCCAGTGTTTCCTGGATGCTGAGTTACTCCAGTCCTGGTTCCGGCCTAGTCTCTGGTGTTGCAGTTACTGCTGAACTTCTTCTCTGCTGTTTCCTGACCTGACTGATGGTTGCTGGTTCCTGTCATCTCATCACCTGTCTTCAGTATCCTGACGACCTTCTGCCTGGTCGCGTTGGTCACATTGCTACAATTCCGTGTTGGTCCCAGCGTGCGGACGCTGGTTTGCTCCTAAGCCTTGCGGCTATACAAGCTCGCTTGTTACACCAGTGTGCGGTCACTGGTTTGCTCCAAAGCCTATCATCTATACAAATCTGTGTTTGTCCCAGCGTGCGGACGCTGGTTTGCTCCTAGCCTTGCGGCTATACAAGCTCGCTTGTTACACCAGTGTGCAGTCACTGGTTTGCTCCAAAGCCTATCGGCTATACAATTCTGTGTTGGTCCCAGCGTGCGGACGTTGGTTTGCTCCTAGTCTTGCAGCTATACAAGCTCGCTTGTTACACCAGTGTGCGGTCACTGGTTTGCTCCAAAGCCTATCAGCTCTACAAATCTGTGTTGGTCCCAGCGTGCGGACGCTGGTTTGCTCCTAAGCCTTGCGGCCATACAAACTCACTTGTTACACCAGTGTGCGGTTACTGGTTTGCTCCAAAGCCTATCAGCTATACAAATCTGTGTTGGTCCCAGCGTGCGGACGCTGGTTTGCTCCTAAGCCTTGCGGCTATACAAGCTCGCTTGTTACACCAGTGTGTGGTCACTGGTTTGCTCCAAAGCCTATCATCTATACAAATCTGTGTTTGTCCCAGCGTGCGGACGCTGGTTTGCTCCTAGCCTTGCGGCTATACAAACTCGCTTGTTACACCAGTGTGCGGTCACTGGTTTGCTCCAAAGCCTATCAGCTATACAAATCTGTGTTGGTCCCAGCGTGCGGACGCTGGTTTGCTCCTAAGCCTTACGGCTATACAAGCTCGCTTGTTACACCAGTGTGCGGTCACTGGTTTGCTCCAAAGCCTATCATCTATACAAATCTGTGTTTGTCCCAGCGTGCGGACGCTGGTTTGCTCCTAAGCCTTGCGGCTATACTACTCACTTGTTACTCCAGTGTGCGGTCACTGGTTTGCTCGCAAAGCCTAACGGCTATACTATTCAGTGTTGTTCCCAGCGTGCGGACGCTGGTTTGCTCCAAAGCCTTGCTGCTTAACGATTCTGCTAATTTGCCAGTTTCATCTGACTGCTGCTACTATCTCTGGGCTGCCCTGCCCGGTATTGGTAAGGCCGGTAGAACCTTTTGCCACATTCCATCTGAGGTTGCCTTACCCGGTATTGGCAGGGCCGGTAGAGCCTACATTGTGTATCTATTGAGGCTGCCTTGCCCGGTAATTTGGCAAGGCCGGTAGAACAGTTATGCTATTCCATCTGCAGGTTGCCTTACCCGGTATTGGCAAGGCCGGTAGAGCCTAAAGACTGTCCTGTCCGGTATATTGACAGGACCGGTAGAGTCTGCCTTCTGTCTGTGCTATATTCTGTATATATATATATGTATGTTATTGCCATCCTAAGTTATCAATTTATTATTTCAATAAAATTGAATTTTTACCTAAAACTTGTGTCTGAGAGTCATAATAAACCGTGACAGTACGAAAGGGCCATGACCTCAGACAGCAAGGGTGAAGGTAACGCACAGAATATCCATTGGAGGATGGATGTGCTCGAGCAACGTTTGGATCAGTTGGCTGTTGCAATTCAAACGATCCTTGAACGCACGGTACCCGCTGACAAATCGAGCTCTAGTCCGGTGGTCTCGCCAAGTCAGACACCGGAAAGTGATACCAGGCCCCTAGAGGGTACTGTTAAAGGGTTAACGGCTTCTGCACCCTTGCCGCTAAGATATGATGGTGACCCTAGTCTCTGCAGAGGGTTCATCAACCAACTCGAAATCTTTATGGAATTGACGGCACATGCATTTCCCAATGATCGTAGTAAAGTGGGGTTCACGATATCACTGCTCACTGGCAGAGCATTGGCTTGGGCTAACCCCTTGTGGGAGAATGCTAAACCTTGTACTAAGAACTTTAGTGAATTTGTGCGTTCCTTTCGAAGAGTGTTTGAGCCTCCTGGTAGAACCACCTCTGCTGCCAAACGCCTTATGGAGATACAACAGGGCAGGCGTACAGTGGGCGACTATGCCATTGAATTCCGCACATTGGCAGCAGAGGTAGGTTGGAATAATGAGGCATTATTGGCAGCCTTTTCTCAAGGCCTGAATGACCACATTAAAGACGAAATCGCTGCTAAAGATCTACCTATTGATCTAGATGATTACATTGAGTATGTTATGATAATTGACTCCAGAATACGTGAGAGATCAATTGCCAGAGATCGTAAGTTACGGTCAAAAAATAATGAGCCTAGTAGCATGTTTTGCCCACCCATCCCTCCCTTGGCATTGAAGTCTAGTGAACCAGTACGGGAAACAAGTGAACCTATGCAAATAGGCTTCACTAGACTAACCAAGGCAGAGAGACTATATCGCAAAAAACAAGGGATATGTTTATACTGCGGTAAAAAAGGGCACTTGCTAAATTCCTGTCCAGTACGTCCGGGAAACGCAAACACCTAGGGTACCTTGGGGGACAGGCCCTAGGTGGTGTACAATCGTCCCCAGTGTCGGGCATAATGAAACCCACCATACAGGTGGTATTGTCTTGGGCACAACGCTCTGTGGAGGTTTTGGCCTTGGTTGACTCTGGTGCAGCAGGGTATTTTATGGATAATACCTTTGCTGAATTGCACGGAGTTCCACGCATTGAAAGAGAAAACCCCTTGACTATTGAAGCGATTGATGGTAGACCCTTAGAACCGCCTCAGGTTATATTTGAAACTATGCCATTGTCTATGACTATTGGGGCACTTCACAGAGAAGAGCAGCAGTTTCAACTGATTAATTCTCCGCACCATGCGGTAATATTGGGATTTCCGTGGTTACAGTTACATAACCCACAATTCGATTGGAAAAAGTGTGAAATTGCTGCTTGGTCCCAGTTTTGTATGGACAAGTGCGTCATCCAGCCTATTAAGGTCATGTGCACCTCCTCTGCTATACCGGATGTGTACCAACAGTTTGGCGATGTTTTTAGCAAAGGAGAGGCTACCCCAGCATAGACCTTATGATTGTTGCATTGAATTGCAGCCTGGTGCAGTACCTCCAAAAGGACGCACTTATCCATTATCTTGTGATGAAAATAAGGCTATGGAGGATTACATTTCTGATGCCCTTGCTAGAGGGATCATACGAAAATCTACCTCTCCAGCTGGGGCTGGGTTCTTTTTCGTAAAAAAGAAAAATGGCGAATTAAGACCATGCATTGACTACCGGGGCTTGAATAAACTAATGGCAAAAAACGCATACCCAATACCACTCATCACCGAGCTTTTTGACAGGCTTAAGGGCGCTTCGATATTTACCAAATTGGACCTACGGGCCGCTTACAATCTGGTTCGCATTCGAGCAGGTGATGAGTGGAAAACTGCCTTTAATACTCGAGCTGGGCACTACGAGTATCTAGTAATGCCTTTTGGGCTGTGTAATGCACCCGCAGTTTTCCAGGAACTGATAAACGATGTTCTGAGAGATATGTTACAGACATGTGTTGTGGTGTACCTCGACGATATACTGATTTACTCCCAAAACATGGCACAGCACATCAAAGATGTATCCGCAGTATTGCTACGACTCCGTGAGAACAAATTATTTTGTAAAATGGAAAAATGTGAGTTTCATAGAACCAGTGTGCCATTCTTGGGGTTCATAATTGGCAATGATGGCATTGCCATGGACAAAGAAAAGTTGTCAGCTGTCCTACAATGGCCAAAACCCAAGGGTCTTAAAGCCATACAGCGTTTCCTGGGTTTCGCTAATTATTATAGGTTTATTAAGAACTTTTCTTCCATTGTCAAACCTCTGTCCGATCTTACGCACAAGGGTGCTAATCCTTCTTGTTGGCCGGTATCTGCTGAGAAAGCCTTTGAGAATTTGAAGCTGGCATTTGCTGCGGCTCCTGTGTTATCCCACCCCAATCCTTTACTTCCATTTACGTTAGAGGTTGATGCCTCAGATATTGGGGTCGGGGCAGTACTTTCGCAGCGACACGAGAAAGGTGGAACTCTCAGACCTTGTGGGTTTTTCTCTAAAAAGTTGACTGTCACTCAAAGCCACTATGAGATAGGTGACAGAGAATTATTGGCCATTATCCTCGCTCTTAAGGAATGGCGTCATTTGCTTGAAGGTACTAAGAATCCTGTCTTAATCCTAACAGATCATAAGAATCTGACCTATCTTTCGGAGGCCAAGAGATTGTCCTCTCGTCAGGCCAGGTGGGCACTGTTCCTGTCTCGATTTAATTTCATTGTATCATATTTACCAGGGTCAAAAAATATCAGGGCTGATGCACTGTCAAGACAATTTGAGGCCGACAGTGACAGAGTGGAAGCACCAGCACCTATCATCCAACCTGATAGAATACTGGCTACTATACGCACGAGTATCACTTCTCCTCTAGGGGAGGAGATCCTGGCCTCTCAGGGGTCCGCTCCCCATGAAACCCCAGTGGGCAAATGTTTTGTCGCTGAATCATTTCGTACTAGGCTGCTCGAAACCTACCATTCCTCTAAAGCTGCGGGACATATTGGTAGAGACCAATTGTTATGGTCCCTTTCTCAGTTATTTTGGTGGCCTTCCATGAGAAACGATTGTGCCGAATTTACGAATGCCTGTGCCACCTGCGCCCGCGCTAAGACCCCGAGACATCTCCCAGTGGGCTTGCTTCAGCCGGTGCCTAATGGCGAACGCCCCTGGTCTCATGTTTCCATTGATTTTATGGGAGAATTGCCTATGTCCAAGGGGTACTCCTTTATATTCATGGTGGTGGACAGGTTTTCTAAAATGGCTCATTTCGTGCCCCTCCGTGGCCTTCCTTCGGCTAAGGAATTGGCAATGGTGTTCGCCAGAGAAGTATTCCGGTTGCATGGAGTGCCTAGGGTACTGGTGTCTGACAGGGGGAGCCAGTTTGTGTCGAGATTTTGGAGGGCATTTTGCCAACAGATGGGCATACAGCTGTCCTTCTCCTCTGCCTACCATCCCCAGACCAATGGAGCCGCTGAACGAGCTAATCAGGGCTTGGAAAATTTTCTCCGTTGTTTCGTTACTGACCATCATGATAATTGGTCCGACTTGTTGCCTTGGGCAGAGTTTGCCAGGAACTGTGCGGTCAATTCTTCATCTGGGAGCTCTCCGTTTCTGATTAATTATGGGTTTCAGCCCTGTTTGCTTCCAGATTCATTTCAGACGCAACAGATTCCAGCTCTGGATGAGCATATCGAGCAACTCCGTTCCACATGGGCACAAGTTCAGAGGGCACTTGGTCAGTCATTTCAGCGTCATCAGCGCCATGCTAATCGCAGAAGGCTTCCAGCGGTTTCCTTTCAGGTTGGGGATAGAGTATGGCTTTCCTCCAGAAATCTCAAGCTGCAGGTTCCGTCTAATAAGTTGGCTCCCCGGTTTATTGGTCCGTACAGAGTTATTCGTAAAATTAACCCTGTCTCCTATGCACTAGACCTACCTGCATCCATGCGTATCCATAATGTGTTCCATGTGTCCCTTCTTAAGCCTCTGGTTTGCAATCGCTATACTACCACACCTGTGGTGCCAGGACCTGTTGAGGTCGAGGGCCAGGAGGAGTACGAGGTTCAGAGCATTATTGATTCCCGTAGGCTTAGAGGAAAGGTACAGTACCTGGTACATTGGAAAGGGTACGGTCCTGAGGATCGATCATGGGTGGATAGTATGGACCTTCATGCACCTAGGCTAACTAGGGTCTTTCATGCCAATTACCCACAGAAACCTAAACCCTATTCTAGGAGAGGGGGTCTTTGAAAGGGGGGTACTATCACGGTGCCCGTGATTTGCTGCAGTTCCTTGTCTGTCACCACTAGGGGGCTGCTATTGGCTGTCTGCAGATAGCCCGCCTCTTATTGCCTATTTAAACCTGGATTGGGCACCCTTTGAGTGCCCTTTCGTGTTGTTTCTGACCTTCTTGCTATCACTATGCTAGTGATAGCTGGGCCTCTGTTCCAGTGTTCCTGATCTCCTGTGTTCCTGATCTCTACTGTTCCAGTGTTTCCTGGATGCTGAGTTACTCCAGTCCTGGTTCCGGCCTAGTCTCTGGTGTTGCAGTTACTGCTGAACTTCTTCTCTGCTGTTTCCTGACCTGACTGATGGTTGCTGGTTCCTGTCATCTCATCACCTGTCTTCAGTATCCTGGCGACCTTCTGCCTGGTCGCGTTGGTGACATTGCTACAATTCCGTGTTGGTCCCAGCGTGCGGACGCTGGTTTGCTCCTAAGCCTTGCGGCTATACAAGCTCGCTTGTTACACCAGTGTGCGGTCACTGGTTTGCTCCAAAGCCTATCATCTATACAAATCTGTGTTTGTCCCAGCGTGCGGACGCTGGTTTGCTCCTAGCCTTGCGGCTATACAAGCTCGCTTGTTACACCAGTGTGCGGTCACTGGTTTGCTCCAAAGCCTATCGGCTATACAATTCTGTGTTGGTCCCAGCGTGCGGACGCTGGTTTGCTCCTAGTCTTGCGGCTATACAAGCTCGCTTGTTACACCAGTGTGCGGTCACTGGTTTGCTCCAAAGCCTATCAGCTCTACAAATCTGTGTTTGTCCCAGCGTGCGGATGCTGGTTTGCTCCTAAGCCTTGCGGCTATACTACTCACTTGTTACTCCAGTGTGCGGTCACTGGTTTGCTCGCAAAGCCTAACGGCTATACTATTCAGTGTTGTTCCCAGCGTGCGGACGCTGGTTTGCTCCAAAGCCTTGCTGCTTAACGATTCTGCTAATTTGCCAGTTTCATCTGACTGCTGCTACTATCTCTGGGCTGCCCTGCCCGGTATTGGTAAGGCCGGTAGAACCTTTTGCCACATTCCATCTGAGGTTGCCTTACCCGGTATTGGCAGGGTCGGTAGAGCCTACATTGTGTATCTATTGAGGCTGCCTTGCCCGGTAATTTGGTAAGGCCGGTAGAACCGTTATGCTATTCCATCTGCAGGTTGCCTTACCCGGTATTGGCAAGGCCGGTAGAGCCTAAAGACTGTCCTGTCCGGTATATTGACAGGACCGGTAGAGTCTGCCTTCTGTCTGTGCTATATTCTGTATATATATATATATATATATGTATGTTATTGCCATCCTAAGTTATCAATTTATTATTTCAATAAAATTGATTTTTTACCTAAAACTTGTGTCTGAGAGTCATAATAAACCGTGACAATATAATGCTCTTCTGGATTTCTAAATTATAATCAAACAGTTTTCTCACAAAAATCTGTTCTTTTGAATTCCAGCTGAAAAAGGGAGTTGTTGTTAACTTAGACATAAAATCCATCAATTTGAATTTAAGATATATCCCAATTAAATTCGCCCATGGAAATCAATGGAGCAAAGATAGAAGCGGTGCGGGCGCCCATTCTTAAATGGGCCTCAGTAGTAAATCGGGCAATGAGACAAAAGCACCCAAGGACCATGTGAGGAGAACCCAAAAGGCAGCCCAAGATAAAGGGCAAAAAACTAAAAAGACCCACAGAACCCCAAGCTGGTGAGAACAGCAGGGAAAGGATTACACTATCCAAACTGCAGCCATCCTTGCTCCATGCCTCAGGGGATGACAGTACATCAGTAATAAAGAAATTAAACATGATCACAGGAGCACAAATCGCTCAGAGAAAACCTCTGTATGGAGAGGCACCAGTTAGGGACACAGTGGTCCAAGGCATTCAAAGGGTTACTCACCAGTCTTCTGTCTTCAGGTTATATTTGTGAAAGTAAGCACAGCCCCAGGAGACTCTGCTGGGAGGGGAAAGTTTGCCTGCAAGATTCCCTCCACAGGGCTGCAAGGGTCCACAGCACCTGTACACTGGTCAATCCACTCCAGGGGAAGACCAGTAATGGTAAACCGCCTAATGGGGGAATTTTGACAGCCCCATATTTATCAAAAAAATTATAAAAACTTAAAAGAGAAGTGTCTCTGCTCCATCCTTTCACCACAGAGGACACATTCATACGGGTTGCAAGGCAGTGGAACGGTTGAGCTGAAGGACTGGCTGGGAGTCTCCACCTAAAAGATTGTCTTTTGTGATGTGTCCTGCCCTCTAATAGGAGGGGCTCAACTCTATGGTACCCATTTTCCATATTGGACGTAAGAGAAATTTAGTTAAGCCGATCTGCCCATGGTAGGAATGCACTCGTCATGTGTAAAGAATAATATGGCAAATATGATTTAGACACTTGAATAATGTGGACTGACAAACATCTTGATAATGATTACATATTTTATGTTTTAATAGCTTTTATTAGAAACATTTTGATGACAGGCACACATTCTGACTGTACCAAGTATACACCTCCTCTCTATAGTGTCATATACTGTACCCTCTTCTATATTTATAGTCCACTCTTGAAACATACATATTTTATAGATTTGCATCACTGTCCACCTCTTCCTCTTGCTCCCTCTCCAGGCTCGATTCCCTGTGCTTTAGATTCAGGCTGCCCCCATGGTTCTGCTATTGAACCTCTTGCTTTAAACCCTCTCCCAAGAGTCTCATATAGTTGTCCATGATCTGATTTCCACTTTCGGTACATTGAAGAACTGAGGTTTGGATTCTCCAAGATTTGATTCAAAGCTTCAAGTTCTAAGAGCTTGGCCTGTTTGGGGAAAAAAAAAAAAAAAAGCAAGGATGGTAAAAGTTAGTCAAAGCTGTAAATGATGGTGCAGAGAAGAGACTAAACATACAGCAGGAAACATGGGATTTGTTTTTGGATGGAAGGTGGGAGAAAGGAAAAAAAATGACTGAAAAGTGTCTCTTACTTTCAAGGTGCTTTGCAGAGCACGTAAAGTATGTGCTTTTTGGTTTATTTCTGGATTTTTATTTCTCCGAATGAAGGATTTCCGATAGTCATCTCGTGTCAGCACAGTCTTTGTTCCAATAAGAGAAACACCACCTTGCTTCAGACAGGATATCAAGGACTCCAAAGTGTCACCTAGTAATTAACAAATTAAAAACAATGCTGAAATTGTCACAATCATCTGTAAATATATAAAAGGCTGAGAAACCTTAAAAATGCATATACTTCTCTAGTTTCAATATTAATCAAACATATACCAAAAAACAATATATGCACTGACAGAAAGAAGAAAAAATATAAAATTAGCTAGTGTTTATTAACAATGAAGACAAAAAAGACAAAGGACAAGGCGCTCCTTGTGTAATATCCTCTACTGTTCAGTGACACCACACCACTCACTATAGCTGTATGCTAGAGTTGTACATACGCACACTCTAGCAAATAAAGCTTGGGGGATGTACATCAGCTGTTCCCCTTAAAACAGCCTCTGTGGATCAACAGGTGTCTGGCAGCTCTCTTAATGCCACTCTGGCGAGGCTCGATACATGTAACAAAACACAAAGCAAACAGGGGGGCGCCAATAGTGCCTTATCACTGTAATCAGGAGACAGTGTATCTAGATATCATAAAATACACTCACTTTAGGTAATGGCTATGTAGTGTATATATTATATTATATACACATACATACACATAGCTATAAAAGCATACAGAGAATTTTTACCGTCTCTGTTCGGTGTGGACCTGTATCTCCGAAATCTCGGCTCCCAATCTAAATTCTTCTCTTGTCCAAAAGGAATAGGACTCTCCGGCAAGATAAATCAAATTTGCAAAATGCAAAATAAATGTGTAATAATAAAAAAAATAGTAATGATAAAATAAAATAAATTAAAATAAAATTGAGGCAAGCTAGATAAAACTAATATTTATTGGTACTCATATACCACTATATAAGTGCATCATTTTGCAGCATGCACGCTGCTTTACCAAAGCTAGTGGTAACAATAAGAAAAACAGACAGACATCAAGCTTGCTGACAAACATTTAAAATTTCTCTTTCAGCCTCTGATTGGATCCAGTTTGTGCATGATGTCATTCCAGGAGCTAATTGATATGGTCCTGGAATTAACCCTTCGATTACCAAAAACATATAATCCTGCATATCGGAGCCCTGCACGATGCTGAAAGATATACATTCATATACATATATAAGAGCTGTATACTCTAAACATAGGTACCATATTCAAATATATATTCCTGTATTAGACTCAAAACGGAATGCCTATATAACATATAGCACCTGCGAAAGGACTTTATATGTATTACTCCTCAGCTAGCATGGAACTGAATCAAGATCGTACAAAGATATAAATTAGCGGATCAGCATAGGTGGGACCTCAGTAGAGGTGCCCACATGCGCAAAACCCGATAAATGAAACTCTCTGGTCAAACTATATTAAACAGACCCGTGGCTCCAAGAATATCCGAAATGTATGGATCAGTAATACCAAAAACTTGCTACAATAACTAGATGATAAACTATCTACCTAACTGAGACTAGCTACAAATCCTGATGGATACAAAAAGAACCATTGTACCCGTCCTAATATAAAATGCTAGATAAACTGGTAAAATAGAACAAAATAAAAATGAGATATGACGAAATGAAACAAAATAAAAAAGAAAGAAATGAAAATAAGATTAAATAGAATATATAATAATAAATACAATTGTGAATGAGATAATAATGAAAGAAATAAAATGAAATAACAATGAAATAATGATAAATAATGAAAAAAAAAAATAATGAAGAGAAAAAAATAAAAATGATTAGAATGAAAAAATTATATTTTGTAAGTACAATGAAATTATCCCTAGTGTGTTCATAATAAAATAACACACTCTGGTGTATGAATTCCTAATGTGATCTATCCCGAGAGATATGATATATCCCATGGATTGAAATATACTGGATTGTGTCTGTATGTGAGAGTGAGTGATAATATGATGAATGGGATGTAAAAATGTGAGCTCGGGTAGGTGGGCAGATATCTCTTGTCAGTGTGAATATCTTGGGTGGTGGTGGAAGATATAACTCTGCTGTTAGAAAATAATGTTTGATTATGTCTATATGGTTGATTATGTCTATCGACTGTGTTCGTGATAAATTGATAGAATGTGTATGTGTGTTAGATCGCTGTACAAATGTACACATGTAAAGAAGCATATGCTTTTGTGAGTGACCCTATACTGAAAAATAAAACTGAAATGCCCTTAAGGCCTATCTATCTATCACGGTGCCCGTGATTTGCTGCAGTTACTTGTCTGTCACCAGTAGGGGGCTTCTATTGGCTGTCTGCAGATAGCCCGCCTCTTATTGACTATTTAAACCTGGATTGGGCACCCTTTGAGTGCCCTTTCGTGTTGTTTCTGACCTTCTTGCTATCACTATGCTAGTGATAGCTGGGCCTCTGTTCCAGTGTTCCTGAGTTCCTGATCTCATGTGTTCCTGAGTTCCTGATCTCTACTGTTCCAGTGTTTCCTGCATGCTGAAGTACTTCCAGTCCTGGTTCCGGCCTAGTCTCTGGTGTTGCAGTTCCTGCTGAACTTCTCTGCTGTTTTCTGACCTGACTGATCGTTGCTGGTTCCTGTCATCTCATCACCTGTCTTCAGTATCCTGGCGACCTTCTGCCTGGTCGCGTTGGTGACATTGCTCCAAAGCCTATCAGCTATACAAATCTGTGTTGGTCCCAGCGTGCGGACGCTGGTTTGCTCCCAAGCCTTGCGGCTATACTAACTCGCTTGTTACACCAGTGTGCGGTCACTGGTTTGCTCCAAAGCCTATCAGCTATACAAATCTGTGTTGGTCCCAGCGTGCGGACGCTGGTTTGCTCCTAAGCCTTGCGGCTATACAAACTCACTTGTTACACCAGTGTGCGGTCACTGGTTTGCTCCAAAGCCTTTCAGCTATACAAATCTGTGTTGGTCCCAGCGTGCGGACGCTGGTTTGCTCCTAAGCCTTGCGGCTATACAAACTCGCTTGTTACACCAGTGTGCGGTCACTGGTTTGCTCCAAAGCCTATCAGCTATACAAATCTGTGTTGGTCCCAGAGTGCGGACGCTGGTTTGCTCCTAAGCCTTGCGGCTATACAAACTCGCTTGTTACACCAGTGTGCGGTCACTGGTTTGCTCCAAAGCCTATCAGCTATACAATTCTGTGTTGGTCCCAGCGTGCGGACGCTGGTTTGCTCCTAAGCCTTGCGGCTATACAAACTCACTTGTTACACCAGTGTGCGGTCACTGGTTTGCTCCAAAGCCTTTCAGCTATACAAATCTGTGTTGGTCCCAGCGTGCGGACGCTGGTTTGCTCCTAAGCCTTGCGGCTATACAAACTTGCTTGTTACGCCAGTGTGCGGTCACTGGTTTGCTCCAAAGCCTATCAGCTATACTAATCTGTGTTGGTCCCAGCGTGCGGACGCTGGTTTGCTCCAAAGCCTTGCTGCTTAACGATTCTGCTAATTTGCCAGTTCCATCTGACTGCTGCTATTAGCTCTGGGCTGCCCTGCCCGGTATTGGTAAGGCCGGTAGAACCTTTTACCACATTCCATCTGAGGTTGCCTTACCCGGTATTGGCAGGGCCGGTAGAGCCTACATTGTGTATCTATTGAGGCTGCCTTGCCCGGTAATTTGGTAAGGCCGGTAAAACCGTTATGCTATTCCATCTGCAGGTTGCCTTACCCGGTATTGGCAAGGCCGGTAGAGCCTAAAGACTGTCCTGTCCGGTATATTGACAGGACCGGTAGAGTCTGCCTTCTGTCTGTGCTATATTCTGTATATATATATATATGTATGTTATTGCCATCCTAAGTTATCATTTATTATTTCAATAAAATTGATTTTTTTTTACCTAAAACTTGTGTCTGAGAGTCATAATAAACCGTGACAGTACGAAAGGGCCATGACCTCAGACAGCAAGGGTCAAGGTAACGCACAGAATATCCATTGGAGGATGGATGTGCTCGAGCAACATTTGGATCAGTTGGCAGTTGCAATTCAAACGATCCTTGAACGCACGGTACCTGCTGACCAATCTAGCTCTAGCCCGGTGGTCTCGCCAAGTCAGACACCGGAAAGTGATACCAGACCCCTAGGGGGTACTGCTAAAGGGTTAACGGCTTCTGCACCCTTGCCGCTAAGATATGATGGTGACCCTAGTCTCTGCAGAGGGTTCATCAATCAACTCGAAATCTTTATGGAATTGACGGCACACGCATTTCCCAATGATCGTAGTAAAGTGGGGTTCACGATATCACTGCTCACTGGCAGAGCATTGGCCTGGGCTAACCCCTTGTGGGAGAATGCTAAACCTTGTACTAAGAACTTTAGTGAATTTGTGCGTTCCTTTCGAAGAGTGTTTGAGCCTCCTGGTAGAACCACCTCTGCTGCCAAACGCCTTATGGAGATACAACAGGGCAGGCGTACAGTGGGCGACTATGCCATCGAATTCCGCACATTGGCAGCAGAGGTAGGTTGGAATAACGAGGCATTATTGGCAGCCTTCTCTCAAGGCCTGAATGACCACATTAAAGACGAAATCGCTGCTAAAGATCTACCTATTGATCTAGATGATTACATTGAGTATGTTATGATAATTGACTCCAGAATACGTGAGAGATCAATTGCCAGAGATCGTAAGTTACGGTCAAAAAATAATGAGCCTAGTAGCATGTTTTGCCCACCCATCCCTCCCTTGGCATTGAAGTCTAGTGAACCAGTACGGGAAACAAGTGAACCTATGGAAATAGGCTTCACTAGACTATCCAAGGCAGAGAGACTATATCGCAAAAAACAAGGGTTATGTTTATACTGCGGTAAAAAAGGGCACTTGCTAAATTCCTGTCCGGTACGTCCGGGAAACGCACACACCTAGGGTATCTTGGGGGACAGGCCCTAGGTGGTGTACAATCGTCCCCAGTGTCGGGCATAATGAAACCCACCATACAGGTGGTATTGTCTTGGGCACAACGCTCTGTGGAGGTTTTGGCCTTGGTTGACTCCGGTGCAGCAGGGTATTTTATGGATAATACCTTTGCTGAATTGCACGGAGTTCCACGCATTGAAAGAGAAAACCCCTTGACTATTGAAGCGATTGATGGTAGACCCTTAGAACCGCCTCAGGTTATATTTGAAACTATGCCATTGTCTATGACTATTGGGGCACTTCACAGAGAAGAGCAGCAGTTTCAACTGATTAATTCCCCGCACCATGCGGTGATATTGGGATTTCCGTGGTTACAGTTACATAACCCACAATTCGATTGGAAAAAGTGTGAAATTGCTGCTTGGTCCCAGTTTTGTATGGACAAGTGCGTCATCCAGCCTATTAAGGTCATGTGCACCTCCTCTGCTATGCCGGATGTGTACCAACAGTTTGGCGATGTTTTTAGCAAAGGAGAGGCTAGTATGCTACCCCAGCATAGACCTTATGATTGTTGCATTGAATTGCAGCCTGGTGCAGTACCTCCGAAAGGACGCACTTATCCATTATCTTGTGATGAAAATAAGGCTATGGAGGATTACATTTCTGATGCCCTTGCTAGAGGGATCATACGTAAATCTACCTCTCCAGCTGGGGCTGGGTTCTTTTTTGTAAAAAAGAAAAATGGCGAATTAAGACCATGCATTGACTACCGGGGCTTGAATAAACTAATGGATAAAAACGCATACCCAATACCACTCATCACCGAGCTTTTTGACAGGCTTAAGGGCGCTTCGATATTTACCAAGTTGGACCTACGGGCCGCTTACAATCTGGTTCGCATTCGAGCAGGTGATGAGTGGAAAACTGCCTTTAATACTCGAGCTGGGCACTACGAGTATCTAGTAATGCCTTTTGGGCTGTGTAATGCACCCGCAGTTTTCCAGGAACTGATAAATGATGTTCTGAGAGATATGTTACAGACATGTGTTGTGGTGTACCTCGACGATATACTGATTTACTCCCAAAACATGGCACAGCACATCAAAGATGTATCCGCAGTATTGCTACGACTCCGTGAGAACAAATTATTTTGTAAAATGGAAAAATGTGAGTTTCATAGAACCAGTGTGCCATTCTTGGGGTTCATAATTGGCAATGATGGCATTGCCATGGACAAAGAAAAGTTGTCAGCTGTCCTACAATGGCCAAAACCCAAGGGTCTTAAAGCCATACAGCGTTTCCTGGGTTTCGCTAATTATTATAGGAGGTTTATTAAGAACTTTTCTTCCATTGTCAAACCTCTGTCCGATCTTACGCACAAGGGTGCTAATCCTTCTTGTTGGCCGGTATCTGCTGAGAAAGCCTTTGAGAATTTGAAGCTGGCATTTGCTGCGGCTCCTGTGTTATCCCACCCCAATCCTTTACTTCCATTTACGTTAGAGGTTGATGCCTCAGATATTGGGGTCGGGGCAGTACTTTCGCAGCGACACGAGAAAGGTGGAACTCTCAGACCTTGTGGGTTTTTCTCTAAAAAGTTGACTGTCACTCAAAGCCACTATGAGATAGGTGACAGAGAATTATTGGCCATTATCCTTGCTCTTAAGGAATGGCGTCATTTGCTTGAAGGTACTAAGAATCCTGTCTTAATCCTAACAGATCATAAGAATCTGACCTATCTCTCGGAGGCCAAGAGATTGTCCTCTCGTCAGGCCAGGTGGGCACTGTTCCTGTCTCGATTTAATTTCATTGTATCATATTTGCCAGGGTCAAAAAATATCAGGGCTGATGCACTGTCAAGACAATTTGAGGCCGACAGTGACAGAGTGGAAGCACCAGCTCCTATCATCCAACCTGATAGAATACTGGCTACTATACGCACGAGTATCACTTCTCCTCTAGGGGAGGAGATCCTGGCCTCTCAGGGGTCCGCTCCCCATGAAACCCCAGTGGGCAAATGTTTTGTAGCTGAATCATTTCGTACTAGGCTGCTCGAAACCTACCATTCCTCTAAGGCTGCGGGACATATTGGTAGAGACCAATTGTTATGGTCCCTTTCTCAGCTTTTTTGGTGGCCTTCCATGAGAAACGATTGTGCCGAATTTACGAATGCCTGTGCCACTTGCGCCCGCGCTAAGACCCCGAGACATCTCCCTGTGGGCTTGCTTCAACCGGTGCCTAATGGCGAACGCCCCTGGTCTCATGTTTCCATTGATTTTATGGGAGAGTTGCCTATGTCGAAGGGGTACTCCTTTATATTCATGGTGGTGGACAGGTTTTCTAAAATGGCTCATTTCGTGCCCCTCCGTGGTCTTCCTTCAGCGAAGGAATTGGCAATGGTGTTCGCCAGAGAAGTATTCCGGTTGCATGGAGTGCCTAGGGTACTGGTGTCTGACAGGGGGAGCCAGTTTGTGTCTAGATTTTGGAGGGCATTTTGCCAACAGATGGGCATACAGCTGTCCTTCTCCTCTGCCTACCATCCCCAGACCAATGGAGCCGCTGAACGAGCTAATCAGGGCTTGGAACAATTTCTCCGTTGTTTCGTTACTGACCATCATGATAATTGGTCCGACTTGTTGCCTTGGGCAGAGTTCGCCAGGAACTGTGCGGTCAATTCTTCATCTGGGAGCTCTCCGTTTCTGATTAATTATGGGTTCCAGCCCTGTTTGCTTCCAGACTCATTTCAGACGCAACAGATTCCAGCTCTGGATGAGCATATCGAGCAACTCCGTTCCACATGGGCACAAGTTCAGAGGGCACTTGGTCAGTCATTTCAGCGTCATCAGCGCCATGCTAATCGCAGAAGGCTTCCAGCGGTTTCCTTTCAGGTTGGGGATAGAGTATGGCTTTCCTCCAGAAATCTCAAGCTGCAGGTTCCGTCTAATAAGTTGGCTCCTCGGTTTATTGGTCCATACAGAGTTATTCGCAAAATTAACCCTGTCTCCTATGCACTAGACCTACCTGCATCCATGCGTATCCATAATGTGTTCCATGTGTCCCTTCTTAAGCCTCTGGTTTGCAATCGCTATACTACCACACCTGTGGTGCCAGGACCTGTTGAGGTCGAGGGCCAGGAGGAGTACGAGGTTCAGAGCATTATTGATTCCCGTAGGCTTAGAGGAAGGGTACAGTACCTGGTACATTGGAAAGGGTATGGTCCTGAGGATCGGTCATGGGTGGATAGTACGGACCTTCATGCACCTAGGTTAACTAGGGCCTTTCATGCCAATTACCCGCAGAAACCTAAACCCTATTCTAGGAGAGGGGGTCTTTGAAAGGGGGGTACTATCACGGTGCCCGTGATTTGCTGCAGTTACTTGTCTGTCACCAGTAGGGGGCTTCTATTGGCTGTCTGCAGATAGCCCGCCTCTTATTGACTATTTAAACCTGGATTGGGCACCCTTTGAGTGCCCTTTCGTGTTGTTTCTGACCTTCTTGCTATCACTATGCTAGTGATAGCTGGGCCTCTGTTCCAGTGTTCCTGAGTTCCTGATCTCATGTGTTCCTGAGTTCCTGATCTCTACTGTTCCAGTGTTTCCTGCATGCTGAAGTACTTCCAGTCCTGGTTCCGGCCTAGTCTCTGGTGTTGCAGTTCCTGCTGAACTTCTCTGCTGTTTTCTGACCTGACTGATCGTTGCTGGTTCCTGTCATCTCATCACCTGTCTTCAGTATCCTGGCGACCTTCTGCCTGGTCGCGTTGGTGACATTGCTCCAAAGCCTATCAGCTATACAAATCTGTGTTGGTCCCAGCGTGCGGACGCTGGTTTGCTCCCAAGCCTTGCGGCTATACTAACTCGCTTGTTACACCAGTGTGCGGTCACTGGTTTGCTCCAAAGCCTATCAGCTATACAAATCTGTGTTGGTCCCAGCGTGCGGACGCTGGTTTGCTCCTAAGCCTTGCGGCTATACAAACTCACTTGTTACACCAGTGTGCGGTCACTGGTTTGCTCCAAAGCCTTTCAGCTATACAAATCTGTGTTGGTCCCAGCGTGCGGACGCTGGTTTGCTCCTAAGCCTTGCGGCTATACAAACTCGCTTGTTACACCAGTGTGCGGTCACTGGTTTGCTCCAAAGCCTATCAGCTATACAAATCTGTGTTGGTCCCAGCATGCGGACGCTGGTTTGCTCCTAAGCCTTGCGGCTATACAAACTCGCTTGTTACACCAGTGTGCGGTCACTGGTTTGCTCCAAAGCCTATCAGCTATACAATTCTGTGTTGGTCCCAGCGTGCGGACGCTGGTTTGCTCCTAAGCCTTGCGGCTATACAAACTCACTTGTTACACCAGTGTGCGGTCACTGGTTTGCTCCAAAGCCTTTCAGCTATACAAATCTGTGTTGGTCCCAGCGTGCGGACGCTGGTTTGCTCCTAAGCCTTGCGGCTATACAAACTTGCTTGTTACGCCAGTGTGCGGTCACTGGTTTGCTCCAAAGCCTATCAGCTATACTAATCTGTGTTGGTCCCAGCGTGCGGACGCTGGTTTGCTCCAAAGCCTTGCTGCTTAACGATTCTGCTAATTTGCCAGTTCCATCTGACTGCTGCTATTAGCTCTGGGCTGCCCTGCCCGGTATTGGTAAGGCCGGTAGAACCTTTTACCACATTCCATCTGAGGTTGCCTTACCCGGTATTGGCAGGGCCGGTAGAGCCTACATTGTGTATCTATTGAGGCTGCCTTGCCCGGTAATTTGGTAAGGCCGGTAAAACCGTTATGCTATTCCATCTGCAGGTTGCCTTACCCGGTATTGGCAAGGCCGGTAGAGCCTAAAGACTGTCCTGTCCGGTATATTGACAGGACCGGTAGAGTCTGCCTTCTGTCTGTGCTATATTCTGTATATATATATATATGTATGTTATTGCCATCCTAAGTTATCATTTATTATTTCAATAAAATTGATTTTTTTTTACCTAAAACTTGTGTCTGAGAGTCATAATAAACCGTGACACTATCTAAAAATATGTATACAGATAAATATAGATATGTGCAGATGCACATACATGTCTGTATGAACATGTCAGCAGTGTAATATGAGGATTATAAAAAGACAAGAGATCCTAATATCTATCTACCATTGAGCGTCCACCACTTCATTCAGACCATGAGGAGTCAGAGTGGACATTTTAAATATCCAAAATGCCTCTGTCATGGCCAGAATTCTGTGGCGGTCTCCATGGGAACAATCAATGGACTCTATAGGTATCACTGTGAGTCCTCGAGTATTACTCTGATGGATAAGTGAAAAATGTCTGGATACACTATGATATGGAAAACTATTTCTAATATTTCACTTGTATTGTCCTATCCTAGTTCTCAAACATTGTGTAGTGCGGCCCACATACTTGAGTAGGTAAATTACGACCTTTGAGCTCTTCTAAAAACAGTTTTAGGAAATCTAGGAAGATCACTGTTCAAAAGTGGTTCTCTTTTAAGGATCCTCCAGTGTCTTTTCAAAATATTAGTGATAGCTCCTGCTTCACTGCTATATTTCATGATAAACACTGGGAAATTATTATTTAAGCTGTTTTTCTTTCTTTTGTGTTTCCCTATAGATGTACCTAGGGCTATCCCTTTTGGAGATATTCTTTTCCATGCTCTATGGTATGAGTTTATGACTAGATCTCTAGGATAATTATTTTCTATGAATCGATCAATCAATAAATTAGATTGATCATCATAATCGCATAATGAACTGCAGTTTTTTTTTTTAATATGATAAAACTGCCCGTAACCATTCAACCATTGTTTATGGTTACAGCTTTTAAAATCTAGATAACTATTTACATCAACTTCTTTAAAGAAGGTTTTTGTGGTTATCTTTTGTCCTGGTGTACCTTGTAAACACAAATCAAAAAATTAAATATAATTAGTACGTACAGTGCTAGTAAAGGACATGCCCCACTCATTTCCATTGAGGGAATCCACAAAACTAACAATCTCCTCTCTGTTCCCCTTCCAGACGATAATAATGTTGCCTATATATCGGTAGTAGGACACAAAACTCATGTCCAGGCAACCTTGGTCATAGACCAAATGTTATTCTAGAACCCACATAAAGAGGTTCACGTAGCTGGGCGTCAGTTTAGTGCCCATTTCCGTACCTTTCACCTGTAAATAAATATTTTGGTCAAATGAAAAGAAATTATGTTTCAGGGTAAAAATTCTACTTGATCCATAGGCATGAGTAAATCCTTCATCAAGAAGTATTTACAAGCCTGGATTCCTCCTGCATGTGGTATGTTGGAATACAAGCCTACAACATCCAGTGAGTGCCAATAATAGTCCTACTGCCAAACTAAATTTTGAAATAGCTCTATTAAATGTGATGAATCTCTGACATAAGATGGTAAGCCTACAACTAGTCTCTGCAAGTGGAAATCCACATATGCAGAGAGGTTGCAGGTTAGAGAATCAATGCCAGAGATGATGGGTCTGCCAGTGGGCTCAGAGAGGGACTTGTGTATCTTGGGAAGATGGTAATATAAAGGCATCCTTGGCTTCTTGATACAAATAAAATCCCTCTCCGAGAGCTCCAGCAGCCCATGTGAAAAGGCTTGATTAACAAAACTGAACATTTTCTTTTGGTATATCTCAGTAGGATCAGATCGAAGTTGTACATAGTAATTTTTGTCAGACAAGATCCTATGGGCCTCCCAGACATATGCCTCTGTATCTTGTATCACCACCACTCCTCCCTTATCGGGCGATCTGATACGAGATTACAATTACTTCTTACATTTTTTAAAGCTAGATATTCACTCTTCGATAAATTTCTCCTATTTTTATATATGGAATTCTGTATCATATGCTTAAAGTCTTCCATAATCAGGGTACCAAACATATCCAATAAATTTCCCTTAGAATTCACAGGATAGAAGTTGGATTTTAATTTTAGAGTGGAGGGGACTGCTCCTTTAAGGATATATTGTTCAATTGGATCTACTTTAGATTCAGTAAATGTTGTATTCTCTTGGATGAGTTCATTAAATATTGATTTTTCTTCAGTTATATGATTTTTTTCTTTAGTCATAATTTTGTTCGCATGATCTCTTAAGCGACAACTTTCTCATATATTTATTGGTGTCTACAAATAACTGAAAAAGACTAGGGGGATTAGTGGGGCAAAAAAGATAATATTATGCAAAGATAATTGAAGGGTTAATTCCAGAACCATATGAATTAGCTCCTGGAATGACATCATGCACAAATCGGATCCAATCAGAGGCTGAAAGAGAAATTTTAAATGTTTGTCGGCAAGCTTGATGTTTGTTTGTTTTTCTTATTGTTACCACTAGCTTTGATATAGCAGCGTGCATGCTGCGAAACGTTGCACTTAAATAGTGGTATATGAGTACAAATAAATATTTTTATCTAGCGTGCCGCAATTTTATTTTAATTTATTTTATAATTACTATTTTATTTTATTTTTTTTATTATTATTACACATTTATTTAGCATTTTGCAAATTTGATTCATCTTGGCGGAGAGTCCTAGAGCCTGGATTGGGAGCCGAGATTTCGGAGATACAGATCCACATCGAATAGAGATGGTAAAAATACTCTGTATGGTTTCATAGCTATGTGTATACATATATATACTACATAGCCATTACCTAATGTGAGTGTACTTTATGATATCTAGATACACCGTCCACTGATTATAGTGATAAGGCACTATTGGCGCCTCCCTTTTCTTTGTGTTTTGTTACATTTATTAACTATAGAAAGGTAATAATGTAATCAATATAGGGATACTGAAACAGACTGAAAAACATAAAATGAAACATACATGGATTGCCCTGTAGTTAACATACTTCATCAAGGATTGATCCACAAATTTCCTCTGTGCAATGCATTGTGTGTCCCTCTGGCACTCAAAATGTTAACTCTCATTTTCATATAAGGATCACTATGTTATTGGAAGCTCAGGAAAATACAAATGCCAGAATGGAGTGCAGGATATTTAAGTGTGAATTACCCCAGACCATATTTAAGTGTTTGTGTTCTGTACATGTAGAAGACAGCACATGTAGAAGACTGTTTCAGTGAAAGATTAATTTTTTTATTAATGCGATCCAGGATTGAAGGAGCGGAGGGGGAGAGAGAAATGGGCATCGTTGTGCTACATTAAAAAAATAGCCAGCCAAGGGAGGGCACCAAAACGTACTTTTTTTTTTTGACACGGGCAGGCTAACATTTTCTGGGTTTCTCCCCCCCTGCTATGCCTGGGCAGTAAGGGTGGGGGGGGTGGGGTGGGCCCCAATGCGCCCCCAGAGAATGTGCGCTCTATCTCGTCTATAGGTGGCGCCGGTCCTGAATGCAAGAAGCTGATTCAACTCAATGTAAGTAGGTTTGATTTTTACAGTTTCACTTTTATTCATTATTATACAGCTCTAGCTTGTTAACACAATTTCATAAATCAAACAAAAGTGATATGTGCATGATATTTTTCCTGAATGTATACATTTCCACATTTTTGTAGCGTTACTTTTATTCTGAAAAATGCATTGAAACTGAACCTGAGAAAACCCCTCAATACACTTGAAGGTATCAGTCATATCACCCTCCTCCAAGCTGCACACCAAAAATCAAATATGTTCATATAACTAAATATCATGTACTTACATCAAGAATATGTGAAGAATAATTATTCATGTTACATGCCTAAAACATAATCCTAAACAGGATATTTAAGGCATGCCATGTCAAGAAGGATTTTTCCCACCATTCAAGCCAGAATTTGAAATTGCTGAAATGGGGCGGGGTGCCTTCTTTTGGATCAACAGAAGTAAACAAGAATAGGAAAAGGGTTGAACTTGATGGACGCAAGTCTTTCTTCAACCTACACTACTATGTATACTTTTTCCTGTTCTGTCAGCATTTACTTAACTTTGGTTATTCTATTTGTATTGACAGATAAGAGCTAATGTCAATTGATTGTGATTTGTGCCCTCTGCAACTGTATTATCTTATCTCATTCCATTCTCAGACAATCCCAGACAATCACTGGGAGCGCTGGGTTTGTCTTCTCCCCCAGAACATATGTAAAACTGGATTTTATAAGCATTTTTACAGCTGCTAGACCAAAATGCAGGGTATTTAAGTGTAGATATCCAGAATCCATTTTTAGGTGTTAGAGTTCCTTTAACCTTTCTCTGCTGCTAATACAAACTAGTATCCTTATGGCTTTTCTCATAGCTTTGATGCATTGTTTACCTATATTTAAATCATATAGAATGAGTCCCTTTTAAAGTCTTTTTTGTCAAATGCTATTATCAGCAGACTAACATTGTGTCTGTATTCTGCCATTAATGTCATCTACAAGAAGGCATACCTTCCTTTGAAGCCCACCAATAAGATCACTAATATATATATTAATTAGAAAATGTAGTAGTACTGATCTCTGAGGTACACATTGCTAGAAACCCATCCTTCCTGTTTCTGTTATAATCAATAAGAACACAGTCTCTCTTATTCTTTAGTCCCTATAGTTCTCACCACTCTTCAGCCTTCACAACCACACATATGCAGGAATTCTGTCATGGAATACATAAAGAGTAAATGGATAATTTGCCCCACTGCCCTACAGTGCCTTAGATGCCAACTGCAGCCCAGTTAATACTGCATACTCACATCAAGCTTCAGATATGCAGCATATTGACTGTGGTGAGGAAAAATGATTAGTCTTATTTAATATTCATGCGGGTAGGGTAACCTATAGTTTTATGAAGAGTATTGAGAACACCAGGGAACAGAATAAACAAAATTCTGATGATTCCAGTTCCTTGTACACTGGATGGTGATTACACCATGTGTGTTCTGTTACAATGAAAGCTTTGAAGACGAAGGCCCTCTATAGCTAGTGATTTGAAGAATTCTAATATTGTCTATGTTTATAGATCATTTTCAGTACAGCAATGTGTACATTGTGTGACACTATATAAAAATATTCACATGGATCGTACAAATCCCTCTTCATTTGTCTGAATGCTACAGGTAGTCTGCACTATAAAATCTGGCACACTATGTTTCCATAGCACTACGACAAAGTGTAAAAAGTTGAGTGGCACAAGCAATATTTTAACATGATAAGCAAATGTGTTGTTGTACATCTTGCAAGGTTCAGTCAATAGAAGACATCAGTTTGCACATGGTAGTCCAGCCCAAGTTTGAATTATCAGGGATAGGCAAAAAACACCTCAATGATACTTAGAGAAGGACAACCTCCATCATGGAGACAGAAGTAATTGATCCTTCCAGGGAGTGATGGGGTGTATTTGTCAGCTAAAGCTACTTTGATAAATATTGCTGTACATATCTAAGGATGCACAGATTTGCTTCAATGTTAGGACCAGTTGAGTACAGGTGGAGATCAGCTGGGCATACCAGAAAACTTTGCAATCAACAGGCTTAAATGCCATGCTGGGGCACTGAGATAACAGCAAGTATATTCTTGCTGAGGCTGCTATCTGGGTGGTAAAATATGTCAACCACAAACTTGAATATCAGGGTTCATTTGAGCCAGAACTAGATCAGAACTGATATACTTGCTAGTCAATTTGTAGCAGATGGCCACATGCAATTCCAGGAATAAAAGGCCCTTAAACTTTTGTGTGAACATGGTTGATGTAATGCCTTCCTCTTGACATTTTTCATCTTGGTTAGCTTTTCATCACTCATGTTCACACAAAGGTTTAGGGACCTTTTATTCCTGGCATTGCATGCAGCCTTCTGCTACAGATTGACTATCAAGTATATCTGTCCGATCTAAATGTAGTAAAAAAAAAAAATAAAATAAATAAAAAATTGTAGCTGTTGAAAACACATTGCCTATTTTGTGCTCTATGCACATAAAAGTCCCTTTTTCCTTTGTAGCCAAATGAGCTGTCCTCAATGTCCACTGCATCTTACGTTGTAAGATGTATACGGGTTATCACAGATGTGGAAACAGGAGATCCAAGCTGCGATATCCTCTGCTTTTTAGCAGATGGACTACAGTTGGTAAGAATGTGTCAGTCCACAAGTTTCTAGGGGTAAAAGTAAGTTTGTGGGCATGTGCTATACCGCTACTAAGACCAGGAAACACCCGAGTCCATAGGCCAAAGCTAAGACTTCTGTGTAAGGTAACTCCAGGAGCTGTGGGTGGTTTTCACAGGGAGTGTAGGAGGGAACATATAATGTTGGGATTGCAACAGAACAGTGAATACCTGAAGCAAATCGTGGAGGTGCAACTCCACTTCTTCAGTGTTAGAAGAGATATAATATGCAACTAAGTGCTATATACATCATTTTTTGTATGTATTCAGTTGTCGGCTTGTTAAGCTTTAATAAAGAGGTTTGAACATCGCTAAAAGCATAAGCGTTAAGCCCACAAATGTTTGTCTTATGCAATTTTAATAAATATCCATTTTAATGAAGACCTCCACTTAAGTCCAAATGGATCGTCAATACTGAGAGTATTACCCGAACAGAGAAAGGGTTGTGCTCTCCTCTTGCTTGCTAGTCAGACTTTCTGGTCTGAGTGATCTGACCATGACTACATGTGAGTGCATTTTTTGTTATCCAAAAACAAAAATAGAAAGAAAAAGATCATACACCAGCACTCAAACGTCTTCTAATTTATTGAGAAAATATATAAAAATATTACAGACCAAATAGTATCAAAAACTAGTACATCACATGAAATAATCATGACCCGTGTGGTCATCCAATCCCAAAGACCTCCCACATCCCCCCATAACAATAGACTCCCCATAGATAAAAGTATAAAAACACAATCCACATATCCTAAAGTTGTTAACCTATAGTAACCAGAAAAACAAAAGGTACAGGCGCTAAAAATAAGTATAATACAGTAAGGATACAAATAAAACTGCTATATGTATACCGTGAATAACACGAGTAAGCTCGTCCATTAGTAAACAGGGATCCCAGCTACCAATGATAACTAGTATCCTATCAAGGCATAGCCCACCCCCTAAAAAGCTATAATCTCTAAAAGACCAACGTGGAGGCAATGAGGCAAACAATCCAAAACAATCCAAATTATATACCCAAATAAAGGTTCTATGATTTATTACAAATAGCAAACATTCAATAAAAATGAAATGGAGTACACTTTTTTAATAAGCAAGATACAATAAAAATTGTATATCAGTCATGAACAATCACTGTCTCATATATCAAGGAGCATTGTATGTATTAGCTTTTCAAATGAAAACACTTCGGTTTTATCAAATATACTTCCCAATGTGGGAAATAATGGCAACAATATGTTAATTTCCTGACCAAAGAACCGCTTTAATCCACAGATGGTTTTAACTCTTCCTCCACTCATATATGTGTACATCTGATGATGGGGAACCTCGGCTGTTGTTAGACTATAGGGCTTGTTGTTAGAGTGTCCATATACTGTGACCTTAGCAGTAACCTGGTGTAGGTCTATGACAAACTGATTGCCCTGTTCTTACCCGCTTCATTGGAACGTCAATAAGATAGCTGATTCATTTCCTCCTCACTCCAGCAGAAATCTGACGTTGATACAAAATATAGTGGAGGGAAGTTTCTGGTATTGTCTTAGCGGTCAGCAGGCAAAGATATCTCCGTTTTTCTTGCAACGCACTAAACCACAAGTGATGGTCACGCATGCTCCCTCCCAGGCACCAGTGGCTCAAACCTCTTCTGATGCAGGCATGATCAGGGGGTTGTCAGGTTCCGCTCAACTCTCACAGTGATATGTGGAGACCCAGACGCTTACCATGGTTTCCTCAATCAACTCAGCATATACTTGGAGATGATTCCGCATGCCTTCCCTTCTGAGCGCAGTAAGGTTGGCTTTCTGATTTCTCTCCTCACTGGTAGGGCGTTGACCTGGGCTAACCCATATGGGAGATGGACAAACCCATTGTGTATAACTTTATGGAGTTTGTGGACTCCTTCAGGAAAATTTTTTATAAGCCAGGCCGCGTGGCCTCGGCTTCAAAAAACCTTACGAACATTTGTCAGGGCGCACGTGCTGTGGCGGACTACTCTATTGAATTTCGCACACTGGCTGCAGAAGTAGGCTGGAATAATGAGGCCTTGATAGCTGCCTTTTCCCAAGGGCTGCGTGACACGTTGAAGGATAAAATCATGGCACACGAATTACCTAAAGTTTTGGATGAATTGATTTCGTTTTGTATCCTGATTGACACTAGAATCAGGGAGAGATCCTCCTTTAGTGAGAGCCTGCGGAGGCCCTCGGACAGAGGGGATTCTCGTTCTACAGGCCCACCCTACCCTCCCTCGCCTTCCATGCCTCCTGGGCTTATTTCTGAAGGTTGCGAACCCATGCAAGTTGATGCCATTATCAGGGAGAGAGGCCCGTTTCGTAAGCACCAGCAGAGGGCTCCAGGCAGATTGTCCTCTCATCCTTCTGACTTACCTCCCACAACTCCTGTACTGGCCTCTGAGGGCAGTGAACCCAGGCAAGCGGGTGCTACCCGGCTTTCTAAAGAGGAGAGGTACTTCAGGAGGAGGGAGGGACTTTGTCTGTACTGTGGTGGATCTGGACATTTGTTGCATTCCTGTCCAGTCTGTCCAGGCCAGGGACAAATCACTGGTGGCATTTCACTTTCCTCAGAGAATGTTTCGTATAAGCCCATGTTGAAGGCCTGCATTTATTGGGCAGATAAGTCAATATATCCATTCCAGCTTTTCTGGACACGTGAGCCGCTGGCTGCTTTATTGATGCAGAATTTGCAGCCAGTAATAATAACCCTTTGCAGCCGCTTGCTGCTCCTCTGGTCATAGAAGCGACCCTTGCAGCCCCTCACACATTACGCATGAAACCGCTTTGCTAACCCCGAGGATGGAAGCCCTCCACACTGAAACCCTGAAATTTCAGGTGATTAATTCTCCGCATTATGCCACAGTTCTGGGGTTTCCTTGGGTACAGAAACATAACACCAGGATGGACTGGCACAAGTGTGACATTGCGGCTTGGACTCCACAATGTACTAAGTCCTGTCTGTTATGTCCTATAAGACTCACTCACGCTATTGCTCCACTCCTCCCCGAGGAGTATGACACATTTAAATAAGTTTTTAGCGAAAGTAAGGCCAAGTCTTTACCACCACACAGGCCTTACGACTGCGCTTTGGAATTGTTGCCTGGTACTACGCCTCCTAGGGGTCATATCTACCCCTTATCGGTTGAGGAAAATAAGGTTATGGAAGAGTATGTTTCAGATGCTCTGGCAAGAGGCATCATTCATAAATCCACATCCCCCGCTGGTGCTGAATATTTTTTTGTCAAGAAAAAGAACTGAGAGCTACGTCCGTGCATTGACTTTCGTGGTTTCAACAAACTGTTGGTCAAGAATGCCTATCCCAAACCTCTGATCTGAGCGCCACTTACAACTTGGTGCAAATAAAAGAAGGGCACGAGTAGAAAACAGCCTTTAATACCCAGAGTGGGCACTGTAAATACTTGGTTATGTGCAATGCCCCGGCTGTCTTCCAGGAGTTTATCAAAGATGTCTTAAGAGAACTCCTACAAAGTTGTGTGGTTGTTTATTTGGATGACATCCTCATTCACTCTCCAACACTAGAGATCCATCGCTCTGATGTATCCAAAGTCTTGAGCCTATTACGTGAGAATGACTTGTTTTGCAAGTTGGAAAAATGTCACGAGTATTCTTGTGCTGTTAACTTGTCCACTCAGAGTTCCCCGATCTTGGTCAACTGTGGGTGCCAACCCTCAGTTCTTCCTGAGACATTCTAAGCACAAGTGATTCCGGCTCTTGACGAGCATTTGAGGGCACTCCGTTCTCTTGGGTTTGGGTATAGTATACCCTACGTGGTTCTATGCAGCGACAAAAAAGGCAGGCTGACCACAGGCGACTGCCAGCACCTACCTTCCAGGTAGGAGACAGAGTGTGGTTGTCTTCCCGTAACTTGCACCTCCAGGTTCCTTGTAACAAATTGGCTCCTCGATTCATTGGTCCTTTACGTGTGTTGCTCAAAATTAATGCAACTTATGCATTGGAGCTACCTGCCAATATGCGCATTCATAATGTCTTCCATGTTTCTCTGTTAAACCCCTTGGTCTGCAACTGGTATACCTCAGCTCCTGTCCGTCCTGCTCCTGTGACAGTTGCAGATCACGAGGAGTATGAAGTTCAAAATATTCTGGACTCCAGTTTGGTCCAAGGGCGCCTACAGTACTTTATTCATTGGAAGGGATATGGTTCAAAGGAGCGCTCCTGGATTCCAGCTGATGATGTTCACGCTCCTGTCTTGGTATGCAGATTTCATGCGCACTTTCCTGACAAACCCCGGCCGGCTCCGTGGAGGGGGAGGGGGGGTACTATCACAGCTTACCTTTGTTTCAGAGGCCATTCATGCCGCACAAATGATGCAGGAAGATGGCAGTGTTTGGACGCATCAGAGCAAGATACGTCATCTGCAGGCGTGAGGCTTCAGAGTGTAGCAGGCCTCTGTTTTATGCCATGCTTCCTGTAGTCTCCTCCTACCTACTTCCTTCCTCTGAGCCTGCTCCTCCTATCTACTTCTGGAGGAGGGGTTTAAAGGGCAGTGAGTCCTGACTCAGTTGCCCTTGCATTGTTGTACTAAGCAGTTCTGTGTCCTTGGGCTCTGTATATGACCTGGCTTGTCTGACCATTCAATCTGGTGCTGACCTGTTGCTCTGACTATTCTCCTGCCTTATACTTATAGTGGACACTCAATCTGGTGCAGACCTGTGGCTCTGGCTAACTACCTGAACTGTGTATGACCTGGCTTGTCTGACTACCCTCTCTGGTGCGGACCTGTGGCTCTGACAATTCTCTTGTTATTCCCCTGTACCTAGCAGACAGCAAACCTGGTACGGACCTGGGGCTCTAGTAGGCGAGCTATTATCTGACTGCAGGCGTGAGTCAGGTAGCCTCCTCTCTGCGTCGAATCAGATCCTGTGTTCCTGTCCCTGCTCTTGTTCCGTTCCAGTTCCTGTGCCTGGTTCAAGCAGAGACTACAAGTGGCTGAGGCCTAGTCTCCAGCAGTGTGGTCCATCTTGGCAGCCTACTATTTCTGATAGCAGTGCTTGCTGGCCTGTGACCCTCTGCCTGTTCCTGCTTATTCTGTTTATGCTGTTGTGTACTACCTTACTTATATTTTAATAAATTGCATTTAACTATACCATACTGACTCCTGAACATCTCTGGGGAACCGTGACACACAGGTACCCAGAATAACTCAGGAGTCAGTACGTATAAGTAAAACCACCTTTCTTCAGAACTAAAACAAGGTCTATAATACATTCATCAAGACAACAGGAACAGGCAGTGGGTCACAAGATAAGCTAGCACTACTATCAGAAATAGTAGGCTGCCCAGGATAGACCTCACTGCTAGAGACTAGGCTGAAGATACTGGTAGTCTCCGCTGGAGCCCGGAACTGGAACAGAATTACTCCGACCAGGAACGAACAAGGGAGATACCTGACTCATGCCTACAGTCAGTATAGCTGGAAGCACATAACTGACTTACATCTGCAGTCAGTTTAGCAAGAAGCGGATTCCTGACTCACGCCTGCAGTCATTATAGATGTTAGTCTACCAGAGCCACAGGTCTGCACCAAATGGATGTCTTCAGGAAGGAAATCTGGACAGAACCACCGGTCAGCACCAGATAAGATGGTCAGACAAGGATGGTCATACAAGGAGCAGGTAGTCAGCCAGAGCCACAGGTCTGCACCAGATTGGATAGTCAGACAAGCCTAGGTCATACATGGAGCGGGTAGTCAGCCAGAGCCAAAGGTCTGCACCAGATTGGGTGTCCACATAATAAGAGTAGTTAGACAGAGCCACAGGTCTGCACCAGATTGGGAGTCCACTACAAGGCAACACAAGGAGAGTAGTCAAACAGAGCCACAGGTCAGCACTAGATGGGATGGTCAGACAAGCCTAGGTCATACACAAAGATCAGGAGAGCAAAACCAAAGAACTGCACTGGACACCAACGAAAGGGCAACTAAGCCCCGTGCCCAGGCAGTTTAAATACTGCCGTAGGCCCAAGAAGGAGGAGCAAAGCAATATAGGCCAATTAAATAAATACAGTGCGCACGTCCCTCCTCCAAGACGTGCGCCCGTAATACTACCCGGAAATACGTCTGAAGCCGCCAAAGAGATAGGATGCGGACGGAGTCGCAAGGGAGTAGAGGCGGCTCAGCCGCAAGGCGGGCAAAGGAGGCTGAGCCGCAAAATGGCAGGACCTCTGCCGCAAGGTAAGTCACGGGTGTGACAGTATCGCCCCCTTATAGGCCCTTCCTCTGCGGACAGAGTCGGGGTTTTCCAGAAAAGCAAGCATGGAACCTACGCACCAAGACTGGGGCATGCACATCACTGGGCCGTATCCAGGAGCGTTCCTCCGGACAGTAACCTTTCCAGTGTACCAAACACTGTAGTCGCCCCCGGACCCACCGTGAGTCCAATATATTTTGTACCACATATTCCTCATGATCTCCAATCCTGACGGGTGCTGGTCGGACCATGCCTGAGGTATAATGGTTACAGATCAGAGGTTTAAGCAAGGAGACATGGCATATGCCACAGAGTTAATTCTCCGTAGGACACGGAAGGGGCTGTTTCTTACAGGGAACCTGGATGTTAAGGTTGCGGGACGACAGCCAAACTTTCTCCCCCACCCGGAATGTAGGTGCCGGCAACCACCTATGGTCCGCCTGCCTCTTTTGTCACTGCATAGAACCACATAGGGTATTCTGTACCTGCACCCACGAGGAACAGAGAGCCCTTGAATGTTCGTCAAGAGCTGGAATTTCTTGTGCTTCAAAAGCCTCAGGGAGGACCGAGGGTTGGAACCTACAGTTGATCAGAAACTGAGAACTAGGAGGAAGAGTTCACTGCACAATTACAGGCAAACTCTGCCCAAGGTAACAAGGCAGCCCAATTGTCATGGTGGTCAGAAACGTAGCAATGTAGGAATTGCTCCAAGGCTTGGTAGGACTTCTCTGCCACACCATTAGACTGGGGGGGATAGGCAGAGAAGAATGCAAGCTGAATCCCAATCCGAGTGCAAAAGCATCTCCAAAAGCGAGACACAAACTGGCTTCCCCGTCTGATACAAAAACCCTGGGTATACCATGAAGCCGAAAGACCTCCCTAGAGAGCACCACCGTCAACTCCTACGTGGAAGATAGTTTATTAAAGGGTACAAAATGAGCCATCTTAGAGAATTTGTCTACAATCATCAAAATGATTGTGAATCCTAGGGATACCGGAAGTTCAACCATAAAGCCAATGGACAGATGTTACCAAGGACGTTCCCCGTTGGCCACAGGTTCTAGGAGACCTACCAGCAAGTGTCGAGGCGATTTATTTCGGGCACAAGTAGTGCAAGCTGCTGTGAACGCAGAACAGTCAGACCGGAGGCTAGGCCACCAAAATAACCTCGATATGGACCAAATTAATTGGTCTCGCCCAATATGACCAGCCGTCTTGGAAGAAAGATACATCTCCAAAAGTTTGGTACGTAACTGAGCAGGTACGAAGCACCTCCAGCAGGGCTTCTCCGCCGGAGCGGAAGGTTGAGCGGCCAATATTTCCTCTCCCAATGGAGAGGTGATACAAATTCATATAGTAGCGAGTATACGACCAGCTGGAATAATAGGAGTAGGGCGAGAATCCTCCTTATAGTGGGCACAGAACTGGCGTCACGGTGCATCGGCCCGCACATTCTTCGAGCCCAGAAGGTAGGATACCACAAAATTAAATCTAGAAAGGAATAATGCCCAACGAGCCTACCTGGATGACAGACATTTAGCCGCAGACAAGTACGTAAGATCCTTATTGTCGCTAAAAATCAAAATCGGAATACTGGTGACCTCCAAGAGATGTCGCCATTCTTTCAAGGCCAAAATGATGGTCAGCAGTTCTCTGTTCCTAATCTGAAACATGCTCGCAGACTTAGATAGTTTCCTAGAGAAATACCCACAGGGGCGCAAAAGCTTCTGTAACGGTTTTGTAGGACACTCAGACCAGCAGGTTAGAATAAAACACAGTTTTAATAAAAGACAAGAAAGACTGCCCTCTAGAGGCAATACAGAATGAATGAAATAGTCCGTAAAGTGCAGATGCCCTCTCAGGCCCAGTATACAGGGAAATAAATGTATACTGTCACAGGACAGGCATAACGTAACGTACAGGGTAATCAAGGGTTAAAGTTCATAGAAATCAAATCAGTCTCTGTTGTGGTGTGTTTGACACGCCCATAAGCTGGTAAAGGAGCGATACAATGGTGCTAGATGTGAGAACACCAGTAAATAGAACAGGACAGAGACTACTGCTTATGCTGAGCAGGGAACTGAGGCCAAAATACTCTGCAAGATCTTTAGGAGCTTGGAGCCACTAGCACCCCACCGGTGCATAAACGGAGAGCAAGTGCACTGCAAGAGCTTTAATGTTAAGAGCCAATAGCACCCACCCGGTGCGTTAACGGAGACCAAATACACTGCGAGAGCTGAGGAGTATAGAGCCAATAGCACCCAACTGGCGCTGTAACGGAGACCAAATACACTGCAAGAGCTTAGCTGTATACAGCCAATAGCACCTCTCTGGTTTTGTAACGGAGACCAACTACACTGCAAGAGCTGAGGTGTTTGGAGCCAATCGCACCCAACCGGTGCGTTAACGAGACTACTGCGCCCAACAAGTGTAACCGGATGCGCAAGGCAAATCGGAGGCCACCATGCTCTACAAGTGTTAACTGGAGGCTCTTCGTAACGGAGACTACAAGGCTCTGCAAGTGTAAGCGGAAGGCTCAGGGTAGCGGAGGCAACGGCTCTGCAAGTGTAAATGGAGGCCCAGAGTAATGGAGGCAACAGTGCTCAGCAAGAGTAAACAGGAAGGCCCAGTACAAGGAGGCAACAACTCTATCAGCCCTGCAAACAGCACAGCAGAAGTCAGAATGTTGCCCAGGCGACACTGGAGCAGGAACACAGGCAGGGTCGTTAACGTAGCCGAATCAGGTCACGGAGCAGGAACGTCAGCCAGGCCGGGTCAAATCACGGAGCAGGATCGTCAGACAAGCCAGGTCAGATCACGGAGCAGGAACGTCAGCCAGGCTGGGTCGAATCACGGAGCAGGAACTAAGGAGCATAGTGAGACGGGCCAAGTCGGCGCACGGGAACGCAGGAACACTGGAACACAGCAACACTGGCTCAGGAACACCATGAAAGGGCACCTGTCAGGTGCCAAAGGCCGGGTATAAAAAGGCCATACTGGGCAGGCCAAACAAGCTCAGCCAATGGGAGTGCATCACAGCAAAGAGTGACAGAAAAAGATCACGGGAACCGTGATAGCTTCCCCTGGAGCTGAGTGCTGCAACAGGAGGGCGCCTACTCCTATCTCAGACGAGTCAACTTTCAGGGTAAATGGAAGGGCGGGGTTTGGGTGCACCAAAATGGGAGAAGCAGTGAACACCGCCTTGAGGTTCTCGAAGGCAAGCAGCGCACTGAAAGACCATTCACAGTCTTTAGCACCTTTACAGGTCATACCCGTAACTGGTTTAAACCACTGGAGAAATCTTTAATAAATTTGAGGTGGTAATTAGCGAACCCCAGAAATCTTTGGATCGCTTTGAGACCTACCGGAAGAGGCCACTGCAGTACTGCTGATAGTTTCTCTGAGTCCATGGCCAACCCAGAAGCAGAAATTATTTACCCCAGAAACATGACCTGGGTCTTGTGAAACTCGCACTTTTCCAACTTGCAATACAAGTTGTTCTCTCTTAAAAGTTGTAATACTTTGGATACATCCGAGCGATGGGCCTCCAGTGTAGGAGAGTGAATGAGGATGTCGTCCAAATAGACCACCACACAACTTTGAAATAGGTCTCAACACGTCATTGATAAATTCTTGGAAGACAGCAGGAGCATTGCAGAGACCAAAGGGCATCACGCGATTCTCGTAATGCCCGCTCCGGGTGTTAAATGCTGTCTTCCACTCGTGGCCCTCCTTCATTCTGACAAGATTGTATGCCACCCTTAAATTGAGTTTAGTGGATAATTCAGTAATCAGTGGTATGGGATGAGAGTTCTTTACCATCAACTTGTTAAGCCCACGGAAGTCAATGCATGGACGTAAATCTCCATCCTTTTTCTTCACGTAAAAGTATCCCGCACCAGCGGGAGATGTGGATTTGCGAATAATGCCACTGGCAAGGGCATCTGAAATGTACTCCTCCATAGCCCTGTTCTCCTCCACAGACAGAGGGTAGATGCGACCCCTAGGAGGACTAGTCCCAGGCAATAGCTCCACCGAGCAATCAAAAGGCCTATGTGGAGGTAACGCCCCGGCCTGGACTTTGTCAGATACGTCACTGAAACTTGAATACTCCTCTGGCAGGACTGAGGAGATAGCACATGCCAGTTTCACAGGACGGGAGAGACATGAATCCGTGCACTGGGGTTGTTTGACTGCAACCAAGAAAACCCCAGAACGATGGCGTGGTGAGGGGAGTTGATCATGTGAATCTTCAGGGGTTCTTTATGGAGGGCCTCTACCCTCAAGGTTAACAGAGTGGTTTCTTTTGTAATGTGTGATGGTAGAAGAGGTCTACCATCTATGGCCTCAACAGCCAAAGGAGAAGAGCGTGGTAGCAACGGAATCGAATTATGGGCTGCAAACTCTGCATCAATAAAGTAACCATCAGTCCCCGAGTCCAGCAATGCTGGGACTGAGACAGACTAATCAGCCCAAGAAAGAACCACCTTCAGAATGGGTTTGTCTTGCAAGCACTCTGGGGACTGAGAAATACCACCTAAGATCTGTTCCTGACAGGATCTTAGGTGCGAGCATTTCCCAGCCATACCGGGCATGACTTCAATAGGTGCCCTGGTTTACCACAATACAAACACAGTCCCTCCCTCCACTGAAGGCCCTCTCCTCCACAGAAATCCGGGTAGTACCAACTTGCATCGGTTCACCACCCCCTGAGTCAAGGCTAGGAGGCAAGGGAGGTGAGGGAGGACTGGGTGGGCGTGAAGACTGATGAGCGAATCTAGGTGGAGGCCTCCGCAGGCGCTCCCTAAATGAGGGTCTCTCCCTGACCCTGGTGTCGATCAGGATGGTATACGAAATTAGCTCATCCAATTCCTTGGGTAAATCGCGGGCAGCAATCTCATCCTTAATAACATCACACAGCCCTTTAGAAAAGACTGCTACCAGAGCCTCATTGTTCCAGCCAATAGCGTACTCTGCCACTGTACGGGTGCCCTGATGGATGGTCATTAAGTGTTTAGAAGCCGAGGTCGTGCAACCTGGCACATCAAAGACCCGTTTGAAAGAGGTCACAAATTCTGTAAAGTTATAGATTATGGGTTTGTCCGTCTCCCATAAAGGATTCGCCCAAGCCAATGCCTTGCTGGAAAGGAGCGATATCTTAAAGCCAACTTTACTGCACTCATTAGGGAAGGCTTGTGGTAACATTTCAAAGTATATGCCCAATTGGTTCAGAAACCCATGGCAAAATTCAGGATCCCTACCATAACGCTCCCAGTGGAGCACTGTAAGTAAAAAGTATGTGACATACTATGACCGTCATCGGTCCTTAAGTATTTAAGGACCATGATGGTCATAGTACGTCACGTAGTCCTTAAGGGGTTAAGAAAAAGTGGATTGTCTAGGCATGTGGACACAGATGCTCCAATTTGTCTTACCACATTTAAACACAGGAGATGCAAAAAAGAGATGTATTTTGAATTTTATTGGTTGTCTTTTTGTAGGTGTCACTTGGAGTCACCATTATTTCCATTATTATAATTTCTCTGGAATACAATCATAGGTCTATCCTGTAATTCTTTATGTAGAATAGAATATTGTGTAAGTGCAAATGTTTCTCGAGTACGTTTTATCTGCAGAGTTCTTTTACTGTAGGTGGTAATAAAATAAAGAACCTTATGTGTAATTTTGGATCTTTCTTGTCTTTATATGTCAGTTTGTATAAAGAGTTTTTTCATATGCTCGATCTATAATTTTCTTGTCATACAATTTATCACCTGCATACATCTTACAGTGTAGGAAGCAGTGGACGTCAGGGACACAGCTCGTTTGTCTGTATAGGGATGATGTGCATAAAGGCCAAGATAGGCAACACATGAGTGCAACAGCTACAGTATATTTTTGATTTCATAATTACTCCACTTAGATCCGGCCACAAATCGATTTGCGGCATTGGACAGTTTTTTTATTCTTGAACTGTGTTCCTGTTTTTATTCCTCACGCATTAATCGTATCATATTTATTCACATCCATCATCATCTATAACTAACAGGCATTGATGTGCCTCTATATACTAAGATATTATCTACATATATCATATTTTAATATCATCAAGGTGACCATCTTTATTACAGGGATTTCTGAGAGACTATGCCAATACTTATCTATTTTGTTATGGGATTCTGTCTCTTATGTATGGTATATTCTTCCCCAGTGGTCCTCAACCTGTGGGTCGCAACCCCTTCGGGGGACAAATGACGATTTGCCAGGGGTCGCCTAAAACCATCAGAAAATTGTTTTTTGTCCATTTTAATCTGTAAAGCTTGTAATTGTCTGGGAGACCGGGACTGACAGTGCAGGCGCGCAGACAAGATGTCTGGGCTGGTGCCTGGTTTCCGGCCTCGGAACAGTAAGGATTTCTTTATAATGGAGTAATTCAGTAATTACAGCGATGAAGGAGCAACTTTTACTAATTTTACTGTTAGAGGTCTCCAAAAATTGGGACATTTTATCAAAGGGTCGCGGCACTAGAAAGGCTGAGAACCACTGCTCTATGCCTTCTTGCAACTCCAGGAAGTTTCTGGAGAGTGGTCTTTATCAGTGAAGCCAATGGCTTTGAGACATTTGCCCTGGAGATGACCACATCAATCCAGATGGAATGTATCCATAAAAAAACAAAAAAACAAACAGTCTTGAGAAATATACACTTTCCTCTCTTGAGGATATCTATATGTCCCCAACATCTTAGCCTGTTTCTGTTCTCTTTTAACAGAAGATACCATCTCTAAATGGAGCAATCTTAAATGTATATTTGCCCATGGAGCCAGATGAATCACTGCAGTGAGGTGGTCTAGATCTTTTTTAATTGATGTGAAATATTTATTTGTTGAGGAAATCTACTTTCTTCATCTGAAGGGACACAAGTATTTTGGATGAATCCATCACAAGACCCATTAACTAGACAGACCACAAATGCAGAAGAGAAGACATTTTCCAGTTTATGATCCTGCCATGTTGTTGCAAAAAGCGGTGGGTCCTTGTCAAATGTTTTTGTCAACAAGAACTTAAAGGGATAGTAATACTTTGTTTTATCTTTATTTTATTTTGTAGGCATTAAAAAAACATGAAGAACGATATGTCTTATCTCTCAAACCTTTAGTGCCAAAATCTGAACCTTGAGGGAGAACAAATTGCATCCTTTGTTCACTCCATCTTGGAGAAAAGACAACACCAAAGGGAGGTCAAACTCATGCGAAGACCCAGACTTGTCTGCACACCACTTATGAAAAACAGACCATACCCTATGGTACGCCTTTGAGGAGACAGGCTTTCTAGCCTGAATCATAGTGGAAATTATGTCAGCGGAGAATCCTTTACGCTTTAGGATGTTTGCTTCAAAAGCCACGCATCAAAGCCAGTTTCTCCACATCCTTGTGCCACAGGTAACCCTGGAGCAAGAGATCTGGCCTGGGAGGAAAGTGGAGTGGATCCTGAACGAAAGACTGACCAGGTCTGCAAGCCACAGCCTCCTGATCTAGTAAGGGGCGAACAAAATGACAGTTGCGCCATCCATCTTGATCTTCTGGAGTACCCTGGGAATGAGAGAAAATGGGGAAAACACATAAGCAAGGTGGAAGTTCCACAGAATCAACATAGTGTCCATGGCAAAGGCCAGAGGATCTCCATCCAGGAGCAGAAGGTCGGAACCTGTTGTCCCTGGTGGCCATGAGGTCTGTCATTGGCACACCCCACTGTTGCACAATCTGGTAGAATGTTACCGTGTTAAATTCCCATTCACCTGGATCTACGTCTGAGATTGACAGAGTCTACCAGCACGTTTTCTATAGCTGGAATGTGAACGGTTGAGATGGCCAGAACGTGGGCCTCCGTCCAGCCGAGAATGTACCTCATCACGAACTCCAGCCTTTTGTTTGGAGTCTTCCACTCATCCAGAAGAATTTGGTCCTCAAGGGGTACACATATAAATGTATATCACACTACTTCCATTTGTCCAGAAGTTAAACCAAAAGGGTGTGCTATGCATTGTGATGTGTTACTCACCCCTCTGGTGCTCAAAAGTACCAAACACATGAAGTAGAAGAATTTGAAGTTGATTGCAATTAATTAAAGGACAATTTCCATTTAATTGTATTTCACTTTTATTTTTTCCCTTACCTTTTCACAAATCATTTTTCCTTGACACTTTTATCACTGTCCTGTCTGCTCATGCACACAGTAGGTCCTCTTTACTGTTTCTTTATCTACATATAAACATATATAACTTCTTATATATCCCAGTTCTCTCTTCTCACAATCTGCAAGCTTCTTAAGGGCTCCTTACCCAACTCAAGCCATCTCTCAGCGTCAATCACTTTCACTGGCTGCCCCTTGATTTTGGAATACCCTCACTTATACCATTTGCCAATCATCCACACTCAGCTGTCAAGTATCTCCAAAAACCCATCTGACCATGAAGGCATTTTGTTAATAATAGTTAAATGAAATTATCAGTGGTAAAAAAAAGGCGCTGTTGAGGACCAGGGTTGACTATCCCTGGTCTAAATAGCATCCATGTGTGGGGTATGCAAATACGATCTATATAAGATCAGGTATGAATTCAGAATACATATTCCGCTATGTGAGAAATTTATAATTTTCAGTTTTCACAGTGGGAAATCACTACATATTCAGTTCCTGTATTCATCACAACACGTTCATCACTTAATTGTTTAACACCTATATTGTCTCCATTGATCTAATCATAACTAACAGCATGAGTATTACAGTTTGTGATTGACTTATTGAACTTATTTTGTGCATTCCACATACGGACAATTCATTTTTCATTTATCCATCACTTCATTATTCGTTTCTGTCCTAGCTCATTAAAAAAAAAAAATCAGACAGGTGGAGGTTTATTTGATTTGGACATTTATTTGGACACTTTGGTATTATTATTATTTAATAAAAATATTCACCATGTGGTTATTTTTTTTTAGGATCCAACAGGTGTTCCTGTTGGGTTGATTGGTTTATAGCTCCATTATCTTTTGGCATGAGAGCAACAGTTATATATCTTTTATTCCCAGATGCAATTTGGCATCTGTCCAGGCACTGGGGTTTTTTATTTTGTTTGTTTTTTAAGAGGGCTGTAGTGGAACCACGGCTTGTTAGGCCACACAATTCTTGCCACTCTGCGTGCTAGATTGCATCAAGAAGCTAGTTATGAACACAGAAGTACCATTGATTAGAAATTTGCCAGTTACTGTATCATTCTTGGTATACTCTAGACTATTGGTGGTTAACAGTCATCCCTGGAGTCTGCAGCCTCAGCTTCTTCTCAGGACACAGTGAAAAAGCACAAAAGGTTATATATTCTTTTACAATTATACTGTTCCACTTTAATCCCTTGGATGCTACAGAGGTCTCCAATACAGAAGCAATGTATGGAGACCTTTCTAGCATTCAAGAGTTTCCTATGCTTTTTTAAACCACTATTTACAAATTTTAACCATAATGTGTAGACCTTTGGTAGCTTGATGGCCATGTGTGCAGCAATTGGGGTGAATCTGGTTGCATAACACTGCTCTGAACACTGTTGTGAGTAACCACTAGTATCCAGGCAGTAGTATCCATGATACTACACATCTGGCTTTGACTATTATATCAATAATGCCCCGCTGTTGACATATTTGATGACTGAAATACACACTTAATTTAAATTATGTATATATGTGCTTTGTGTAGTCTGGTACAAACAAAGGACGGTCCCTGAAGGAGTGGTTGCTCACTGACGAGCAGACTATAGCTAGTAAAATGGCTATATGATGTAGATTTTGCATTTGCATGTATACATGAGAGTTGCTAACCTTCAGGCTGGCCGTTGCTGTCTTTTGGGATCTGCCCACCTCCTGCTGCCCCTGCCTCTGCTTGTGTGGGGAGTTCAGCCTCTGGCTGTACCATCTGCTTCTTCACCTGAAACAGGGTAAAGAAATAGGGAACATGATTAAAATAGTGTGGTGAATATAAGGTGGAAAATGTAGGAAACTAAGCTTGAACTATGTACAGGGAAGGAAAACAGAATTTCAAGTATAGATCCTAGTTTAGTTCCCTAGGCCAAGATCATGCATTTAAGGTAACCGGTCATGCAGAATACATTTTTTTCCATTAGAAAGTGCATTATATATTGCATATATTCGTGTTCATAACTGTGAACCACCAACTTGTCCCTGGCCCTGGAGTAAAAAACAAGAGTAGAGGATGAAAGTGTCCAAATTATATGATTCACGTCAATATGGGCGCAGCTTAGCTTGGAAGAGGAAAAGTGGGCAGAAAGTGAGCAATATTCAGTAAACTCAGCCTCTATCCCTGGCACCTGGTAACAAAATCTAAGAATGGACTAACAGGGTCAGATCTGAAAAGTTTCCAGATATGCCTGGGATAAGCTTTCTCTGCAAAGTCAACATTAAGACATATATAAATATTTTGTTAACAATTCAATCCTTTTCTACTGACATCAGAACTTTATTTCGATTCTATGCCTTAAGCATAGTATTTAAATGTTGTGTGGTATGGGGGTTTTTTTCTGTTTTTTTTTTTTTTAATTCCAGACATTCCTCTAGCATACATCGTATTTCATCCCAGTCTCTGGGTACATCCATCGGGAATTATACCAACAAAACACACACTTTTCAGTTTGTGTGTTTTGATACGGGATTTTAAGGGGAAAAATATCCAGGCACTGGCCAGTTAATGACTTTCTGCAAGTCAGTGGTGATCTCATACTTGACAGTGAAGCTGCAGGTTGTAATCTGAACTGCCCAAACCTGGGCTGGCTGAAAGAGGGGAAAAACACCCTGTGGGTGGTGATCACGAGTGGCAACGGACAAACATGTTCACTCCCACAGATACTTATATAGGGGGGTAACAGAGACAAGAGTGTTTTATCTATTGCAGAAAAAATAACACAAAATATATTTATTAACCCCTTAAAGGCCCGTGAGAGTCCTGGCATGTCATGACTTTCCTCCGGGAGCTCTGTGATCACTACGGGAGTATGAAACAGACTGCTCCAAGACTGGAGCGGTCAGTTTCAACCTCTTTTGGCAACGTGATCGCTCAAGTGTGCCAGCTCTCCAAATGACGCCTATGTGGTCCTTAGGGTTGATCCTATCCCAGTACCACCAGAAGTTAAGGGGCTAAGCTTCCTATACCACCTGCTGCAAAAATTACCACATTGTATTAGGCATAACAGGTTCACTTTAAAGGGAAAGTAATACTTTGTTTTATCTTTATTTTATTTTGTAGGTATTAAAAAAACATGAAGAATGATATAAGTCATCTCTCAAACCTTTACGGTTTGAGAGATATTCACAAGCAAAGTTTCCCCTCCTGCCCCTTTTACCTACTGTAAGCCATCACTTCTCAGATGTGGAATGCAGTCCATAGACCAGACAGATAACAGCAGGGGACAGTCTTCTTCCTATGAGAACAATGAAAGCCCTGCCCCCCTTGACAAGTTTTTCAGGGTTTTTCCTTATCTTAACTGAAGATTGACCCTCTCTGCAATCTACCTGGGCACCTTCCTTCTGCTCTGGCTGAGCAGTGTTACATCAGTAAAAGGGGCGGGAGGGGGATACCTTGTCACTGAATTACTCTTGAACTACAACTCTGACAGAATTGAAATAACACTCTCCAAAGTCCAAATACTATGATGATTAATTAGAGCTGCTTTTATTATGAAACATTACTATCCCTTTAACTGGAATGTTTAACCTTGTGAATGCTAGAGGGTCTCCAACATATAGTTACATAGTAGTTTAGGTTGAAAAAAGACTTGCGTCCATCAATTTCAATCCTTTTCCTATTTTTGTTTACTGTCGTTGATCCAAAAGATAGCAAAAAAAAAAAAAAAAAAACTCATTACAACAATTTCAAATTCTGCTTTGAATGGGGGGAAACAATTCCTTCTTGATTCCAAATGGCAATCAGATTTCTCCTTGGATCAACAAGCACTAAATAAATATCAATCCCACTACTAACATACATAGCCCTCTATGTTCTGTTCTTTTAAAAAAAAGTATTCAGGTCCTTTTTAAAGGCATCTAATGTATTTGATAGCACCACCTCCTCAGGCAGTGAATTCTGTACCTTTATTGTCCTTACCATAAAGAATCCCTTCCACTGTTATAGACAAAATCCCCTTTCCTCAAGTCTAAGCGGGTGACCCCTTGTCCTGTTCTGTTAATGAACAGGTCTTTGGAGAGACCTTTGTATGGGCCCGGAACATATTTATATAATGTTATCATACCCCCTCTAAGACTTAGTTTCTCTAGTGTATACAAGTTTAACTTTCTTCATAACTAAAACTTTCCATTACCCTTATTAGTTTTGTAGCCCTCCACTGCACTTTCTCCAGTTCCATAATGTCCTTTTTCAGAAAAGGCACCTAGAACTGAACTGCATATTCAAGGTGAGGTCTTATCATGGATCTGTAAAGAGGCAGAATAATATCTTCCTCCTGTAAGTCAATACCCCTTTTAATACATGCCAATATCTTACTGGCCTTTGGAGCCACCAGCTGGCACTGCACACTACTGCTACGTCTATTGTCTACCATTACTCCTAAATCGTTTTTTGGATTAAAATCATCATTTGCAAAAGTCTTAGGCAGGTGTGAAAAAATGCTGTAAAGTAAGAAGGCTTTCAGAAATCGACATGGTAATAGTTTATTTTTTTATCAATTAACAAAATGATAGTGAGTGAACAGAAGACAAATCCAAATCATAACGAGATTTGGTGTGACCACCCTTTGCCTTCAAAAGCATCAATTCTTCTAGGTACACTTGCACACAGTTTATTAAAAAACTCGGCAGGTAGTTTGTTCCAAACAAACCACAGTTCTTCTGTGGATTTAGGCAACCTCAGTTGCTTCTCTCTATTCATGTAATCCCAGACAGACTCAATGATATTGAGATCAGGGCTCTGTGGGGGCCATACATCACTTCCAGAACTCCTTGTTCTTCTTTATGCTAAAGATAGTTCTTAATGACTTTGGATGTATGTTTGGAGTTGTTGTCATGCTGCATAATTAATTTGGGGGCAATCAGATGCCTCCCTGATGGTACTGCATGATGCAGAAGTATCTGTACTTCCCAGCATTGACGAGACCATTAATTTTGACCAAATCCCCAAATCCATTTGCAGAAATGCAGGCCCAAATTTGCAAGAAACCTCCACCATGCTTCACTGTTGCCTGCAGACACTCATTCTTGTACTGGTCTCCAGCAAACTGCCTTATGCTACAGCCAAATATTTAAAATTTTGGCTCATCAGTCCAGAGAACCTGCTGCCATTTTTCTGCACTTCAGTTCCTGTATTTTTATGCATAGTGGAGTCACTTGGCCTTGTTTCCACATCAGAGGTATGACTTTTTGGTCTTCCATGAAGACCACTTCTGACCAGACTTCTACAGACAATAGATGGGTGTACCAGGAGCCCACTGTTTTCTGCCAATTCTGAGCTGATGGTGCTGCTAGACATCTTCTGAGTGCGAAGGGAAGTAAGCATGATGTGTCTTCTCTGCTGCACCGTTTCCTTGGCCGACCACTTTGTCTACAGTGCTCAACGTTGTCTGTTTCTTTTAGGTTTCTTCAAAAGGGCTTGAACAGCACATCTGGAAGCCCACATCTGCCTTGAAAGTTCTGCCTGGGAGAGACCTTGCTAATGCAGTATAACTAACTTGTGTCTTGTTGCTGTGCTTGGTCTTGCCATGGTGTATGACTTTTGATATTAAACTGTCTTCAGCAACCTCACCTTGTTAGCTAAGTGTGTCTGTTCCTTCTCCCAGTTTTATTCCTCCTACACAGCTTTTTCTGTTTCATTTAATAATTGTGTTTCAACCCACATATTAAATCATGATCATTTGCACCTGTCCGGTATAATTGTTTAATCATATCCCTATATGCCTACAAAATCCCTAACTTTGTGCAAGTGTACCTAGAAGAACTGATGCTGTTTTGAAGGTAAAGGGTGGTCACACCAAATATTGATTTGAGTTAGATTTTAATTCTGTTCACTAACTCTCATTTTGTTAATTAATAAAAAATAACCTATTAACATGTCTATTTTTGAAAGCATTCTTACTTTACAGCATTTTTTCACACCTGCCAAAGCCTTTTGCCCTATTACCCCCTCCCCCTACACCTAGAAGTTAGTTTTTTTTTTAGGTAGTTGTTTTTGTTTTGTTTTTGTTTTTTGTTTTTTTAATGAAGCTCTTTCACCAGAATCACAGATTCCACTGTAGGGGGCCCAGTGACATCCAGTCTACACCACTGCCCCCATGGGACAGATCTATATTTTTCTCCCCCATTGGGTACTCTATGTGCACAGGCTCTTCCCAGGGATTTGGGTTTGTTACAGGGAAAGCCCCTGTATACTGGAATGGTTTATTCCCATGACCTAGTAAAGTAAGTAACCTTTGGAAAAGTGTGCTTGTGTGTGTGTGTGGGGGGGGGGGGCACGCTTACTGCTATAATAAAACAGTGTGCATAATGCCTGTGTTTAACCATATTACTATGCCCAATATTGATCCCATATGTCTCATATAAGGCTCTGGGAAGTTTATCGTTATCCTCTACATACTTGCACTTTTTTGTATGCTCAGTACTCAGTATTATTTTCTTCATCAACAGTGCTCCATAAGACGAGCTGCACACAAACTTAAACGGCAATTCTCTAGTGGTGTCTTACAGAGATGGGAGTGAATAATCTCTCAAGCTAGATATTTTTCTCTACCTCATTAACACTCCTCTTTAGCAAGTAGTGAAGTGGTGCTGGCAGCATCACAGACTAGTTAGGCCCAACATCAAAAACATTGCAGTGCCACATATTTAGCAGTGTTATTCCACACTGGTATCATGCTCATGATACAGTATCTAGTCAGGAGGGTAAAGAGGAAGTAAAGTAATATGCCTTTCTCCATTCGCAGCTTGTAAGTGGTAGAGTGTGGGGAGACTGAAGCACCTAAAATCATCCACAGTGGATCCGCATGGGCCATGCTGGAGATAGTCTGAAAGGAATCCATTTGATGGCTACATTTTACAGCACTTTTTTTCTACTTTGTATACTACAGTATAGAAGGGTGGGATGTCTGTCTCTTCCCCTCCAATACAATGTCTTCTTATTGAAGGCTCTGACTGGACACATGAAAGGATCTATTACAGCAGGGAAAGCCTCATTCCAATTAAATGTTCCATTTGAATCTCCACATGTGATAGAAATGTAATGGCAGCTTTTTTCTTATATAGATTGAATCCATTCTTTATTAGCCTAATCTTCAATAGTAGTCTTCAGTTTCTCATTTCTAAAGGAGGAGAGTCACCATGTCAAAACCACGGGAGGTAGATCCCAAACAAAAAAAAAAAAAAAAAGAGAGACCAAACCTAGCATAGCTACTGTTACTTTTTATGTCTGTTGCAAATACAAGTGCAAAGAGGATCTCACTAGTTTTTGCACAGAAAAAAACTCATCCCCTCTTAGACATAAGAAGCATAGCTGCACATTGTGATTTGGGAAAACCATTACTGGTATCTATAATTTGCATTTCAGAAAAAATCCTTACCAGATTGGGTCTCTTCCTTTTGAGCTTACAATAGCATGTTAAGTGTTGTTATTCGCTCCATTAGAGGCTCACTTAAGAACAAAGGGGATCAACATCAATGATGATCAAAGCTAAGAAGGTACTATTACTACAGTATCATTACAAAGGACAATGATCACCCTCATCAGACACAGGTGGATACTTAACATGGCTAAGTTGAATCCGAGACCCAACCAATGCATGACATTCCTGGCTCTGAAAATGAATACATCACGACAGAAAAAGGTATCCTTGCACTCAGACAACAGTCAGATCCAGAGTTCTGTCTTCTTCATGGTCAATAATCCACAGTCATGACTTGCATGAGTGTGTTAGGGACCATGGTCTCCACTCTAGTTTTGCTCAGATCCATATGAGGCAGTTACAACTGGATTTCTTACGAAAATGGAATAAAGATGTCCAAGTCAGTATGGACTTGGTCTGTGGTCAGAACAGAAGTCCTTCCTTTCCATCAAAATGTTGTAAAACTTAAGGAACAACCTCATTTGGATCCCATAGTGGCCTATATAAAACATCAAGGCAGAAACATGGCAGCCTTGTTGGAGGCCCAGAAGATCCTGTGGTGGACAGAAAGGCATGTTCCAGCTCTATCTGCCCTTTTATACCAGAAGTATAATACTAGGAAGTAGATTACCCCCCATAGATCCAGGTGAATGAATTCAAGCATGAAATCTTCAGTATGTAAGTAAACAAATGGAGACGACCATTGATAGATCTGAAACGTTTAACTCCCCATCTTTTGTGCAAGAACAAAAGATCCCAAAGCTGCAGGAAAAGATGCTATGGTAGTTCATTAGGAAGAGACAGTATGGTAACCCCTTATATAGGGCTTGTGACTTGAACTTAGTTCTGGAAATATTGCAAGGTGACCGCTTTGTTGTCCATCTCTCTCTCTCAAAACCAGCACTTCCAAAACTCTTTTCCTAACTGCCATTTATGTGGTTAGAAGAATATCAGAGCACAGGGCTTTGTTCTGCAGATCAGATCGCATTGCAAACCCCTCTGGCACTCAAAGGGTTAATCTTTCATCCAACTAAAGCAGTTTTACAAACTGCATCCCGGGTTTCAACAGAAGTTTGTATCCACCTTTCATATGAACCAGGAAATGGTTCTATCCTCTCTGTACCCTATCCCATCCAACAAGAAGAAGGAATAACTACATTCTTTGGATATGGTTACATGCCTTAAACACTATGTTGAAGTCAAAGTGTCCTTCAGACAAACACTCTGTCATTCCCAAATGCCACAGAAAAGGCATACCTGCCTCAAACCGTACTTCAGCTTAATGGATCAAAGGAACTAAAAGACAAGCTTACATCCATATTTCTATACCAGTACAATTGAGAATTACAACTTACGCCACTGAGTCCATGAGCAGCTCATGAGCCATCAAACATCAGGCCTCAGCAGATCAAATCTGCAAAGAACCCACGTGGTCTTCTCTCCATACCTTCAATAAGTTTTACAAAGTCAACGCGCTTGCTTCAGCAGACAGCTTCAGGTGCAAAGTGTAGTGCAAAAAGCAATTCTGTAATATGTTCTCTCCCTCCCTGTGTTTTTGGAACCTCTTTGAGATGTCCCTATGGTTCCTGTGTGCCCCATTGGACACCATAATCTTCTTCTCTTAGTCCAGTGTTGGACACAGGGAATCCAGTCGCAAGAAAAATTTTGTTGTGATACCTAGAAATGTATTGGTTTCTCTATCCTGGCGACGTTCTCTTCCTATTCTTGGCTAAATAAAAATAACCAGTAGATGTAGGGTGAGGAGTTAAATAGGGAAGAAGAAGAGTTGGGGTTCCTTTTGATTTTGTTAAGTTAATTAAGTATCTTGCTTCTTGGTGGTGCATACTTTGTAGTCCCATGGTTCCTGTGTCCCCAATGAACTAAGAGAAAAGGATTTAAGGGTAAGATCAAATATCCTAAATTGTAATTTAAATTACATACTTTTAAGGAAAAAAATGTATATATTAAAATAATTTAATTAAGATACATTATAAAATGGGATTGTTGTGAACTTCCTGATAAATCCTTTTCTCCTAGTTAATGTAAGGCACAGGAAACATGAAGATAAAGTATCCTCCTCCAAGAGGCAGGGAACTTGTATAAAACAAGTTCTCTGAGGTGGAGACACCCTGTTTCACTTTATCCAGACACCATGCTCAGAAATTTAGGGCTCAATCCAAATGTTGGAGATAAGAATGTCGGTGGGGCAAAATAGATACCTATGGACAAAAGAAAAATGTCTTGGTCAGTATCCAAATGTCCTAAGGGCATAAAGCACAACAGACGTCAGTCCACAAAAATGGTCTTGTGGCCAAACGTCCGTTTTGTGCATTAAGCTCCAAAAACGATGCTAAACAACGGCAGTATTGGCAACTTAACAATAAAAAATGGTAACAATCAGTGCCTGACATACTGCCAAGCACCGATCATTAACTAATCTGTGACAAACTTACCTGTCATCCACGGCTCTTCTCCTTCTGTCTTCATTTCATTCTTCTCTTCTATCTTCTGCCTTCTCTTTAGTCTTCTTTCTTCTTAGCTGCAAAAATAAAACAAAAGTATTAATAAAAGAAATAAACTATATATTGTTTAACCCCTTGAGTGGCGTTGCAGACCTCTCTGGGTTTACAGGGTTAAAGAATGTATTGAGTGCCCAAGAATAAATCAATATGCCCCATTGAAGTGTCTGAACATATGCTATCATAATAATAAATCATGTGTCAATGATATGTAATTCAAACATATTTATAATAATATTATACATAGCTTTTAACTGTCTCTGCTGCTGTGTGCAGCTGCAGAGGCGGCAGCAGCGTAGACAGCACTGTGTACCACGGGTCCCCTTCCATTCGGGCCGATGCCCAATCCACAATGGGGAATTTGAGTAGAGACTGCCTTTGTATATGGGCAGTCTCGGATCCAGTTCCCTCACAGCCATTGGATGAGATGTGCTTATGAGTTATGAGCAACTGTGCATCGGCACGAGTGGAGGGGGACCCGTGGCACACAGCAGTGGAGACAGATAAAAGCTATGTATAATATTATTATAAAATATTTTTTAATTACATATCATTGATGCACAATTTATTATTATGATAGCATATGTTCGGACACTTCATGAGGGCATATTGATTTATTCTTCGGCACTCAATACATTCTTTAACCCTGTGAGCCCAGAGAGGTCTGCAATGCATTGCATTGCAATGCGTTGCTTACCCCTCTGCCACTCAAGGGGTTAAACGATGTATATTTATTCCTTTTATTAATACTTTTGTTTTATTTCTACAGCTAAGAAGGAAGAAGACTGAAGAGAAGGACAGAAGGAGAAGGACAGAAGATGACCAGAAAGCGGAGGACTCTGCTGGACATCAGGATTAATGGTAAGTGTTACTTTTAATGGGATTTTTTTTTTTTTTTTTTTAACTTAGACGGGTTAACCCTATGAATGCCGGCGGGGTAATTATACCCCACTGGCACTCATAGGGTTCATTCTACTAATGTCTGACACATTTTTCATACTTTGGATGTATTGCTATGGGGCTTAGGGCCCCATATCAATACATCCACTGAGGACTTAGGCTTTTTTTTTTTTTTACTTGTTTTTTTCATTCAAGTTTCTGCGTTGGCTGTTTAAAGAGCCGATAAAGGACTCAAGACAGAAAAAAGTGGGTCTTAACTTGAGTCCCTTATTGGGTTTTCATGGCTAAGGCAGACATTTGCATTGATATTTATGGTGTTTTCATCATTTTCTATGGATGAAACCACCTCACACGACAGCTTTTCTTTTTTTTTTTACCAGTATTTTTTTCACAGCACAGGCATTTGAATAGCTTACTGTGCTGGAAAAAAATGTCATCAGCAGAAAAAACAGCTGTCTCAAACATTTGGATTGAGCCTTAATGCATAGCATAGACAGAAAAAAGAAGTAGGGCAAGAAGGTGGCCATCTGTACAAGAGAACCTAAAGAACACCTCTGTCTGGAATTCAAACAATCTGTTTTCGTCCAAGTGGGATGTCCTTTTTCCAAAATAAGAGAAAAGGATTTATCGGTAAGTACACAAAAATCCCATTTTCTGTTTTATCCACTGGAACACAGGAACCATGGGGATATACCAAAGCTATTCCACCATGATTCAAGAGAGATAAACCCCTCAAAATACTAGCTAGTTTCAATAGAAATAAACCAGAAACACACCAAACCAAATGTACCACCACAAAAGTCATTGTAAGTAAATGCAAGAAGGACTCCTACACAGGCACTACAGCGTATGGGACCTTTAGTCCAAACCTGCTTCTGCTGAAGTAGAAAATTGATTCTCTAATCTCTCACAAAAATTTGAGCAGAAAACCACATTGCCACAAAAGCCTGTTCTTCTAATTTCAGGAAACACCCAACCCTCTGGTAGAATGAGCAGTAACCCTAAAGGGTACAATCTTTTTCGTAAGGATATAGGCCTGGTGAATGGTCACCTTGATCCAGGAGGCCACAGTCACCTTACATGCTGCTTGGCCCACATGTGGGCCCTCCGCAATAACTAAAAGTGAATCCAAGTTGCAGAAGGGTTCTGTGCAATCAATGCAGTATTTCAGACAACTATGCCCAAGCAGTGAAGCTCCTGCTTCTGTCTGTTAGAGAAAGCTGGACAAAGAAGAAGAACAAACAAATGGTGATTAATATGAAAATCAGAAACCACAATAGGAAGGAACCCAAAGGGAGTTAGAAGAAACACCCTATCTGCATGAAAAATCAGCAAACCTGTAGTTCAGCCAAGTGCTGTACAGACACAATCGCAAGCAGGAAATCTGTCAAAATAGTCAATGAACTAATCGAAACAAAAGCCAAGGGCTCAAAAGGAACCTTTTGAAGCACTCCCAGAACAAGGATCAAGTCCAACAGAGGAGTGGGATAGCAAAAAACAGGGTAGGCATGAGCCACACCTTGCATGAACCTTTGCACATCCGGCAACAAGGCAATATGTATCTGAAAAAAGAAGAGAGAGCACTAAATCTGAACCCTGAGAGAACTAAAACTAAGTCCATTCTAAAGACTGCCTGAAAAAACGCCAAAACTAGCTGGAAGATTAAACAGATGCAGCCACAACCCCTTGCTTAGCACCACTTGTAAAACAAGGACCAGTCCTTATGATACACTTTGGATAAAACAGTCTTTCAGGTACTCATCATAGTAGTGATGACAGATTTAGAGAAACTCTTCTTTTTTCAGCATGCTGGCTTCAAGAGCCAAACTGTTATGGCTAACCTCTCCACCTCTGGGAGACACAAAGGACACAGTCAAGAGGTCCAGAAGAAGTGGAAGACAAGGTGGCAAGGTGACAGATATATGGAGAAGATCGAAGAACCATGGCCAATGAGGCTAGTAAGGAGTAATCAGGATTACATGCTCCCACTCCATCAAGATCTTCCTTAGCACTCTGGGAATCAAAGGAAAAGCAATAAACACATAAAACAGGGGAAACTGCCATGGAATGCCCATTGCACCTACTGTGAGAGCAGAAGAGCATCCCAGGTTCTGGGACAAAAGAGGGGAACCTTGAAATATGACTGAGATGCCAAAAGATCCATAACCAGAAGACCCCATACCTGAACTATGGAGTGGAACACAATAAGGCTGAGTTCCCAATTCACAGGATCTATATGCTGATGGCTGAAAAAGTCCACCATGACATGGTCTACTCTCAAAATGTGAAAGGCTGAGAGAGCTGGAGCAAGAGCTTCTGCCCAAGAGAGAAGCAGAATTTCTGACCATGGACATGTGCCTCTTTTCTGTCCATGGTGGTTGACATAAGTCACTGCCATTGCACAGTCAGACTGAATCCACAAAGGCAGATCCCAGAGGACAGAAGACATTCTCTGATAGACCAAGCTCCCTGAGCCATCAGAGAGAGAGAGAGACAGGAATGAGACTCTCCAGTCCCTCAGACTGGCATCTGCCATGACTACAGATCATTTCAATATGACAATGGACAGTGCAGTATCAGGTAGCAGACCTGAAGCTGCCAAGTTCTAACATCTGGCTCAAGAGAGACATCATGCAGGAGATAGGACACGGATGTCTGGGCAAAATTATATCTGCAGTCCCAGAGGGTGAAATTGGGCAAACAGACATGCACCTCCAAGACAGAGACCAGATACCCCAGCACCTTCATGTATTCCCACACTCTTGTTGATGGGCACACTAAGGGCTGAGACATCTGCCATAACAAATAAGATACATGGTTTCTGTTACCCCTACAAGGCTTGTTCTTCTGCACATGAGCAACTTTTTGTAAGAGGTTTTCCGTTTGAAGTGGACCTGTCACCCTAAGATAAGTTTAGTTAACTCTAAAGATGATTAAACCCTGCATGCGTATATGTACTAAACATTTGTTTTAATATAAATTATTTTGAATAAATGAACTTTTATTTGTTGGTAGAACTATATGTATTTAGCTTGTTGGTGCTGGGCCAACATTAAAAAGTGCTGTACTACAAAGAAATCTAGGCAGAGCCCACAAAATGGAGATATTTCTAATTGCAGAGTGAGATGTAAGTCTGGTCTTGAATAGAACTAATAAGTATGCTGTGCAGGAAATCATCTAAAATGGCACAAGACTGGACCATCAAATTATGAAGTTTAATTTCTCACAAACTATTTTACAGAAAATTGGCTTGTACAATAAGGAGGTAGATTTTAATTTTCTATAAAACAAACAAAGCTTTCCTTAGGATAACAGGTTCAAGTTACCTCACACTACACAACACCATGGACAACTAATGGAACACTGAGATTTGACTGCCCACCTAAAGTGTACCCATGAAAAATAGGATTTTAGTCTTACCTGTTAAATCCTTTTCACTTAGTCCATACAGGTCACTGGTACTTCTGGGAGGCGATTCGCCCCTTTAATAGGCAGGAACAATTATGCAAATGATTGCAGGGGGCGGAGCCTCCCTTCCTACTTAAGCCACCTTCAGGCCAGAGCCACTAGATTGATTTGAGACCCTAAAACTGACCCCAGGTAAGCAAGAAGAAAGACTCCTAAGAGCATGCCCCAAAGGTCTCCCACTGAATGCCACAGGAGAGCCAGGTCTGGTCCCTTGACAGGGTGGGAGACCAGTGACCTGTATGGACTAAGTGAAAAGGATTTAACAGGTAAGACTAAAATCCTATTTTCACTGTCGTCCAATACAGGTCACTGGTACTTCTGGGATGTACAAACATTGAGCTGATCCAGAGGTGGGAATAAGGCAAGGACCGGAACAAGGCCCAAGTCAGAAAAACTGCTATGAACCAGTTAATTACATAGCCCAAACTGTAAGTGTCAACGGACACCAATCAAGGGAACAATCCCTGAACTAACACAGCACACGGAACTAGAGCCAACTGGGCTCAACAGTAAGGAAGCACTAAGGATCACAGAGTGGAAGACCTACACAGGCAAAACTGCCTCCAGGACTTTCCTTCCAAAACTGGCATCAGCCGAGGCCAGCACATCAACACGGTAGTGCTTGGAAAAGGTGTGCACAGAGGACCAAGTAGCCGCTCTGCACAGTTGATCAGCGGAAGCCTGATTCTTATAGGCCCAAGAGGCCCCAATAGATCTGGTGGAATGGGCAGTCACCCGGAAGGGAACATGCTTATTCCGCAACTTGTAGGCTTCACGGATAGTAGCCTTAATCCAAGAGGCAATGGTAACTTTGGAGGCCAGTCTCCCTGCCCTAGGCCCCTCAGGAATGACGAATAGAGCGTCAGACTTCCTGATAGACTCGGTGCGATGCACATAAAACTTGAGGCAACGCACCACATCCAACAAATGGAGATCACGTTCCTTGTCAGATGAAGGATTAGGGCAGAAAGAGGGAACCACAATCTCCTGATTGATGTGAAACTCGAACACAACCTTGGGTAAGAATTTCTTGGTAGTGCGAAGCACAGCCTTATCCTTGTGGAACACCAGGTAAGGAGGTTTACAAAACAAAGCCTGTAACTGCTACCCGGCGAACTGAAACAATAGCCAAAAGGAAGGCCATCTTCCAAGTCAAGAGACGTAATGGAATGGAAGCCAAGGATTCAAACGGGGGTCGCTGGAGAACTCCCAGCACCAAATTGAGATCCCACTGGGGAGCAGGACTCTTGAAGGCAGGTCGAACATGAGTCACACCTTGGAAGAAAACTTTCACATCAGGAAGGATAGCAATCCTTTCCTGGAAAAACACAGACAAGGCAGAAGTCTGAACTTTGAGGGAACTCATACTGAGCCCCTTATCAACACCGTCCTGCAAGAAGGCCAGGACAGTGGGAAGATGAAACTCAAGGGATAATTTCTTATCAGAGCACCATGCCACAAAAGTTGACCATATGCGATGATAGATCTTGGAAGACACAGGCTTACGAGCACTGAGCATAGTCGTTCAACCGCCATGCCATCAAATGGAGAGAGCGAACATCCTCCTTCCACAGATATCCCTGAAGAAGTAGGTCCGGACGGGAAGGAAGTGGGAACGGATCCGCCACTGACATGGCCATCAACTCCGGATACCAGGACTGGCGAGGCCAGTTTGGAGCGATCAGGATAACAGGACAACGCTCCCGCTTCAGTTTCTGGATGACTCTGATCAATAGAGGAAGAGGAGGAAAGATGTAAGCCAGAGAAAAATCCCAAGGGATCGACAAGGCATCCACTGCTAGAGCAAGGGAGTCCCTCCGCCGGGAGCAAAACACCGGAACCTTCCTGTTGTGTCTGGAGGCCATCAGGTCCACCTCCGGCATCCCCCACCTCTGGGTGAGCAATTGAAACACCTCTGGATGAAGAGCCCATTCTCCGCTGTCGACGGTATGACGACTGAGGAAGTCTGCCATGACGTTGTCCACGCATGGAATATGAACTGCAGAGATGACAGGCACATGATCTTCTGCCCAAGACAAAATATCCTTGACCTCCAACCAGGCGGTGCCGCTTCTTGTGCCGCCTTGCCTGTTGATGTAAGCCACCGCAGTGGCGTTGTCGGATTCCACTCTGATCGGAAGACCGGTCAGTTGAGATTCCCAGTGTCTCAGGGCAAGCCGGATGGCACGTAGTTCCAGAACATTGATGGAGAGAAGAGATTCCTCCAGACCCCATTTCCCCTGAGCACTGAAGCAACCCAACACAGGAGATGGTGAGAGATCCAACCACCAGTGCAGACTCGATTCCACATGAGGAGGTAGAGAGACTGACAGATGCTGATGATCTGGATGATTCTTGCACGTCTGGATCACAAATCTCTGAAGTTCCCTGGAGTGGGCCATGGCAAAAGGAACCGCTTCGATCGTGGAAATGAACTTCCCCACCAGGGACGACAACTTCGTTACCGGCACTAAGTCCAGTTCCAGAATTCCCGCCACTCTGATAGCTATCTGATGAGCCACATCCTCCGGCAGGAACACCATGCATTGGCGAGTGTCGAACAGGAGACCCAGGAACAGAAGCCTCTGAGATGGGACCAAGTCCGACTTGTCCAGATTCAGGATCCAGCCATGGCGGTTCAGAGTGTGGATACACTTCTGCAATTGTTGGTGAAGAAGCTCCGCCGAAGAAGCTTTGATGAGGAGATTGTCCATGTAGGGAGTCACCCTGACCCCGTCCTGATGAAGCACCGCTATCAGGGAGCCCAACACTCTCTGGAAGACCTGAGGAGCTGATGTCAGCCCAAAGGGAAGAGCAGAAAACTGAAAGTGTCCCCTGTGGCAGGCAATCCTGAGGTACCGCCTGCTCTCTGGATGAATAGGGATGTGAAGATAAGCATCCTGAAGGTCCAGGGAGGCAAGGAACTCCCCTGGAGACATTGCTGCAATCACAGAGCGCAGGGACTCCTGGCGGAAGTGGGAAGTCACCACATAGGCATTGAGATCTTTGAGATCCAAAATAGGACGAGCCCCTCCGTCCTTTCTGGCCACCACAAACAGGTTGGAATAAAATCCTGAACCTGTGTCCTCCTGAGGAACCACTTCCAGAACCTCTTTGTCCAAGAGATCCTGAATAGCGTCGTCGAACAGACGTCTTTTTGTGGGTTCCTGAGAAGGACGAGTAAAATGGAACCGAAAAGGAGGAAGGGAGGAGAAAGGGATCCTGTAGCCCTCTGACACCACCTGAAGAACCCATGGGTCCGCCACTGACTCCTCCCAAGTCCGGCGAAAGATGCGGAGACGTCCACCTACAGCCGGATGCGGACCCGGGTTCGGCGAGTCATGCCGAAGCAGTCTTGGAGGTCTTGGCCTTGGGGGCCACTTTGGGCTTCCAGGACTGTTTGGGCTTGGAGGAGGAGCGCGTAGCGGGAGGACCCGTCTGGGCCGAGGAGCGTGTCTCAGTCTGAAAGGAACGAAAGGACCGATTGCGTTTGGCTGGAAACTTTTTCTTAAAGACTGAGGGTAGAAGAGTACTTTTACCACCAGTAGCCTCACTGATCATTTCTTTGAGCTCAGATCCAAATAGCAAAGTCCCCTGAAAGGGCAAGGAAAGCAAGGCTTTCTTAGAGGCTGTATCAGCAGACCAAATTTTCAGCCAAAGGGCACGTCTAGCCACCACAGAGGCAGTGGAGGCCCGCTCCATCATGCGCACAGCATCAAAAGCAGCGTCAGCCACATAGTTCTGAGTTTCAGTGATATTAGCAAGAAGCTGCAACTGTTCAGATACTGGTGCATCCTGGCGAACTGCTTCAGTCAGTCGTTCAGTCCAGGCCGCAATGGCTCTATTAACCCAAGCCACTGCAAAGGTTGGACGCATGGCAGTGCCAATGGAGGCAAATATAGATTTAAGAGAAAGCTCTTGCTTTTTTATCCGTCCAATCCTGCAGGGCAGAGGCATCAGAGACAGCCAAAGCGGTAGACTTGGATAGCCTAGAAACAGGAGCATCCACCTTGGGGGGATGAACCCATTTTGCCAGCTCAGTCTCAGGAAAAGGGTAAAGTTTAGCAAACTTTTTAGAGACAGAGGAGGATCTATCAGGATTCTTCCATGCCTCAGAGACTAGACGGGCAAGAGTAGGGTTAGTTGGAAAACAAACAACAGGCTTAGACGGTTTCTTTTGAAAAACATCAGTAGGATCATAAGTGGATTCCTGAGTCAGAGGAAGGTTGAGCGTATTCAGTACAGCTCTAATCAGACCCTCACCCGAAACTTCAGGGTCACATTCATAAGGGTTCCCAATGGACCTGTTAGACTCAATAACAGTGCGTTCCTCAGCATCAGAATCCTGCAAGAGTTCTTCCTCAGAAGAATCAGACACATCAGGAGCACCCTGTGGCTTAGGCAGGGAGGTCCTGATTGTAGTGGGGGTCTGCCAGACCTGGAGAGCCCCCTGTACCTGAGAGGGAAAAAGTTGAAGAGTGGATCTGAGATCCCTAGTGGCAGCTTTAAACTCCCTCACCCAAGATGGCTCAATAGCATGGCTGGGAAGCCCAGGGTTGCTATCTTGACCAGTGCAGTTAGGGCATAGATGCCCCACATTATCACTAGATAGCCCAGTGTGACAAGAGGAGCAAAACACCATGGGGGGGAGCAGACCCCCCATCCTCCTTAGACTTGGGTCTAGCCCCTAGCTCCAGTGAAGTAGACATGCTCACAGTGTCAATATACCCCACTTTAAACTCTATCACCCAGTAATAGTGTGGAAGATTAAAGTTTCACCCCAGAAATGCCTAATATTGGACTTATCTGGCCAGAGAAGGGTTAATCTGATGAGGGGAGAGAAGGCTCGGTCCCTGCGTAGTGTACTCGTTGAGGAAGAGCTCCACAAAATGGCGGCCGTCAGGATAGCCAATCAGAAACGAGCGCGAACCGGGCGCTCATGGGAAATGTAGTTTTCCCCATACAAGTACCCCAAACAGTGCCCGAAGCCCCCCTGAACACCCCACACTAATAAAACACACACCGGATGATAGAGCAGGAGCTTAGCATTAAAATGAGCCCTCACTGGAGTTGCTGTGACAAGCGGTTCCAGAGATAAGTCCCAGACTGTGAAATCTCATAGAGAGTAAAGGAGCCATAGCGTCTAAGCGGGAAAAGCCGCGCTTAAAGGCGCGGAACACCATTTTCAATAAAGTTTAAGAAAACATTAAAAAGTGCCCAAACATACATAAAACACATAAAGAAATACTATACAAGGCTCCAAACTCAGAGAATACCACAGAAACAGCATTAAATACATTAAATGCAAATAAAAACACCCTATGAGTGCTGGAGTGCAAAGGAAACTCCCAAATACAAGCCCAGCAAAGGGACACTGTGGGGACAAGTGGACCTTCAGCACTCAAAGGGTGGCTCACCTTTCCTGCAAGGACTTCTGTCTTCAGGTGACCATGATGAAGTGGGAATAGACCAGAGGAAAATTCCCCAGTAGGGAAGCTGCTTGACTCAAGCTGTTCCCTCTTCAGGGCATAAGGTCCACAGAAAATCCCTGGAAGCTGCACCAGCCACTTTAAAGAGGGCAATTCACAGCCATGGTCACCCTCCTAATGGTGGTATTCCATATTTGAATAAAAAATAACAAAAGACTAAGTTGAATGCATAGATGTTCTCTACCTGGTGTGCACAGCACCCAGGAACAAATCAATCTAGTGGCTCTGGCGTGAAGGTGGCTTAAGTAGGAGGGGAGGCTCCGCCCCCTGCAATCATTTGCATAATTGTTCCTGCCTATTAAAAGGGCGAATCGCCTCCCAGAAGTACCAGTGACCTGTATTGGACGACAGTGAAATATCTTTTTTTTTAAATGTTAGCAAGTATGAAAAGGGTGTGTTACTGTCCTCACCATCTCCGATGTCCTGGATTGCTCTTCATCCTGTTCTTCAGCCTCAGTCTCACTGTAACAGTCTGAGAAAAAAAGTGGACTTGTTAAACACATTTTTATTCACACACATGCAGGTTACACCTTGCAAAATTCTCTCACCCTTACAAATATCAGGATTGGAATGAAAAATACCTTCTTCTCGTGTATGGCTGGCAGTAGCTGGAGCTTTATGTTTGTTGAGTGCTGTTATCAGACAAGTCACCCACCTTGAGCGAAATAGCAGAGGTGTGGAAAGAGAATCAGATTAAAGGGAAGGGTAAAATATAAGTGTTTTAAAGAAGAGAAAAAAAATCATATTATGGACACTGGAAAGTGTCAGAAAAGTGAATGTCAAAAATAGAGCATGGAAAGCATCTTTATAAATAATATTAAGCTAGCAGAATGTGGAATGATGTTGTGTGGATGTGTGCTCATTAATGCATCTGCTAAATACTGTATATAGGAAGAGGGGTTTGTACACAAAATGTATTAAATAATTAGGAGAGTATTCTAGGGAAAAGCAGAAGAGGATCTGCAGCTCACTCACTTGCTCATGTCAGAAAGACTGTCTGCAGCAAATACAAACGGTTTGTATGTACGATGGCACAGCTGAAATTCACTGAAGAGAGAGCGATGAGTTACACAACCTGTTCACTTAAGCCTCCCCCATCTCATTCAAGTCTGGCATAGCTCTTGCTCACACTTACTATTTCTTTTTAGGTTCCCTTGAGCTCTCCAGATTATATGTAGAAACATTAACCAATCCCAGAGCCTTCTCATCCTGCATTCAAACAAGAAATGGGAGTGTGGACAAGAACAGTGTAGAGAAAAACATAGCGAGTAAGAAGCACTCAGTGTGTGAACAGTAGATATGAAAAGATTATGTGCATTTACCCTTTTTACATTTAAAATATAGCAGGGTTTCATTTTTTATTTATTGCAATTCACTTTAAAGTAACAAGGAGAGTGACTGATGTCAATCACGTTGTTTCCTACTCACCAGTTTCAGTTATTTACCTTTTAAGAGTCCTGCTTCCCATCCCATCAGGCAGTTCTCCCGAGTTCCAGCTGACTGAATAGCCAACTAGGTGCCATGGCTACCACCCACTGGGTGTTCACTCATGGAGATACATTAATCTGCGAGTTGTTTTAATGTATTGTACTCAGTCAGTGCTCAGGATGCTTTAAAACTGCTCACACTGAGAGAAGTGTCTTTGTGTGAGTGACTGGCATGCATATTACCCTAGCAACTGCTTAATCATGCTGGCCAACCCCAAAAGTAAAAGAAAGGGCTTATGTCAGGGAAAAGGGGGGAAGGGTTCTTATAAGTTAAATAAATGGGACAATTGTATATAAGAGTGCGACTGACATCAGTCACTCTCTTTAAAGGTATAGTAATGGTTCTTTTTAGGACATTTTAATATTGTAGCCATTAAAAATATAAATAGAATGAACTATGTTCCATGTCTCAAACCTTTATAGTTTGAGCAATCGAAGCATCTAAAGTTCCCCCCTTCCACCCTTTTCAGAGACAGAAGCTGATCCTGGTCCCGGGACAGGCGAAGGCTCTTGAGCAGAGCCATAATAGCGTTATATAGAAAGAAATGCTGCACTGGAAAGGTCTACAAAGTGTGCTTGCAAACCAGGCACACTTTGTAGACCGTTCCAATGCAGTATTTCTTTCTAAAGGTTTGAGACATGGGACATAGCTCATTCTATTAATATTTTTAATGACTACAATATTAAAATGTTATAAAAAGAATCATTACTATCCCTTTAATTAGTTACAGTGCATTTCTATAAATAAAAAATACCCATTGTAAACCACATTTAAATCCTTCTCTCTTAGTGAATATGGAACAGTGGAACCATGGGGTAAAGCTTCACACCTCCAGAGGGAAGGACAGTTAAAAAAAAAAAAAAAAAAGCAGCGCCTTTTTGAGGCGGAGACTCCCCCGTCTTAAATATTATGGATTAAGACAAAAGGATTTAACAGTAAGTTCACTAAAATCCTATTTTCTGTTACGTCCTATATGGAACACAGGAACCACGGGGATTTACCAAAGTACAAGCTAAGATTTCTGGGATGGAAAAAGAGACCAGTATTCCATAGGACTGAACTGCCATTATGTAAATCTCAAGTGTCAATGGACACCATAACCAAAACAAGTGCCCACAGGGCTCAAAAACTAATGAACTGGTTTAAGGAAGAGGCACAACAGCCTGAAGTATCTTCTAGCCAAAGCTGGCCTCAGCTGTGGCCAGATCATTGACATGGTAGTGTTAGGTGAATGTGTGAAAGGATGACAATGTTGCTGCCTTGCACAGCTGTTCAACAGAGGCTTTATTCTTCTAGGCCAAGGAGGTGACTACAGATCTGGTGGAGTGCACCATGACACAGAAAGGAACAGGATTCTTTCTGATCTCATGCTCTTATTGTACGGTAGCCTTCTGATCACATACGCTCATCATATGGTAGCCTTGATCCAAGAAGCAATAGTGACTTTATTAGAATATACAGTGATAATATATGAGAAATAGCGATTATAATATCCACCACAACCGCAGACCACCGGATGATAGGGTCCAAGCTCCTACCCGGAGCTGCACACTGCACTACTGCGAGGTACTGGAGACTAAAGGCAACAGGGAGCGAGAGTCGGACAGAGCCGCGGGACACAGAGGCTAGGAGCGTATGGAGCGAGTAGTCAGCCAGAGCTACAGGTCAGACAAGCCGGAGATACACGGAGCGAGATAGGAGCCGGAGGACAGACAAACCGGGGACTACACAGAGCAAGTTAGTCAGCCAGAGCCACAGGTCAGAACCGATGTGGGTAGTCAGACAAGCTGGGGTCATACACTGAGCAGATTCTCAAATAAGCACAGGTCACAACAGAGCACAAGAGTAACTAACAGGAACACCACGTAAGGGAAATGACTCCTAGCCCCAAGGAGGATTATAAAGAAGCAGATGGAGACAGGACCCAAATAGGCCACCCAGAATAGGCCCATAAACAGGTGTCCGAGCCAGTGCCTGTAACAGACATAGTAATTCAGAGGTGGCCACAAGGATGCCGGCTGACACACCACAGAGGAAGGAAGCACAGGCTAACTAAGACTCAGAGGTAGACTGTGATCAGGCACGTGCACACAGACACCAAGGGGGGCTTGAGCACCTGCCCTTTTTGTCCAAAGTGCCCTTGTGCCCTTTTAACAAAACAAAAACAAAAAAAAATTTAATCAGTCCGATTTTATCTTGTCCCAGTCCGTTTTTCAAATATATTGGTAAGGAAGTCAGAGTTGTGTTAATAAAGTTAACATTATTTTCTTTTTTTAAATATATATTTTGAATAAATAATTATGAGAAGTGCCCTTTTTTCCATTTGAGCCCCTGCCCCCCAAAATGTCTGTGCACGTCCCTGACTGTGATAGTGTCCTGGTCTCAGGATAGGTGTTTTGGGCACTGCTCTCTTAGCTAGGCCCAGTTATTGTTTTTTCTAGAACATCGGCCTACACAAACCCCAATTATACAAGCTCCCATTAACTGGCTTCCATGTAGTTGAACTAAGCAGTTCACAGGTTTATTTCTCATCCATTTCCCTATGGAGGTTGACTTTTGTATAAGTCTATGTTTCACTGCTGAACTTATTTATTTCAGTTTATTTCAGACTGGCAAGTTAACCAATTAAGTTCATAGGTCCTATTCTATATCCCTCTTTCTCTGGCACCTACTATTATGTGTTTTTTATTTCCTGCCTATTAAGACTCCATATTACTCCTCTATTGTATGATTTAAAATTGTCTGCTTGTACGATATGCATATTTAACCCTTTGTATACCTGGGCTCTTTTATAAATGGACTTTTTTCTTCTCTGCAGATGTCTTCATTCTAATTACTTTTTCTACTATTTTGCTCAGTAGATACCATTTCAGCATTATTTACTTAAATGTCTTGCCCTCCGGAGGAAGGGAGCTTTACCCTCATGGTTCCAGTGTTCCACATTGAAAGTAAGAGGGGGCAGGGCATTGTGAGGAGCAGGGGTGTGGGCAATGGTGGAGCTAAGGACACTAAGAATACCTTGCCTAGGGGTGTCTGGCATGTAAATTTGGTCCTACATTTGGATACATACCTGCTGTGCATTATACCAGTACAGCCGATCTCCCTTCAGAACACACCAGCAGTGTTTCCATCTCTGAGACATGAAGCCAACATTCTCTTTCTTCTTCCACAGCCAGCCTTCACAATCCGGATTCCCCAAGTCCCGACAGGACACCCGTCGGCGGCTCAGCTTAGTCACCATACCTAGGAACCACAGGCACAGGCATGAGTTACTGAAAAAATAGGTATATGGAAATTAATTATAACATAAATAACATTTCACCTTAACACACATTTATTTTCTTTTACAGATGAATAAAATATGCCTTTATAGTCAACTAGTCATTTTTCTGTAAAATAATGAATTCTGTTTGAAGCCAAATGTATAGTTTGCTGTGCCATTAGAAATGCACAGCAAGTATGGGCTCCACTTAGACTGATTCGTTATTTTGTAATACTGGCCCAAAACAGACACCAATTTATGCCATACCGTGCCACCAAAAAAAAAAAAACAAAAAAAAAAAACAGGATTTTAGTGTTATTAGAAGTTAAATCCTTTTCTCTTTAGTCCATATGGAATACAGCTACCACAAAGTTGAGTCCCTTGTCCTGGAGGACATAGCACATCACAAAAGACAGGGTGTTCGGGGTGGAGACTTCCTTCTCTTCCTCCAGCTCAACCCCACAACTTCACAGAATTCATGTGACAATAGCCAGCAAAATAAATGGGAAAGAAAAAGAAAAAAATCTCCCAGCACATCTCTGCCTGTGGAAGCAATGCAAGAAAGAATTTTCTCCGGTGGAAGACCTGTGTTTCATAACAAATGAAAAACAAGAAAAGGATTTAACAGGTAAGAACACTAAAATCATGTTTTCTCTTTTGTCCAATATGGAACACAGGTAATATGGGGATATGCCAAAGCATACCAAGATTCGAGGCAGGGCAAGCAGAAAAGACCACTCACGTCCCCATGATACCACAGTTCCCAAGGACTAATCTGGATCTTAATAACCATAGGTGACAATGTACAATGACTAACAGAGCACACCAAACAAGAGCCAACAGGGCTCTAAAACTACTGAATGACAACCTTAGAAAAAAGAAAAAAAAAAAGGAGATACTTAAACAGGCAAGAATGCCTGAAGGACTTTTCTGAGAAAGCTTGCCTCAGCCGAGTCATTGACACAATAGTGTTTGGTGAAAGTATGCAAGGAGGACCTATTCACAGCCTCACACAGTTGTTCTTGTAGGCCCAAGAAGCACCCACAGACCTAGCACAATGGAAAGGAAAGGAAACCTGCTTCCGAGCCTGAATCAAGGTGGAGATGGCATCACCAGAAAATCCATTTCGATACAGAATTGTGGTCTCAAGAGCCATGCCATCAAGGCCGGTCTCTCCAAGTCCTCGTACCACAAGAGGCCCTGAAGCAACATATCCAGTCTGGGCAGCAGGTGAATCAGATTCTTAATGGACAGACTAGGTCTGCAAACCATGCCCTCCTGGGTCTAAATGGAGTGATTAGGATAACCATTGCCTTGTCCATCCTGATCTTCCAAGATCACCATGGGGATGAGAGGGATGGACATGGTATCCATTGAAAAGGCTAAAGGGTCCCTTGCTCACTCATAGAACATCTGAACCTTCCTGTTCTCCCTGGTTGCCTTGAGGTCTTTCACAGTGTTGAACCATCAAGTACAATGTTCCCAGTTTCCTAGATCTCATACATATGAGGGGAGGGCACATCAAGGTGGTGTTGGAGACCCTCTAGGTATCTGACACTGCTGGTGGGGGATCCACCTCTCTGGACATTTTCCAGAAGTACAGGAATGATTCCCCTGTTTTTCCCCCAAAGTGACACTCTTTATCAGATCATTATGGATTAGTGGAAAATTCCTGATAAGAGACTCCACAGCAGGAACTGGGTCACCCTCATAGGAATCTCCATAAGAGAAGGAAAAGTCCATGTCGTCATCATCATTCTCAGAGTCCACTTCTTTCTCAAAGGATACCCCAATAACCTGAGTGTACCTGTTGAATACAGGCTCACCCTGCTTAAAGGTGGGCAAAGGATTCCAAGAATGAAGAAAACTCCAAACTGAAGAAACTGGGATTTGTGCCACTGAGGAAAGCAGTGTTTTAACTCATGCAGGCTCTTGTTCATTGCTGGAGGGGCCTGGAAGAGTGGTAGGGGCCACAGTGACCCAGAGTATTCCCTTGGAAGCCCAGTATGGCACGAGGAACAGTGGGTAAGAGGAGTAAGGGAAGCCCCTGATACCTTAGCCTTGGATTTCCCCAACTGCCCCCTTAGAGTCAGACATGTCCAACGGAGAGTGTCTAAATATAGTTAAAATAGATTAAATATCCCCAGTTTAAAGCCTAGCCCCCAGAGGTTAAACTGGAGAATAGAGAAGGAAAGTCAGCCTCGGTTTAGGATAAGCAAGGTAGAAATAAGATGGCCACCATTATGTAATATGGCAAATATGAAAAAAGCCTGGGAAACAGAATTATGGGAACTGTAATTGTCTACCTTGCTTGTTGCAATGACGGTTTCTCTAACCACAGACTGAAGCTGTTCTGTGGACACTCAAAGTGGACTGGATGATAGAACATGGAGACAAGAAAATAAAGCCCTCTCTGACTACTGTAGCCCAAACATTTACAGAGATATGTTCCAAATAAATTTTTCCAAAAGAAATCAATAGAGCAAAGATGGCAGTGGGCAGGCCCCATTTCTTAAAGGAGCCACTACAGTAATTCAATCTAATTTATTAAAAAAAAGACCATAACCTCCAAAGAACACTTGCCATAAATGAGTGCACATACACATATATTAGACACAAAGTGTGTAAGATAGGCAGTATGGGACATATAGTGGACCAAGGCACCCAAAAGGTTACTCACTGCTCTGCCTTCAGGCCCCCATCACAAGGTAAGGGCAGAATCTTAAAGAGACTCAGCCATGAGGAACAGATTGGTCATAAAGTCAACTTCAACAAGGCAAGAAAGTTCTACAAAGCTCCCATGGACTAGGAAAACACACTGCAAGCAAGCCCACTGGTGGGAGCCCGCCTAATGGAGGACTATACAGCCCCAAATCAGGATGGCCACTGTACCTTCAACTGCTTAGCAGGACACATGAATTCTGGGAAGGAGGGGTGTGAGCAGGAGGAAGAGGAGGGAGTCTCCACCCCAAAGACCCTGTCTTTTCTTATGTACCCTGTGCTCCAGGAGGAGGAACATAAGATAGAAAATTTTTAATTTCTCAAACTGTTTAGATTACAAACAAATTGGCTAGCACAAAATCCAGGTAGTTTTTAATTATCTTTATAATTAAAACTGATCTTAGGATAAAAGTCCACTTTAAAGGGATAGTAAACTCGAGAAAAAAGTATAGGCGAATTGATAGGTGCAATTAAAAAATACTTACTGCCCTCATTCCCATGTCTCAAACAGTTATGGTTTGAGAGATATAATAAAATAAAGGGCTCCACTCCCTCCTACTTTTCATGCGTCAGCTGTATAGAGGACGTCATGAGTTCCTGCTTCCGGGACAAGACGGTGGCTCTTCAGGAGAGATGTCATCGAGATATATAACTATAATTACTTCATCGGTATGGTCTACAACGTGTGCCTGGCTTGCAAGCACACACTGTAGACCATTCTGATGAAGTAATTATAGTTAGATATTCCAGTGTCAGCACTCCTGAAGAGCCACCTAAAGTCGGGCGACTGGATTCTGCCTCTGACAGCTTTACAGCTTGTCAGGCAGAAAGGGGAGTGAACGAAGACCTTTATTTTATTATATTTCTCAAACCATAACTGTTTGAGAGATGGGAATAAGGGCAGTAAGTATTTTTTAATTGTACCTATCAATTCGCCTATACTTTTTTCTTGAGTTTACTATCCCTTTAAACAAGAAGTGCACAACAGTTGCAGATGGAGTGAAGAGGTAAGTGAATCACCTTTCTGGTTTCGACGTACTCCTGTGGATTTCTGAAGGGGAACAAAATACAAAGAAGTTTTAGTAGAATGAAATCTTTTAGAGAATACTTACCCACTTAGCTCACACTGTAATGTATAGAAATAATACAGAGAAAACACTAAAATATACAGACGGGTACAGCCACAATACAAAAGAATAATGCCTTACACCGTTTCCATCCTGGAGTCAATTTTGCTTATAAGATTTAAAATATAATACCATGTTACCTCTTTGCTGTGCTGTGTCTGGCTCTTGTTATTCTTGCTCTCTGAAGACTGGGTTTTTTTTACAGTCTGTTGGTTTTTGGAGGTCTCACCATAATCTTCCACAGTTTGTCTTTCAGGGACAACTAGAATGGCAGTATGAAATAGTAAATCAGCTTCAAGATAACCTAAGAACCGGAGGAATTCTGGAGCAAACACCTCAGGTGACAAAAATCCCATCTATTTAATTGAGGTATTTAACTCTCTGAATGCTGAAGAGGTCTCCAATGCATTCTGCCCCAATTAATCAGTAGGAATTGTGGGAATTATTTTATTTTTGTTTCAAATGGTTTGCCCAAGAATTGCTCAAGTTCTTTCGTACACCAGTCTCCTTGTCTCATCTAACCTTGATAGGATGGGAGGCCCCTTACCTTCTGCTTTGTTGGTCTTAGTCTGTACAGAAACTGCAGGTTTTGTGGAGCTAGGAAGGTCACTGTCAGACAGTGCTGGGCGCAGGATCACCAAAGAAAGTGGGGGAGAGAGGACACTGATAAGAGAACAACGTGAGTGTAAGAAAGTGGGAGAAACAACATGTAGAGGTGGTACACAGGAGCATAGAGAATATAAAGCTCCTCAAGCTTGTTAGAAAAAGATTTAGTAGTACTGATAGACCATAGATTTCACAGCAATGCACAGAGTCACTCAGCTATTGAAAGAGCAAATAGGGTACTATATTGCATAAAAAGGGATATAGATGCTTGGGATGGGAATATAATTCTACTTCTGTAAGAATCCTTATTAACCCCGGGAAAATCTGTGGTGGATTTCACTTAAGGACCGGAGCAATTCTGACCTTTTTGACTATGTCTTTATTCAACAGTGTTTTCCCTCGAAGTACTTTAGTTTACCCATGCAAATTATATACTGTTTTTTCCAGCACAAGTAGGGCTTTATTTTGATACCATACTTATATGGATAGCCCACCATTTATTTTATTAAAATAAAAGAAATGTAAACAAACGCCATTTTTATTTTTTCTCTTGGGATCATTTGGGCACAATGGGTTAAATTTTTATGGAGACTGCATGAAAGGTATGAACAGTCAGTCATACCTACAAAATGGGCAGTTTTAAATGGGCACTGTTCCCCCTGGGTGAAAATCCCAATGTCCCTCTCTCCTACCCTATTTTCCCATATTTTTAATGATGAGAATTGGTGTGTATAAGTGAACTACATGGCTCCACAACAAACTCTCAATATTGTTTCTTAAAGCTTTTTTTTTTTTTTTTTTTTTTTTTTTATAAAAGCTGTTATTTTTAAAACAAGTCTGTGTTCTGTTTTTTTTATTATTATTTAAAAGTGCCTCTTAGCAGGTCAGAAATGGACCTTCATCCAGATGGCCTCCAGCACCAGCAGTGAAGGGGTTAATACCCCCAGCTGCTGCATTTTTTTTTACCACTAGGTGTCTCCTATCCGCTTCTCTCTCCCTTACTTTGATTGTAAGGCAGAGAGAGGCACGGATTAGACACAAAGTCAGTGTGCTTGCCAGCAGAAGAGACACAGGCTGAAACAGAGCACTCCGGCACCGGATCGTTCAGTTTCAGCTTGAACTCAATGATAGCAGCGTGCAAAGAGGAGCGCTGCTATCATTTAACCCATGACGTGCCAGGATCATTATGGGTCCTTAAGGGAAGTTTACCCATGACGGTCCTGGCACGTCATGGGTCGTTAAGGGGTAAGGGCCTCGTCTAGAATATGGAGTGCAGTTTTGGGCATAAGTTCTTAAAACATAATAATGAACTGGAAAAAGTGCAGAGACGTTCAACAAAACTGATAAAGTGACTGGAGGATCTGAGTTATAAAGACAGAATAACATTTACAAATATATTTGAGGGCAATACAAACAGCTCTCCAAGGAACTATTTACTGAAGGAGCTGTGCAAAGAATGAGAGGTCATTCCATTAAGACTAGAGGAAAGGCGCTTTAGACTAAAACAAAAACATTCATTTATTTTACAGTAAGGGCAGTAAAGTTATGGAATTCTTTGCCTCAGGGTGCAGTTCTTGTTGATACTGTAACTCATTTTAAAAAAAAAGAATGAATACCTATCTAGCACAGAGTAATACTAAGAATTCTGACAATTTGCTTCAAACCAGATAGGAAGTTGATCCAGGGAAATATCCGACTGCCATTTTGAGTCAGAAAGGAATTTTCTTTTACCCACTTTGGCCTTAATGATGGATGAGCAAGGGTGATTTGGCATGAGCTGAACTTGATGGATGTATGTCTTTTTCCAGCCACCCCGACTATGTTACTAGGATACTATGTATTACCTACCTAAAAGTTGGTGTGGAAATTGAATCTGAGCCACTCCTTGGACGGGATTTACACTGGGATGTCTAAGAGATAGTAGAGAATATTATTTTAATATGTTTGAAGACTTTGATGGATTATTGATGGTTAAAACGAACATAATATGCAAGGAATATATTGGAGGAAATTATACAATGCAAATTCTTTTTAGGTACCTGGGAACCATAACAATGGAGACAAAATCTGTAATGGCAGTTTTTTTTTTGTTTTTTTTTTTACGTGGAAAATAGGTTGTTGAAGGCTTTTTGGAAGCATAAGCACAAGATTTTACACTGACAATGAAAAATGTGATTAAAGTAACACTAACACATAAAATTATAAGGTTACATATATTTAAATGCCATGTACATACTGCTAGCATCTAAAATGTCGTTTTCTGAGCCCTAAAATCTAACCTTAAACTATGGGTCAACTATTCCAGCGCTCCTCGACTCACATTAGCATAACAATCTTTACAGAATTACAGTTCTGTATTGCCTGTAAATGTGCAGAAATAAGGCAACAGCCTATCTCAATACAAGAATTGTGGGTACAATGCTCAATCGATGAACTACCTTAGCACTGGTCTCAATAGGTGTTAGTGTTACTTTAAAAAGGAAACAATCATTCTGATAGTGCCCACATGGCAGATCTGCTTCTGTGGAAACAGAACACCTTAAGAAAGTGGGACTACACTGTGCACCCCGGCAAATCATCCAGAGAGCAGATTGTGGGTCATGAAAGTGTAATTATCTAACAATACACTATACCAAAGTTGAAATAAACGAAAAATAAAATAAAACTACATATTACATACAAGTATGTAAAAAAGTAATTTATTCCTACAGACAGTTGCCCTTTAAAAGGGAATTATATACTAGGAACACAAAGTTACTACAACAGAGGCTACATATAAAGGAAAAAGTGGGACAATTCTTATGATAAAATATACAAATGGGTTGCAAAGAAAAAAAAGTTTGAAAGACCCAAGCAGCATGATACCAGGAAACACAGAGGTACAATAATAGGGTAGAAACAAACATGTTTACCTACCCTTAACTCTTGTGACTCTGTGGTGGAGGAAGACTCTGGCTGTGTACACAAATTGAGGATTTCTGTTGCTTGTAAACTTGAGAAGGTAGTGTTTTGGGAGGAGGTGGGCTGGTCACAAGGTTGTGAGGAAGTAGGAGATGGTGTTTGAAGTTTCCAGTGTGATGGAGACCAAGAACAGGTTTCAAAGGGGTCTATTTGCACAGTCAGAGAAGAAGAGGCATCTGTCAGATTTGGATTAATTTTAGATGTCTGTATGATGGGAGATGAAGTTGTGTCTTTAAATACAGGTGAGACATGACCTTTGCTGAATGACTGGAGGACTGGGAGGGTCTGTTTTGTCTGTGAGGCTTGTGCTCCTTGTGCTGTTAGTGAGGTGGGAGGTGCTCTCAGTATCTTTAAGATTGGAGACCAGAGTGCTGTTGGTGAAATGGGAACTTCACTCTTTGTTGGCGAAATTGACTCATTTTGTGCTGACACACAAGAGTGTTGTATCTGGAAGTCTGACGTAACAGGATATGAAGAAGAGGAGGGGATGGAGACTTTCTTCAGGATGAGAGTTACACAGTCCGATTTCTCCCGTAGTTTCCACACTAGGTTCTGTCGAGTCCAACCAACCTGAGTGGAGAGCAGAAATTCTTAACTTAAAAAAGCTCACTCCCTCACAAACAGATTACACATCATAATAAGTCATATTCAGTAAGCTAAAGAGGTACAATTCTGGAATAAACCAAATTCACAACAGGGGACAAATAAAATTACCAATATTACCAATGATTTAAATGGAGCTATTAACCCCTTTAATTCTAGAGAGGTCATTGTAAGTTTACATTTCTCTGCCACAGTGCAGTTAGTTTGCTCCAGCACTTAATCTTTTCGGTTTACAGAATATGGCCTACTAGGTTTTCACTAAACTATAAGCAACAGGGTCATTTTACTTTGTCCTTAACGAAGACAAGGCATAAAAAAAAAAAAAAAAAAAAAAAAAAAAAAAAAAAAAAAAAAAGAATCCCTTATTGTTCTGAACAATATGGTCATCTGCACAATGAAACTGGTCTTTCGAATTTCACTTATTCAGCACCTTCAAACCCTTCCATATTTATTTAACATGCTCAATTCTGGTTCCACAAGAAAAAACCAAAAACTCACTAGTCATCATCTGCCACCTTTACTGCTATAACCTTTTGTTTATCAGCTTTCCCCTTTTACAACTTTAATGTGAATTCAAAACACAATTGTAAGACTTTTAAACCTGGCCTACACCACACCCTCCAAAATTTCACAAATGAATAAAGGGACACTTATAGTCACTACCTCCATATGGATGTAAAACAAACATTCTCTGTGGAAACTCCATGTATACTGATCTGTTAAAGACCAGACACAACAAACAGCAGCAGTATGCGTGTAATGGTCATAGACGCAATGAGATTTTCTTTACATGACATTTTGTGATCACTCCTATATCGGAGTGGCGATCTGTAAAATGAAGAATGTACCCAGCAGAGATCCCTTTTATTTATGTGCTCAAAAATGTATAAGATGCTAAGGCGGTTTTTTAAGGTATAAAAGCACAAGAAAAAGAATTGTACCTGGTAAAAAGATGCTATTGGTGGGTATGCATATATCCAGCGCTTCTAGAACCAGATTAATGAAACCAAATTGGTAGATTACCTAACATTAAGCAAAATACAACTTACTTATTGAGCTGGCTTTCATAATTTGGCCTTTTTCATTTTTCGTGGACTGTATATAGGCAATAAACTTAAATTTTATTTGTGCCATATTATAATGAAATGCTCCAGTCCAACACTAGACTTTCATCAGACATAGAGCACATGTTTTATTAGTGTCTACGTCATGGGTGCCCAGACTTTAATGACATGGGAACTACTTTTTTACCCGCATGTCAACAGTCCCTCCCCATTACAATCAAATATGTTGCACAACATGCATATGCTTCTATTGCCTACATAGAATATAATCAGATCATAACAACCTGTACTGTACTGTAAAACATCTCATAAAACAAGTGAATTTGGTGCAAACCAACTGTACAATAGGGAATAAATAAAACTCTCCAAATTTCTCAATTGATTTAAACTTGAATGCTGGAGTGGTATCCAATGCATTGCTTCTCAGTGAATTTGAGACCTCTCCAGCATTCAGGTTAAAAGCCCCATTTAAAGTAATGGGAAATTTTAATTGTCAAATTATGAATGATGAGCACAAGTCATAATTATGTTAGGGATTGGCTTTAGTATGCTTTGGTACCATCAAGGACTGAACCATAATGTCATGGACATTAACTATGAGTGCGAGAGGGATATGCAACACATTGCAAAGTAATGGCACTCAAATGGTTAAAAGCAGACATATGTATCTGATAAACCCACTGTGTGGGTGAATATCTTTTACAATGTCCAGTAGGAGACAAGTCTCCCGTATCACTCAGCATGAATCCTCTCAGAGGCTATCTGCAGCTCACAATCTACCTATTTAGGTACCCCTGGTCTAAGACAATTATGCATTTAAATTGATTATCTGTCCATGTTGGCTCAAAAAACAGCATGGAAACCATCAATGCCATCATAGATTTGTTGACAAAACTTTAATACAATCAAAGAGTTAAAAGTTAAAAACATAATTAAAATCTCAATAAAGCAGTAAATTGTGTCACTGGACACATTTACTTGAGTACTTGGAAGCAAAAATAAGAAAAATAAATCATATGCAGCGTGCAAAGCTGAATTTTGCATTCAGTCCACCAGGTGTCACAGGTTTTTAAAAACTAAATCGACTGCATTTCCCTTCTAGACAGTTGCTTATCTCTGTCACTCTCCTGGGTTTCTTATCAGTTGGTATAAATCTCAACTCATTTATGTTGTGACATTTTTCAGCAAAACGTCTTGCCACAGAAGCAATAGCCAACCCCTTTTTACTTAATATGCCATCAAGAGTTCTCATGATTGTAGGCCTGTGCTTGTCCGATTGCTCCTAAATTGGCCCTGCAATTTTTCTGGATAGTAGAGATCACATCCATATACCAAATTATAAAAGACATATGCAGTAATGCACAAAGTATTGTCTCTTATTTTAACAGTAAAGATTTTATGGGGCACATCAAATGGACAGTCAGTAATCAAATGTTGGCAAGTAACATAACTTGTACATTCCTATACTGTTCTTCTGTGCTGCATCAAGAGCAGTTGTTTTTGATATTTACCACTGAGGTCCAAATTTACAAATTAATCTCTTGCACTTATCATCATCCTTTATTTACAAAGCTCTAATTTATTCTACAGTGATGTACTATAGGTAACTGACATGAGACGTTCTACCTTTTCATATTGAAATAACAGTTCTTCTTTAAAATATTTTATGTCCGGTTAATTGAAGATTTGTTCTTCCTGTGGTGTGGAAATGAGGATACATTGATGGAATTTTACAAATGGTTAAATAATTTTATTCCCAATTAGACTTGCAATGAATTTCATTAATGAGAGCATTAATTATCTAGATCTTTGATCATGAGTAAGAGTCTGATGCGAAACGCGTTGATCATTGCTGGAGGCATCATCTGCTAGTTGTAACACTCTACCTTCATGTGATATGAGCTAAGTACTTTTAACTTTTTCTAATAAGCCTTATGTTTTTATTGTATGGCACTGGTGCAAATTATTGTCCTGTGAGTATTTGGAGAAACTTTAATTTGCACATGCCAGCATTGTCAGAGATCATAATTTAGACCTCAGTGGGTTGATGTGAATACCATTTCTTTTGCATATTATATTTACTCAAGATGGTATTTTGGAGCCTCTGAAATCATATGCAGAAATGCAATTTAGAACAAGCCCACTAAACGCACCATATTACTGTATGCTGACAGCCAACATCCCACTACCTTAATGAAGAGGTTACCTACATCCTAAAAGGATAGCCCCTGATGCAACAATGCTTGATTAGAAGTTTAAAGAAATGGGGGACAAATTTATACTGAGGGGCTATATTCCTAACCAAATCAAAGACATTATTAAAGTGAATGCTTTATAGGGAAACTAAACCCTAGGCATGTACCTGTTAATTTGCCTAGGTAGGCACCCTTTATACAACAGTCAGGTGTATCCATTTACTTTTTGAATTATATTTCCAGTTTATAGTGACCACTATCCATGCACGAGTCTAGGTCACACCTCCTCACAGACCTAAATAGGTCTGAATGGGTCACACAGGACACATATTTTTTCAGATTTTAAACATAACCAAGTATAAGTGCACTACAATAGCTCAAATCATTAAAAAAAAAAACTATATAGATGTACATGACTGCTCTGTGAAAAACATTAAGTATGGTAAAAGTATAGCTACAGGCCCAAGATGTGCCCACCAATCTGGTGGAATGTGCTGTTAATTGAAAGGGATCAGGTTTCTTCCTGAGGACATACACCTGGAGGATGGTTGCCTTGATCCAGGAAGCAACAGTAATCATAGACGCTGCCTGACTCGCACGCGGGCCCTCAGTGATGATAGAGTGAATCAGAGCCCCGAAACTGTTGTGTGCGATGAACATAGTAATTCAAGCAACAAACTACATCCAACAGAAGAAGATCCTGCTCCTGTCTATTAGAAGAAGTCGGACACATCCTGGTTGATATGGAATTCTGAAACAACCTTGAGAAAACCCCTAGGAGTATGTAGTGAAAAAACAGAAAAGGGGAATTACAGACAAAAACATGGAGCTCGGATACCCACAGAATAAGACATAATGGTCAGTAGAAAACCCATCTTTATCATCAGAAGGTGCAAAGTAGCACAAAGAGGCATCTGAAATACCAAATTCAAGTGCCATGGAGGAGAGTTATGCTGAAAGACAGGGTAGGTATGAACTACTCAATGAACAGAGGTCTTCACATCAGGGAGCAAAGAAATGCACAGCTGGAAAAGAACAGAGTGCAGAGATCTGAATATTAATGTAACTAAGACTAAGACCTTTCTGAACACCATCTTGAAGAAAGACCAAGACCACCAGAAGCCTAAAAAGGTTGCAGTTGTAAACCATGATCGGCACACCGCTGGTAGAAGAGGGATCCAACCCTATGACAGATCTTGGATGAAACTGTTTTTCTTTCTAGCTTGATGCATAGTAGAAATTACAGCATCTGAAAAATACTTTTTTTTTTCAAGATGCTGGCCTCAAGAGCCAAACAATCAAAGCCTGCTTCTCCATCCAAGGATGGCCCAACCGCAAGGGAAGGTGAAAAGGCTCCTCTATGGATAGATTGAAAAGTTCCAAAAACCAGGCCCAACGGGGCCAGAATAGAGCAATCAGGATAACATGTGCTTGCTCCATCCTGACTTTCCTAAGCACCTTGGGAATCAGATGGATCAGAGGAAATAAGTACACTAGAAGAAAATGCCTTGAGATGAACTATCCATCCACTGCAAAAGCCAGAGGGTCCCATTACTTGGCACAAAACAGGGTGAGAGGCCATGACAGCTACCAATGCTAATCCTTAATGTCAGACATTCAGGTTGAACACACACTGATTGAACTCTCAATTTGACATTTTAAGAATAATGTAACCCAAATACAGGACTGAAGTGCCTGATGAGTGGTGTAGGATGTCCCACAGACCAAGAGCTTAGGATCTCTAGGACAGATGAAAAAATAGCAACCAGATGTGTCAGTTTTGGGACAGATAAATAAATGCATGATGTACTTTGTCCCTAATGAAAGTCTAATATTGGACTGAAACTTTGGATTATAATATTGCAAAAATAAAAAAAAAAACAACAGTTTACTCGGCCTTGGATAATTTAGGGCAATATAAAAACCTGTATTGTTCTGGCCTGATAATACCTGTCCAATCCTCCACTTACATGTGCGTGCAGTGCTTATTATTGTTTGCATTTTACTCTCTAAACCAATAGGGCCTTAACCTCCAGGTATATCAGATATTACACTTATTATGTTCTGTATGAAAGTATAACTCCCAAAATGTTTGCCCTTATTACAGTATTATTACAGTTAGGTAGCAGTAGAAGGTTCCATCAGCAAACACTTCTTAATCATTTATACAAGCGTGGTAACTACCACTTGCAGCTGGCTGGCTGTGGTTAATGGGAGTAGCCTGAGCAACTGACTACCTTTGCTCTAAACCATGGGTAGGACAAATTATGGCTCTCTAGAAGTTTCTGAACCAGGAGAACATGAAGGCAAATATCATATTATCAGAAAAATAAACAATGGTAACAATATTAATAATTACCACCCAAAGAAATGATCTTATGGTCCTGATTTTAACAGATATAGATATTTCCATTTTCTAAGTATAAAACGTCCTAATCTCCAAACGCTGAACTTTATTGATAACTGCTACACATGCAAGGTTTTGAGGGGCTCAATGCCTTCCTTCAAAACTGTGCTATGTAAAGCAGGTCAGCGGACACTGCTAGAGGGTCTCCGCTAGGCTATTTTATATAAACAGATAGACAGACATATACAAGGCTATAAATCCACAGATCCTGATTGTGCATTTATCTGTACCTTTCTTGCAGAAACATATACTCTAAATATTATAAGCATAGACCACTCACTCTTTAACTGTAAGTCACCTCCTTTTCCCAAAAGACAGAGGTACTTACCACCACTTGATCATTTACTTTAATTATCTCATCCCCAAGGAGGATTCTTCCACATTGTGTGGCTGGAGACTGAATGTGGGAAAGAATATACAAATCCTCAGCAACAGACAAAACATAGTGAAATAAAGTGTCTTGAAGTAGAAACTATGCAAGCAGTATAAGTGACCTTGAAGAAAATTAGAGAGGATGGATAAGCCACAGAGCAGGTGAAAATAAAGATACTGAGCAAGCATAGGCAACAGTGAGCAAGGATGCATTTGAGAGGGGAAAAGTTTATGTCAAAATCATAGCAATTGAATTCAAGTAGTTAAAAACAGTTGCATCTGGGATTCAGTGAAAAAAACTGACCTCTGCTGCCATCCCACAGATAAAATGCTGACCAGAAGATGTGGATTTGATCTCAATACCCTGAGGTGTGAAAAAAAATGTACATCAGGAGGTGCTGACCCCACCCCCATTCATCACATTGCCCTCTTAATACAATTCAGATACATTACATCACATTGCCCTCTTAATACAATTCAGATACATTATTCACTTACACACTCCATCTAATTCCCTTTCCTTAGCACTATGCACTTCCATCTCTCAAAAAGTTTTACTGCCGAATGTCTTTATTTCCATACCTCACCAAGCTGTAGTTGGTGTGAGCCCTCAAGCTTTAACTTACCAGGTTGTAGAAGGGTGGCTCAGGATGTATCTGCACAGATTCAAGTGTTCCTTTCTGATTTAGGAGGCTCTCTGGACTGCAGCTCAGGATGCTCTCGCATATCCCACAAATATTCTGGCACTGTAAGAACAACAACCATGGGGTGTAAGATACTATTAACAACAATTAGAACACTGCAATACAAGCATCTCACTCAAGAGGTGAACAGAACATAATTGTCGGTTATTACATCGCACTGCAGATAGAGTGGGACATAAATAATAGGCACTGTATCAAAAAACATGTTAACTATATTTACGCAAACTTTATATTTTCTGTATCAAATATGCCATAATATATTCCTAGCCTTTGATGCAAATGTTTTATATAAATATCCTTACGTGATAAATACATCCTTATTAGGCATTACATTAATCTTTGGGGAAATGTGATACAGTTGCAGCACAAGAGAACAGGTGTGACATAACCAGGTCTTAAAGCACAGTATAGTGAGGGTTTAACACCATTACATCAATTTGACAGAAGAAATTGGAAGACATCTATATCAAGGTCAAACTGAGAGAGGATAAGAATCATACACAAATTATATTATAATTGCATGTGTGGATTGTTCATGTAGAAATGAGGAATATACATGATGCTGGGGATTCACACAGTGAAACACATACATAGACAAACTGGAGATGGCACTTACAATTAATACTATTCGTTCTTCAATATGTGAGCTTGACCAATCCTGTAAAAAAAAAAAAAAAAAAATAGGTAAATGAGCAGTCAAAGAGGATCCAGTCTCTCCCCCTCAGTCTCACCCCTGGGGGAAAACAAACAATCTCTGTCTAAATTGTAGGGCTGAATGATATCAATCTCTGATATGGAGTCCTATTAACTGAGTGGAACCTGCCTCCTCCCCAGTGTTGTGATCTGCCCTTTCAGTCCATTTCTATGAGGAGAGAGAGAGAGAGAGAGAGAGAGAGAGAGAGAGAGAAAGAAAGAGAGAGAGAGAGAGAGAGAGAGAGAGAGAGAAAGAAAGAGAGAGAGAGAGAGAGAAAGAAAGAGAGAGAGAGAGAGAGAAAGAAAGAGAGAGAGAGAAAGAAAGAGAGAGAGAAAGAGAGAGAGGGAAAGAAAGAGAGAGAGAGAGAAAGAAAGAGAGAGGGAAAGAAAGAAAGAAAGAAAGAAAGAAAGAAAGAAAGAAAGAAAGAAAGAAAGAAAGAAAGAAAGAAAGAAAGGAAGAAAGAAAGAAAGAAAGAAAAAGAGAGAGAGAGAGAGAGAGAGAGAGATGCCTCTACCTTAGTTTCAACAGTGTTGCTCTATTTGCTTTGGCCCAGAGATTGTTTTTGCTAAACCTGTTCTATGCAACTGGAGCCCAAGTTATAAAAAGAAATGATCACTGCAAAACAAACACACACACACAAACTACTATATATAAACACTTGTGGAAAGATGCCAGAACTCACAATATATTTACATTAGCATAATATGTGATTTAAATGATTCTGAGTGTTGCACATACATGCAATATGCAAACAAAATCATACAGCATAATCATTGCCAAAAGTACTTATGTTTCAGAAATATTTGGTTTTTATGCAGTATCCCTACTATAGTGTAGAGTTTTACCATCTGAAAACCCAGCAATTTAGTTTAAGTGTCACACATTAAATTATTACATGGGAAAAAAAAAACTTACATATACATACACCTAAAACACACATTTTAACGCCAGAAATTAAAAGGGTAAACAAATTTAAGAATGTGGTCAAGCAAATTCTCTCCGTGTATGTGTGTGTGTGTGTGTCCCAATACTCCCACCACAATGCATGACAGTTGTAATGATGTTCTTCTGGTCAAACACATTTGGCTTTTCGCCAAACAACTTTTCTCTCTGAGGCCAAAAGGTGCTACCTATGACTCATCTGGTCAGAGGACATTTTTCCAGACATCCTGTGGGCCATCAATGTGCTATCTGGTTAAATTCAACTGGGCAGACATTCTTTTTACAGAGCAGTGGTTTCCTCATAAATGTCCTTCCTTGGACACCATTCTTGGTTAGTCTTTTTTGGATGATTTGCCAGTTTGTTACTGGAGAGAATTTAGTAGGAGGCCTGTACCTGGTACACTGAATGTGGTCTTCAACTTTATCTGTAGACTATATGACAGTGGATTGGGGAGATTTCCTTAGAATGTTTTTAACCCTTTCTAGACTGATTAGTAGAAGAAACTGCCTTTTTGGAGGAAGAACAAATCTGTATTGTCAAGACCAAGATCACAAAAGTTTATGATTTTCACATAGGGCAAAATCACACCTGAAGACTTACCTAATTAGTTAAAAACCACAATTCTAATTTTATCCCTTAAAGGAGATGATAAAAAAAGGATTACATATATACTAACTTACTCATTGTTTATATAATTTCTTTTAAAGAACAATCAATTGGTTAACATAAACCCAATGGGATATTTAAGAAAATGTTCAAGAAGGCCAACATGAAAAATTATGGAACATCCTTAATTATAATTAGGGTTTACAAATGTTCACCAGGGAAAGGGGAAAAAAGTGGGGTGGAGTTAAGAATATACAGGGCAAAACCAAAATTCGGATATTAAAAAGAACGATTAAAGTGAGAAGTGAAGAATAAAAGGATGGAGAGAAGCTACAATATCTGCTTATCTGATCAACCACACTTTCTCACAGAGGATGCTCCTAACACAAAATTTACAAATTGTCTCTATTTACACCTCTTCCTTACTTTGTTAATCAAACACTAACATATAAAAAGGAAATAAAGTTCTATACATATAAATATTATGTAGTGCAATAAAGCATCTGTAAAACTTCATTATATAAACGTTAGATCCCTATAACATAAAACTTGCTTTTCTAACATTAATGTATACCGTCCTATACTTAAAACAGTTGACTAAGAGGAAGAATTGAGTCTGGAGCTGCAAAGGCTTTTGAGTAGAACACCTCCCAGTGGTGGGTGTGCCCTTGTTTTACTTAGGAGGAAGGGCCCCACAGTATATATTATATATTTATTTATTTTGATTATTATTTTTTTGCCTTGGAGGAGATCTCTAGGCCTGAAAACATTTGTCATGGATGCAATAATCTAACCTATATTCTTTACATCTGATCCAGTGCGCTGTCTTTTACGAGGCTAGGACCTTCCCAGGCTAAGTATATTTGAATATATATATGTTTTATTGCATATTAAGTGTTACCATCCCTTTAATTGGAATCAAGTAGAAACTTAGATTATGGTAAAGAAGTACTGTATCTAGATTTTGCAAAGATATTTTATACTGGTGTATACAGTAAAAGAGGGTTTTAGTCTTGCCTGTTAAATTCTTTTCGCTTAGTCCATATAGCTTACAGGTACCATGAGGAGGTGACAGCTCCTCCCAGTAGGTTGGAACAATTCTTCAAGAAGTGCAGGGTGGAGCCTCCCCCTCTTCCATATGAGGCTACCTAGCCAATCATCCCCCAGATAGATTTGAGACAAGAACGTATCTAGCTAGATAGCAAGAAGCAAAAAAGAACAAGGGCAGACCGTCTGAGAGCAATCTTAAAAGTTGGTAATAAAAGCAAATAACGAATCTACTTACAAGATATATTTTTGTAAGTGGAGCACACAGAGATCACCACAACAGTCAGACTTTTCAATACTTCATTGTTGTGGATGATTGCTGATAACTGCATGCTAAGCCAGGTCGGATTTTAGACACGTACGGCACAAGTCTATATCTGGTGAGTTTGTCCAACAAAGGGGAAGTTCTGCTGAGCAACACAGTATCTTCACATATATACTCTTAAATGGTATATGTTTGTGTGCCTCATTTAGAATCCCTTATAGCATCACCTTGGATGTACTAGGGTCTGGATACAACATTTGGATACTGCTGACCACTTCTATCAAACTCTTACATTTAGTAACTGTTGTGATTATCTCTATGTGCTCCACTTACAAGAATATATCTTGTAAGTCGATTCATGATTCACTTTTATTACCAACTTTTAATATTGCTCTCAGATGGTCTGCGCTTGTTCTGTTTTGTTTCTTCAAAGACTTGCGTTAAGCAAAGGGTGCTACTAAAGACACCACGAACGATAGCTGCAACCGAGAAGGTTGGACTTTTTATACAGAATTTGGTCTCCTTCTGTACAAGGATTTTATTATTTATTAATTATTCTTTTTTTTATTTGTATTCTTATAACAGTTTTGGAGCGCTACATATGTGTATATATTTTGTTCCTAGATAGCAAGGAGGAAGAGAAGGATACTCCTGTAAGTGATGAACCCAAAAGAATTCCCACGTCCAGCCACAGGAGACCCAGCATGGTCCACTTCACTGGGCGGGAGACCTGTAAGCTATATGGACTAAAAGAAAAAGATTTAACAGGTAAGACAAAAATACTCTTTTCTCTGTAGTGCAATATAGCTTACAGGTACCATGGAGATGTACCAACATTGAGCTCCCATGAGGAAAGGACCAAATCGCCGGTCCCCCATGATACTAACTAACTAACCAGGACACAGAACAGCCCAAACTAACGGTCAACAGACACTGAATAACAATACACAGCACACAGAACAAGAGCAAACAGGGCTCAAACAGTTAAAGCACTATAAAGGCACAGGAATTAAAGTCTTAGACAAGCAAAACTGCCTCCAAGACTTCCCTGCCAAAGCTGGCTTCAGTTGAAGCCAGCACATCAACACAGTAGTGTTTGACAAAGGTGTGCACAGAGGACCAAGTGACCACCTTGCACAGGTGTTCAGCAGAGGTCTGATTCTTGTAGGCCCAAGAGGCCCCAACAGAACTGGTAGAGACAGCTGTAATTTGAAAGGAAACTGATTTCCCTCAGAGCTCATAAGCCTTGTGAATGGTAGACTTAATCCAAGATGCAATAGTCACCTTGGATGCAGCCAAACCAGCCCTGGGACCCTCAGGGATAACAAACAAAGCATCAGTCTTGTGTATGGATTCAGTATGGTGCACATAAAACTTGAGGCAACGCACAACATCTAACAAGTGGAGATCCCTCTCCTTGTCAGATTTAGGGTCAGGACAAAAGGGAGGCACAACAATCTCCTGATTGATGTGGAATTCAGAGACCACCTCAGGAAGAAATTCCTGGGAGGTACGAAGAACAGCCGTATCCTTGTGAAACACCAGGAAAGGCAGTTTGCAGGGCAAAGCCTGCAACTCAGCAACACTGTGGACAGAGACGACAACCAAAAGAAAAGCCATCTTCCACGTCATAAGACGTAAAGGAATGGTAGCCAAGGCCTCAAAGGGAGGCCGCAGCAATACTCCCAAGACAAGATTAAGATCCCACTGAGACGTGGAAGCCATGTGAGCAGGGAAAGCATGAGCGACACCCTGAAATAAGACCAAGACATCTGGTATCATGGCAATGCACCTCTAATAAAAGACAGAAAGAGATAAGGTCTGAACCTTCAAGGAACTAAGGCTAAGGCCCTTGTTTACACCATCCAATAAGGTGCGATCATAACAACTGACGCACCGTCCACCCAAATCTTCCTCAGCATCCTGGTGAGGAGAGGAAATGGAGGAAATAGGTAGGCCAGATGGAAGTGCCAAGGAATTGACAGAGCACCCACTGCAAAAACCAAAAGATCCCTCCAGCCTGAGCAAAAAGCTGGACCTTCCGGTTGTCCCTGGTGGCCTGGAAGACAGTTTGACGACTGAGAAAGTTCACCAAGACGTTTTCCATGCCTGGAATGTGTACAGCGGAGATGGCAGGAACATGCCCCTCTGCCCAGGCTAAAATAGCCTTTACCTCCAACCAAGTGGTTGTGCTTCTGGTGCCGCTGACGGCTGTCTCATTATCTAACTGAACGTGGACTGGGCAACCTCTCAGATGAGAGGTCCAATGCCTCAGAGCATGGAGAATCGCCCTGAGCTCCAAGATGTTGATGGGGAGGAGGGTTTCCTCCATCAACAAACAACCTTGAACACCAGGATGTCCCAGAACAGCTTCCCAGCCGAACAGGCTGGCATTGGTTGCAAGTATGGTCCAATACGGAATCACAAACGGCCTCCCTTTCCTCTGGTTGGAGCTGTCCAACCACCAGCGAAGATCCAGTCTCACTTCGTGAGGAAGAGAGTCAGGGTGATCCAATAGGGCTGGATCCCCCCCAGCACACATGGATTACAAATCTCTGAAGCTCTCTGGTGTGAGCCATGGAGTACGGTACCACTTCCAAAGTAGATATCATCTTGCCCACCAGAAACGAGAACTTCCTCACTGAAACTGAAGTGCATGCCAGAGAGTGAGACACCGTGGACATGATCTGCTGCAGAAAGTCTTCTGTCAGGAATACCATGCCCTGACGAGTGTTGAAGTGGAGACCAAGGAAGACCAGGTCCTGGAAAGTAACCGAAGCAGACTTGTCCATGTTCTTGGTCCACTGATGCTGGAGGAGAACCTGAGCACATTCCTGGACTGAGATCCCTGGAGGGAGCCTCCAGCAGAAGGTTGTCTGTGTATGGAGTCACCTGAATTCCTTTGGTGTGTAGGAAGGCAATCAATGCCCCTAAGACCCAGGCATACACCTGAGGAGCTGTGGGGAGCCCAAAGGGTAGTGCAGTGAATTGGAAGTGTCCCAGGCTGCAAGAGAACCTAAGGTACTTCTGACTGTCCGGATGAATTAGAATGTGCAGGTATGCATCCTGCAAATCCAAAGAAGCCAGATATTTCCCTGGACACATCGCCACAAGGACAGAGTGCAAAGAGTCCATCTTGAAGGGAGTAATTGGGATCCTTGAGATCCAGGATAGGACGACAGTCGCCATCCTCCTTGGGAACAACCTGAACCTATCTGTGGCTGAGGTACCGGAGCTATGACTCCCTTGTCCAAGAGAGTCTGAATCACACCATTGAAAAGACTGAGCTTTTCTTGTCTCTGAGGGGCACGAGAAGGGACAAACCTGAAGGGATGTGAAGGGAATCCTGTAACCTCCTGAGACCACCTGTAATACCCACTGATCCACAACAGACCCTGTCCAAGTACTGAAAAAGTATTACAGGCAACCACCCACAGATGTATGCGGATCAGGGTTCAGTGAGTCATGCTGAAGTAGGTTTGGTGGGTTTGGGTTTAGTGGAGGTGTGTTTCGACCTCCACTGCTGCCTGGACTTGGGTGTGGAGCGAGGGGTGCTGGCCTGCGGCGGCAGCGGGTTCGGCCTTTGCGTCTTGCTTTGGCGAGAACGACAGGAACGCCATTTCCTTGCCTGAGGATTGCACTTAGGAACCTGAGGTAACAAAGTACTCTTACTCCCAGTGGCTTCACTAATAATATTCTTCAATTCAGGGCCAAAAAGAGATGTACCTGAAAGGGAAGAGAGACCAGTGATTTTTTAGAGATCAAGTCAGCAGAACAATGTTAAGCCACAGCATACGTCTGGCAGCAACAGAGAAGGAGGAGGTCTTAGCCTCAAGCCTAATGGCATCAAACAAGGCATCAGTGATATAAGGCTGAGCCTCAAATGTATTTCCAAAATGGGCAAAAGGTCCTTCTTAGGGGCACTTTTGTGGACAGCGTCAGTCAGCTATTCAGTCAAAACAGCAATGGCCCTATTAACCCATGCAGACACCAAGGTGGGTCTCAAGGACACACCTATGGCAGCAAAGATAGCTTTATTGATCACCTCCAGCTTCCCATTTGTCAGATCTTTGAGTGCTGAAGCGTCCGCAACAGGCAAGGAAGTAGACTTAGACAGCCTAAAAATAGGGGAAAGAGAAATAGGTGCAAGTATATATTCTTGATAAAATAGGAGCGCTAAAGCTATCAATTTCTCCACAAATTGGTACAACAATCTAAAAACCAATACTCACAGATTCGGACATTTGTGGAGCAGCTGAGGTAAACAGAGATTTGGAAAGATCATCATACCCGAGTGGAAGTGGGTCCGAATATCTTGCAAAAGTGTGAATTGTCCATGTGCGATGGACATGGTTAATGTGTGAGTAGCTATTGTTTAAGGGATTTCAAGTGGGACATTGATTTCATATTTATCAGAAATACTTCTCTATGAGACACCCCTCTTTTTTCTGTTTTTGTTAATATAGGGGAATCAACCTGAGGATGCATAGCCCACTGAGCCAATGCTAAATCAGCAAAGGGGTACAGCTTAGAAAATCTCTTAAAGAGAGTGAGACGCTTATCAGAGATCTTCCACTCATCCAGGATGATTTGATCCAGAGGTGGAAAAGCAGTGCTGGATTCTTGCTCCTTGAAAACACATCAGTAGTAGACTGTGGTTCTACAGGGTTAAAGGTAGACAAAACCGCCTCAAAGAGGGTTCAGGGTCAGCCTCAAAGGGGTCGCCATGAAACTGGGAAGAGGCCCCTTCTGAACACACACCATCCTCAGACTCCTCAAGTAATTTTTCCTCAGAGTAATCAGATAAATCAAGAATGCCCGGGGCCTTAGGTACCACAAGCCTGAAAGACGTGTGTCTGTGGGGGAGGTCTCCAGGATTGTAGGACCCCGTGGAAATAAAGAGGAAACTGTGCCATAGAGGACTTTAAGCCCTTGACCCAATGTGGCTCCTGTTCATGGCTGGAGGGCCCTGGTGGAGAAGAAGGGGCTACAGCACAGGAGGGGCATGAGTGACCTGAGTATTCTCTGGGAAGCCCCATGGTATGAGGAACAATGAGCAAGGGGGGTTAATAACTCCCCCACATCCTTAGCCTTCGGTCTAGCCCCATGGCCCTTTTGATCCGGCATCCTAACAGGAGAAAAAAGTGTCTACAGTAGTGGAGAACCCAAATATTGCCACACAGATTAAAAGGTTCACCCCAGAAAGCCTACAAGGTACTTCTCTGGCAAGCGAACAGTTAAACTGTGTGGGGGGAGTAGAGGAATCCAAGCCCTCTGTAGGATACTCGTGTAAAGAGAGAAATAAAATTGTGACCGATTCATGAGCCAATCAGAAAACAGTCTGTCTATGGGAAATGTAGTTTTCCCCAAAAGAGTATCAAATGCAGAATTAGGACCCCCCAGGATTCCCGAAGACATGGAGGATGGTAACCGGAGAACAGGGCCAGGGCAGACAAGAAGAATGAGCCATCTCTCAACTCTGTACATGGAGCAGTTGCAGAGATATGTCCCCAAGAAGTCTGTCCCATAGAGATCAATGGAGCATTGCGGTAAAGCGCACCTTAAAGGCACGGAATTCAAATAAAGTGAAAAAAATAAAAAATGCCTGAAATGTGCCAACACACATACAGAAAACCAAATAAAGCACATTAATCCAAAGGAAAAATTAGAGAAAAGGTCCACAACTCAAATAACATGGCAAGGAAGGGGTTAATCATTACCACAAATCGAAAAATGCTCCAAAGACTCCAGGGACAGAGTACTGAAGTACCCGACATGAGTGCAGGAGTTATGAATAACTCCAAAAAGTTCCCCTGTGCGGAAGGGAGCAGTGGGACAAGTGGACCATGGCACTCAAAGGGTTGCTCACCTTTTTTGCAGGTATTTTTTTCTTCAGATTACCAAGTCAGTAATGGTAACCTGCCTAATGTGGAAATTTTTACACCACATATCTAAGAGAAAATAATAAAATAAGTAAAAACTAAGCAGAACTGTACTCAGCCTTCCTTCTAGGTGATGGAACAAATCTTATATGAGTTGCATGATTCTCTCCCAGGGCTGCAAGAGTCCACAGACAGCACCTGTAAACTGGGCAATCCTCCAGGGGAAGCCAGTGAATGGTAATCTGCCTAATGGGTGACTTTGGGAACTCCATATCTAATCAAAATAATAAAATAACTACAAACTAAGCAGAACTGTTCTCAGCCTTGTTACCAGGTTGATGAAACAAATCTATCTGGTGGGTGATTGGCTAGGTAGCCTGATATGGAGGAGGGGGAGGCTCCACCCTGCACTTCTTCTAGAATTGTTCCAGCCTACTAAGAGGAGCTGTTGCCTCCCCATGGTACCGGTAAGCTGTATTGGATGACAGAGAAAAGAGGATTTTAGTTTTACCTGTTAAATCCTTTTCTCTTAGTCCATGTGACACATAAGTACCATGGGGAGGTGACAGCTCCTCCCAGTCGGCTGGAACAATTCTGAAGGAGTGCAGGGGTTGAGCCTCCCCCTCCTCCATAATCAGGCTACCTTTGCCCATCCCAGCCAGCCGACTTCTTGCATGCAGGGGACAATGTTCGAACATTGTCCCCTGCATGCAAGAAGTCGTTCAGTGTGTGAGTCCATGTGGACGAGTGAGGAGGGGAGAGAGGTATCGGAGGAAGCGGGCTGCAAATACAAGCTTGCCACCCGCTTCCTCCGATGTCTCTCTCCCCTCCACCGCTTCCGCCAATGCCTCTGTACACTGTAATGAGCGCAGCCACGCTGATGCCCACAACAAAATATCATTAAAGACATTTGCTGAAGGGAGCGCTGCTGTCAGCGCACGGTTGCTTCAGCAATAGTTTGTCATTCATGTATTAACCCTTTGAGTGCCAGAGTGGAATGCAGCGCACTGCTTTGCAATGCCTTGCGTACCACTCTGGCACTCAAAGGGTTAATAATGTCCTACTTACTGTGTCCCATTGTTATTAGTGTTTTTGCTTCACTCTCCATTTGAAGGAGAGTGGAGCAAAAATAATGATAGGAATGGGACACAGGAGGTAGGGCATTACAAATGAGTAATTCAATCATTCATTAATAATGTCCTACTTACTGTGTCCCATTGTTATTAGTGTTTTTGCTCCAATCTCCATTTGAAGGAGAGTGGAGCAAATGATAATAGCAATGGGACACAGGAGGTAAGGCATTACAAATGAATGCATCCAAGTCAATATACGTTTAATAATAGTATTTTAATAATAAAATGTATAAAACACACACACACACACACACACACACACACACACACACACACACACACACACACACACAGGCATATCTTGCCTATTAACCCTTTGGGTACCAGAGGGGTAGGAAACATGCTAAGCAATGCTTTCCTACCTCTCTGGTACTCAAAGGGTTAATTGTGGATTAAAAGACAGATTTGTCCACTACATGGAAGTCCATGAGGTGGATGTGGATGGGGTTAGTATGTCACATATATGCAATATATGTGACATACTAAGGGGGGGATGTGGAACGGGGCATTGTGTAGTGCTTGGTGTACTAGTTTTATTGATTGTAACCCTTTGAATGCCACAGGGGTGAGCAGTGCACATCCCTACGGCATTCAAAGCTGTCCATGGTGCTGAAAGCCATCTCTGTGTTCCCCTACTGGCTGGGTAGGGAAGCATAGAGAATGCTGTTCAGAACTGTCGATGTTGGTTTCGGATTTTCTGACTGAACTTTCTACTATGGAATGCTGTGATTGGCTGTGGTGCTAGATAACATTTTTATCGTGTGTTTTTAGGGAAGATTTTCTATGCGAAGCAGGTTTCAGGTCAACGTGTATTTTGTTGGTCTTCGCTCGTTAGCCTTTCTGGGTATGGAAGATTTGAATCTCATGTTACCCAGTCTTGGTTAACTCTCGAAGGCAGTTTGTTTCTTCACGCTAGTTTTAACTCCAACATTTGGATCAAGCCCTTAGTCCTTACGAGATAAATGGATAGACACCTGACTAAATCCAGGTTGTGGAAAGTCTTTTCTTTGGGATGTTCAGGGTCCAGACAGAATGAAGGTAAAACAATTTCCTGACTGAGATGAAATTCAGATGATACTTTGCATCTGAAGGATGGTCTTGTTCTAAGTACCACTTTGTCCTGATGGAAAGCTGTGTAAGGAGGAGAACAGGAAAGGGCCTGCAACTCACTGACTCTTCCGGCTGAGGTGATAGCGGTTAGGAACGCCGTCTTAAATTCTTTAAAGATATTGACTGAAGAGGCTCAAATGATTCATGGGATGCAAGCTGAGTAAGAACCAGATTCAAATCCCAGGCTGGAATGATTTCCTCTAATGGTAGGCTTGATTTTGGAAATAGCCGTCTTGAATCTTTTGACAATATATTCATCTGCAAAAGGAGTGGCTAATACTGCAGACAGGGCAGAGAGTTGGACTTTTAGCGAAGCAGTTTTCAGCCCTTTCTGAAATCCTTCTTGAAGAAAATCCAGAATTACACTGGAGGAGATATCCTTCCTCGAGAATTGCTTCGCAAGGCACCATTTGTGAAAAATGCACCAAATCCTATAATAGATCTTAGAGGATGAGGAACGTCTCCCTGAAATAATAGTATTAGCGACTTGAGATGAGATGGTCTTTAGACTGTCAGCTTCAAGAATGATGGATTGGAGTGAAGAATGGGACCCTGAGACAGTAAGTCCGGAACTTGAGGAAGAGGGTAAGGAGGTAGAATGGACATCCTTACAAGATCCGGGTACCAGATTTTCCTGGGCCAGTCTGGTGCGATTAGGATTATTTGAGCCCTGTCCCTCCTGATCTTCCTTACTACTTCTGGGAGGAGAGGAATTGGAGGGAATATGTAGGCCAACTGGAATGTCCAGGGAAAATTGAGAGCATCTTGTCCGAGAGCTTTGTGGTTCCCCCATCTGGAGTAAAACAGATGACATTTGGCATTGTTGCCTGAAGCCATCAGATCCACCACTGGATGACCCATGATAGATAGTATGGTCCGAAAAACACTCTCCTTCAGGGACCATTCTCCTGGATCCAGAAATTGACGGCTGAGGAAGTCTGCCTGGATGTCTAGAGCCCCTGATAGGTGAGATGCGGACAGATGAGTCAAATTGAGCCAAGCCCAATTTAGAATTTTTGCAGCTAGAGCATTCAGGGTGCAGCTTCTTGTGCCCCCTTGATGCAACTTACTGCGGTTGAATTGTCTGATCTGACCCAGACTGCTTGTCCCTTTAAGTCCAGGCTGAAGTACTTGAGAGTCCTCCATACAGCTTCTAGTTCCAGAATGTTGATGTGACGCTTGCGTTCCTTCTGTGTCCAGAGGCCCTGAACTGTCCTTTGATTGTAGATGCCTCCCCATCTTGTGCTGCTGGCATCTGAAGTGACTATGTGCCATATGGGATCCAGCATAGTTTTTCCTTTCTTTAGGTTCTGGTACCTGAGCCACCAAGTTAACTCTATTTTCGTGGCATGTTGTAAGCGGATCATCTGTGAAAAATCTCCTGGATGTTTCCTCCAGTTTTGCGGAAAGTTGTCTTGAGTTCTCCGGATGTGGAATTTTGCCCAAGGGACAATGTGAACTGCTCATGATAGGTTGCCTAAAAGTTTGGAGAAGTCCCTTGCTGTGTGATGTTTCTTCCAAAGGAAGGATAGCACTCTGGATCTGATTCTGACCTGTCTTTCCTCGGACAGACAAGCCAGACCTAGCTGAGTGTTGAACTGAATGCCTAAGAACACCAAGTTCTGGGACGGAATCAGCTGGCTTTTGTGATGGTTGATGACCCAGCCTAGATGTGACAGAAACTGAAGACAGCGTTCTGTACTTTGAAGAGCTTTCTCTCTGTTTTCTTCTATTAGAAGAATGTCGTTGAGATAAGGTATTATCTTCATACCTTGTCTTCTTAAGGCTGCCATGACTGGGGCTAGAACCTTTGTAAAAACTCTGGGAGCTGAGGCAAGCCCGAAAGGAAGAGTCTTGTATTGGTAGAGTTTTCCAAAAATCGCAAACCTCAAGAACTTTCTGTGGGATGATAGAATCGGGATATGATGGTAAGCATCCTTCAAATCTATTTTTGTGAGAAAAGCTTGAGGAGGAATTACCCGGATCGCAGATGCTGGAGTCTCCATCTTGAACCGCTTTGTCTTGATAAAGGAATTGATCCATTTGAGATCTAGGATCACCTTAAACCACCCGAAGATTTCTTCACTGGAAAAAGAATTGAATAAATTCCAGAACCTTTCTGGTCCAGAGGGACCTCCTCTATAACTTGGGCAGTCAGAAGATCCTTGATCATTTGAGAAACTTTGGACTTGAGACTCCTGTTCGTCACATGCAATGTCATAAATCTTGATACTTGGGACAGTGCAAAATTCCAAGGGGTATCCCATCTCTTATCTTCAGAACCCATTGGTCTGGCTGGATTGCTTGCCAAGAATCTAGGAACTGTCCCAATCTGCCCCCAACTGGGAACAGAGATGGGGCCTGGACCCTTCATTGTGAGATCTTTGGGAATTGACCCTTTCGAGGGAATTCCCTTCTGGATCCCCCTCTGGGATTTGGAACAGGACCTCTTTTCTTCTGGTCATAGCTCCGGCCCAGCCTGTATTTGCTTGCTTCCCGAAAGGACTGCTTACGAAAGTTAGAAGACCTGGAAGGAGAAGATCTGGTTCTCCTATCCTGAGGTAGGAAGGTGCTCTTTCCTCCTGAAGATCTTTTAATGATGTCTTGAAGGTGAACCCGATTAGTTAACCGCGTCCTTGATAGAAGCAACTTCCTTTAGGAGTCTGGAGCTGGACACAGATGAATCAATTTTCTCTTCTAATTCAGTTAGCCAAATTCGAAGAGTACGGAATACGCAAGCTAAAGCAGTAGCGGATTTCAAATTATTACCAATGGTTGAAAATTGCTTCTTTAATGCACTGTCAGTTCTTTTATCCATGGTGTCTCTTAATGTAGCCCCATCTTCCAAAAGAATGGTGGTCCTTCTTGAAATTTGAGAGATGGCCGCATCAATTTTGGGGGGAGAAGTCCAAGCAGCAGTATCTTCCTCAGAGAAGGGAAACATCTTCCCAAAAAGTCTAGACATAGCTGATCTTCTATCAGTCAGGCCCCATTTGCCCTTGATAGTGTCTTGGATGGACTTGTGTACTGGGAACACAAGTGCAGGCTTCTTGTGGCCTATGAAGTCTGCGTCCATAATATCTAGTTCCTTCTGCGTATCAGAAAGTCCCAGTGTCTTCCTCATAGCCCTGAGAAAACCCTCCAGTTTGTCAAAACTGAAGGAACCGCTCTCCTCTGTCAACTCACCTTCTTCAACGGATGATGCGACAGAATCAATGTCCATGAGACTACCTTCTTCCTCTAATTCATGCATGGTAGAGGTCCCTTCCTCCGGGTCAGAAGATCTATGCCTTTTCCTGGAGGACTCCTGCATAGCGGAAAAGGCCTCCTGCATGGAAGACCTCATCCAGCCTAAGAAGTCCTGAAACTGAGCAGGGATTTCAGCGTTGGCTACTTTTTTCAGGCAAGTTAAGCATAGCTTGGCTGAATCTGTAGCAGAGAGTTTAGAGTCACAGCCTGCACAAGTCTTGGACTTGGTGGGAGGCTTGTCTTCCTTGGGAGGCACTGCATCTGAAACTGGCTTGGTTTTGTCTGCAGAGGATGGTTTAGCAGCAGAAGACATGGCAGACGAGAAAGAAAAAACACAGAAAACACCAAATTAGCATATAAACTGGTGGTCACTCACCTCCAAAGGGGCCATACATCCATGGAACAGGGTTTTTTTATCCTCCAAAAGCGCTGAAACGCTGAACGCCGGATGTGCGCACTTCTGGTTTGGGCTCAGAAGAAGATGCTGACTTCCTGAGCGTCTTCTGTGCACTGGAAGAGGGGAAAAAACAATGCGAGTAGCAGAACAGGAGGCAGAAGACGCGGCCTGCATCCAATTCTTGGTCCCATGCGACCTGTACAGGTATGAGGACCGCAGTGCTCACACAAATGTGTCCAGCGTTTGCAGGCTGGACGCATGAACAAAAAATAACAAACAAGATTGGAAGGCAGGAGACCAATGGCCTCCGTCTACCAGCTTGGTAGGACCAACAAAAACTGAACACTCTCTCCAAGGAGGCTCTTTTTTGAGTTTGTTGTCCCACCAGCTGGAAGGCAGAGCTAACCCCACTGATTTCCTGCCGTGGTAAGGACACAGAGGAAAATAGCAATTTGCATCTACTTTCCTGTAATTTCAATAATAATTGCGGCATTAGTGAAAAAAGAGGATTTTAGTCTTACCTGTTAAATCCTTTTCTCTGGGAGATCCTCCCCTTAGTAGACAGGAACAATTCTCAAAGTGTATGCAGGGGGTGGAGCCTCCCTTCCCTCCTTGGCTGCAGCTAGCCAATCAGCTCCAGAAAGATTTGAGACACTAAGATAACTACATAGAAGAAGGGAAGAAGACTCCTGTGAGCATTACCCCGAAGGACCCCCACGGTCTGCCACAGGAGAGCCAAGCATGGTCTCTTGACAGGGTGGGAGATCAGTAACCTGTATGGACTAAGAGAAAAGGATTTAACAGGTAAGACTAAAATCCTCTTTTCTCTGTTGTCCAATACAGGTTACTGGAAATTTTGGGATATCCAACCATTAAGTTTCCCAGTGGTGGGAAGAAGGCAAGGACCAGGCGCAAGGCCCCCAAAGTCACCAGAACTTGTATGAACCATCAGATCAGAGATAGCCCAACAACAACTGAAGTGTCAATGGACATAAAACAGACCTGAGGAGCCGTTGTCAGACCAAATGGAAGGGCTGAGAACTGAAAATGTCCCCTGTTGCAGGCAAACCGGAGGTACTGCTGGCTCTCTGGATGAATGGCAATGTGTAAATACGTGTCCTGAAGATCCAAAGAAGCAAGGCATTCTCCCGGTGACATGGCAGCGATCACTGTGCAGAGACTCCTGGCGATAATGAGTCCAGGTCACAAAGGAACGGAGGTCCTTCAAGTCCAAAATAGGGTGACAGCCTCCATCCTTTTTGGCGACTACAAAGAGGTTAGAGTAGAACACCGAACCCCTGTCCTGGAAAGGCACTGGCTCTAGAACATCCTTGTCCAGAAGAGCCTGAACAGCGCTGTTGAACAGACAGTGTTTCTCTGTACCCTGAGGACTATGAGAAGGACAAAAGCGAAAGGGAGTAAGAGAAATGAAAGGGATCTTGTACCCTTCCGTCACCACCTGTAAAACCCAGGGGTCCGCCACAGAGTCCTCCCAAACGCTGTGATAGCATAGCAGACGACCACCCACAGCGGAATGCGGACCCGGGTTCAGCAAGTCATGCTGAAGTAGTCTTGGAAGCCTTGGGCTTCGAGACCTTGGGCTTCCACTGTTTGGGCTTGGAGGAGGTACGCGGAGCTGAGGGAACCGTCTGGTTCGCCGGACGTGTCTCATTCTGAAAGGAACGAAAAAGCCGGTTACGCTTAAATGGAAATTTCTTCCTAGGAACCAAGGGTAGAAGTGTACTCTTTCCCCCAGTGGCTTCACTGATCACATCCTTAAGATCTGGCACAAAGAGGTACCCTGAAAGGGCAGGGAAAGGAAGACTTTCTTAGAAGCCGTGTCAGCGGACCAAATCTTGAGCCAAAGAGCTCGTCTGGCCACCACAGACATGGTGGAAACCCTAGCCATCATATGGATGGCATCAAATAAGGCAGCAAAAACATAGTGTTGTGCCTCAGAAATGTTGGCGAGGAGATGCAACTTATCCGCAATGGCCCGGTTCACCCACGCAGCGGCAAATGCTGGACGCATACCAGAACCAGCAGTGGCAAAAATGGACTTGAGGGAAACTTCAAGTTTCTTATCAGCCCAATCCTTCAGAGCAGAGGCATCAGAGACTGGTAACGCAGTAGATTTGGATAGCCCGGAAATAGGGGCATCCATTTTGGGAGGATGAACCCACTGAGAAAGTGCTGCCTCAGAAAAGGGATAAAGCTTAGCAAATTTCCTGGACTCAGAAGCTTTCTTGTCCAGGGATTTCCACTCCTGAGACACAAGGCGGTCAACAGTGGGGTTAGGTGGAAAGTATCTAAGGGGCTTAGCAGGCACCTGGAATACATCAGAGGGATCAGAAGGAACCTCCTGAACTAGGGGAATGTTAAGAGTAGTTAAGACAGCCCTGATTTGGCCCTCAGCGGAGGGTTCAGGATCAGCTTTAAAAGGGTCCCCAAGAAACTGAGAGGACTCCAACACAGAACATTCCTCAACATCTGAGTCCACCAGCAGTGGACATAACTTGAATGTGGACTGGTGTGAGGATGGGTCTATAAGAAAAAAAACAAAAACTATGTGGTGTAACCCAAAATATGGCTTATCACCTATCAATAAGGCCGAGCAGTAACTGTATCTGTCCCCCATGGAAACCCTAGCTGCAGAGTCTCAATGAGAATGAAATGAAACTTAAATGGGACTCCAAGGGGGTGGAGAGAAGTAAACCCCCCAGAGAGGGCTAAGAATAGTATAGTGCCCCCTGGAGCAATATGAAATGAGGATTGTAGCAGTGGACTTATCTAAAAGCCTATGTAGTGAGATACGGAGGTTCTTTTTTTGCCTATCATATCTGAGGTACTGCCTAAACTAGAAAGTAACTCTAACCTTACAATAGGAGCCCAATAGAGGTACTCTTATGATGGATTACACTCCAGTCAACATATTGCAATGCGTATTATGTTTTGTAATAATGCATAAAAGTACATGAAAATGCAGTGATAAGAACATTACAGTGTTTAGACAGTTGTAGGGAAATGTGGCATCTGATATGAACTAAGAGTACATTAGCAAAGAAGCAAAAGGCAATACAATGGGACAAGTCAACTATGTGCAATAAACCTAAAGGACGGGAGCTGTCTTGGCAGTATGGGGCCTTGTACAAAATGGATAGTATAAAAGGATAGTACAGTTTTGTTAGAATTATGGTACTTATGGATGCCAGTTTAGCAAGTTTAAAGCAACAGAGATTATAAACAGACTAAGATAGTACCTGGATAGGCCTATGCAAGTAATACCGTTAGAGTCTTCTGGCTATAGAGCAGAATGTCCTCTTGTAACAAACAAATGTGACCAGTTCAACATATATAAACTGAGAAAGGGTGACCTGATGGTCACCATCCGAAGAAGGGGTTGTCCTCTGACTAAGTATGATACCGGCAGAGTTCCATCCTCTGATTCAGGTCCAGGCCTCGGCCGTCGGGTGGAATGGGGGATTATCCATCTCCAATCTGCGCAGTTTGTTCTTCTTCATTGGCGAGACTGAAGACCATTCTGCACGTTTTTGAGACTTGTTGGATCATATGCGCTTGTTCTTGGGCCATTGTGGAGGGAAATATTCCCAGGGCCATGCAAAAGGTGTTAGTTTTGGTGGCAGATTTGAGCATAGCCATTTTCCCAGCATGTGAAACATGAAGTGAGAATGGGAAGCCCCATCGATGTTGAATTTGTAGATATATCAGCAGGTCTGTGAGTGGTTTAACTGTGCGTCTTTGCTGGATGGTGTATCTGGAGAGATTGTTGAAAAGAGATATTTCAACACTATTATGGATCAGCGGGAATATATCTCAAGCCTTGCGCATAATCATCTCCTTGATCTCGTACCTATGTAGGCATGCTTTAACATCTCTCAGAGCATCTCCAGCATAGTCGCAGGATCTCAACACTCTATGTATGCGCTCAATATATATTACCTCATTATAGGAGACCCTAGTATGTTGGAAAAGATCGTGGTTGCAGTGCCGTGGAGATCCTTCAGTAACACTGATTCTGGCAAATTTTTAGTGCAGATATTCGATCTCCTGCTACGATTCTCCAAATCCTCATCTTTAGGTTCAGATTCTGGATGTAATCTGCTTGTTCCGCAGTGGTTTGCTCCAGTACTGTGGCCTGTTGGATCGCTGCCTCGTTTTCCTCCTCCAATATTTTGACCCGATGCATGACTTTAGATAGGTTGTCCTTGATAGTTAATATCTCCGTGCTCAAGGTTTGTTTGAGATCCTCCAAATAAGATCTCAGATCCGCTTTAGAAACTAGTTCCTGCAAGTCCGATTTTGATGCCAGCCCGGTGAGAAGAGCCACTATATCTCTTCTGGTCAAAGGGGGTTCCATCTCCAATATACTTCCAGTCAGGGTTGCCTCAGCTGGTTCTGAGAAATGGTGCTGCGTCACAGTTTCAACTGTGCAGTCCTCTGAGTGATGGCACAAGTGCATTTGGTGGGCTTTCCAGAACGTTAGGCCCGCGTGCTGTATAATTGGTGATAGGGTTTCTGGAGATCTTTGTTTTCCCTCTTTTCCCTTTCATTCACCTCCTTGAATAAACAGAGGGTTACCGGCTTGGTAAAACAACAGGAGCGAGGCATTAAAGACAGGTTTAGGGTTCCATGAAACGGAGCTCACCTGAGGCACGTCCTACTCCACTGCCGTCCAGGCCATGCCCTCAATATCCAATGATTTACTTCACCTTTTATAATTGGAATGAACACCTCATTTTCACTTTACCAGCAAATTAATTATGATGGTTTACTGAGAATATTTGTGGGGGATAAAAAGGACTGTTGTTTAGCTTTGACAAAAGTCTAAAGTGAGGCAAGTGAAACAAATAAGTTGCTTGCAACCAGGTAGCAGCAATACATGAGAGACTGTATGTTCAGCATTATAATTTAGGAGACCAGCCTTCACTACACAAAACAGATGGGTGTTTTTTCCATCCACTGCAGCCTGATGGATGGGGTATGAAATGTATCCCAAGCAATTTACAGTCACCACATTAGCACCATAATGAGCTAATGGAGGTGAGCTAATCGATTTGGGGACACTTGTACATAGCATGGATTGTGATAGAGAAGGATGACTAAGCGGTGAGATTATTTCATTCAGCTCATAACAGTAAGTTATTAACCTTGTTAGTTCAGATAACATACCATATGTTTTAGAAGGCAAATAAGATTTGAACGTTGTTCTGAATTCCTATGACTTACTAACAGATGATACTATTCTCTTAAAGAAACACTAACTACTAAAAATGAACTGGGGTTTTATACACTTAAGTACACTGTACTTCATGTTAGCATCTGTAAACATTTGTTTTCTGAAGCCTAAAATCTAGTCTTACATAAAGTCTCAGGGACCAGCTAGTCCTGTCTTTTTCAGGGCCCCAAGTACCACAGCAATCCTGAGAAGATTGATTGTCCAGGATTATCAGAAAATGGACAGATATAACAGCCTTGCTGAATACAGGAGCAGTGCGTACTAATCACAATGAACAGACCTTAGCTTATAGCAGAGCCGCAATAGTGGGATTTTAAAAGAAATACTTCATTGGAACGGTCTACAAAGTGTGCTTGGTTTGCAAGCACACTTTTTAGACCGTTCCAAAGAAGTATTTCTTTTTAAATCGCACTATTGCGGCTCTGCTGAATCTGCTGAAGAGCTTCCTCGTGACGGCTGACACGGATCTCCTGCTGTCAGCATTACAGCGGACATCAGGAGAGAGAGAGAAGTTTAGCGGCGAATATCTCTCAAACCATAAAGTTTTGAGAGATAGGATTTGCTGCAGATCATTTATTTTTCTTTAATCTACAAAACAAAAAAATATTTTTAGGGGACATTACTGTCTATTTAAATGATCTTTGCATATGTTCGTTTATAAACCAGTTAGAAGTCAGTATAGGGTTACATTTTGTGTAAAGTATAGGTTTTACATATGCTAGCTGTATGTACATTACATTTAATTTCAACCTCTAAAGGAACACTAGCACCTAAAAAACAATTGAGGTTATATATATTTAAAGGTAACATCCTATATAATAATTAGCTAGGATGTTTGTCAGAAGCCGTCATGCGCAGTAGAGAGTGTGCTCATTCAGGCAGTCTCTACTGTGCAAGATTGCATCTCGTGAGTGAGGCGACGCAAGACTGTATAACGTGGAGCAGCGAGGTAGCGGCCGCTTAACCCTTTAAGTGCCAGAGGGGTACACAACGTGTTGCAAAGCAATGCGTTGCGTACCCCTCTAGCACTCAAAGGGTTAACATTACCCAGACCCTGGCCCGTGTAAACGGGATTTTCCACTAGTTGAATATATAAAACTAGTTGAAGAGCCCGTTACACGGTCCACAGTGCCACTGGCAGCCGGTCGAGGTGCAGTCATGCTCAGTAGAGACTCAAAAAAACTAAAAAAGAAGAGCGCAACAACAAGAAATAGAGAGAGAACAAAAGGTCTTCTCTAAATGTAGAATTTATTAGTAAAAATGTATAAAGATAAGTAGAATAAAATATAACAAATAAAAATCATATACCAAATAAAATTCAAAATAGAACTGAAACCCCCCCCTCTCCCATTGCACTTACAGACTGCACATCTTGTGCTTGAAGCATCTCAGGGGTCCCAACCCCTATACTGCCACATAACTGTGTCCTCTGGTTTATGTGATCCGTCTCTTCATTCAGTGTCCATTTGACTCCAAGTATCACAAGGTGGAATGTATACTGTATTCTCAGTTTCTTAAACAATGTATCCAGCTAGTAGTGTAATATCACTCAATCGAATAGAAACATAGTTGCAGTTCCAAGATGTTTGGCAACAAATCCACGTGGAGCCGTTAGCACGCTGTGAGGCGTGTTCTGTACGAAGATCGTGATACACAACCGGATCCAGAAGAGACTCACAGGGGGCGGGGAGGGACCCGGTACTGAATAGCAATGGAGGGGGAGGAGAGAACCCAACGCGTATCGTGGATGTGAACGATCCACTTCATCAGGGCAAAGGATCGTTCACATCCACGATACGCGTTGGGGAATTAGGGAATTATTCTTTGTCCCCTATGGTGCAAGGGTTTTGCTGCAGAATAGCTCCAATTCTTCATAGTTCACCAATGTTTTCAACACAATGGATTGGGAAAGCTGCAGCTAGACACAGTCCCGTGTGGATACATCAAAGACACAGTGGAGGGAATCTGGGGAGGAGTGAGCCTCCTTTCCTTCTTGCAATCGAATAAATTCTGTGGAGCTAGTCTGGTACATTAAAACACTAATATTCTTGTTACGGTTTTGTACACATTATATTAAATTATTTTGAAGACACATTAGAACTAATTACTTATTTATTATCCCGTCTTTATGGTTTTTCTGTTCAAAAAGCACAGCGTAGAACAAGCTACAAAACACTAAATGATCAAGAGGATAAATACAACACACACACACACATTTGAGTAATGATCAAGTCTGTCAGTCGCCACAGTATAGAATTATAATACAGCCTAACATCAATTTATAAAGCTCAAAACACATAGATAGAATACACACACACTTTTATACATATACCTACCTTATGCAGGCTTTCTGCCAGTTCCACACACAAAGCAATGATGTCACGACTTGCAGAATAATCATTGAGTCGTGTGAACAGGTATCTGCAGGAATACAATTATTTACATATAATATAGGCTGAGCTTTAACAGTAATACATCATATTTCATACACTGCTTATTGCCACTACTCTTCTATTATATATATATATATATATATATATATATATATATTAGGGATTTTTCTAAGGAGAAAAACCAGAGTTCTCCCACTGCTGAGTGATTATTTGTTCAAATGTTACTGACAGCTCAAGATAATGTCTGTTTCATTGTTTGGAAAGCTTTAGAGTCAATGACAGAAATACTTTATAGGGACTAATGAAACACCACAATCTAGAGGACAATAGAGAAAAAGACATACTTGAGCTGTAATAACTTTTGAATTAAATATCTCCCGATGGGAGTAAACTTGTTTTTACTCGGCAAGAAAAATCACAAAAATATATACTTTTCCATTAAAAAACACTACTATAACTTTAACCCTTTCATTGCCAGAAGCTTAGGCCATTTCCTATACCCTCAAGGACAGACACATTTTAGCATTTTTCGTCTCTGTTTAGGTAGGATTCTTGCAGGTAATGTTCTAGTTACATATGGGAAAAAAAATATAACATTTTTTTCAAATAAATTTCATTTTTGAATGGTGCTGTTTAACAAGCTATGATAGCAAAATAACAAAAAAGTTAAAAATAACTTATTTTGCTAAAATCACATACTATATATCATAAATATTTATGTTGCTTGCGAATCTCCCAAGTACAAAAATACCAAATATGTATAGTTTTACCTAAATGCATGGCCTAATTACAAGAAGCACAAAGTGGTATTTTCAGCTTTATAAACTTAAATGCAAATTCCAGTTGTTACCTGGTAAACATATCCTAAAACTGCTGAATAACTATATAAACTGTACATTTCCTGAAAGTAGATATCACACTGCACCAATAAGGTGTTACTCGCCTTTCTACTTCTAGACTGGTGTGCACAAATGTTTCCAGAAGGTGGTGCTAAGGGAATAAAATGGCATCTTTGAAAACGATGGAATTTTCACATGAATTCATTAGCTACTGCTCTTATGAGAAAAATGGCACCCCATTTGGTATGAGTTCACAAACTGTAGCCTGAGAAAAATGATACTTCGTTTGCGTGGGTTAACATACACTACGGGGTTGCCAGGAACACTAATCTACAACTGCCACTTTTGTTTTTGTAATTACCTGCCTGCACTAAAATGACATAACCATTACATAGTGGTAGCCAATGTGCACTATTTTGGAAAGTAGCGTTTTTGCCCCAGGGTGATGTGCACAAATGTTTCCAGATTGTGGCTCTATGGGAAAAAGCAAGCTATTTCACATGTCTACCTGTTCAAACATGCAGATAGCTTTGAAAAACATGGAATTTATGACTGTAATCTTTAGATACTACTCCTCCAAGAAGAATTCACACTGTTAGTATAAGGTGATATACTGTAGGGGGTGCCAGAAGCACAAAACTACTCCAACTGCCATCTATCACTTTTCATATATTATTTTTCACATATTTTTCAAATATGCCTCCATTAAAATGACTATTATAAGAAAAGATATGAAGAAAAGATAGATAAAGAATAACATTTTTGAAAGAAGACAACTAGCAGCATCATATGATGCTACCCCTAAGTTGGTGTGCACAACTATTTCCAGAATGTGGAGCTACAGGAAAAAACACATAGTATTTTACACATCAGTCACTCTGAGTGGAACTTTCACCCTTAAAAGGGGATATATCACCCCTATACAAGTTTGTCTAAAATTAAGTTTATATAGCGACTAGCAGGTTTTTTTAATTAAACATTTAACAATGATCCTGTGCCTTCCTACCAGACAGACTGAGGTAACAGCTCTGTACCACGGTCTGTCACTCTTCCTCTGCTTCCCTCCCTCGATACAGTCTCCTCCGATGATGGAAGATTTCTGTATGTAAGATGGCGCGCTCTCATTGGCCAGAGAGCTCTCCAGCTTACATGCAGAAATCCTCCATCTTCAGAGGAGGCTGGATTGAGGGAGGGGAGCATAGAAAGAGTGACAGACTGTGGTACTGAGCTATAACCGCAGTCTGTCCAGTAGGAAGGATCATCATCATTTTTGAGAAAAAACAGTGATACATATCATACCTTTGTCAGTAAGAAAATCTTAGAGCCACAGTGGGATATATTCTCACTGCTTCACCCAATGCTCTTAGTTATATGTGTAATCACTACCTATTAATCAAGGATATGCATATATGTCACCAAATTGGAGTATACTTCCAGTCGGATCCACTGTCCCTAAAACTTAGGTAGTGTAGTTGTTCACCCATCTTGTTTGCTGCTAGTGTCAAAAAAGATTTGCATGAACCGAAATTTCACCGATGGGTCGTTGTGACATGCAAAACAAATCAAGGGAAGAAGGGAAAGGGGAGGACAGAGCATATATACTCTAAGTGTAGTATTGGTACAAAATCAATAGAGTTAAGAATATATTAGATGACAATATATGAAACACAGTTTGTCTAATCTTGTCTGGTCTTTTATGGACTTGTAAATCAAAACCATTGAGCATCAAACCACGGGCATTTGATGGAATAGGTGTAAATAAAACATGATGAATTTATTGCATGTAGTTTATACACAATGAATGTGTCTGAATGAAATAAACATCTACAAAAAAAATATAATAAAAATGAAGACATTATGAAAAATAAAAAAACAAAGGAAAAAAATAAAGAAAATGTGACGGGAGGGGGATGATTACCGCTAATTCAAATAGAACACCAATAGTGTGCAATGGATGCGAGATATTTAAATGCAAAAAAAACAATAGGTGACATATAGAGAGAGACAGATTTCATTTATTCTGCACAGGGGCCCTCAGGGATAATGAAAAGGGAATCAGATTTCTTAAAAGGCTGCATATGATGAATACAGAACTCTAGACAACATACCACATTCAACAGATGAAGCTCCTGCTTGTTAGAAGGACCAGGAAATAAAGAAGGAAAAACAATTTCCAGGTTCATGTGAAAAGCTGATACAATCATGGGCAGAAAGCCTCAGGGAGTATGTAGACCAGGAAAGGGGGTTTATAATATAAAACCTGTAGTTCAGCCATTCTTCAAACAGATAAAATGGCCAGGAGTAAGGTCATCTTAAACATCAGAAGATGCAAACAAGCAGTTGAAAGAGGTTCAAAGGGAGGCTTCTGTAGAATTCATAGCACTAAATTCAAATACCATGGTGGAGTGGGATTCCTAAAAACTTAGATGAAACCAGCCTCCTAGCTTGCAGCATGATAGAGATGACAGCCTCATAAAAAAAAACCTTTTTCTTTAAGAGGTTGGCTTTAAGAGCCATGCTGTCAAAGCCAACCTCTCCATCTGAGGATGGCAAACTGGGCCTTGGGTCAGAAGATGCGGACTCAGGGGAGGGCGAAAGGTTTCATTGATGAAGAAGACTCTCCTCTCTGCTCCAGAGACCCTGTCCTATCAGGATCACTCCCAGCCCATCAGGAATGTGTCTGTGGTGATCACTACCAATTCTGGGATGACACATGGACAGAGACATGGGGTAAGACAGATGAGAATGCTGCCTTGATCAGCTCCTGAAGATATCCAGTTGCAACTCCATCGTGTTAAAATGAGCATAGGGAACTGCTTCCAATGAGAGATCAGGAGGACTAGAACTTGTACTCCTGCACCATTGCTGATCGTCAGGAAGTTGCTTCATTCACCTGAAGGGCCAAAGACTGGATCTTGGCAGAAATACCCTGTCCAAGAAATGCAGAACTTGGGGAAGTAGCGGACAGGATTTCTTGAAGTTGAGCACCCAACCATATCACTCCACTATGTTGACACACTCCTAAACAAGCATTGACATAGTTGATGAGGCTGGAAAAAAAAAGACATGCGTCCATCAAGTCCAGCCCATTTTCTCTTAGTCCATATGACATACGGGTATCATTGGGAGGTGACAGCTCCTCCCAGTAGGCTGGAACAATTCTGAAAAAAGTGCAGGGGTGGAGCCACCCCCTCCAACAAACATTGAATTTGACTGCAGATAAGAACTATTCAGCCCATCTAGTCTGCCCATCGAGTCTGGCTACCTTAGCCCCGCCCCGCCAGATAGTCAATAGGGTATTGTCTCAAAACTAAGATAGCAAGAAGGAAGAAGGGAAAACTCCAGTGAGCGATGAACTGAAAAGGACTCCCACGTCCAGCTACAGGAGACCCCGCATGGTCCCTTTCACTGGGTGGGAGACCTGTATGTCATATGGACTAAGAGAAAACGATTTAACAGGTAAGGCTAAAATCTTCTTTTCTCTGTCGTCCAATATGACATACAGGTACCATGATGATGTACCAACACTGAGCTCACAGGGGTGGGAAGAGAAGGAAAGGACCAAGTGCCGGAGGTCCCTGGAAGAAGCCTGCAGCAGAAGTTCGTCCATGTAAGGAGTCACTTGAATCCTCCTGGTGTGTAGGAAGGCAATCAAGGCACCCAAGGCGCGTGCAACCACCTGAGGAGCAGCGGTAAGCCCGTAAAGGAGAGCAGTGAATTGGAAGAGTCCCAAAGCGCAAGCAAAAATTAGGTACTTCTGACTGTCCTGATGAATCAGAACATGCAGTTAAGCATTCTACAGATCCAGACAGGCCAGAAATTCCCCTGCACACATCACTGCGATGACAAAGCACAAAGAGTATGGACCACAAAAGAATTGAGGTCCTTGAAGTCCAAAATGGGACGGCTGCCGCCATACTTTTTGGGAACTACAAATAGGTTTGAATAGAAACCTAAACCTCTCTCTTGTGGAGGAACCGGAGCCAGGACTCCCTTGTCCAAGAGAGCATGCACTGTCCCGTTGAAAAAGACGTAGCTTTTCTTGACCCTGAGGGGCATGAGAGAGGAAGAATCTGAAGTGAGGCAGCGATACAAAGGGAATCATGTAGCCTCCTGAAACCACCTGTAATACCCACTGATCTGCAACAGAGCCTGCCCAAAAGCTTGAAAAATGTTGCCTGTGACCACCTAGAAGTATATTCGGACTTGGGTTTGGCGCGTCATGTCGAAGCAGGTTTGGTGGAGGAGTGTTTGAGCCTCCACTGTTGCCTGGGCTTGGGGGTGGAGAGCGGGGAGGATGGCCTGAGACCCACGTGGATTGAGACTTTGTGCTTCGCTTTGGCGGGGACAAAAAAGATGCTGCTTCCTTGACATTTTAGGGCATTTAGGAACCGCAGGCAACAAGGTACTCTTACCCCCAGTAGCCTCACTGATGATGATCGTCAGTCCAGGCCCTAAGAGAGAGAAGTCCCCTGAAATGGCAGAGAAATTAGTGACTTCTTAGATGATAAGTCAGCAGACCGAATCTTAAGCCACAGAGTAAGTCTGGCAGCTACAGAAAAGGCAGAAGCCTTAGCTTCAAGACTGATAGCATCAAAGAAGGCATCAGTCACATAATTCTGAGCCTCAAACATATTGGCTAGAATAGACAAAACGTCATCCTTAGGGGCACCTTTGTGGACAGCTTCAGTAAGCTGTTCAGTCCAAACAGCAATGGCCCTGGTAACCCAAACAGAAGCCAAGGCAGGCCTCATAGAGGCACCTATGGCTGCAAAAGTCAACTTCGGAATAGCTTCAAGGTTCCTATCAGTTAAAATCCTTAAGTGCCGTGACATCTGCCAAAGGTAAAGCAGTGGATTTAGAAAGTCTGGAAATAGGGGTATCAACCTGAAGAGGTGTAGTCCACTGAGCCAAAGGTACATCAGAAAAGGGATACAGTTTAAAGAATCTATTAGAAAGAGCAAAGCGCTTGTTTGGAGTCTTCCACTCGTCAAGGATAACCTGATCAAGAGTGGGATTATGATGAAACATGGTACTGGACTTCTTGCGTCTTTGAAAGCCATCAGAAGTAGACTGTGACACTACACGGTTAACAGGAATGTTAAATGTAGTCAAAACCACCTGAATGAGACCCTCAGCAGAGGGTTCAGTGTCAGCCTCAAAGGGGGAAATAGAAGAAATAAGAGATGCTAAACTAGGCACATGATCTTGCAAGGGTATGCAAAAGCTCACTGGGACTGTGTCCTCACGCCCAGGGTGCAACCTCTTTTAGTTCACAAATGCCATACACAGAGAAGAAATATTCTGAAGCATATCATAGAGGCCCTGCCAAAATGACAGTCCAGCCAGGAAATGCCAGACAATCCTTCTGTGAACAAAGGAAGCAGCTAACCCCAGACGTATGTTTCGGCCTTGTTGGGCCTCCTCGGTGAGGTGCAGCTGATCCCTCTATTCACTTGTGAGCAAGGGGTCCACGTCTGGATTCCCCCATTACCCTTAAGGTGACTAACCCCAAGAGCAATTTGCATAGAAATAGAAGTCATCAGAGATGCTCAACTAGGGTCATGAGCTTGCAAGGGTATGCAAAATCTCACAAATCAGCTGCACCTCAACAAGGCCATAACGTATGACTGGGACACAGCACATGAGGGGCATAAGTGACTTGAGTACTCTCTGGAAAGCCCTGCTTGGCATGAGGAACAGTAAGAAACGGGGGTCAAAGATGCCCCTGAGTCCTTAGCCTTAGGCCTAGCCCCATGAATTGCTTTAAGACTGAGAATATATAATGAGGCCACTGTGTATACGGCACACTACTAGTTATATTTGAGTCTAGATTTGAAAATAGAATGATTCTAAGTTAGGGACATTTATTGCATAATGGGCCATATGTATAAAAGCCAAAAGTTAAGTGAGGGCAATACAACTGGACCATAGGGAACAAAAATAAAATAAAAATAATTCCCAGACTCAAAATGGGGTCTGCGGCTTTTTATAGAAGTGACGTATTTTTATGTTTTCAGTCACCAAAATATTTTAAGAGCCATGTTCAACATGGAATATTAATACACCACTAAAAGCACATAATAAGAAAACAATCCAACATATATGCACAATAAATATTGGTTAGTTAATCTCACCAGCACAGGAATCAATGCAATGTCTTCTAACAGCAGCAAAACAAATAAAGGAGCATAACCAAGAATTGTTAACTGTGCTAATAGACAATATAAAAGACTCCAACACCCCACAGCATGTTCAGTCAATCCAGGTCCTCAAGGGCTACCAACAGTGCATATTTTTTCAGGATATCCCTGCTTTAGTACACGTGAATCAGTTAATGAGACTGAGCTGCTGGTTGATCCCCCTGTACTAAATCAGTGATATTCTAGAAACACCCACTGTTGTTAGCTCTTGCGGACCAGAGTTGGCTACTCCTAACAGTAGGCTAATACATCCCATATTACAGGTCACTCAAACCTGTCCTCAAGCATCTCCCCTCGTGTTTAAACACACGTCAGTGTCATTAACTCAGGCAAACCCTTCAGAATGATTGTACAACTGATTGATAATCTTTGTTCATGTGAAGATATTCTGAAAACCAGCAATGCTGGGGTGGCCAGAGGACAGGTTTGAGTGCTCCTGCCAAATCACACACAACAAAGTTTTCAGTGCTAAAATATAGATGTATTCTACTGCAACCCTCTGTGGACACAGGTCTAGTTGAAGACTGCAATGGTTTCAGGACACAATTCAAGCTTCACAACAGCTATACTGGTTAATTTTTAATTTCTCAAAGATTATTTATTTTTCAGAAAAATGCCTTGTACAGCATATAGGTTAATTTGAATTGTTTTTAAAACAAACTAAACTTTTATTAAGGTACAACTTTTTGCAGCCTTATTTGCAAGCTCCAGGTCCCAGGCCCCAGGTCCTCCACCTGTCAGCCTGCGCATATCCGTTGCCTCCGGTTACGCTACCTCACAGCCTGTGCCTCACTGTAGCCTCCATTTGTATACTACACAGCCTGTGCCTTAACGTTCTCTAGTGGTGGCTATCCTGTCAGTTTGCACTTATCCGTTGCCTCCGGTTTCGCTCTTAGGTCAGTGCCCCACTGTGACACCGGTTACACGCTATCCTGCCTTGCCTCAGTGGGTACTTGTGGTTGCTCTACCTGATGGTTACACCTATCAACTGTCTCAGGTTGCGTCACTGTACCGCTGCTCTCTCTATTGCCTCCGGGCATCTCCTCAGTATACTCATTTGAACTGTCAAGTGGGCTGCCTTACCCGGTTATAGGTAAGGCCGGTAGAGCCTCTGTGTTTATTCCGGTTGCCTCCGGGCATCTCCTCAGTTTACTTATTTGAACCGTCAAGTGGGCTGCCTTACCCGGTTATAGGTAAGGCAGGTAGAGCCTATCCTCTCCCCAATCTATCGGGGTGTCTGCCCTGCAGTACCAGTCTCTCTTAGTGCTTCTCCTGAACTGTACTGCTGAGGTTTTGTTCCTGTTCCAGTTATTTCTCTGCATTTCTGTATTTTATTATATCTGCAATATACCCTGACCTGTGTCAGACTCATTTATGCTATTCTATGCTTGGTTCTGGACCTGTGAAGGGTATTTCTGTTCATATTATTTTGTTTAATAAAAAACTTCATTATTTTTACCTTAACCAAATTGTCTAAGTGTTCATTAAAATCATGACATTAACACAATGCCAAGGAGGAAAGAAATCAGCAATGATCTTAGAGAAGCAATTGTTGCTGTCCATCAATCTGGGAATGGTTACAAAGTCATAAGGCCATTTCCAAACAATTTAAAGTCCATCATTCCACAGGGAGAAAGATTATTCAAAAGTGGAAAACATTCAAGACAGTTGACAATCTTCTGAGGAGTGGAAGTCCCAGCAAATTCACCCCAAAGTCAGACCGTGCAATGCTCAGAGAAATTGCAAAAAAACCCAAGAGTTACATCTCAGACTATACAGGCCTCAGTTAATATGTTAAATGTTAAAGTTCATGTTAGTACAATTAGAAAAAGACTGAACAAGTGTGGTTTGTTTGGAAGGGTTGCCAAGAGAAAGCCTCTTCTCACTAAAAAGAAAATGGCAGCACGGCTTAGGTTTGCAAAGTTGCATCTGAACAAACCAAACAGTTCTGGAACAATGTCCTTTGGACAGACAAGACCAAAGTGGAGATAATTGGCACAGCAACACGTTTGGCGAAAACTAAACACAGGATATCAGCACAAACTACTCATACCAACTGTCAAGCACGGTGGTGGAGGGGTAATGATTTGGGCTTGTTTTGCAGTCACAGGACCTGGGAACCTTGCAGTCATTGAGTCGACTGAGAACTCCTCTGTATACCAAAGTATTCTAGAGTCAAATGCGAGGCTATCTGTATGACAGCTAAATTCAAACATTACCCCTACTCATCCCCAAAAACGACCTCGCCAAATTGGACTCTGCTTTTTCCAAATTCACATGGAACAAAAAAAAAACAAAAAAAAAAAACATGCATTTGTCTCCAAAAACTTCAACTGCCAACAACCCATGCTGGCATCAGTTTTCCAAACATTCCATTTGACAATCTCGCTAGTATCCTTCGTTTGGTCATAGATTGGATTCCACAATTCCAGTACTTGTGCCACAGCTTCTAGCGACCAGTTGATGACAGGACAGATTCAGTTAAGATATATACTTCACACTAAATCTGCATACGTACCCCACCATCTTAAAGGGATAGTAATACTTCGTTTTAACTTTATTTTATTTTGTAGGCATTAAAAAAACATGAAGAATGATATGTCTTATCTCTCAAACCTTTATGGTTTAAGAGATATTCACAAGCAAAGTTTCCCCCTCCCGTCCCTTTTTCCTAGTGTAAGCCATCTCTTCTCAGATGTGAATCTGGTTGTAAGACCAGACAGATAACAGAAGGGGACAATCTTCTTTGTATGAAAAGAATGAAAGCCCTTCCCCCGTTGACAAGTTTTTCAGGTTTTTCCCTTATCTTAATTGAAGATTGTCCCTCTCTGCAGTCTACCTGGGCACCTCCCTTCTGATCTGGTTGAACGGGGGGGGATACTTTGCTTGTGAATATCTCTTAAACCATAAAGGTTTGAGAGATAAGACTTATATCGTTCTTCATGTTTTTTTAATGCCTACAAAATAAAATAAAGATAAAATGAAGTATTACTATCCCTTTAAAGGGATAGTAATGTTTCAAAATAAAAGCAGCTCCAATTAATCTTCATATTATTTGGGCCATAGAGAGTGTTATTTCAATACTGTCAGAGTTGTAGTTCAAGAGTAACTGAAAGATAATGTATCCCCCTCCTGTCCCTTTTACTGATGTAACACTGCTCACCTCAGAACAGAAAGGTGCTGTCCAGATGTATCGCAGAGAGGGGCAAGCTTTAATTAGCATAAGGGAAAAACCTGAAAAACCTGTCAATGGGGGCAGGGTTTTCATTGTTCTCACCGCAAGGAGATTATCCCTTGCTGTGAGCTGTCTGGTCTTAAGACCAGATGCCACATCTGAGGGGAGGTGGCTTCCACTAGGTAAAAGGGGCAGGAGGGGATACTTTATCATTCAATTACTCTTGAACTACAACTCTGACAGTATTGAAATAACACTCTCTATGGCCCAAATACTATGAAGATTAATTGGAGCTGCTTTTGTTTTGAAACATTAATATTCCTTTAACATTGATGCGCCAATTGCTCCAGTATGTAAAGCATGGCAATCTATAAAAAAAAAAAAAAAAAAAAAATTGTATGATACACCACATGCCTCTCCTTACCTACCTTCCGGGTAATCAAAAACGTCAACCTAAATTCAAAATATGGGCATCCAGGAACATAGAAATGGTGGGCAATATAACTGATACTACCTCAACCTTAATGTTTCAAGACCTTAAATCCAAATACAAACTTCCCAACAACCATCTCTTTCGATACTTACAATATAGACATTACTCTCAGTAATCCAAAATCTCTCTAACGGTCCTGCAACTCTCAACTCTATAAATTAATCCTGTCAGAACCACAAACTGACACACACACACACTTGCTCTCTCTCTCGCTCTACAATCGGACTTAGACTTATGCTGGAATTATTTCCGGCCACCACCTTAGTACCGCCTCCAGGGATCCTACCATAGATACAGGGCAAACACTTCTGCTCCACTACACAAACTGCTCCATTTCTCACTTATCTCACCCTTGAGAGCTAAACAAATAGGTATCACAACAGATAACTGTCACAAATGTGCAGTTCCAACAGAAGATTTATATCACAATTTTGGAAGTGCCCTATTAGATAAATTCTGGAATACAATTACTGTTTGTATCTGACATTTTTAACATTAAGGAGATCAAATCCCCATTAACCTATTTGCTGGGTATCTTCAAAAACTATCGTACTTTCACTAAACATCATAAGCAGCTGCTTCCTACAGCCATTAAAGCCATTCTCCATTTCTGTTTATCGGGGCAAACTCCTTCAAAACATACTGGCTGAATAAAGCAATAGATATAGTACATAACAAAATTACAAGGCAGAGAAACAAACAGACTAAAATTCTGGACAGTCTGGGACCCTTTCATTAATTTCTTACCAAGAAGCCAGTGGGAGAAATTCACACTATGTCTTAGAGATACTTATTGGAGGATTTCACAAATTCTATGGGATGAATAATTAATTACTCACGTGTACATTGTACAGCCATGCTGAGTCTTGCCATCTTCTTCACAGACAATGAGATACATTGTCTTACCAACCACATCTAGGTCTGCCCCACGCACACACAAGCACACTTTTTGTTTAAGTTTACCCTACACCCTTGTTGACTCATTTGACATTATGATCTTCTGCAATCGCATATTAGCAAGCCATTTAATGGCTATACGATTCAAATCATTTTACTCATTCTGCTATTTGGCAATTTATTTTTCCTGTTTTATCATCATATATATGTTAACGTAGCAATGTTTTCTCCTCACTCTTCCTTTATCTCTGTTTGATATAAGAATAAAACAGTTTTTCTTTTTTAAAGTGGATCTATCACATACAGATATCTAATGCTCATTAGATAGAGCATTTAGTGAAAAAGTTTAATATGTTAGTATTTTTTCAAAAAAAAAAAAACAAAAAACAAAATAAACAAAAAAAAAAACTTTATCTACGCAAAAATTCAAGTTTAAAAGGTGCCCAGCAGCCTACTTCCGCTTGCCGCTGCAGCAAGCTGCTTGCCACACAGAGGCTGCTCCCGTCCCACTACCCAGCATCCTCCGATGACGGAAGATGTCTGTCTCTAAGCTGGAGCAATCTCATTGGCTAGATATCGATCTCTGCCAATGAGATCTCTCCAGCTTAGAGAAAGAAAGCCTCCATCATTGGAGGATGCTGGGTAGTGGGACGGCAGCAGAGGCAGTGCTGCAAGCAGGAAGTAGGCTGCTGGGCATGTTTTACACTTTCATTTTTGAACAGATCTTTTTCAAAAATTACTAACATATTAAACTTTTTCGCTAAATGCTCTGTCTAATGAGCATTAGATCTCTATATGTGATAGATCCACTTTAAGAAACAAGACAGTTAACCACCTTTTTTACTTTACATATTCAGGAAGTGTATAAAATGTAAACTCAAACTGCCTATACTTTCCTCTAATTTTAATGAGCAATCCCTTGGAACAAATAGTTCCTTAGGGAGTATTTTTTGTATTGAACTCAAATATATTTTTCATAAATCCCTTAGACATCTCTCCTCTGATGTAAATAAACCCAGCTTAGCTAGTCTCTCTTTAATGCCTTTATCAAGTGTGTTGCATGCCTTTTGCCAGATCAGTAATGCCTTTTATAAGAACTGGTGCCCAAAACTGTACAGCATATTCTAGAGAAAGCCTTACCTAGGATTTATAGAGAGCTACAATTATATTTCCATCAGCTATATCTACGCGCCATTTATACGTGATATTACCCTACTGGCTCTTGCAGCTGCTGAGGGACACTGCACACTGTTGTGAAGTCTATTGTCTACCAGTAGTCCTAAATCATTCTCTAACAGGGATTCCCTAAATTGCATCTCATGCAGTATATATGTAACATGCTTGTTTCTACAACACTAATGCATAACCTTCAATTTATATGTATTAAAAATTTTCTGCCCAGTCACTCAGTTTATCTAAATCTTTCTCCATAGGCTAGACAGAAACATCATTGGAGATCTGTCTACCATCAGTGCTATAAATACCGAATTCCACTAGTATGAATCTATAAACCTGTACAGAAGAATGTACCTCCTACGGACCCTGCAATATTTTAAAGTCCGTTATTGTGCGGGTGCAATTCTTAGGCCAGCAACATTTTGAGAGACATATTGATGCTTGGCATGGAAGCAGCGTCATTCCCAAAAGAATACCGTAAGTTATGCATAAAAGAAAAAGTGTAACAATTGTGGGTAATAAGGTGAAAGTTGTTTTTCCACAACCCTCTCTTTCTCTAGTATTAAAGCATATTATAGATTTGTGGACAATATTTTCATGGTGTGGGAAGAGTGTTTGATTTCAGGAGGATGTTAATTGTATACATCCCATTGTTAAGTTCACTGCTACATCCAGTAAAGTAACTGTGAATTATCTTCATGTTCATGTTATAAAATAAGAAAATGGCTTGGAAGCTGACAATTATACCAAACCCCAAGAACTGAATAACTCACTGTTGGCAACAAGTCATTCTGCTTGGAGTACAGTTAAAGGGAAATACTAGAGGCCAGTTTCAAAGAGCTAGGAGAATTCATTCTAATCTAGAAGGATACTGCCTCACCTCAGATAAAAATTAAAGAGAAATTTATGGACAGGGGTTATAACATGGACATGTTCACCAACACACAACATGATGTAAAACATACACTCAAGTCTAATGTACTGGAGAAAAGCAGGGAGGTTATTAAAGCTCAGATAATTCCTTCTCTCTCAGTGTATAACACAGCAAGACCTAAATTTAGAACGGCTATCTTTAAATCCTTGAATGGCAGAGGGGTATCCAACGCATTGCGTTGGATACTCCTCTGGCACTCAAAGGGTTAAGAACGGGTCTATACTTAAAGAATCCAAGTACAGCAAGTTGTGCTACGCTTGCTTTGGAATGCATTGTGCACCCCCTCTGGTCCCCAAGGGGTTAAATATCAACCCTTCTTATTCTACAAAAGTGGGAAATCCCTAAGTGATATTACAAAGTCAGAGGACACGAGAATAGTAGATGATAGTCTTAAAGGTCCATTTGAAACCACTGCTCTTCAAAAACAGAGATCACACCATAACCCATCCCTCAAAGGGCAATTCTATAGAATTCAATCAGCGTTTTACATGCGATACCAGTAAGTCACTAACATTAAGGGAGAATTAGAAATTCAACGTTAATGAAAAGAAAATATACACCAGCAGGATAGAATTTCTATGACAAAAATCGTTCTGTAAAAGTTAAGATGGTTAATACTGGATAGTCACCAGCGAGACGAAGGAACAGAGAGAATTTTATACTGAAATGTGGAGCAAAGTAGATTGAAAGATTAGACACTGTTGATCAGAGAGGGATAAAGGAAGCAATAAATCTTATTTGGTTCTGTATCTTATTTAGGAATTGAGGCAGGTATTCCATTCCACTAGAATATAAAATCAGTCTGCAAAAGTGTAAGGAGAAGGCTTCTGCCAGCACATTCAGGCTAGCATGTGCGCTGAATTTTCCATTTCAGTATACAGCCAAAAACAGCACAAAATAACACTGCAAATGGCCATTCTGCTATTACATTGAAGCAGAAAAGACTTTGCAAAGATGCTTTATCCAGATAGGCTCGCCAAGAATCTTAAGCTCAGAGGCTGCCAAGTCTGACAGAAAGGTCTGTGTAGCCTGCAATGGCCATGACCACCGCAGGCCTCCTAGTGTCTCTATGTGCACTCAAACACCCTTTCACAATCACATATATGCCAGGCAGCTGACAAGTCATTTTTGCAACATTAGTCATCTTTATTTATGTTAAATAATGGCTGGGAAGGTATATCCAGGGAATATGTTACACCAACTCAATGGGATTATATCATTAATCTTATTTTTGATATTATTTTATTGTGAAGTTGTTTTTATATTATCAAATTTTATATTGCATATACTCTTTTGTCCGCCTCACTTGGATTGCTGTGACTACTATACATTGCAAAAGCATGTGTGCACACCGGTCGGGATACGGGAGCCAGGGAATGGATCCACGGGCATACACCCACATTTGCTGAGACACAGCGAGGGTGTTTGGGCTGGTTGCTGGTCTCCGTTTCCCGGCAGTAGTGCACTCACGGTACTTACAATAGTCTCTATCATAGTATAATTTTAGCGCTCTCCTTTTGCTTGTTTTTGGTTTGATATTTAGAACAAAGGCTGAATACAAAATATATGATAGGTTAGACACTCATTTTTTTACATTTAAACTCCATTGAAGTGAAATTCTTATCTTGTCAGTGTCAGGGCCGGTGCAAGGATTTTCTGTACACATGCGAAGGTGCATTTTGATGCCCCTCCCCCAAACCACTGGTCCCCCGCCGCCAATCCCACCACCCCCTTCTGACCCGGCCACAATCCCCTGCCCCCGACCAGAAAATAAGATCACAGCAGAACAAGATATTTTCCTTGTGCCACACATTGCAAATTACAAACAAATTATATTTGTAGCAGAACGTAAAATGATGCCCCCTCCCCTAACCGCCATTAAAAATAGAAATCTTTCTGAAGGTAGTGGTAGTGGAGCCCCGTTTTGTTATTTATTTCAGTGTGGAGTCACTGGCACTAGTGGAAGCCAGATGTGGCGGAAGCAGAGCAGCACAGCTGATAGAGAGGAGGCAGAAAATGTAGCAGGCAGATGCGGCTGAAGTCCTGACCAGGCCCACATAGTAGTGAACGGACTGAGAAGGGGAAACAGGGGTCAGAGCACTCACCCTTGCAGCTACCGCTAAAGGGGCTGAAGTGGCAGAGACCTGCAGGTGGAGCAGATGCGGTGCGTGCGTATGACATCTAGCCGCATCCACTTATTGTGTCAGACTGGACTGCTGCCGAGAACGAAGATGCCAGAATAGACGCTGCGAGGCAGGGAGCGTTTGGTAGCTTAGATCAGCACTCTGTGCTCCCAACACATGGCAGATGAAAAAAAAAAATAATTTAAAAAATTCCAACTCCCTCCGTTTCGGCACCCCCTCTGCTACAGCGCCCTAAGGCGGCTGCCTAAACTGCCTTATGCTAGCACCGGCCCTGGTCAGTGTAATTAATTCCCAAGGCTCCAGTAGAGGATAGAGCTAGCTAAGTGGTACTAGATTTCTTGACCATTTGATGTGTGAATAGCTCTAGAAAAGAAGGATAAGTCTATGCAATGTGTGGGTTAACCCTCTGAGTGTACAACCCATCATTTGCAATGAACTTCGGACCCCTCTGGCTTCCAAAGTGCCAAAAGTGGACATAACGTCTTCAATGATATCACTTCTCCAGTTCCTATGTTATTGTATGGAGCCAATGCACTAAGATTTTTCCAGCTTTGGAGACCTTAGTGCATAGGCTCCATAGAATAACATAGGAATTGGAGGAGTCATCTCTGCTTTGTCACCTCTTTATCATGCCATAGTGCATAACCCCTCTTGCCACAGTTCAGGCTTCAGTTCAGAGTATTAAATCTTTTAAATATACGGTTATATATAAAGCAGTTACAATTATTTTACTATCACCACCAGTGCCACATATGCATTAAGAGGAATGACTTAATCATCAGGTTATACATGTAAGAAATTAATTCAACAGATTGAGCCATAATTTAGTCATATTCATGAGTTTTATTCATATAGTCTGCCACTAAATGCATATTTTATCTGCTTTATGAATTTTGGAATATTTTTTTTTTATCCATCATTCATTTTTTAACACTTTGAGTGCCAGACTCAAAGGGATAATTACCACTGTTTATGCTAAATTAAGTATTATTTTAGTTTTTATTATTTCCAGTATTGATTATATAACTTGTGGATTACGTGAAATTATATTCATTTTTAATTTGACAGATATGTATATTTTTATTTGTAGGTGTTAATTCAGCAGAGCTATCGGCACAATATATTTTTTACTGAGCTGTCTTTTTTGTTTTTTTGGGGTGCCTCGTGCTTAGTCTAGATTAGAAGTCTATATACAGCCCTGTTGGATGGTTCTTGGGTGCTGGAGTAGAGGAGGTTCTAGCCATAGTCAAATTCTATTGTTTGTTTTGTGTTTAGTAGGCTAGATGATAACTAAATATAAAGCATCATTTCAATGTCAGAGTCCACTGGTTTTAATTTTAAGGGGGGCTGGGAATAATTTGTTATTCTGATTTCCCCACTAATAAACACTAGGTGCGAGGTTATCCAAATTTTAACAGACTAGTGTATACAAATATATATAAATTATATAAAGTTATTTTCCAAAGAAGAATAAGTCTACTGAACACATCATAAGTTTTGTCACATTGTAATGACATTTCTGGGCCACAAGGGATGCTAAGCTGTGGAATGCAATGTTATGAATACATGCAGATCGTTAGCAAAGGATCAAACAATGGGCTTTCTAATTAAAAAAGCAATTCTGTGGCAAATCAACTGCACTGCAGTGGTAAATAAACAATACAAAAAAAACCCATCAATTTAAATGGGACTTCAAAGATACAGCATACCTCCCAACTGTCCCTCTTTAGGATTATTATTATTATTCTTTATTTATATAGCGCCAACTAATTCCGCAGCGCTGTACAATTGGGAATAGACATACAGAGGTATTAAATAGTACAATAAGATGTGGAGAACAGGAGGATCAGAGGGCCCTGCTCGTTTAGGAGGGACTGTCCCTCTGAGACCCAAATCCCCCGTCCCCCTTTTCTACCCTTTGTCCCTCTTTTCAGGATATCGGAATGAGTATTGTGTATTACATTGCTCCACAGCAATAAAACTCACATAAATGTGTACTTAATCTTTAACCCCTTAAGGACCAGCAGTCCCGAGGTGTGTGGTTCTTTAAGGACCAGATAGGGAATTTTGGCGTGCCGCCCCATGTGACTGATCACGTGTGCCGGCACGCTGAACGAGGGACTGAAAGAGATCGCTCCAGTCTTGGAGTGATCAACTTCAGTCCCCGGAATTACTCACTGCGCTCCTGCAGGAGCGCGGTGAGTAAAAGTACGTGACGTACCAGGACCGTCACTTGTCCTTAAGGGGTTAATATATGTGTTTACATATTAATCTGTGTAAATAAACTACTTTGGTCTTGCTCTAAATAATGTATTTAGTTAAACAAAGAGGAGCCAATAGGTCATGAAATAGCCTAAAACTTCTCTTTATGCCCCGCCCACCAGCCACACCCCCATAAACACCACCCAAAACAAAAGTGTCCCTCTTTGGCCATTTAAAATGTTGGGAGGTATGATACAGTGGTCTCGAATGGATTGCTGTGGAGACCTATCTAGCATTCAAAGGGTTAACAGCACCATTTAGATTAATGGGAATTTTGATTACTTCTCTACATTGCAGCTGTGTTCCTCCAGAATTGTTCCAATTAGCCTTTATACATCAGGCCCAATATGTAAAATGTAACTTTATTCCTGCATAATTATAAACAAGCAAGTCATTAGTACATATCATGGCTTCAGTACATGGCAGGAAAGAGGCAAATAAAGAGAGAAATCACCTGTTAAGCCAGGAAAAGAGGCCCCTTGCAGCTGTCACAATGTCTATGATGCATACCAATTGTTTGGGTGTTGGGGAAAGTGCGGAGGTGGGAGAATACGAAGAGACCTTCCTAAGGCCAAGGATATGAGAGGACAAGGTTTGTGAGACACCATAGAGCTTATCGGTGAGAGAGCGTAGGCTTTCAGAATTAAGTTCATAGTGCTGTGGAGAAACAAACAAGTGATGGAGTAAGGAAGAGAGATGATGTGAAGATACAGTAAAAAGAAGTAAGGAGTGGTAGAAGTAAAAATCAGCAGACATTGGAGTAACTAGCCTTGGTGTACAAAGAGAGATTTCCCAAAAACATAAGCATGCATAGGTAAAATTGTGTTTTGTTGCTTTTTTTTCTGCATCCAAAATCCATTGCAGCTGCTTGTATGCAGGCAAAATGATGCGGATATACTAAGAACTGGAGTAAGTCTTGGGTAACCAAACAGCTCCCGTAAGAGAAAAAAATAAATGAATTCAATGGATTAATTGCCCCATTTAAATAATTTAATTTTGTTATTTATCTTCCTTGGTTCAGTTGGTGTACCCCAGAATTACTCCAGCTTTCTTTTAGACATATGACCCTAAGGATCTGTTCACACATACAGATTAAACAGTGCTGCAATGCAGAATAGCTTAACCCCTTAACGACCAGCAGTCCCGGGGTGTGTGGTCCTTTAAGGACCAGATATGGAATTTCGGCATGACTGATCACGTGGGGCGGCATGCCGAACGGAGGGACTGAGAGAGATCGCTCCGGTCTTGGAGCGATCAAATTTAGTCCCGGTATTAATCACCGCGCTCCTGCAGGAGTGCGGTGAGTAATAGTACGTGACGTACCAGGACCGTCACTGGTCCTTAAGTGCCGGACCAGCGTGATGGTCCGGGTACATCACCGGACGCGAAGGGGTTAAAGACCCATTAATGTCCCAGAAAATGTTTTTCTAACTTTGTAGAGGTTAAAATAATAAACTGCGTGCTACAAATCCTATCCCTCAAACCACTATGGTTTGAGAGATATTTGCATTGAAAGTTCGCCTCTCCTTCCCCTTCTCCTGACATCAGCGTCTAGCTGACAGCAGGAGATCCCGGTCCGGGGACCAGCCAGCGGCTCTACACCAGAGCCAAAATCGAGTTATTTCAAGATAATTACTTCATTGGAACAGTCTATAAAGTGTGCTTGCAAACCAGGCACACTTTCCAATGAAGTAATTCTTTTGAAATAACGCGATTTCAGCTCTGCTGCAAAGTCACCAGCTGGTTCCCGGACCAGGATCTCCCGCTGTCAGCTAGACGCTGACGTCAGGAGAAGAGGGGGGAACTTTCAATGCAAATATCTCTCAAACCATAGCAGTTTGAAAGATAGGACTTGTGGCACATAGTTTATTATTTTAACCTGGTAATTCTGTCACATGGGTTACATGGAGGGAGTTTGACAAGGAGCAACCCAGATCAACCTCATCCATATAGTTATGGCCAATGCCAACATTATTGGAAGGTGCAAAGGGCACTGCATCCTCCAGTGTCACTCATGTTAACATTTCCACAGCATTCCCTCAGACCACCATGCCAGTCAGTCATGTTACAAACTACTGCGTTAGTCGCCCATGTGATTAAGCTCATAGACCTTAAGGTTTTCCATTTTAAAGATTAATGCAGCATTTGTCACCCATATGAAAAGGGTTTTAGAGAGTAAAGACCTAGTGGTACAAGGCAGTTGAGCTCTTATGTCATACTCCTACTTACCAGAGAACACAACTGCTCAACAGCCTCCAGAATGATCTCCTGGTGCCCAATGCTTCTCACTCCTAATGCATCCAGACGCTGGGGTGATAGACCCAGAAGATCCTGCCCAGTCATATCCCATTCCTGAAAGGGGTACACCTGTAGTGAGGGGTCCAGACCTGTGGATGACAGAGGGTCCCATCAACTAAATTGGAGATAGGACAGTCTATAACTTAGTGACGTGTGAGACCGTTCAGTCTATCGATACCCCTGCTCTCAGACTCACTAATACCTCTGGAATCCTCATTTGTCACGTGCATTGTAAAGAGGTAATATACATACCTCCCAACATTTCAAATTGCCAAAGAGGGACACTTGTGTCTTAGGGGGTGTTGGTGGGGGCGTGGCTGGTGGGTGGGGCATTACCAGGGATTTTTAGACCATTTCATGATCTATTGACACCACTTTGTGTAACCTAATAAATGACTTATAAGAACACCAAATAATTTTATTTGCACAGACTAATTTATAAACAAATATACTGACATTTAAACAAACAATAATGCAAGTTATATTGCTGTAGAACAATATGATACACTTATCTACACACCACTCAGTTTGATCCCATAAAAAAAAGGGACATCGAGTGGGAAAGAGGGACAGAGGGATTGGGTCTAAAAGAGGGACACTTGGGAGGTATGAATATACTGCCCTCCAGCTGTTGTTGAACTATTATTCCGTTCATCCTCACACGGGCCAAGAATGCTAGGAATTGTAGCTTAATAACAGCAGAAGAACTAAAGGTTACAACCACATCTCCCTCTCTTCTTCAAACAGAGCTACCATTTGCGCTCACTAACTCTCCACCTATTGTTTTCCTCGTACACTTATAAACTATCCGCCTCAAATCAGTGTCCCTTCCGCCCTCCCCTATCTACGCCCTGTTTCTGTCCACCTACATTATTCACGGTCACTCCTGGAAGGTCTCTCGCTTTGTTCCTAAGCCTCTCCGTCTCATTTAGATATGTCACTCTCCCCAAGTATATCGCTCTCACCTCTCAAGTAGCCCCTCACAGTCTCCGGACTCCATGTAGCTATAGGCTCCATTCGTACACTTCCCGTCTGATCACCTGAGTGACTCATCCAGGTAGTTCTCCTATTGGTCGGAGCGATTTCCACTGACGTAAATTATAGGGAAACTGAAGGTATATAGGCGGCTCTGCTATTGAGACAAGGGATGGGGAATTTTAGGCCCTCCAGCTGTTGTAGAACTTTGATTCCTACCATATTTATCGTTGTAGAGTATATGAGTTTTAGCTCAACAACAGCTGGAATGCGCCATGGCAGGTTTCTCACATACGGTGTAAGCATTAGGGACTCATTTGCTCTTGCCTACTTTTTCCCTCAAACTTTTGGTAAAACTGACTATAGCTGCAGTTAGGTAAGAGACATGGTATTTACTCTTGCTATGAGTATCAAAGAGTTAACAAGATAAAACTAAAAATGCAAATTCTGCATTCTGAGGCGGATGTACTACATGGAATTGGAGCAATTCTGAGGCAAACTAACTCTATCATAGGGAATACATACACATTTCTTAAATTCACATAACATTTAAATAGGGCTGTTTCCATGAGTTTAATTAGTTAAACGTAATGAAACTATATATGTTGTGACAGTCACTTGTTTGTAATGTAAATATTTTTTGAGAAATTAACTTTTATTTGTTGGTGGCCATTGTGACACTTTATGTTATTTAGTTTCTGCTCTGGGCCATGGGCCAATATTTCCAGACTATGGTCCTTGAGTCTGATATACTATGAAGAACAGGTGCAATGCTACAGTAAACCAAGGTCATCATAGGGAACTAATACACATTCTCCAAACTTTCTTTGATTTGAATGAGACCTTTAACCCAATAGATGCTAGAGAGGCCTCCAGCATATTGCAAAGCAGTGTGTGGGAGACTTTCATAGATCTCATGGAGTTAAAAGCTCCATTTAAATCAGTGGAATTTTTATTTGTCCCAAGCAGTGCAATTGGTTTACCTCAGTATTGCAGGGGAGAGATGCACTAAGGCATGATAAAGAGGTGATGAAGCGGAGATAACTTCTCCAGTGATATCACTTCTCCAAGTCCTACGTTTTTCTATGGATCCAATGCACTAACATATCTCCAACTTTGGAGATCTTAGTACATAGGCTTGATAGAATTACATATGAACTGGAGAAGTGATTTCACTGGAGAAGTTGTCTCCGCATTATGGCCTCTTTATCACGCTTTAGTGCATAACCCCCAAGTTCTACTTAGTACATTAACCTTTTCCTCTCTTTCTCTCTCTCTCTATATATAGGAAAATGAGGCTATTCTGGAGTAAATTTACTGCACCACAGGAGACAAAAACATCCTATTGAGTTAAATACAGTTTTTAACCCCTTGAATGCTAGGGAGGCCTCCAGCACAATGTGAAGATCTCTTAATACATCCAAGATATTACAAGCCCCATTTAAATCAGTGTGAATTTTACTGTTTTCCTGCTTGAAACCCACAGTGCAGTTGGTTTGCTCCAAATCTACTTTACCTTTTGTCATAAGGCCCAGTGTGCTGTGAATGAATCTAAACGGAGCACACACACTGAGGTAATTTCTAATGGTTCGCTTTTAATATGTCACACTGAAAAGTACATGATACAAAATGGCACATTCCCAGTGGTTGCAGTGTTTAAAAGGGCGACACGAGAATCTCGACCCGCATCAAAAACACATGATTCTCATGTCACTGGCTTAAATCTCTCTTCAACCTGCATCTGAAATTGTAGCGGCCGCAACGTTTTTTCCTCCACCTCTCAGGTACCTATAATATGTGCCACTGATGTGACAGCAGCAGTGATTTCTGTAGTAGTGTAGCGACTTCACTCTCTTAGTGTAATTATTTTTTTAACCCTTTCAGCACTGTAGAATTATTGCGTTGAACTCTGACAAATCCATTAACAGTGGCAGCTGCTATGAGCATAAGGATCCCAGTGAATGTCCCCAGTCCTGTTAATATAACATCACCAATGAATTTGGGTCATCCAGTTACCATAACAACACCAACATATTAAAACAGAGCTGTAACGGGCTCCACATCCTCATTACAGCTGCCACCGTTACTGGATTTGTCAACGCTCAACGCAATACCTCTGTCGCCGAAAGAGTTAAAAAATAATTACACTGAGAGAGTTAAGTTGCTACAGAAATCACTGCTGCTGTCACATAAATGGCACATATTACTGGTATCTGAGAGGAGGAGGAAAAAAGTTGCGGCCACTACAATTTCAGATGCAGGTTGAAACGAGTTTTAAGCCTGCGACGTGAGACTCTCGTGCTTTTGATGCAGGGCAAGATTCTCATGTCGCCCTTTTAAACACTGTGACCTGGTGAATGCATAGTTTCATACCATGCACATTTCAGTGCGATATTTTAAAAGGATACCATTACTAATAGTAAGTGCATTTGACCTTGAACATAAAACTAATTAGCAAGCTATGCAGGGAATTAGCATAAACTGCCACAATATGTCAATAAACTATAAAGGAGAGCTCCTCAAAGCCTTTATTTTACAGAAAATGGGCTATTACAACATACAGAGAGGTTTTAACTGTTTGTAAAACAAACTAAATGCATGTCACTGAGAGTCATGCACTGTACCATAAGATACATTGATGTTATAAATGCACTTGAGGCAAGTTCATTGATCCTCATTATACCTATATACACTAGTGCTCCCACTGGAGCCTTAATATATAGTATAGGTTGACTACACCTCCTCACTGGGGTGCATAGCTAGCTGTGCTCAAAAATAGCAGGCAGACTATGTGCCTGTTTCTTTGTAGCTGGATTAGGCAGGTGTAACCAAGGAGCCAATAGCTCTCCCAGTCCACTTTCTGACTCTCTGTTGACACCTCCTTTCCTAAAATACGTCTCCAGCAGGATTCAAACTTTTTGAGTCGGTGAAAGATATTAAAGGGATAGTAATACTTAAAATGTAAAAAAAAAATATGTTGTAGGGTTTATCCCCCTGAGTAAAACAAGAGTACTACCACTGCTGAAAGGTGTTTCATTCAAAAGCTATTAATTTTCAAAGTTGAATTTTTTAGGTGCAATATCACAGTGGCCTGAAATTGTATAGTGGCGCTGTTGCTACACGATCCTATGGACAGCTCTGGTCAGTTGACCATAAATATCCATAGGATCGTGTAGCAACAGCGCCACTGTACAATTTCATGCCACTGGGATATTGCACCTAAAAAATTCAGCTTTGAAAATTAATAACTTTTGAATGAAACACCTTTCAGCAGTGGGAGTGCCCTTGTTTTACTCAGGGGGATAAACTCTACAACATTTTTTTTTTACATTTTACGTATTACTATCCCTTTAACTAGTTTGTACAAAAACTTTTACTTCACAAATACTTTAAGACTATGGAAAGAAATAACAGTGTACCATATGGTGATAAACAGATCTTATAGGACATAGTCTTAAGGCAAGATAAGAACAAATCAGCAGTAAAACAGTTTATACGTCCTTTTACTAATCAACATAATAACACACAATGCACCCCTCCTAGGAAAAAGTCATCACATTAATTTTTTGTTGAAGCTATTAACACGGATTTAGAAACTCTAGTATAGTCAATATGTCTAAAAAGGTAAAAGTTGACATATTAATCTGAGTGCAAAAGAAAGATGCACGCTGACGGAGCTGAGTTGAAACTCTGCTACTACGATAAAACCAGCTGATAAAGGTGGAAATCTTGTTATTATAGATACCGAATATTACGTTACATGTAATAGGTTATTGATTGATACTAATTGTTATATGCGATTGGCTAGTGATCCTACAACCAGATTTAGAAATGGAGTGGCACTTCCACCTTAATTCAAGTTTGCATATTTGAAAACTGCATTAAAGAGGAACTATTACCCCAAATAAAGTCTGCCCCGACCAATTAGCCATATAGAGATAAGCTTAACCCTTTGAGTGCCAGAGGGGTAAGCAACGCATTGCTTTGCAATGCGTTGCGTACCCCTCTGGCAATCAAAGGGTTAACAGTACTACTATTAGCCAGCATAATTACTGCATTACTGAGAAATCCTACTTCTGCCAAGAATGATGGCCAGGCAACAACACTTTAGAGGCATCTGCGAGCCTGCGCCGACAGTTCTTTCTGGTACTTAAAGGTACAATGCAGCACCACCTAGAGGAGACTGGGACTGACAGCGCAGGTACACTGATGTCCTTAAGCAAAGACTTCTGTTTCTTTGCCTGGCCGTCAGTCTCAGCACAAGTAGGATTTGTGACTAATGCAGTAATTATGCTGGCTAATAGTAGTATTCTTAAGCTTATTGCTAGATGGCTAATTGTTGGCTGGAGACTTTAGTTGGGGTGATAGTTTCCCTTTTAAAACTGCCTGTATGTCATGTTAACCAAAAGTCTAGCAGATGTATGGTTTAGGAGATATTCACACTTTTGTTTTTGGGCAAAGTGAAGCTGAACATATCCTTGTACTGCACAGAGCGTCATTAGCATACAAAATGCCATTGAAACCTTTATTAGCATATGACATGTCACTGAAAAGGCTTCATTAGCATACAATATATTGCTGTCTAGCTTAATTAGTAACATAACATAGTAGATAAGGCTGAAAAAAGACATACGTCCATCAAGTCCAGCCCATGCCAAAAACCCCCCTGTTGATCCAGAGGAAGGCAAAAAAAAGCCCTCTGGAGCCATTACCAATCTAGTCCCAAGTGTGTGGGGGGGGGGGAGTTATTCCTTCCTGACTCCAACTGGTAGTCAAAATAGTTCCCCGGATCAATATCCTATTTGCTTTGAAGCCATCTGTCATAATTGTCAATATTGTTCTATGCTAGATAGGCATCCATTGCTTTTTTGAATGCAGTTGCATTATCTGCAAGCACAACATCCCAAGGCAAATAATTCCATAGCCTTACCGCCCTTACTGTAAAGAATCCCTGTCTTTGTTTTAGTCGAAAGCGCCTTTCCTCTAGTCTTAATGGATGACCTCTTGTTCTTAGCTCAGCTCTTTGCATAAATAATTCATTGGATAGTTCTTTGTATTGACCTTGAATGTAATTGTAAATGGTAATCATATCACCCCTTAGACGTCTCTTCTCTAATGTAAACAAACCCAGTTTGGGTAGTCTCTCTTTGTAACTGAGATCCTCCAATCCCTTTATCAGTTTTGTTGCACGTCCCTGCACCTTTTCCAGTTCAGTAATGTCTTTTTTTAGAACAGGCACCCAAAATTGTACTCCATATTCTAGATGAGGCCTAACCAAGGATTTATACAGAGGTAGGATAATATTAGCATCACTTGCTTCTACACCTCTTTTTATGCAGGCTAGAACTCTATTTGCTCTTGCAGCAGCTGAGTGACTCTGCACACTGCTGTGTGCAACATGCAAACATCACTGGCCCAGCACATGCACCACAATTAGCATACATTAACATATGTGTGAATATCTCCCTAACAGTACATTTGCTGGTCTTTTGGCTAACATGACTTATAGGCAGTTTTCAAATATACAAACTTGAATTAAGGTGAAAGTTTCACATTAATTGGGAACAATCCTCAATTGCGGCTTAAAGATGGGTGTAATCTAACAAAAAAAAAGAAAAAGAGTTGTCACTTTCTGTTGCATAAAAACCATCTTGCTCCTCCTGAAAGACCAATCATTTCAGATAATAACTGTCTCTCTGAGCATGTAAGCATTTATGTAGATCTAATTCTGTGAAAAAGCTAGCTGTCTTTACCATCATATTTCAGAGACTCACAGGACGCTATTGTGAAGTTAGAGGGTTCTGTACTATTCCCTCTGTTACTTTTTAGCTAGTCTAGATCTAGAATTACTATATACGAGCATACATCATGAGATTGGAGTTCAAGCAACAAAGGGGGAGATTTATAAAAGTGTGGTTAATGGAAAAGAAGAGTTAAAATGGCTGTAATATTGTCTCTGGTAGTTATAAAAGTAGTAAAGACACTTTTGGATTACATAACGCCTTGTAAGGACATTTTTAAAAAGTATCACAGTGCATTTATAAAGAAATGTCGCTATTTGCAACAATTTAGAGACAGAATTTTAGCCAAATATTCAAGGCCATGTCTGACCTGTTCTTATTCTTTATGGTGACCACATTTATAAATGTACCTAGAATAATTTATAAATGCCAACATTCATAATAAGGAATAAGGATATTTTAAGGATCTGTTCACAAAAATGAACAAGAACACTTTTTGTAAATCTATTGTGTAAAAGGTCTGGAGCTCAAATTGTTAATTCCGATACTATGCACAGAATCACAGGTAATAGTGTAAACAAAGAAAGACCATCAATCCAAGAAATAACAGATCAACTGTTTTAATTATAGTGTAATAGCCCAATCCTATATATAATTTGAAAATCTAAAAATCTAAAAAAAATATATTTAATGGGATGATTGAGTCAAACTCCCAAATTCCACATAAGGAATGGGTGTTATGACACTATCCCAATCAATAATCTGCCTCTAATACTAATATTCAGCACAAATCTGTATTGGCCTAAATTTTAAAGCGTCAGACTCTTGATCCCAGAGAATGTCTAATGATCAACTCCTTAATCCTCCACCCAGCATACAGCAGTTGGTATTGTATGGGTATGCACATATAATGATTTCCCTTAATGCAATCTCACCGCTGGCTATTAGGTCAGATGGAATTGGTATCGATAACCAGAAAATATCCCTCAAGAGGAAAAGTATACCACTAAGAACAACCTCCTCATGCAAAACAGGAGAAACTCTAAATCTTAAGACCAGGCCCAATATATCTAATAACAAGATTTAATTCCCCAAAAGGACAGGAGTGCAACATCATTTTGTTTGATTTTATTGCCAAATACATGTACATGTACATTGTATCGGTAGGTGTCACGGTTCACAGGAATAAACCAGAAGTCAGTACGGTAAAGTAAAACAATCTTTTATTAGAATAATACTAGTAAAGCACGTAAACAGATAACACACAGAGGATGATCAAAGAGGCAAGGACTCTATCAGAAATAGCAGTCTGCCAATAGATCCACCACACTGTCCGAGACTAGGCCTCAGCCCACTGGAGCCTCGAGGTAATTCGGAACGCCCAAAGGATTAGCACTGACTCAGCCTGCAGTCAGTCTAGGAGTCTGATAGAGCCCCAGGTCCGCACTAAGATGGGTGTCTGTGGAGCAGGGACCAACACAAGGAGGAAACAGACAGAGCCACCTAGTCAGCACCAGAAAGGATAGTCAGACAAGCCGGGTCATACACGGAGTTGGTAGTCAGCCAGAGCTAAAGGTTTGCACCAGATAGGATATCCACTGAAGTGTTGGTACGCTGGAAGCGCAGTGGACAGAGCCCCAAGTCAACACCAGAGTGGGTAGTCAGACAAGCCAGGTCATACACGGAGCGGGTAGTCAGCCAGAGCCACAGGTTTGCACCAGAAAGGATGTCTAAGCCAAATTGGAATGCACAAGGAGAACGGTCAGACAGAGCCACAGGTCAACACCAGAATGGATGGACAGACAGGCCGGGTCATACACAGTTCAAGTAGTCAGCCAGAGCCACAGGTCCGCACCAGATTGGGTGTCCACTACACAATGGGAGCAGGCAAAAGAGTAGTCAGACAGAGTCACAGGTCAGCACCAGAATGGATGGTCAGACAAGCCAGATCATACACAGAGCCTAAGGGAAACAGAACTGTATTGTACAACAACGCAAAGGCAACTGAGTCAGGACTCAGTCAGCCCTTTAAACCCCTTCTCAGGAAGTAGGTAGGAGGAGCAGCTCAGAGGGAGGAAGTAGGTAGGAGGAAACTATAGGAAGTAAACACATAAAATAGAGGCCAGCTGCATGCTTGACGCCTTGAGCCTGCAGATGACGCTGAAACCAAGGTAAGCTCTATCAGTAGGTGGGTGGCCTCCACCAAGTTTTGATTCAGTACGCTGTAACTAAAGAGTGCCTTGATGTGAACTGATTGGTGGGAGACTGGATGCCGACAGAACCATCTAAAGAAAGCCAATGAACAGTTTAGCCCCATTGCAGTGTGAATGTAAAACGTTGGAGACAGTGGAGAGAAAGTGACCATTGATACAGTATCTGGATGGGAACCGTGAGTTGGTTTTACAGCCAAAGTTAAATCCAATATGTTTTGTTCCATTTAAGTATATGGGAATAAGATTGGAGTAGGCTGAACCGTATGTGTATTGGGAGAAACGCAATACAATAAACTCCCTTTAAAGCATATGGTCATCTGCAATTTATGATATCTGGGGTGAGAAATTTGGACAACTTTGATTTTTAGGATATACAGTTGTTGTATCCGAATGAACTATCTAATATCTTACACAGCATCAGTATTTTGTAGGCTCTGGATGGATGTGGGAACATTGTTTCTCAATCCATCTGAATACGGCAGGCAGAGATGATAAGGCCTTTACTGTCTTGCATCTTGCCCAGATAGGGTGTTTAAAAGTCTGGATTACGTTTCACACTTCAAAGCAAGGAAGAAAAATTTTGCAATTTCAATTTATGGAAATACATCTAAAGGTTATTGGATTGATATTATTGTAGCACTAGGGACTCACTATTGATAATGGATGCTTTCCTCTATAGAGTTTGTTTAGACAAAGCCAGAAGCGTTTCTATTTCTGTTTTGAGCTACATCATTTCGAGTTATTACTATATGCTTTAGTCATAAAATTATAAAGTGACATTTTTGGTTTTACAAAACACCTTCTATTCGGATTCCTAACAGCCTATACAACTTCAGCCAAATTTCATTATCTAGGTGAAGAGTGAACAAGCCCTTTCCAATATTAACTTTGCTTGTATATATTAATTTATGTATTCAGCTAGAGTATTTTGAATCACTGTTGCGATATAAGCAGACGGGCTTCAGTCACCTTAGTAGTGACGGTTTTAAGGTTATAGGGTTTAATTACTCATAACCCCTGTGTTTTTATTTTATTACTTTTTGTTTTCAATAAAATTAAAGAGGCTGTATCGCCTCTATAGAACTTAGGCTAAATAGTTAGGTTATGTAGTGAATCTTAGTAAAATTGTGTTAATTTTTTTTTTTTTTTTTAAAGCTTTTTGATAAAATTTAAGTTATAAAGTCGGGACTGCAGCTACTTCCTCATAGACTGGGATTACCTGCTCTGTAACTGCAATCCATCACTCTGCTTCTGCTCCCCTCCCTCTATCCAGCCTCCTCTGATGAAGGAGGCCTCTGTCTATAAGCTGGAGCGGTCTCATTGGCAGAGATCGATATCTAGCCAATGAGACCGCTCCAGCTTACAGGCAGAAGCTTCCGTCATCGAGGAGGCTGGATAGAGGGAGGGGAGCAGAGGCAGATTGATGGACTGCGGTTACAGAGCAAGTAACCTGTCATGCCCCACTAGCTCCTACCTCTATGTCTCCGTCATCCGCCGTTTCTGGGGGCCTTCAGGTTGCTCCGCGATCGTGGAATAGGCCGAAGCCGCGGCCTCGAGTGGTGACGTCTGCCCGCAATCGCGGTCGCAATGGTGCGGTAGGCCTAAGCCATGGACTAAAATTGAAGGAGTCTCCAGGGAAGGTATCCACAGGGTGCCCAGACCAAACCATGGTGTTGTACACCTGTAGGGAGGAGGTGAAGCCTGCCTCTCTCATCAACTGTCCACCAATAGTGTGCCTCCAGGTAAACAGTGAAGCAGGTGCTGTGGTTGCACACCCCTCTGTTGGCCAATCCAGTGAGATGTTTGTTCAGCAGAGGGGAGGGGTGAAAACCCATGACACTATAAAAACGCCTCAGGCTGTGTCCACTTTGCTTCAGTGTTCCAGAACTTTGGTTCCTGTGTGCTCTAAGTTTCCAGTGCTCAGTACCTCTTTGCTTGGTGTGCTACAGACCCACTGCTGGATTTCCCATTGCCTGACCTTCTGCTTGCCCCCTGGACTTCCCTGCTTGCCTGTTTCCTGACCTTGGCTAGTTTACTGATTCTGCCTGATTGCCGCCTGCCCTGATCTTCTGGACTGTTCTTGACTACGCTTTGCTTAACCCTTGCACTCCCATGCTTTCACTCCTACATAGGTGTTCTACCTGTATACCTCTGTGGATCACCTGGTAGGGGTGTCTGGCAAGAGATAGCACTCCCTGCTCCTACGCTCCAACCATAACAAGCCTGACATAACCACAGTCTATGCAGAAGTAGCTGCAGCCCAGACTTTATAACTTAAAAAATTAACACAATTTTAGTCAGATTCGCTATATAATCTAACTATTTAGCCTAAGTTCTATATAGGTGATACGTCCCCTTTAATATTATCTAGGGTGTATGCAGTTTTTCTTTAATTATTGTATAGGGTATACATTACAGTATCGAACACACACACTTTGCAAATGCACAGCAGTTCTAGTAAGTTGATTGATATAGGCCTCAGAGTGTGTCCATCAAGGCACAGGGAATTTCCAGAGCAGGAATAAGTGAAGCAAGGGTATTCAGAGAAACAGAAAGAACTGCAGCTACCAGCAGAACGAGATCTCTTGGTGCGGGTTCTCACACTTACATAGATTACTGTAGCCTGAACAGTGTTACCAACTGGAACCTCTTAGAGCTTTTTGCGTAAACAGAGGTGATATGATTTTCTAGGTGTGAGACTTTTTCTAGTACCATTATTCAAAAAAGGGGGCACAATCAAAACCAGGAAGTTGTAGACCTGTGAGTTTGACTTTCATAGGGATAAGTTATTAGAAGGATTACTAACCAATAATATATAGGACTATGTAATGACCAACAATATTATTAGCATACTTGGGAACTCTCTTGATTTGCCCCAGGGGCCCTGGTTTTCAGACTTTAAAACCAGGTCTCCAGGGACAATTTTCCACTTTGCAGAGTTCCCTGGTAATCCTACCCACTCCCAGAAACTCACACCTACATTCTTGCCCATATCAAGGCAACACCTGGCTATGTGTCTCCCAATTCCACCCATGTCAGTTAAGCCCCACCCATATTATAACACAAATTGCCTCATATGGACACTCCCAACTCCATCCCTTATTTACATTTTTGTGAGGTTTGGGCTTGTATGATCCTAGGTATGATTATTAGTAAGAGTCTGCGTGGTTTTATAGAAAAAAAAAAAAAAAAAGATGATGTCAAACTAATTTATTTGCATTTTCTGAAAAAGTAAGTGAGATTTGATGTATACTTGGATTTTGCAAAAGACTTTGCTAATGTGCCCCACAACAGCTTGCTGAACAAATTAAAAGGTGTTGGCTGAGGAGGTGAATACTGTGCATAGACAGGGAACTGATTAAATAACAGAATGCAGAGGATTGCTGTAAATGAAATATTTTCAAGTTTGTCTAAAGTTGTAAGTGGAGTGCATCAGGTTTCAATCAAGGGCCCAGTGGTTGTTAATTTATTTATTCAATAGCTATTGAATGTAGTGTTTCAATATTTACTGATGACTCTAAATTATATATGGAATTTCATATAGAGCAGGATTATTTTTTCTCTAAAGAAATATTTGTAAACACAGAGTGAATGGGCAGAAAAGCGGCAGATGAGGTTTATCTCCTTAAAGGAATAGTAATACTTCCAAATTACTAATCCCCATATTGTAGCTATGCTAAAATGAAATTTATTGCCCCTGTGTCATCTCTCAAACCCTTATGGTTTGAGAGATAATAGCGCACAAAGTTCCCCCTCCCCTTTCCCTGAAGTCAGCGTTCTAGTTGACTGCAGGGGAAGCTGTCGTACGACAGTCTTATGTGCATCAGGCGGCTGTGCAGCAGAGCCGAGATCGCTTTTATAAAAAAATAATTCTTTCACTGAAACGGTCTTCTACATGTACTTGCAAACCAAGCTCATTCTTCGCCCTCTTCCGGGTCTGGCTCCTTGAGCATGCGCATTGCCGGCGGATCACTCTCTTTCTCCTCTCTATTATCCGGCCGGCATCCACGCCTCGTTTCCATGTCAATTCCTGTCCTGGGCTATTTAAACCTCTTCCTGTCTATCTCTGATGCATTATTATAGCGTCTTTTTCTCTTGCCTAGAGTCTAGTATCTTGCCTTGTGATTTACCAGTGTTTGACCCGGATTCCTGCCTGACCTTGCCTCCGCCAGCTCCTACTGGCAAGTCTGTCCAGCCAGTATATGACCCGGATTCCTACCTGACCTTGCCTCTGCCAGCTCCTACTGACAACTCTGTCCCGCCAGCGTATGACCCGGATTTCTGCCTAACCTTGCCTCTGCCAGCTCCTTATGTTCAGTCTGTCCAGCCAGTGTATGACCCGGACTCCTTCCTGACCTTGGCTCTGCCAGCTCCTACTGACAAGTCTGTTCAACCAGTGTATGACCCGGATTTCTGCCTGACCTTGCCTCTGCCAGCTCCTTCTGCCCAGTTTTTTCAGTTTGTCCAGCCAGTGTATGACCCGGATTCCTGTCTGACCATCCTTGTTTCTTCCGTTGGCCTGAGTGAGTACCTCTGTTCCTGTTTGGAGTGTTAGTCTATTCTCCCTAAATATTAAATGTTAAATAAACACATGAGCCGCCAAACTAGACTTTGGTGGGATATCACAACATTGAACAACTATGTCAGCCACAAAATAGTTCAAAGGGGGCTCAGAATAAATCTAATCCCTGCAGCACATCTTACAGAAGAAGCCTTTATAAAAAAGTGGGATGACATCTTAACAAAATGTTCTATAGATTATTAGAATTTACAATAGAAACAGAAAAAGCTAAACTAGAAGCTACAAATGCAGAAACTGAAGTAGATTTGAAAAATCTAGATACAAAAAAACAAGAACCTGATTTTGCTAAACTGGAGATAGAACTGAAAGAAAATATAGAAAAATTAGCAAATGATTTAAAGAACAGAAAATATAAAAAAATGTAAGAGAGATCAAAAAGACTTTATAGAGGGAAAGATTTATAGGAGACCTATTAAGAAAATTACAGACCAAACATCTAGTGCATCTGAATCAGAGACAGATAATACAGATATAGAAACTGAGACAGGACAATCACAAAATTGGAGAAATAATAGACGATATAGAAAAAATAGAAGGAATCAGCCTTTTTTAGGACAACATCAGGGTCAGAGAGACCCATTACAACTAAGGGATAGGAACAGGTGGGGATACAAGGGGACGAATCAGTGATAAAAGATAGACTTAGAATCATCAATTTATCTGATTTTGAACTTACTCCACTTCACCAGAATTTACTTCAGAAGGGTTTAAATTTTGCCCCCACTAGACAAATGAACACTTTTGAATGGATTAAACATGTCCACCTATTCGGTAGAAAATTACTTCTACACAAATATTTTAAACAAGAAAGAATAGGGAATACTTCATATAGGGACAAGCAAACTATACAGAACCTACAAACATTGTTGGATGAGAATGAAGTAACATCACATTTTATAGAGGGTCCATTCACAGATTTGAAAAAGAAAAGTAAGTTTACACCCCCTACCAATATATCTCCACATGTAGAGGTATTTTTAGAAGTGGTCACTAAAGAATTGGAAAATTTGTCTATAAAAGAGAAGTGTAGTAAGAAGACATACTCCAATTTAATTAAAGAGGAAAACTTGGCCCTTCAGGAATTGTGTAAAAATAAACAAGTAATTATTAAATCAAGTGACAAAGGGGGCAAAATAGTGATCCAAAAAACTGAAGATTACTATAAAGAATGTATACGACAGCTCAGTAATAAGAGCTGTTATAAAAAAACTCAATTCTGACCCAACTGTTAAGTTCAAACAAGAACTAGACATCATCTTAAAGAGGGCTCATACGTTGAAAATAATTGATAAAAATGAGATGGAATTTTTATCGAAAAGAGATGTTGTAATACCCACTTTTTACACAGTTCCAAAAGTACACAAGAATCTAGAACACCCACCGGGACGTCCAATAGTATCGGGAATGGGAAGTCTTACAGAAAATAGCAGTATTTATATTGATGTCAGGTCTCTCGCCGTCCTTGCCAGTAGCTCTACTGGCTTCAGGACGGCTGGGCGCACGTGCGCATCCTCGCGCATGCGCAGTAGCAAGGCCTGACGTCGGTCGTCGCACCGATGTCATTCCTGGGGCGCCCGGCGTTCCATTTAAATCTGGCGGCAACCGGGACTCGGCGCTCAGTTGTCGCTTGAGTCCCGGGCGGTCTACTTGCCGCAGTCTCGCTTCCCAGCCCTTCCTGCTTCCAGGCTCTGCTTACCTCAGACCAGCCTTCTCCTGCAGTCCTCCAGGCCAGCCAGCTTTCTCCTGGGGTCTTCCAGACCAGCTTTCTCCTGCAGTCCTCCAGGCCAGCCAGCTTTCTCCTGGGGTCTTCCAGACCAGCCTTCTCCTGCAGTCCTCCAGGCCAGCCAGCTTTCTCCTGGGGTCTTCCAGACCAGCCTTCTCCTGCAGTCCTCCAGGCCAGCCAGCTTTCTCCTGGGGTCTTCCAGACCAGCCTTCTCCTGCAGTCCTCCAGGCCAGCCACTCTACAGACCTTCCTCTTGGACCTTGTATGGGATCTCAGGTACTGACCTCTGGCTTGTTACACTGGACTTGCATTATCTCAACCTGTATTGACCTCTGGCTTGTTACTCTGGACTTGCATCATCTCAGCCTGCCCTGACCTCTGGCTTGTTACACTGGACTTGCATCATCTCAGCCTGCCCTGACCTCTGGCTTGTTACACTGGACTTGCATCATCTCAGCCTGCCCTGACCTCTGGCTTGTTACACTGGACTTGCATCATCTCAGCCTGCCCTGACCTCTGGCTTGTTACACTGGACTTGCATTATCTAAATAAAGCTACCCTTGGCCTATCTTCTGTTTCCCTGCATTCTGGGTTCCTTATTCGCTTATCTTAGATTATATATCTTCCTGCTAATCTCTGGGTGGCTCCTCCCACCCAGAGATAGGCTTCAGTAAGCTTACATCCTTACAGTAACAACTGAGCCCAAAATTGTTATGGAACCCGCGGGGTTGCTCGAAGCCTTAAATACCCTGGGTAGTCGGATAGCTGCTCTCACTGCTTCTGTACAGGAATTACAGGCCAACCAAACACATCTCCAACAGCAACTACAGGACCTTCAACCAAGTTTAACCCAAGCAGCAGGTGGTTCTACACCACCCCTTCCTAGCCTTGAGATGAACTCTGCTCCAGAACCTCGTGTTCCCCTGCCTGAAAGATTTTATGGGGATAGAGCCCGGTACAGGTCCTTCATCACGGCTTGTGAGTTACTGTTCTCAATCAACCCACGTACCTATGCCTCTGACTTCACCAAAGTACGTACTACCATCACATTGTTAGGAGGAGAACCACAGGGCTGGTCCCATCACCTCTTACAGATCAACAGTCCTGTATTAACTACATGGCAGGCTTTCCGGCAGGCTATGGATTCATTATATGATGACCCTTTTAAAATGGCCTCAGCTCAAGTAGCATTAAGGTCCCTAACTCAAGGGAGACGCCCAGTTGAGGACTACGTTGCTGACTTCCGTCGTCTGTCAATTGATTCAAAGTGGAATGAAGCTGCGCTCATGGATCAATTTCGTCTAGGCCTATCTGAAAGCCTGAAGGACGAACTGGTTAGAGTACCTATACCAGTTACACTAGACGAGATCACTCATCTCTCCATACAAATTGACCGCCGCTTGAGAGAACGGCGGCGTGAACGCTCTGCTACTTCTTCTCCTCCCCATCGTACTCCAGCTTCATCTCAACCACCTGCTACTGTTACCACCACAGAGGAGCCTATGCAGCTGGGTGTTCTACGGGGACCTCTATCTAAAGCTGAACGAGACCGTAGACGCCTTCTAAATCTTTGCCTCTATTGTGGAAAAGGGGGTCACCATCTCAGGACTTGTGATACCAGACCACGGCCTTCCCAAGGTAGGCATTTTTTACCTGCAACATCATCCGCTCCTATTCAGTTGCCCACTTCTTCTTACATATCCCTCTCTGTTATTCTACAGTGGAACACACAGCAGAGTGAGGTGTCGGCCATCATAGATTCCGGAGCCAGTAGTTGTTTCCTGAGCCAGGAGACAGCTTTATCCTTGGGCATACCCATCAAACGCAAAACCCAACCGTTCACGCTTCAGATGGCGGATGCAAGCTACCTACAGTCAGGTCCCATTCTTTATGAAACTTTACCTCTGTATCTTCTCACTACTGTAAATCATAGAGAAGAAATTAAATTTGAAGTTGTTCCATCTCTTTTGTTTCCTCTTATTTTGGGTCTTCCATGGCTACAAATTCACGACCCCCATATTGAGTGGTCTTCCAAGACTGTAACTTTTCTTTCCACCCACTGTAGAGAAAAATGTCTTATCAAAACAGAGCCTAAACTGTTGACCTGTGTTACAACGTCAACCATACCCATGGTCTATCAGGACTTCTCAGATGTGTTTGATAAAAAAGGGGCTGACCTTCTTCCACCTCATAGACCATATGATTGTCCTATCGAACTTCTCTCTGGATCTACTATCCCCTATGGACATATATATCCTCTATCCGGACCAGAACTGCAACATCTTAGAGAGTACATCTCTGAAAGTCTGGAGAAAGGATTTATTCGACCTTCCACTTCTCCAGCTGGAGCCGGGATTTTCTTTGTACCCAAGAAAGACGGTGGTCTACGCCCCTGCGTAGACTATCGGGAACTCAATGCCATTACCATTAAAAATCGCTATCCGTTACCACTGATCCCAGAATTGTTTGAACGCATGTCAACTGCAAAGATTTTCTCAAAAATCGATCTACGAGGAGCATATAACCTGGTTCGCATCCGCAAGGGAGACGAATGGAAGACCGCCTTCCGAACCAGATATGGACACTTTGAATACACCGTGATGCCCTTCGGGTTATGTAACGCTCCCGCAACATTTCAGCATTTCGTAAATGATGTTTTTCGGGATCTTCTGGATCAGTTTGTTGTCATTTACTTAGATGACATTCTTGTCTTCTCACATTCACTACAAGAACATCGCAGTCATGTCAGGAGAGTGTTAACTAGGCTTCGTACACATGGTTTGTACGCTAAATTGGAGAAATGTTCTTTTGAAGTGTCTAAGATCGAATTCCTAGGTTTCCTTGTTTCCCCAGGGCAGTTAGAGATGGATCCTCGTAAGATAACCGCTATACTGAAGTGGCCTATACCATCTGACAAGAAGGCAATTCAGAGGTTCATTGGTTTTGCCAACTTCTACCGACGCTTTATCCGGGATTTCTCAAAATGTATTTCACCACTCACATGTTTAACCAAGAAGGATGCCAGTTTTCAGTGGACTCCTGAAGCTCAACAAGCTTTTGACCGTTTAAAACTTCACTTTACGCAAGCACCTATTCTACAACAACCTGATGTCAATAAACCTTTCTTTTTAGAAGTTGATGCTTCTAATATCGCTACAGGGGCAGTACTGTCGCAACATATGGGCATTAAAGATCGTTTACATCCAGTAGCCTTCTACTCCAGGCGTCTCACACCTGCCGAACAAAATTATGATGTGGGAGACAAGGAATTGCTCGCTATTAAATGCGCCTTGGAGGAATGGAGACACTTATTAGAGGGTTCAGAGTATCCTATTACAATATATACAGATCACAGAAATCTAGAATATCTCCAATCAGCCCGCAGACTACGACCTCGTCAAGCTAGATGGGCAATGTTCTTTGCACGATTCCAACTACACATCACCTACAGACCGGGCTCAAAAAATTTGAAAGCAGACGCTTTGTCCAGGATGTATACGGTACCTTCCAATACTACTACACTTCCTGATACAATTTTGCAACCACGTCAATTCCTCCTTGTCACCACCAACTTACTGGAACGTATCAAACAAGCCACCACTCCTTCTCCTCGTTTGATACAACTATACGCCTTAACCTTCACTGATGGCCTATTTATATAAGCAAGATACAGTTTGTGTCCCTGAATCTGTCCGTCAAGAGACTCTTCACCAGTTTCACGATCTTCCTGTTGCAGGCCATGGGGGAATCCAAAAGACCTTAGAAGCCATTCAGCGGTATTTCTGGTGGCCAAACTTAAAGCAGGACGTCAATCATTACGTATCCTCTTGTGACACTTGTGCCAGAGCTAAAAGCCAACACACCAAACCATCCGGTTTGCTCCATCCTTTACCCATACCTTCTGGTCCTTGGAGAGATGTAACAATTGATTTCATTGTGGATTTACCAGGTTCAAACCAACATAATACCATTATGGTCGTAGTAGACCGATTTACTAAGATGGCTCATTTTATCCCAAGTAAAGGTCTACCTTCAGCCAGCCAAACTGCTTCTTTGTATCTGCAGGAAATCTTCCGTCTTCACGGAGTACCACAATCCATTACTTCAGACAGAGGTTCCCAATTCACATCAAAATTCTGGAGAGCATTTTGTGCCGGTCTTCAAATTACCAGTAACCTATCTTCAGGATATCACCCACAAACAAATGGGCAGACAGAAAGGACCAATCAGACTTTGGAACAGTACTTACGTTGCTTCTCTTCTCACTTACAGGATAATTGGTACCACTTACTCCCCATGGCAGAATTTGCTTATAATAATCATTATCACAGTACCTTAAAAAACTCTCCTTTTTGGGCCAACTATGGATACCACCCAGCAGCTCTACCAGGACTCACCCCCATCACTCCAGTCCCAGAGGCTAATCAACGAATACAACAATTACAGCAGTCTCATCACGTGTTCAGTCAAATTCTGAGATCTGCACAGCAAGACTATAAACGTTATGCTGATAAACACCGACAGAGAGGACCTGAACTACAGATTGGGGATAAAGTATGGCTGTCCTCTTCACATGTTCGCCTTTCTTGTCCCACCAAAAAATTGGGACCTCGCTTCTTGGGACCTTTTTCTATCACTCAAGTCATTAATCCAGTAGCATATCGTCTGGCACTACCTTCCTCATACCGGATCCACCCAACGTTCCACATCTCTCAATTGAAGAAATGGATTCCCAGCACGTTTCCTGGTCGAGAACCTTCTAGACCTCCTCCTGTTTCCATTACAGATCCTGATGAGTTCGAGGTCCAGGAGATTCTAGACTCTCGTTTTCGTTGGGGCCGTTTGGAATACCTGGTACATTGGAAGGGGTACGGCCCAGAAGACCGCTCCTGGGAACCCGCAGGCAACTTCAACACCATGGCCTGTATTCGTAACTTTCATCGGAGTCATCCAGACCGACCTGCTAACCTGACCACCCGGAGGTTGGTCGTAAAGGGGGGGAACTGTCAGGTCTCTCGCCGTCCTTGCCAGTAGCTCTACTGGCTTCAGGACGGCTGGGCGCATGCGCGCATCCTCGCGCATGCGCAGTAGCAAGGCCTGACGTAGGTCGTCGCACCGACGTCATTCCTGGGGCGCCCGGCGTTTCATTTAAATCTGGCGGCAACCGGGACTCGGCGCTCAGTTGTCGCTTGAGTCCCGGGCGGTCTACTTGCCGCAGTCTCGCTTCCCAGCCCTTCCTGCTTCCAGGCTCTGCTTACCTCAGACCAGCCTTCTCCTGCAGTCCTCCAGGCCAGCCAGCTTTCTCCTGGGGTCTTCCAGACCAGCCTTCTCCTGCAGTCCTCCAGGCCAGCCAGCTTTCTCCTGGGGTCTTCCAGACCAGCCTTCTCCTGCAGTCCTCCAGGCCAGCCAGCTTTCTCCTGGGGTCTTCCAGACCAGCCTTCTCCTGCAGTCCTCCAGGCCAGCCACTCTACAGACCTTCCTCTTGGACCTTGTATGGGATCTCAGGTACTGACCTCTGGCTTGTTACACTGGACTTGCATTATCTCAACCTGTATTGACCTCTGGCTTGTTACTCTGGACTTGCATCATCTCAGCCTGCCCTGACCTCTGGCTTGTTACACTGGACTTGCATCATCTCAGCCTGCCCTGACCTCCGGCTTGTTACACTGGACTTGCATCATCTCAGCCTGCCCTGACCTCTGGCTTGTTACACTGGACTTGCATCATCTCAGCCTGCCCTGACCTCTGGCTTGTTACACTGGACTTGCATTATCTAAATAAAGCTACCCTTGGCCTATCTTCTGTTTCCCTGCATTCTGGGTTCCTTATTCGCTTATCTTAGATTATATAGCTTCATGCTAATCTCTGGGTGGCTCCTCCCACCCAGAGATAGGCTTCAGTAAGCTTACATCCTTACAATTGATCAAGTACTGAGATAATTTGTATACGCACTACCATCATATATATGAGACTCTCTGGATGCTATCAAAATACTCAATGATATTAACATACAAGATAACTATTTTTTAGTCACATTGGACGTTAACTCATTATATACTAGCATAATCCATGAGACTGGTTTATATGCAGTTGAATTCTTTTTAAGAAGTAGAGGTGTACAATATAGTGAACATAATACATTCATATTGGACCTACTAAAATTCGTACTGATGCACAATTATTTTGTGTATGATAACAAGTATTAGCATCAACTCAGGGGCATAGCGATGGGGAGCACATGTGCCCCCACATATGCGAACCTCTACCTGGGCTGGTAGGAGCATAACATAATTTTCAGTGAAGAAATGGATATCTTCACCAAACACATCAGCCTATAGTTGAGATTCATTGATGATATCCTATTGATCTGGATGGGTACAGAAACATTATTAAAAGAATTTATAGGAAAAATTAATACCAACACCTTAAATTTACAGGTAACAAGTGAAATAAATAAAAATGAAATTTCGTTCCTGGACATTAACATCTATAGAGGTAAAAATGGATGTATTGACACCAAAGTGTTTCGAAAAACCACGGCGACGAACAGCCTATTAAGAGCTGATAGTCTACACCCCGAACCCCTGAAAATAGGCATACCAGTAGGCCAATACCTTTGAATAAGGAGACTGTGCAGCACCGTGGAAACTTTCAAGATAGAGGCTAAAGAACTACAAAATAGATTTTTGCAAAGGGGTTACAGTAAAAAATCAATTAAGAAAGCATACAAATGAGCACTGTATGCTAACAGAGACGAATTATTGAATCCACCCCCCCCCCCAAAAAAAATTGAAAAACATCTGGTAAGACTAGTGGGTAGCTTTAAAGAAGATCATAGGGAAATTAGGAGCATATTACAAAAACACTGGCATCTACTAAGACAAGAAGATTTGGCAGAAATAATACATTTGACCCCTAATGTCACATATAGGCGGAGAAAAAATCGTAAAGATATATTGGTACATAGCCATTTTGAAAGAGGAAGCAAAGAAACATGGCTAACATCAAAGTTAACAGGAACATACCCATGTGGAACATGCACATCCTGTAAATTCATACAGAAGGGTAATAAGTTCACTAATCATAATAGTACTAAAGAATTTGAGATGCAACAGTTTATTAACTGTAAGACTGTAGGTGTGATATATTTGATTACCTGTCAATGTGGATACAAATATGTGGGAAAAACGAAAAGGGAATTCAGATGCAGAATATTGGAACATCTTGGAGATATAAGAAATGGAAGAGATAAGCCATTGGCCAGACACGTGATTGAGAAACATGAAGGCAAGGCAGATTCAGTAAAATTTCAAGGTATACAACATATAAAAGGAACATCTAGAAAAGGGGACCTAAATATGAAATTATTGAGACAAGAGGCCCAGTGGATATACAGACTGGGTACACGCAATCCTCAAGGGTTAAATGAAGGTTTTACCTTCAGCCCATTTATTAAAGAATAAGAATACATCTATCAGGATCAGTATAGATAATAACATATGAAATTATATCTTTGAATAACAAATAGTCAAATAAATTTGAGAGATTTAGAGTACAACTAGTCTCTTAACTGACAATTAACTGTACTTTCTCAAAAATATTGAATTGATGGTTTTTAACATTATTTAGGTCCTCCTAGTGACACATGAAAATAAATTATCCTTAATTTAATTCAGACTTATTCAATGTTACAACTATATAGATGAGCAAATATTGTACTGATAGTGAAGAATAATTAGGGAGATAAAGAGAAATGTTAATATGTTGAAGTTATCCTATATATCAGCAGTCAAATACAAAGGTGGACACAAGAGTTTCTGTAACGTTGCACATAATAAAAGTATCATAAAATTATAAATAAGAAAGATAAATATACATGTGGCTATTAACATAAAAATTTAAAGAGATTTAAATTAGAATAGTTTTAGCCCTGACAATCGTCAATTAAATTGGATCTGCATGGCAGTCACGATATAGTGAAAGGGTTAAAAAATCGGATCAGAGTGTGGCAGCAATGATACAGTGAAAGAGTTAAAAAATTGGATCGGAATATCAATAAGATATGAACTAGATATTCCATGTAAATGAGGTAAAAAGCAAACAGGTTTAAGATATTAGAAACTAAGGTTTTACACATTCTTTTTATAAGAATTATATTTTAATACATCGAGGAATTCTTGAGGTCCAAACTGTGACTAATACCTATTCATTGTATTTATAACATCGTCCTTTGGATCTTTCGTGGAAATAATGTTCAGTAAAAATCTGTTTATTTAAGAAATAGTACATCTCAACGGAAACACTAGAATTTGCGTATAACATAGGATGATGTCATAGATCTGCTTCTAATTGTAATTGGTTAATTAGATTTCAAAAAAAGATACCGCCCCCAGTAACGGAGGATATCTATATATATAAAAGAATAAGCCTCATTGCATAATTTATGGTACCCCACACACAGAACATAATTTATGTCTCCTCAGAAAAGAAACTCGCATTGAACAGAATGTCTAATTACATAATTTATGTCTCATTAGGAGACACAACTCCTATTGGGTGATTGAATGGGGACTTTACTGCTCTCATTGGGTGATTCAATGGGGGCGTGTTTATCATACAGGGAGTTGGCCCGCCCCCTCCAGCCCGCCCACCAGTATCCAACTGACAAAAAAAAAATATTTATAACTGCCACTCGCTCCTGAGGTAAGGATATCAGTAAGGATAACTGCCACTCGCTCCTGAGGTAAGGATATCAGTAACTTCTCCCGGTCCACGGGAGGTGAAACAGTGTGTTTGTGGGGTCATGATCCTGAGTGAGAGCACTCAGGATCATGACCCCACAAACACACTGTTTCACCTCCCACAGATAACTGTAACCCTCCATACAGTCTGTTTCAGTACGAGGGTGTAATGTTCCCATAAAATACAAACTCAGGGATAAACTTAATAGCAACTCTTATTTAACTCATCATCTCTTCAGTCACCTCACTGTCTCAACTGTCACTCCTCCACTTCCTGCTTCCTGATTCCCACCCTTTCTCCTTAAAGGGAGAGAGATGCTTTGCTGTATGTTACAGAGGGCAAGCCTCAAACACCACTTTCTATTTGATCCCTCAGCATATTGCTACGTTGCCTCAACTGAAGAGCCGCCGTGTGTTATATTGCTATGTTAGCTCAACTTAACCCTTTGAGTGCCAGAGGGGTAAGCAACGCATTGCAAAGCACACATTCTGTCTCACACGCTCACAGTCTCTCACACAGTCTCACACTTTCACACACTCTCACACTCTCACAGTATCTCACAGTCTCTCTCGCAGTCTCACACAGTCCCTCACACTCTCACAGTCTCACACACTGTCAGTCTCTCACACTCTCACAGTCTCTCATACTCTCACACAGTCTCACACTCTCACAGTCTCTCTCGCAGTCTCTCGCAGTCTCTCACAGTCCCTCACACTCTCACAGTGCCTCACACTCTCACAGTCTCTCACACTCTCATACAGTCTCACACTCTCACATAGTCTCACACTCTCAGTCTCACACTCTCACAGTCTCTCACAGTCTCTCTCGCAGTCTCTCACAGTCTCTCTCGCAGTCTCACACAGTCTCTCTCGCAGTCTCACACAGTCTCTCTCGCAGTCTCACACAGTCTCTTACACTCTCAGTCTCACAGTCTCACACAGTCTCACAGTCTCTCACACAGTCTCACAGTCTCTCACAGTCTCTCACACTCTCGCAGTCTCTCGCAGTCTCACAGTCTCTCACACTTTCACACAGTCTCACACTCTCAGTCTCACACTCTCGCAGTCTCACACAGTCTCTCTCTCAGTCTCACACAGTCTCTCTCACAGTCTCACACAGTCCCTCACACTCTCACAGTCTCTCACACTCTCAGTCTCACAGTCTCAGTCTCTCACACTCTCAGTCTCTCACACTCTCACACTCTCACACAGTCTCACACTCACACAGTCTCTCACACTCTCACAGTCTCTCAGTCTCTCACACTCTCACAGTCTCTCAGTCTCTCACAGTCTCACACAGTCTCACACTCTCACACAGTCTCACACTCTCGCAGTCTCTCTCGCAGTCTCACACAGTCTCTCACACTCCCACAGTCACTCACACAGTCTCTCACACAGTCTCTCACACTCCCTCACACAGTCTCTCACAAAGTCTCTCACACAGTCTCTCACACAGTCTCACAGTCTCACACTTTCACACACTCTCACAGTATCTCACAGTCTCTCTCGCAGTCTCACACAGTCCCTCACACTCTCACAGTCTCACACACTGTCAGTCTCTCAAACTCTCACAGTCTCTCACACTCTCACAGTCTCTCATACAGTCTCACACTCTCAGTCTCACACTCTCACAGTCTCTCTCGCAGTCTCTCGCAGTCTCTCTCGCAGTCTCTCACAGTGCCTCACACTCTCACAGTCTCTCACAGTCTCTCACAGTCTCACACAGTCTCAAACTCTCACATAGTCTCACACTCTCACATAGTCTCACACTCTCAGTCTCACACTCTCACAGTCTCTCACAGTCTCTCTCGCAGTCTCTCACAGTCTCTCTTGCAGTCTCACACAGTCTCTCTCGCAGTCTCACACAGTCTCTTACACTCTCAGTCTCACAGTCTCACACAGTCTCACAGTCTCTCACACAGTCTCACAGTCTCTCACAGTCTCTCACACTCTCACAGTCTCTCGCAGTCTCACAGTCTCTCGCAGTCTCACAGTCTCTCACACTTTCACACAGTCTCACACTCTCAGTCTCACACTCTCGCAGTCTCACACAGTCTCTCTCGCAGTCTCACACAGTCTCTCTCACAATCTCACACAGTCCCTCACACTCTCACAGTCTCTCACACTCTCAGTCTCACAGTCTCACAGTCTCTCACACTCTCAGTCTCTCACAGTCTCACACTCTCACACAGTCTCACACTCTCACAGTCTCTCACACTCTCACAGTCTCTCAGTCTCTCTCAGTCTCACACTCTCACACAGTCTCACACTCTCACACAGTCTCACACTCTCGCAGTCTCTCTCGCAGTCTCACACAGTCTCTCACACTCCCACAGTCACTCACACAGTCTCTCACACAGTCTCTCACACTCCCTCACACAGTCTCTCACACAGTCTCTCACACAGTCTCTCACACTCTCAGTCTCACACTCTCAGTCTCACACTCTCAGTCTCACAGTCTCGCACAGTCCCTCACACTGACACAGTTTCTCACAGTCTCTCACTCTCTCAGTCTCTCACTCTCTCAGTCTCTCACTCTCACAGTCTCTCACAGTCTCTCACTCTCACACTGTCTCACAGTCTCACACAGTCTCACACTCTCTGTCTCACTCTCACACAGTCTCACACTCTCACACAGTCTCACACTCTCACACACAGTCTCACAGTCTCTCTCACACTCTCAGTCTCTCACAGTCTCACACACAGTCTCACACACAGTCTCACACTCTCTCAGTCTCACACTCTCTCAGTCTCACACACAGTCTCACAGTCTCTATCACACTCTCAGTCTCACACAGTCTCTCACAGTCTCTCACTCTCACAGTCTCACACTCTCAGAGTCTCACTCTCTCACACACAGTCTCACACTCTCTCACACACAGTCTCACACTCCCTCACACACAGTCTGACACACTCTCACACACAGTCTCACACACAGTCTCACACTCTCACACACAGTCTCACACTCTCACACACAGTCTCACACTCTCTCAGTCTCACACTCTCTCAGTCTCACACTCTCTCAGTCTCACACACAGTCTCACAGTCTCTCTCACACTCTCAGTCTCACACAGTCTCTCACAGTCTCTCACTCTCACAGTCTCACACTCTCAGAGTCTCACTCTCTCACACACAGTCTCACACTCTCTCACACACAGTCTCACACACTCTCACACACAGTCTCACACACAGTCTCACACTCTCACACACAGTCTCATACTCTCACACACAGTCTCACACTCTCTCAGTCTCACACTCACACACAGTCTCACACTCTCTCACTCTCACAGTCTCACACTCTCTCACACAGTCTCTCTCTCTCACTCTCACACACAGTCTCACTCACAGTCTCTCTCACACTCTCAGTCTCACACTCTCTCACAGTCTCTCACACACAGTCTCTCACGCACTCTCTCATGCACTCTCTCACGCACTCTCTTACACTCTCAGTCTCACACTCTCAGTCTCACACACTCTCTTACACTCTCAGTCTCACACTCTCAGTCTCACACACTCACATACTCTCAGTCTCACACACTCTCAGTCTCACACACTCTCAGTCTCACACACACTCTCAGTCTCTCACACTCTCACAGTCTCTCTCTCTCACTCTCACACTGTCTCACTCAGTCTCGCACACTCAGTCTTGCACACTCAGTCTCGCACACTCAGTTTCGCACACTCAGTCTCGCACAGTCTAACACAGTCTCACTCTCACACAGTCTCACACTCTCTCACTCTCACACACAGTCTCTCACAGTCTCTCACAGTCTCACACTCTCACACAGTCTCACACTCACACACAGTCTCACACTCACACACAGTCTCACACTCTCACACAGTTTCACACAGTGTCACACTCTCACTCTCACACACAGTCTCTCTCACACTCTCAGTCTCACACTCTCTCACAGTCTCACACTCTCTGTCTCACACTCTCTGTCTCACACTCTCACACAGTCTCACACTCTCGCAGTCTCACACTCTCACAGTCTCACACACAGTCTCACAGTCTCTCTCACACTCTCAGTCTCACACAGTCTCACACAGTCTCACACAGTCACACAGTCTCACACAGTCTCACACTCTCACAGTCTCACACTCTCAGTCTCACACTCTCAGTCTCACACTCTCACAGTGTCTCACACTCAGTCTCACACTCTCTCACACACAGTCTCACACTCTCTCACACACAGTCTCACACTCTCTCACTCTCACAGTCTCACACTCTCTCACACAGTCTCTCACTCACAGTCTCACTCACAGTCTAACTCACAGTCTCACTCACAGTCTCACTCACAGTCTCAGTCTCACAGTCTCAGTCTCACAGTCTCACACTCTCAGTCTCACACTCTCTCACACACAGTCTCACACTCTCTCACTCTCACAGTCTCACACTCTCTCACTCTCACAGTCTCACACTCTCACAGTCTCACACTCTCACAGTCTCACACTCTCTCACTCTCACTGTCTCACACTCTCACACACACAGTCTCACACTCTCACACACACAGTCTCACACTCTCACACACAGTCTCACACTCTCTCTCACACAGTCTCACACTCTCACACAGTCTCACACTCTCACACAGTCTCACACTCTCTCACTCTCACAGTCTCTCTCTCTCACTCTCACACACAGTCTCTCTCACACTCTCAGTCTCACACAGTCTCACACTCTCTCACAGTCTCTCTCACTCTCAAAAACTCTCAGTCTCACACACTCTCACACACACTCTCACACACAGTCTCACACACACACACACACTCTCACACACACACTCTCACACACAGTCTCTCTCACAGTCTCTCTCACAGTCTCTCTCACACTCTCAGACTCTCTCTCACTCTCACAGTCACTCTCACAGTCTCACACTCTCTAACAATCTCTGTCTCACACTCTCTCACAGTCTCTCTCAGTCTCTCTCACACTCTGTCTCACAGTCTCACACTCTCTTACACTCTCACTCTCACAGTCTCTCACACTCTCACAGTCTCTCTCTCACTCTCACAGTCTCTCTCTCACTCTCACAGTCTCTCTCACTCTCAGTCTCTCTCACACTCTCACAATCTCTCTCACAGTCTCTCTCACACTCTCACAGTCTCACACACTCTCTCACACTCACATTCTCACACTCTCAGTCTCACAGTCTCTCTCACTCTCTCACAGTCTCACTCAGTCATACTCACACACTCACACAGTCTCACTCTCACACTCAATCACACTCTCACAGTCTCACTCACATTCTCTCTCACACTCTCAGTCTCTCTCTCACTCTCACAGTCTCTCTCACACTCTCACAGTCTCACACTCTCTAACAATCTCTGTCTCACACTCTCTTACAGTCTCTCTCACACTCTCAGTCTCTCTCACACTCTGTCTCACACTCTCTCACACTCTCAGTCTCAGTCTCTCACACTCTCACAGTCTCTCTCTCACTCTCACAGTCTCTCTCTCACTCTCACAGTCTCTCTCACTCTCAGTCTCTCTCACTCTCAGTCTCTCTCACAGTCTCTCTCACACTCTCACAGTCTCTCTCACACTCTCACAGTCTCTCTCACAGTCTCTCTCACACTCTCACAGTCTCACACACTCTCTCACACTCACATTCTCACACTCTCAGTCTCACAGTCTCTCTCACTCTCTCACTCAGTCATACTCAAACACTCACACAGTCTCACTCTCACAGTCTCACTCAATCACACTCACAGTCTCACTCTCACACTCAATCACACTCTCACAGTCTCACGCTCTCACAGTCTCACACTCAATCACATTCTCACACTTACAGTCTCGCAGTCACACTCAATCACACTCACACTCAATCACACTCTCACCCTCAATCACTCACACCCTCTCACTATCATACACACTCTCACTCACACACTCTCACTCAATCACACACACTCACTAACATACTCACTCAATCACTCACACGCAATCACTCAATCTCGCACTCAAACGCAATCACTCACACGTAATCACACCCCGGGAGCCAGCACGATCCACCTTCCACCATAGTCTCACTGTCACTCACACCCCGGGAGCCAGCATGATCCACCTTCCGCCATAGTATGTGCAGTTACCACACGCATTTCAATTACATGAATGAATGCCAGTCAATCACATCCTGGGAGCCAGCACGATCCACCTTCCACCATAGTATGTGCAATTACCACATGCGTTTCAACTATATAATGAATGCCAAAGTGGAGGCATAAGTACAAACACAAACTCATTACAATGACACATAAGTCAACCCCTTATGACTCACTTCTGTGTGTGTGTGTCTCTGTGTGTGCCTGTGTGTTTCATGTCTGTATCACACTCTATGTGTCTGCATGTATGTGTGTATGACTGTCGCTCTTTAAGCATCTCAGTGCATGCTTGTGCATTTGCGTGTGTGTCTGTGTTTGTCTCGCATCCGTGTGTGTGCATTAATTCCCTACATATCCTGATGGGCAACGCCGTCCCACATTGCTAGTATTATATATATATATATATATATATATATATATATATATATATATATCTGTGGACCATTTTTCACTATATGGCCCCTGACGAAGCTGCATGTGCAGCGAAACGCGTTGGGTGGAGCCATAGGAGTCTGCACCCGAAGGTGTTGTGCAGTCTGCCATTAGCTAAAAAGTGTCGATAAATAAGAATCAAAACTTAAAGTCAGACAGCCTAGAATGTGGCGTCACCACGAGGGATAGTCAGTCAGCATGTCTGCTATATAGAAAGCTAGCCTTGTCAGCGGGATCAGCAGCAAGGATAGGACTATTAGCTGGATGGAATCTATATGAACACAAGTTAAAGTGTAGGTGTGTAGCAAATTTGAACTTTAAGGAAATGTATTAGAGACAGCTTTTTTATAGCCGCTAAACTGTGTCAGCTAACAGAAGCAGCAGAAATATGAGACAGTTACATTGAATTTAAGTTACGATTGCAATACGGAATAGATACTGTGATAGCCCTGCATACACTAAACAGGGAGGCAGAGGATCCACCAGCTTCTGTACTATATAACGATCTGAGGAATTCAATAGAATCTCTAAATCTGGGGAAGCATCCATAGAGGAAATCCCTAGCCGCAAACATCACAGTAGAGAGGTCATTGACAAACGTAAAAGCAATCAGCAAAGGAAAAACGGAGATTACTTTACATCTATTGAGTAACTGTTACATTAATCAATCAAGAGGATGGCAAAATAAGAGCCGTCCGGCTTTGAGTTATACTGCGCGGTATATTGTTAGTGTGAAAAACTGAATAAAGGAGATATGTACTCTTTCATTACCAGTAGCTGATGAGTAACTGGTATATCAAACAATAGACAAAGGAAAGGCTGTCCAGTTTCCATTCATACTAAGCTACACACCGTTAGGGTGAGAAACTAAATAAAGGAGATACACACCCTTTCACTACCAGCAGCTGACATAATAGAGCTGTCCCTCGCAATAGATTTCCAGACGCTAATAATTCCTTATAGTGCTCCATTAGTTTCCAGGAACACCCTGGAAATTTGTTTTTAAAGGGATTGGTGTATTTTTTAGTGATTGAATTAATAAACTTTATTTATTTTATTTTGATGATCCACAATCTACAGTCATGTCGAACTGGTCTCTGTAGCTAATAGTGGGTACGTTGGGGGAATTAATTAACCAGTAACTTTAAGTATTCCACATTAGTAGCTATTTCTTCTTCTATAGTTATATTTTATTATATATAGACCTGCGACAAAGTTACATTACAGTGCATGATTTTATAGACCAATAACATTATATGGTATACAAATATTTATTTGATTTAGATTTTTCTTCTGTTCCCTCACTATGCATTTTGTTAATTGATAAAAATAAACTATTAACATGTCTATTTTTGAAAACATTCTTACTTTCACACCTGCCTAAAACTTTTGCACGGTACTGTATATTTTTGCCTGTGATTAATCTTTGAATGGAACTTTGGTGTGAACTTCACAGTCTGATATTATATTAGAGAAAAACATGGAACTTACAGTTTGCACACTGGTCATTCATACATTCACTGATTCCATGCCTGTGTGAAGCACTTTACTTAAAGGGATATCTGTATGCTTGTACAAATCAATTGTAGTCCATAGCCAGGAACTCTTGGAACAGATGCATTATTTGCCTGTTTGTTGAAGCTTTGTGTTTTTCTCTTAGTCTTGCTTACCTATCCCTGAGATTAGGACCTTTGAGAAATCCTTACTTGATTGAACTGTGGGATTTTTTTCTGAGCTTTGAACACCTTAAAAGGGCCCATGAACTTATAAAGTAGTTTCAATGCATATTATGTATCCTTTAACTCCAATTGTTTCCTGAAGTAATCTCTTTGAGTGCTTCAATACGTGGTAAGTTTTAAATTATTTTTTTTAACAGTATGCAATATGATAATGAAGAAGTATATATTGATGATGGAACTGATCAGGCTATCAGCAGGTATCTGCGTTCTATGAGAGATACTACTTTTAGACAATCCAGTGTGTTACAATTATTTGATGAAATCAGGCGAGTTGATAACCCGAATGATAACCCAATGCTACCGAGACTTTTTCAAGATCTAGAAAATTTAATGACTAAAAAACCTGCATCTGGTGCGAGATCACAACTTTACACCAGTATTTAAAAGTTGAAAGAATTCCAAGAGGACCGCGTATAAGAAAGACACCAACATTTACTTGTGAGGATGAAGTTTTTTTAAATGGAAAGAGGCATTGACAAAATTATTAATATTAAGGAGAAACGCTCACTTATAATTACACAGAAAAATGACACAGAATTTAATACAATGGATAATAAGCTCTCTACCCTGTTGGGGAAGAGTTGAGAAATCAGTTATGGATTTCAAAAACAAAATGTTTTACAAGGTAAAGAAGACTATGACAAGGAAAATATAAAAAAAAAAATTCACACGCATAAGTTCATTTTAAAATCTAGTTTAAGAAGAAAAATGATGAGCTTCTGTGCTACAGATCTTGACCCTAAGGATGATGAGTTAACTGCTCATTCAGCTACATCCCTTGCTTCTATTGTGACCACTTTATTTTTATTCTTCTCTTTTTTTGTCACCTGGGAAAGAGGACAAAGCTGCCAAGATGTTTTCTGCAGGGGAGGATATGATACCAGGGCCACAACAAATAAGGACATCCTCCAGGTCCAGGTTACCCAAAAGAAAAAACATTGTTTCAGGACAGGAGAAAGAAGAAGAATGAAACAATACTGGAAGAAGGACTCAGGGCTGGGTTCAAATGCTGGTGCTAATTTTATCTCTGCTTTTATCTCCAGGTTTCCCCATAGACTTCAATAGAAAAAAAAGTGATAAAACAGAAGGTAACATTTATCTCCTGCATTTGAATCCAGCCCTCAATCCTCTAGGAGAAGGAGTAAGGCGAAGAAGATGGAACAGTAGTAAATTTGTCTTAGCTGGAATGCAAGTTTTAAAGAACGGCTTAGAATTTGCACCAACCAGACATTTTAGCCTTTTTGACACCATTCTGGACTTAAACAAATTTGTCAGGAAGCTGATTTTGAGAATCTATTTTGACCAGAGTGATGTGGCTGACACAATTTTGGAGCAACACGTTGGTCCTCAAAAACAGGAAAAAAGTAATACCACCAAATTGTCCTTCAAGGAAAAATGTTGCTTGGTTGATATCCAGCTGGAAGGCTATCGGTCTGAGTTTGATATCCCTTGCCCGTTAGGAAAAATTCCACTTTCTCATTTAAAAGGCAAATCTAATTTTTATCCAGTTGGTTGTGGGGGTAGAGTTGTGGATAATTTCCAGACTCTAGTAGAAAAGGATTTCATAGATCTCAGAAAGCGAAAGAGGAGCACTGTGTCTAATATGTCAAAAGTAGAGAAGGATGCACTGACACAATTGAAGGAAAATCATAATATTATAATTAAAAGTGCAGACAAGGGGGGATCAGTTGTGGTTCTAAATAAGGATTACCATTGAGAGGCTATGAGATGGAGGATCAGGAGGCATATGTAAAACTTCTTTGTAACCTAGTAGATACCTTTGACCATGAGTAAGCACTGTAAACGTGCGAAACACATTGATCTTTATATGATCTTGATATGAAATCCAGGCCACATGCTGTTTTTGCACTGTCTTCTCCATTTTACATGTATTCAAGTTTGATTTTAACTTTTTGACTAATAAACAGTATGAGGTTTTTAAGATATATTTTTGCCTAGGATTAATCTTTGAATGAGTCTTTGGTTTGAACTTTACAGTCTGTTTGGTTTTTGATTTGCCCATGCCTCCTTTGTACTCAGACATAACCAGTAGACAAATAAGTACAGAAGACAGAAATATAATTGAAAAATACTTATCTTCCTGAAGGGGTTAAAGACAAAACACAGGGAGGATCAGGCCACTTATGCCACATTTTGCAGAAAAAGAGGAAGAAGATATTCCTACTTCCTGAGGCTAAGGATAAAAACTGGGCCTCATTGGAAAGGTAGTTTCATTTTCCCTCCAAATATAATGGCGCAGTGGCTCTCCACCCATCCTGTGTGTTCTCCACCCTGGCAGTGCGGGGGTCCCAAAGGGCATCCTTTCAGCTTTAGTAAACAAGGGTAATGGAATAAGCCCTGTCTTACCCAACATAATCCTATTGCAGCAGAAATCTTAACTTTACTGCCATTGCACAATCCAATATAGCCGCAAGCACCAATTTCTTAAAGGTGCCACTGGCTCATATTGAAGACTCGAATTAGGTAATTAACAAGTCAAGAAAGAGGCCACCTCTGAAAATGAATTAAAGGGGAAGGAGACTGTCATAAAAGAAGAGCAGAAGAACTTACATCAATTGTATAGCTCAGACATCTTGGAGATGAGGGATCTGTGCACCTGCACTGTCTGTCCATGCCTATACTGTATGGTAAAGTGCAACTCCCCTTTGCCAAATGACTTTTTAGTAAATTGACAGGGACGGGCAGCGCAGACACAGATCCCTTTTCGGAAAGATGTCTGCGCTTTTCTATTGATGTAACTAAGTAAGATGTTATGATTGCAACTCATGCCGGCACTTAAGAAACTTTAATACGTTATTTTCATGATTAACAAGATACTAGCAATTGACTGGATATAATTTATGTGTGCATGATAGTTCCACTTTAAAAGCCTGTAATCTTGTCCATATCCATCAAGGAGGCCAGTGACAATACTGTTGTACTTCAAGAGTAATTGAATGATAAAGTGCCCCCCTCCCGCCCCTTTTACTTAGTGTAAGCCACCACCCCTCAGATGTGGAATCTGGTCTTAAGACCTGACAGGTCACTGCAAGGGACAATCTTCTTACTGTGAGAACAATGAAAACCATGCCCCCCTTCACAGGTTTTTCCCTTTTGCTAACTGAAGATTGTCCCTCTCTGCAAGCCATCTGGAAACCACCTTTCTGTTCTGAGGTGAACAGTGTTACATCAGTAGAAGGGATGTGAAGAGGATACTTCATCATTTAATTACTTTTGAACTACAACTCTGACAGTATTGAAATAACACTCTCCATGGCCCAAATACTATGAAGATTAATTGGAGCTGCTTTTATTTTGAAATATATCCCTTTAAGGCAAGTGCCGTACCCTTCTGGCTGGAGGCTAGTTTACCCACAAAGAAAAATAAATTTAGAAGCCCAAAATGTATGCTAACTGGATACAAATTAAAATATATTCAAATTTGAGTGCAAACCACCATCTTTATGTATGTCAGTGTGCCCGATAAAGGAGCTTGGCCCAATATAACAATTCCAGCAAGCAAAAACAAAAGCAGCTGAACTATCAAACACAATGTAATAAGAATGGAAATATTTTAAAATACTTTTCTTTATTATTATGTGTTAAAATAATTAGACAATCACAATACAGACAGTATAAATCATTCATGAGACCGTCATAAAACAGACAGTCGCCTAGTCCACCAGACTCAACTTCCAACTTCAACGCATTTTGCATCTATGACACTTATTTATGATTGCCGAGTCCTCCAGGCTCAAATTCCATAGTCAACATGTTATAGATCCGAAATGTGTCAGCTGTGAAAGTTGACCCTGATGGTCTAGGCAACTGTCTGTTTTATGACCGTCTCATGAATGTTTTATACTTTTAAAACTGATTAATAAAGAAGATTGTTTTTATATGTGCAGCTCCCTTTGTTTGCTGGAGGATACTTTACCCCCATGATTCCTGTGTTCCACACTGGACAAAACAGAAGTGCCTTTATACAGACCCAAAGAGGCTTTGTCATTGAAATAGACACTTCTGAGATGGTTGCTGGACCAGTATTATCTCACCATGCAACACTCATTTGGCAAATTTGACTATTATTTTGTACAAATTTTTCCTCTGCAGAGAGGAATTATGATGTGGACAGCAGAAAAAGAGGATTTTAGTCTTACCTGTTAAATCCTTTTCTCTTAGTCCATACAGGTTACTGGTATCTCTGGGTAGGCGATCCACCCCTTTAAGTAGGCAGGAACAATTCTAGAAGTGTTTGCAGGGGGTGGAGCCTACCTTCCCTTCTTGGTTGCAGCTAGCCAACCAGCTCCAGAAAGATTTGGGACACTAACTATGACTAGATAGTAGAAGGGAAAGAAGACTCCTGTGAGCATGACCCCGAAGGACCCCCACAGTCTGCCACAGGAGAGCCAAGCATGGTCCCTTGACAGGGTGGGAGACCAGTAACCTGTATGGACTAAGAGAAAAGGATTTAACAGGCAAGACTAAAACCCTCTTTTCTCTGTTGTCCAATACAGGTTACTGGGATGTCCAACCATTAAGTTTCCCAGAGGTGGGAAGAAGGCAAGGACCAGGCGCAAGGCCCCCAAAGTCACCAGTGCAGATATGAACCATCAGATCAGAGATAGCCCAACAAAACAACGAAGTGTCACGGACGCTGAACAGAGGTAACAACACCCCAGGAACACTGAACTAGAGCCAACAGAGCTCAAAAGTGAAGGAAGCACCAAGAACCAAGGAAAATCCTAGACAGGCAAGACTGCCTCCAGGATTTTCCTCCCAAAGCAGGCATCAGCCGAGGCCAACACATCAACACGGTAGTGCTTCTAAAAGGTGTGCACAGACGACCAAGTGGCCACCTTGCATAACTGATCAGCGGAGGCCTGATTCTTGTAAGCTCAAGAGGCTCCAATAGATCTAGTAGAATGAGCCGTGACCCGAAAGGGAACAGGCTTCTTCCTAAGCTCATAAGCCATACAAATAGTGGACTTGATCCAAGAAACAATAGTCACTTTGGATGCAGGTCTTCCAGCCCTAGGACCCTCAGGAATGATGAACAGTACGTCCAATTTCCTGACAGACTCAGTGCGATGTACATAAAAATTGAGACAACGCACCACGTCTAACAAGTGGAGATCCCTCTCCTTGTCAGAGGTAGGGTCTGGACTGAAAGAGGGCACCACAATCTCCTGAATGATATGGAACTCAGAGACCACCTTCGGTAGAAACTCCTTAGAATTGCGAAGCACCGCCTTGTCCTTCTGAAACACCAAATAGGGTGGCTTACAGGATAGAGCATGCAACTCCGTGACACGGCGGACAGATACAATCGCCAGAAGGAAGGTCATTTTCCACGTCAAGAGGTATAGAGGAATAGTAGCCAAAGACTCAAATGGGGAACGTTGAAGAACTCCCAAAACCAAGTTAAGATCCCACTGAGGAGCAGGAATCTTAAAGGCAGGACGAACATGAGCAATGCCCTGGAAGAAAACCTTGACATCAGGAAGGATGGCAATGCACCTCTGAAAGAAAACAGAAAGCACAGAATTCTGAACCTTAAGGGAACTCAAACTGAGGCCCTTATCCACACCGTCCTGCAAAATGGCCAGGACCGTAGGCAGATCAAATTCCTGAGACAGGTCCCTGTCAGCACACCAAGACAAAAAGGTCGACCAGACAAGATGGTAGATCTTTGTTTGCGGGCACTGAACATAATAGCCACCACACCAGAAGAAAAGCCTTTCTTCTTCAATATTGAGGATTCAATTTCCAAGCCGTCAAAGCTAGCCGGTGAACATCCTCCTTCCACAGGTAACCCTGTAGAAGAAGATCCAGATGATAGGGGAGCCGAAAGGGCTCCGCCACTGACAGATCCAAGAGCTCCGGAAACCAAAACTGACGAGGCCAGTACTGAGCAATCAGAATAACTGGACAATGCTCTAGCCGTAATTTCCATAACACCCTGTGCAACATGGGGAGGGGAGGAAAGATGTAAGCCAGAGGAAATTACCAAGGAATGCACATCGCATCTACTGCTAGAGCCAGAGGGTCTCTCCACCGAGAGCAGAACCTCTGAACCTTCCTGTTGTGTCTTGTCGCCATCAGGTCGATGTAAGGAGGACCCCATCTCTGAACAATGAGGTGGAACACCTCTGGGTACAACTCCCACTCTCCGCTGTCCATGTGTGTCAACTAAGGAAGTCCGCCATGAAGTTGTCTACTCCTGGAATGTGCACTGCGGATATGGCAGGAACGTGTTCTTCTGCCCAGGACAAAATAGCCTTAACCTCTAACCAAGCAGCGAGACTTCTTGCTTGTAGATGTAAGCCATGGCCGTGGGATTGTCGGATTCAACTCAGACCAGACAGTCTTCCAACTGAGATGTCCAATGCTGAAGGGCATGAATTATTACCCAAAGCTCCAATATGTTGATGGGAAGGAGGGACTTCTCCGGAGACCACCGGCCCTGAACGTTCAAGAGACCAAGGAACGCTCCCTAGCCGAGAAGGCCGGCATCCGTCGTCACCTTGGTCCAGAAGGGTACCAGGAAGGACTTGCCCTTCAGCAGGTTGGAAAGGTCGAGCCACCATGACAAGCTCAGTTCCACATGAAGAGGAAGAGAAACAGACATCTTCAGAAGATCCGGTTGACCTTTCCACACCTGGATCACAAACCTCTGGAGCTCCCTGGTGTGCGCCATGGCAAACGGAACCGCTTCTGTGATGGATATGAATTTCCCCAGAGAGGATAGCTTCTGGACTGGAACTGGATCCAGAGACAGAATCGCAGAAACTCTGTGGGCGATCTGGTGAGCCACCTCGTCCGTGAGGAACACCATGCTCTTCTGAGTGTCGAAGGGAAGGCCGAGGAAGACCAGATGCTGGGGTGGGACAAGATCTGACTTGTCCAAGTTGATGATCCACCCGTGATGGGTGAGAGCCTGAATGCAGTGCTGAACTTGCTGATGAAGAAGGTCTGCAGAGGGGGCTTTCAGAAGCAAGTTGTCTATGTATGGAGTAACTCTGATGCCGTTCCGGTGGATGACGGATATCAAGGCAACCAGGACACGGTTGAAGACCTGAGGAGCCGTTGTGAGAGCAAATGGAGGAGCTGAGAACTGAAAATGTCCCTTGTCGCAGGCAAACCAGAGGTACTGCCGGCTCTCTGGGTGAATGGCAATGTGTAAGTATGCTTCCTGAAGATCAAGAGAAGCAAGGAATTCCCCCAGGAACATGGCAGCAATCACTGTCAGTAGAGACTTCTGGTGATAATGAGTCCGGGTCACAAAGGAATTAAGATCCTTCAAGTCCAAAATAGGGCAACAACCACCGTCCTTTTTGGTGACCACAAAGAGGTTTGAATAAAATCCCAAATCCCTGTCCTGGATAGGCACCGGCTCTAGAACATCCTTGTCCAGAAGAGCCTGAACAGTGCTGTCGAACAGACAGCGTTTCTCTGCACCCTGAGGCATGTGAGAAGGACGAAAACGAAAGGGAGGAAGAGAAATGAAAGGGATCTTGTACCCTTCTGTCACTACCTGTAAAACCTATGGGTCTGCCACTGAGCCCTCCCAAATGCTGTGACATAGACGACCACCCACAGCAGTGTGCGGACCCGGGTTCGGCGAGTCATGCCAAAGAAGTCTTGGAAGCCTTGGGCTTGGAGGAGACCTTGGGCTTCCATTGCTGTTTGGGCTTGGAGAAGGTATGTGGAGCTGAGGGAACCGTCTGGTTCGCCGTACGTGTCTCATTCTGAAAGGAACAAAAATACCGGTTATGCTTAAACGGCAGTTTCTTCCTGGGAACCAAGGGTAGAAGAGTACTCTTACCCCCTGTGGCCTCACTGATCAGATCCTTAAGATCTTACCCAAACAAGGAGGTGCCCTGAAAGGGATCTTGTACCCTTCTGTCACTACCTGTAAAACCTATGGGTCCGCCACTGAGCCCTCCCAAATGCTGTGACATAGACGACCACCCACAGCAGTGTGCGGACCCGGGTTCGGCGAGTCATGCCAAAGAAGTCTTGGAAGCCTTGGGCTTGGAGGAGACCTTGGGCTTCCATTGCTGTTTGGGCTTGGAGAAGGTATGTGGAGCTGAGGGAACTGTCTGGTTCGCCGTACGTGTCTCATTCTGAAAGGAACAAAAATACCGGTTATGCTTAAACGGCAGTTTCTTCCAGGGAACCAAGGGTAGAAGAGTACTCTTACCCCCTGTGGCCTCACTGATCAGATCCTTAAGATCTTACCCAAACAAGGAGGTGCCCTGAAAGGGTAGGGAAAGTAAAGCTTTCTTAGAAGCAGTGTCAGAAGACCAGATCTTGAGCCAAAGAGCTCGTCTGGCCATCACACACATGGTGGAAACCCTAGCCACCAAACGGATGGCATCAAATAAGGCAGCAGAAACATAGTGCTATGCCTCAGAAATGTTGGCAAGAAGGTGCAACTGGTCTGAAGTAGGTGCATCCTGACGGACAGCCTGGGTGAGCTGTTCAGTCCAGACAGCAATGGCCCGGTTCACCTATGCTGCAGCAAACGCTGGACACATAGCAGAACCAGCAGTGGCAAAAATGGACTTGAGGGAAATCTCAAGTTTCTTGTCTGTCCAGTCTTTCAGAGCGGAGGCATTAGAGACTAGTAAGGCAGTAGATTTAGATAGCCTGGATACAAGGGCATCCACTTTGGGGGGATGAACCCACTGAGCAAGCGCAGCTTCAGAAAAAGGATAAAGCTTGGCAAATTTCTTGGACACAGAGGGTTTCTTGTCCGGGGATTTCCACTCCTCAGACACAAGGCGGTCAAGAGTGGGATTAGGTGGAAAGTAAGTAAGGGGCTTTGCAGGCTCCTGGAACACATCAGAGGGATCAGAAGGGACCTCCTGAACTAGGGGAATCTTAAGAGTAGTTAAGACAGCCCTGATCAGGATCAGCCTCAAAAGGGTCCCCAAAAAACTGAGAGGACCCCAACAGAGAACACTCCTCAACATCTGAATCCACCAGCAGTTCCTTCTTAGAGGAATCTGACATGTCAGGTACTCCCTGAGGTTTGGGAAGGGAAGACTTGACTGAGGAGAGGGCCTGCCAAAACTGAAAGGCCCCCTGTAACTGGGATGGAGAGAGTTGAAATGTGGACCTAAGGTTCCTAGTCGCAGCCTTGAGCTCTTGCACCCAAGCTGGCTCTATTGCATGGCTGGAGGTCCCTGGAATGTTGTCAGGGACATCAGAACATACTGGGCATAAATGACCTGAGAATTCTCTAGGTAGCCCTGAGTGACAGGAAGAGCAATGCGCAGTGGGGGATATAGAGACCCCAGCCTCCTTAGTTGTAGGTTTAGCCACAAGCTCCAGCGGTATAGACATTCTCACAGTGTCAAATAACCTTACTGTACAATAAATCAGCCAATTATAGTGTGTAGGATTAAAGTTTCACCCCAGAAATCGCTAAACTAGGCTTATCTGGCAGGTGAAGGGTTAATCTGCAGAGGAGAGAAGGAGAGTCCAAGCCCTGCATAGGATACTTGCCCAGAAATGCTCACAAAATGGCTGCCGCGGTAGGAGCCAATCAGAAACAAGGGGGCGAAGCAAGTGTTCATGGGAAATGTAGTTTTTCCCAAAAAGTACCCCAAACAGTGCCTGAACCCCCTAACACACTAGAAACATGAACCAGATGATAGAGCAAGGGCAGACAAGTTAATTGAGCCATCTCTGAAGTCGATAGGTTAAACGGTTGCAGAGATATGTCCCAAACAGTATAGTCCAATAGAAGTGACTGGAGCAATGCGGTAAAGCGTGCCTTAAAGGCTCAGTACTCAAATTTTACAAATTTAAAAGTAAAACAGTAAAATGTGCAAAACATCAATAGAACATGTGAGGATACCCAAAAACACTAAACCAGTAGGAAAAGTGTTGGAAACCCCCCATAAAAAGTGCCAAACCAGCAGCTAAAGGGTTAAGTTACCACATAAACCTGCTCCAAACACCCAACAGACATACAGATAGACCCAATGAGTGCAGAAGTGTGCAATAGGAACTCCATGAATACACCCCTGTGCGGAGAGGCACTGTGGGACAAGTGGACCTGCAGCACTCAAAGGGTTGCCCACCTTTATTGCAGATCTTCTGTCTTCAGATTACCATGTAGAAAGAAGTAACCTCAGTGGGTAACTCCTGGGGAAGCACTTGGAATCAAGATTTTACCCTTCAGAGCTTAAGGTCCACAAAAAGCACCTGGATACTGAGCTAGCCACATCTAAGGGCATTGTCAGTTATGGTAATCCGCCTAATGGTGGTATTCCATATCTAACAGAAAAATAAAAAAGATTCTAAAACTATAGGAGAACTGTTCCCTAGCCTGGTGTTGTCTTCACCAAGGAACAAATCTTTCTGGAGCTGGTTGGCTAGCTGCAGCCAAGGAGGGAAGGTAGGCTCCACCCCCTTCATACACTTCTAGAATTGTTCCTGCCTATTAAAGGGGCGGATCGCCTCCCAGAGTTACCAGTAACCTGTATTGGACGAAAGAGAAATGTAGATATGTTTGGAGTTTAAATATAAAAGATAATATTCATACAAACTTTCTCTTCATTGTTATTCTATGAATTTTGTAGGTGAGTTTCAAGCAGTCAGAAAAATAAGAGTCCATAAAATAAGACAGGAGACCGGTAGAGTAAAAGTGATACCTTTAATGAATAACTTGAGAATGCAAGGTTTCAAGACAACTTAGATCTTTTCGCCAGGCATGTTTAGAAACCTTTTACCTAAAATAAGATAGGAATGCATTTGATTTATCTCTTTCTTTGAGAATTTTATTGCCCCTTAGTCAAGTGCATCTCGACCGGAATGTTTTTATGTGGAGTTACATTTCAGGTTGAAATGACCTTCACAACATAAACAACCAGGAGTGGGAGGAGGTAATAGCTTCAGGCACTACAGCAACTTTACCTAGAGGTAAGTTCCCGCCTCCTTACAGATATGTCAGCTGTCACTTTCTGGAGACATGTCACACAATCCTTTCAGTTACCCTCCCCCCATAGCCTGTAAGCAAACGTTAACACCATAAGGAATACACTTAACGCTTTCACTGCTTTAGAAACATCTGAATTATATATAATCTTGTCAAAGTTCCCATTTGTAGAGCCAAACTAGATTCTCCCCCATCTGCTTAACCCTTTGAATGCTAGAGGGCTAAGCAACACAATGTGTTGCATACCCCTCTGGCACTCAAAGTGTTAATACAGTTTGACTACTTTTTGTTATGTTGAGTGTGCAGCACAATTGTTTAATTATTTTTCTATGGGTCTTATGGTCAAAAGAAAATGTTTTAATTCAGGGTTAAACCAACTGCACATAGGGAACAGATAGTAACTCATCTTGATTTAAAAGGGCCTTTTAACCAATTGACTGCTAGAGATATATCCAGTGCATTGTGAAGCAATGTACTGGAGACCTCGTTAGCATTCAAGCGGTTAAAAATCCTCATTTAAAACAATAGAAATTTGGAGAATATGTACATGCCCCCATAGTGTTGTTGGTTTGCCTCAGAATTGCTCCATTTTTCTTTTGAACATAGGGTACAGAGAGGTGTAAAAGGTTTGGAGCGCTGGTAGATAGTGCTTACACTCTAATAATATTTGGGCACATCTGAAGAGTGAATGAGGTGCTGGAAAGGAAAACATTTGAAAGTTTTAGCAGTAAAAATTATTTACTCAATTCATACGCTGCTCTGTTAGGTAAATAGGATACATAATAGTTATGACCTTGTGAGAGAAACAGCTTCATTACATTGTATACAGCTATAAGTACAAAAGCTAAATATATGTTTGTATGTATGTATGTATGGGGACACTCCTCCCCCTGCATACCAAGGGCTGGTCGGCTGCCAAAAGGAGGAGGGGAACAGAGCAGCCACACATACACACTAAAAACCTAAACACACATTTACACACTGCTCTGTTCTCTTACTGTGAGCTTTCATTATCACACACACACTTACCCTGCACATTGGCACTACCCTAGCATTCTGAGCACATGCTTCAACACCCTGATCTGCACGCACTGTGAGATCTCAAACATTTTGCACTGCACATTGACACCCCACTCCATGCCAATTCAAACTCTGGACTCCAGCAAATCAAGGCTTTCATTCTAAAACTGTTAGCAGCAGACTTCTTGTACTCGGGATCAATTAGGTGAGTATGTGCTAAATAATCAGTGGTTATTTTCAGCCACATCATGCTTGGTTGATGACCTGGTATGACATGAGACCAATAGCACAAAAAACTATTACATCACACTGACAAAGCAATACGCTATTACAAAATGAGGTTACCAGGTACCTTTGTTTTTAGTGTCAGCCCTATAAATCATGACTCACACTTTATTACACTCCACTCATATTGCTTCATATTGATACACTGTGTAAGGCCCTCATATGTCCCCTGCTCTTATTATACCACACTGCCAGCTTTCCACTGACATACTGCTACACTGCACTTGCTCACACAGTATCAAATGGCTCTATTCATTAAGCTAAAAAGGTTCAGTTATTTGACTTTTTAACTTACCATGGGTGGTTATTCAAAGGTTAAATTTTGGAGCAAACAAATTGCATCAAATGGCAGAAATGAAAAATGTGAACATTTCCATTGATTTAAATGGGGATTTTCACACAATGAATTCTACAGCTCTCCAGTGCACTGGAAACCTCTCTAAAGGCTTTACCCTTTGAATGCCAGAGGGGTAGGCAACTCATTGTCCCATTTAAATCGTTGGGAATTTTAATTTCCCCATGTTAGAGTTAGTTTGCTCCAGAATTGCACATCTTTACCCAAAGTTCTGTAGTGCACTAAGGTTGTGCAATTCTGGAACAATCCAACTGCACCACAGGGGACAAATACAAATTACCCAATTTCCCATTGACTTGAATTGGGCTTTAGTTTTAACCCTCTGAATGCTAGTGAGGTCTCCAAATCATTGCTTTACAATGCATTGGAGACCTCTAGTATTCAAGGGGTTAAAAGCCACATTTAAATCAATGAAAATATTTTGTCCCTTATGGAGAAGTTAGTTTTAACCAGAATTTAACCTCTTTAGCTTCCAGAAAATGGCCTTAACCTGTTGAGTGCCAGAGAGGTATCCAACGCCCTACACCTCCCTGACACTCAAAGGGTTAACAGAGACAGTGCTCACATCACTGCACCATTTATTTACTGTATAATTCTTCAGTATCTTATCAAATCTCTGCAGACATAGGCGGTTGAAGGTATAAATCTGCCAGCACTGCCCATGTGCAGTTTGTAAAGTTAAAAATCCCGCTTCTACACCTACTACTTATATCAAATTGCATTTAGTGCATGCCGCTGCATGGAGCTCCTCCAGCGCATGACTTTAATGTGAACAAGCACTAATGCCACTTCTACAACATGCATAAGAAAATGGTAATACACTGTGAAGATTTACTCTGTGCCTCTTTAACACATTAATAAAACAAGGCTCAGACAGATTTAACACAATAAAATGCCCATACACTCCCATGACACACTTAATTTGGTGCAAGTAACCATTTTTTTTTTTGGCATAAAAAGTTTTGTATGTAGGCATTAGGGAGGCAAATCTACATTAGTATGGAAGCACATCCATACTTTCCTCAGAGGGTTGAAGCCTTTGCTTAAACAAACAAAAACATACTAGCTATGTTATGGTATGGTATTTGATAATTATTAGCGCCAAGTCCAATTTTTACTGGCTTAGCAGTAAAATATGCTCTAGCTGGAAAAATTATCCACACCTCCTATAGTTTATACTCTTGTGGTAAAGAACCTGATGCCTAACTTTTGTCTAATATGTATATATTTTCTTGGTCTGTACAGGCTGGTATTTTAAATCCTCTGTTGGGAGTTCTCTTCCTGTACCCAAAACCTCTCAGGAAATTGGTATGTATAAGTATATAAGATTTCTCCTCAGCTGTCAAGCTCTTGTTACATGATCGTAACAGACCTCACCCTCTTTCACAACACAGCAGAATCTCTTCAGTGACAAAACACACTTCCTGTTGTCCACCTGGGGTTTTCTTTGCTTATTGCAGTGATTCTCAACCAGGGTGCCGTGGCACTTTGGTGTGCCACGGACATCAGCTTAGGTTGCCCTGTGTTCTTCTATAAAGACTAGCAAAAATGAATTTTTAAATAAAGATTTTTTAGAAATTGTTGTGCACAATATGTTTAGGTATGGTATTATGATTATAAGACATAATAATACTGTATATTTATGTATTGTACCCTTCATTATGCCCTTGATAAAGTACATTAAATATGTTAGGGGTGCCCCGAATATTCAAGATTACATATTAGGGGTGCCCCGAGCAAAAAAAGGTTGAGAACCACTGGCTTATTGAATATGCTATAAGGGGTCACTGTGCAAACTTGGGATAATCTTAGACCTGGCACTTCAGGACAGACAAATGCTGCAAATTAGACTACACAATTTTGTGAACTGCATATTACTCCACGATTAAGCCATGACAAATACAATATTCTTAAACATAACTTAACAGGGAGTGAAGATCACTTTTGTCGCCCTTTCCTGAAATGAATGGGAGGAGGAGATAGGGAAAGTGGCTAAAGAAAAAAAAACAGGGAGACTAAGGCTCCACAGACAAGACCCACACAGTAAAACAGCAAGCAAGAATACTATTGGACAGTACAAGAAAAAGTATTAATTGGGTCAGAGAAAATGACACACAAATAGAGCAGAAACAACAAATGGAAACAAGGGTCCAAAAAGAATTCCAGATAAAAGAGAGACACAGAGCTGGCTTTACGACCTATTTGTGCTCATATTTATGAAGCTGTTTCTCAGGAACTCATAAATTCACACATTTACCGGGGGGGGGATTTTTGTCATTTGAAGTGACTGAAGAAATGACACAAAGTACCAATTTATTAAATTGCTTTGGAAGGTTGAGAGATGAAGTAGTAACAGTGATAAAGAGAGTGGATTTATAAGAGGTAGTGATAGAGGGATAATGATGTGGTGGTAGATTAGTGATGAAATGGAGGGAGGTGGTTGACTGGAAATCCACTCTAGTTTTCATGAGTTTATCCCACAATTTAAGAGGATTTAAGTATTTATGATGACAGAAGGGTCGATATCCTACAAAATCAAACACACAATATATATATATATATATATATATATATATATATATATATATATATATATATATATACATACATACAGAAACACACAGCTAATAATCAGGTCCTAGGAATGTGCACAACTTAAATTACATGACTTCTAGTATATATATATTTAAATGTGTATGTTCCTATTTAATGGACATAATATGCATAAAACTGTAAAGGAACACTAACACTTAAATGTAAACTGGGTTATATACATTTAAATATCCTGTATTAGTAACAGTAAGATTTCTCTATTTGTTTTTTGAAGTCTAAAATCTAGTCTTACATATGCTGTGAGGGAGCACACATTCCTACCTTTTCCAGGGCTCTCATCTTTTTAGGATAATATATCCTCCTGAGTAAAACTAGGGGACACCCACTGCTGAGAGGTGGTTTATTGCAGGTCAAACTTGAAATTTTTAGGTGCAATATCTCAGTGGCCTGAAATGTTATTGGCGCTGTTGCTACACTGTCCTATGGACAGTTCTGGTCACTGGACCATAAACCCCCATAAGATAGTATAGCAACAGCTCCACTGTAAAATTTCAGGACATTGAGATACTGCACTTAACAAAATCAAGACTGAGCTGCTATAACTTTTGGGGGAAAAAACACCTTTCAGCATTGGGAGTACCCTTGTTTTACTCAGGAGGATAAATATTTTTTGCATATTAAGTGTTATTATACTTTTAAATGGGCTGAGATATGGTGATAGCCTTACCGAACAGTGGGCACTGATTATAATTAACTGACTTTGCTCTCATCTCTCAAATAAACAGTACAAACCTGGGTGTCCAAAGAATTTTTAAGTTTGTGATTAGTTATAGCAACATATTTAATTTTTTGGTGTTAGTGTTCCTTTAACATATAAATCATCAGTTCAAGTTAGTAAGAAACACTGCAGGCTGTGTCTTTCAGATGACCTGACATGGAATGGGGGAGTTCTTAATGGTCTCTAAACCAATCATGTGGCTCAAATAAGTTCTCAGCAACCGCTCCTCTAACAACTTGATTTTTTGTAAATGCTGCCAGATGTACTCTACTGCTATGGTAAAAGCATTTGAAAGGCCTTTCCCATATCTGTTCTGGCTGAGTCAACCCTTTCTCCATTATAGTTTCAACACTATAATTCTTGCAGCTATTCTTCTTCCTAGAATGGTTTAAAAATGCAGGTCTCCAAACTGCTGCACCCAATTAATAGTTACCTAGTGTAGGTTATAGCAGGTTGAGAGGTGAGCAAGACAGGCATAGATGGATAACAATGGAGTTAACAAAAATGTTGGACAAGGGAATTCAGGGAGGGTTATAGGAATTAAGAAAAGAGACAATGGGGGTATATTTAAGAACAAAAAAATGAACTATTCTGAGGTAAAACTATCAAATATAAAGGCCAACTTAAAACAATGGGATATCATTTTTGTAAAGACAGTGCTTTTTTTCATAGAACTGCTCTATTTCTGCCTAGCTAAATATGACCCTTAAATGTCAAAGGGATTAAAAATAGTGGACATAGGTTGTGGAAAATAGGAGCATATAACTACTAAGTAATAAATAACCATTTTCTGCACAGTGATCTTTTGTCTTTCTCATCTTTCCCAATCCACTTTATCCCCCTGCCTTGTTTTACTGTCCACTGCCACTTTCTGTATCTAACTCACCCTTCCTCTTCTATCCCCTCTAGCTATGTTTTGAGCTTCACTGCTTTGATCTCTTCTGACAGCTGTTCTGTTAGGGAGGGGATGTGTTGGTTTAGTTATAAGGGGAGGGGAGGTACACAGGGGTAGATCAGGGGTGATAGGCGGTGTCTCACGCACACACACAAACACACACTGCATCTCTGCTCTAATCAAACCACTGCTGAGACTACACAGTGCCCTGCTCCTGGACAGAGGTGAAGAGGGGATGGTCTGTAAGGGATGGGTGGTTTTTACAAAAAGCAGACTTCAATGTTAATGGTGTACATTTTTGGCTGAGTGGTGGTCGCTGGAATAAATAAGACCTTCAACTGGGTCAACTGAAAGCCGTGGGGAAGAGTGTCAGTAGTAGACAGAAGGCTACAAAGATGTAGATTTGGATATGTGGGAGGTTTGGGGGTTGTGTCTTGTAGTAAATATAAACATACTTGTCCTTAAGATTTTAAATCGCTTCAACAGTCCCTTATATTACATAACAGAAACCCTGTCATTCTGTCTCTATAGACAAACCTGAAACAATTTGTGCCACACTCCTCATCGCAGAATGATAATCCGCCTTGGACGTCTCACCCCGGGGTACTTCAGGCTACTGCAGGTACTCTGACAGAACTGTAAAACCTTCATGGGAATTAACATAAGTAAGGTGAAGAAAACTATGAGGCCCTTACTACATGGCCAGGGGAAAGCATTTCTCTCCTTACCTTTTCAAGGTACTACTTTGTTTGGGCCAGATCTTAAAGATGATATTTAAAAATGCACAGCTAATTGTCTTAGTATTATTATGCTTCACATGGCTGATGGGGGTAGATCAGTGTGGAAGAGTTTGATAACTGTTAAAATGCCTCATTTACAGGGATGGCAAATGCAGAATTTAGTGTTTCACAGTGATTAAGATGTCTGTGTTTTAATACTTTGAGTAAATGGTGTGTTGGGTGACTGGCTTAGCTGTGGATATGTCTGCATTGGGATGCCAGCTAGGTTCAAATAATGGTGTAGATGTTTGTATTATTATGTGTAATGCAGCCCAGGGGGTTTATTTCAGTTGCAGGTTTCTGGAGAGTTAGCATCCGAGCCCAAGGACCGAATGGTGAATCATTTGGCTTTTCTTCTGGCCCTAATGGGCCTTGGTCTGTCCTATTATAGTGCTCGTCAGATGGCGCAAGAATCCAGTATACACCAACTGCCACTAATACGAGAGAACTAAACCATACAATGAAGAATGTCTACAGATTCCCAGGAAAATATGAACAAAAGATGTGAAGGGACAGGAAAGGCATAAGGAGAGAAGATATTCAACAGTTATAACCATTTTAAGTAGGAGAAAAAACAAGGGTATATATCAAGATAGAGTACCTTCAACATGCATCCCATGCTCCAAGGGAAGACAGCATAGCTTGGGTTGTGTGGGAGATACAAACCCAATTTTAACAGACTAGTTTTGAGTCTTTGTCTTGTATATGTGTGAATTCTTACATCAAATTAAAGAGAAAAGAATAGTGTACCCAAGAAAACAAGGAGACTTTTATAAGCAAAAACATGAACATGTTAGGACCTTGTAACCTAAAAACCAACTTTGGTGATTTTGAAAGAGCTTTCAATATCATCTATTTGTTGCATTAGCCATTTTTTAATTAATTATTATCAAAATTAATTATCTTTTTAGTTCTGGGAATTAAAACATACTACAAAGGCACTCCCTGTCTTAGCCCTACATTACCTCTGCCGTGCACTGACACTTAACCCTATCAGTGCAAGGGCAGGTGGACAATGCCCTGCCCATCTCCCTTAGCAGTGAAATGGCCAAGTATCAGTCAGTGGAGGAGGTAATGTAGGCCTAAGACAAAGAATCCTGAACAGCATACCTAAATCAGCATGACCTGTAAATCCAAACAACTCAAAACCTACTTTTCTAAATATAGTTAATAAAACTTATACTTTATTTTGAAGAAAAAAAAATCACCAAAGTTATTTTTAAGTAACAATGTCAATTTAACTAACTCATAAGTCTGCCAAATAGCTGTGTATTCTGTATACCAGACATCTGGATTTTATGACCTGGAGAACAAAACCAACTCTCCAGGACATGAGCAGACACAGGAGCATTTTGAGGGATTTTTTTTTTTATCTATGTACAATGACACCATTGTGTAAACTACTCACTCCATCTATTGCAATGATTACTAATGTTACCTTTAGGAAAGTTGCTTAGAGAGACCGGATGTACAGGTGTAATGATCATTAGGGAGAGTTTGTGTACATGTGTAATAAAGGTGAATATGAATACTCAATCCAATGCAATGTATTCTCTCAGGTCTGGCATGCCAGCCAACCCCTTTTTCACAGGAAAGATTAAAATCAGATACAGAAGATGTAATACCGAATGATGTATTGAATGTGAACTGAATGATTCTAACTATAAAAATGTTTTGACAGGTTTTATCTAGATATATGTTTATAGGGAAAGTAAACTTATCCATTTAGCATCAGACAAAAACAATCAACCCTTTAAGGGCCAGATGCGTGTGCAACGCATTGCTTTGCAATGTGTTTCACACCTCTCTGGTCCTTAAAGAGTTATACTATGGACCTTATTCAGGAAAGTAAAGTGGTGCAATTCTGGAGAAAGCCTACTGCGTCATAAGGGACAAAGAAAAAAAAAGACCAAATTCTGATCGAGTAACCCTTTGAGTGCCAGATATGTATCAAACGTATTGTGTTGCAATGCGTTGGGCACATCTCTGGCACTCAAAGGGTTAAATGGGGCTGTTAACCCCCATGAATGCTAGAGAGTTCTCAGTGCATTGAGAAGCAATGCATCAAATATCTCTCTAGCATTCAATGGGTTAAAAGTTTCATTTAAATCACTGGGAATTTTCATTTGTACCCGACAGTATAGTTGGTTTGTTTCAGAATGTATCCCTTTAGCTTCCTAAATAACACTCCAAAGGGGGCAGGGAAGAAAGAAGATCACAAGCTAATTACAATGTAGCTTTGATGGCAACAAAAATACATAATTGCAAAAATTGTACAAAATTGCACTTTTTTTTTTAATGAATTAGCCAATGTTTGCTTTTCAGTGAACGTTTAAAAAAGTCAGCTAAAATGGCCACCATATTGTGAGAGGATTAGCAATCAAGCCTTATTTGGCAAAGCAATTAATACTCATTTTTTATGCTTCTGGCTAACTGTGGTGTAATTTTCGAACATGTACTAGTCAACATAAAAGCTTTAGTATATTCGTCAAAATATGTACAATTGCTAATGGCGTATACATTTATTGTTTCCAAATAAAATAATAATGGTCCACTTTCTTGAACACCACACTATCCACCTTATTCCTTTGGCTAAATATGTGAAATTCTGGGACAGAAGAACAGTGGTGATAAATACAAATTCTCATTGATTTAAAAAGAGCTGTATACCATTCAAGGGGTTAAAAGCCCCATTTAAATTATTGGGAATTTTCATGTGTTCCCTATAGTGCACACTGTTTGTTCCAAAATTACTCCTTTGGCTTCCTGAATGACCCCACTCCCCATTTTTCTTTTTTGTTCTTGTTTTGTTTTTGTTAAGATTATCTGCACGTTTTAATATATAAAGGCTGAGTGCCCTAAAGATACCATTTTGTTGTATTTTTTTTTTCCTGAAACGTATATCTCTATATAAATACCATCTTATCTATATAGGATTTCAGGAATAAAGCACTAGGGACATGTAAATATCATTAATGATGGACCAGTTAAAGGAACAGTAGCACCTTACAATGATGTAGGGTTATACATTTAAAGACTTTGCGCTCCATGGTAGCCTTTGTACAAATTATTTATTTGTTTTAAGACACCCAAATCTAATCATAAATATGCTCTCTGGGGGCTCTCAATTCAGGGTTCCCATTGCAGAAGTAATCTTGATAGTTGTTTCAGAAGTGATATTGTTTTATTGTCTCTTAATATCAGACTTACTGAATAGAAGGATAGGAACTAATCTAAATGAATTAATAGCATTAGCTTTGGAAAAAACAACTAATCAAATGTGTATTTATATAATAGTCTATACTAGCATTAAGATGCAAGTTTAACCTTTTGAGTGTCAGCGGGGTACACAGAGCAATGTGTTGCGTACCCCTCTGGCACTCAAAGGGTTAACATTAGATTTAAGAATCAAACATATACACTTTATAGATGCTATTTGCCAATAATTATATAACCCAATTTAATTTTGAGGTTTTAGTGTTCCCTTAAAGTTGTTTACATGTTCTTTAAATTCCTTCAGTGCTTCATTCAATACAGTACTTTATAATCTGCCGTGAATGTACCCCAGCCCACAGACTCTAGAGTCCATGAGTGCCAATCTACAGTTTATTTTATATTCGCACACACTTATATATATATATATATATATATATATACACACACACACACCAACATACAGTATGCACAGTATCCACAACAAAGCACACCTATACACAGTGCATATTTTTTCCCTACCATTTCTCTAAATTATAGATATTAAATTTCTGCCTTCTATTCATTCCAGCCGATGCTGTTCGGTCTGTAAAGACAATTTAATCTCTTTTAGCTCCCCTCCCATATTACAAACAGAGCTGATAATGCATGGGTTAAGTCCTGTAGCTGTTCTTGTGCATCCATGCGAGGAAATTGAGGAGATGTGATTGGAAGTGACAGGCAAATGTGATTGGGTAAAGCTGAATGAGCTGCGCACACAGTCACCTAGTTATGAAACAGATTGGATTCAATCATATGTGCCTCAATAAACATTTTGAAGGTGGGGAGAAGGGCTTAAAGACACCACTATAGTAACTTTCAGTAGGTAGGCACAAGAACATGAAAAAGTGCAGGAAATGGTTTTTAAAGGAGAAGTAAACTGCTTTTTCTGCTGAGGAAACAAGGGTACTGGGAGATGCTTGAAAGTTTACAGTTCAAAGTGTTTTTGTTGTTTTTTAATATAGCAAATGGTTTGCAACAGTGCCTTCTGGTGTCCAGATAGTTCACCCAAGTTACCCTATTGCATTCTATAAGAGGTGAACCGCTGGATACAGTCTCCGTAGTAACAGCTCCACCACTGTGGAGTTGTTCCACCACAATATGAGCCACATTTAGCTTAAATACAACACAGTGGTACTCCACAATATATCTATATATGACCCGGTGATCAAATCTTAGGGTCCCAGGTTCTAGTCCCCAGCAGGGTCAAATATCTGCCTACCCGCACTGGACCAGTATGGCAGATTACTGTTTATACCCTCAGCTTGCTGAGGAGGCCCTTAATTTTGGAAGCAGATACTGGCAGCTACTAGCTGTGTCCAACCAATAAAATGCAAACACTTTTAACCCCTTGGATGCTAGACACATTTTCAAATCAATTTTCAGCCATGTGCTGGAGACCTCTTCAGTCCAAAAAAAAAAAAAAAAAAATGCTGCTCACCCTCCTTTCAGGGCAAAAAACACACAGGCATATTCCGGATTGTTTTTCTGGGACCACTAAGAAGGGGAGCCTGGCCCGGAATCTTGCACAGTCTATTCAAGAATATCTTTGAGAATCATATGGGTGAGAAATGCATATCCCTCTGGTCCTCAAAGGGTTAACCTGCAGTGGTTACTTACAGTGGTTTGATGCTTTCAGGATCAGGGCGCAGAACTGCTGTCAATATCAGAGCTCTCCATATAAAGGCTTTACCACACAGCCTTGCTCATAACATACTATAGAACAGTGGTTCTCAACCCATGCCCTCAGTGGCCACTAACAGGCCAGGACTTCGGGATTTCTCTGATAGAGCACAGGTGAGCTGATCAGAGGCTCATTCACATTGATTAACTCACCTGTGATCTAACAAGGAAATCATCAAATCCTGGCCTGTTAGTGGCCACTGAGGGCATGGATTGAGAACCAATACTATAGAACAGCCCACCTATTTCTTGTTCTACCTCGCCGTAAGCACTGCAGACAAAAACTTGTGGGCTCCCTGTTAGTATCGTATCAGCAAAAAGTGTAGTGAAGCACACATGACAGCAGCATTGCACTCTCTTGGAAGCACTGGAGCTTTTATAACAGAATACCTTGACTTATTTAGTTTTTTCTTCTCAAGACACCATATTTGCTCTTGGTGTACCAGTACCAAGCCTATCAGGAGAATCAGCTGGCTATTTGAATCATGGATTGTGCACTGCCCCATTGTTTGCCAATTTGTAAGGACAGTTGCTTTATAAAGCAGCACTTAGCCTCAAAATGAATTGCAAGGGCCAAAATGTATTTGTGTTTTATAAATAAAAAAATCTTTTATACAGAGAAGCAATTTATATAGTTTTTTTCCCTGTATTTTGGGAGTGAAGATTTGGAGCAGAGAACGAGAGAGCCTGAACAAAAACGAGTTAACCCTCTGAGTACCAGAGGGGTAAGCAAAGCATTGCAAAGCAATATGCTGCATACCCCTCTGGCACTCAAAGGGTTAAATGTCTCTGTATGCCTGAATCTCTTAGAGGTATATACCTGCCTAGCAGCAACTGCTAAACGTGAGTGCTATATACATGGTCTGCATACTATTATTGTTATTGAGTGATAGGAACTATTGGCACCCCTGTTTTCAGTTTGGTTTTTGTATGTATATTGCTCCGTTGGTGGAGTCTCTGGGAGTGGAGCTGATCGAGATACAGAGGAAAGATTTGCAGATCTGTTTTGGGGAGCACCTAAGTTTCCCCTATGCTATGAAGCTGGAGTGTATATACTTGTGATTCCAGCATGCACGTTTGTGAGTTAATGTTCCAGTTGGCTATGGTGTGGTGAATACAGTTGATATACCCGATGTACCTCCTACCCTAGGAGTGCCTTCTTGTCTTTTTTTCCTGTGACCTTGGCCGGCATGGATGAGCACTCTGTAGCCCTCCATCTGCTGTTAAGACTATAGCTCCCATCCTCCTCCGTTATATGTTAGCAGGCTGGGGGTGATGGGAGTTGTAACCCAGCAGAAAATGGAGTACCACAGATTGTCCACATTGGAGGAAAGTGGGGAAGCAAAGGTTCTCTCCCTAGGCCCCCCCATCCTTACAGCATATGTCAAAATGTTTATGAAAACCTATATATTATAGGGCTTTTTCTGATAGTAAAACTAGAGTAATCCCATTGTTGGCAGTTGTATTCAAAATGTAAACAAAAAAAGAGGATTTTAGTCTTACCTGTTAAATCCTTTTCTCTTAGTCCATACAGGTTACTGGTAACTTTGGATAGGCGATCAACCCCTTTAATTGTAGGCAGGTACAATTCTAGAATTGTATGCAGGGGGTGGAGCCTACCTTCCCTCCTTGGCTGCAGCTAGCCAACCAGCTCCAGAAAGATTTGAGACACTAACTATTGACTAGATAGTGGAAGGGAAAGAAGACTCCTGTGAGCATGACCCCGAAGGACCCCCACAGTCTGCCACAGGAAAGCCAAGCATGGTCCCTTGATATGGTGGGAGACCAGTAACCTGTATGGACTAAGAGAAAAGGATTTAACAGGTAAGACTAAAATCCTCTTTTCTCTGTTGTCCAATATAGGTTACTGGTAACTTTGGGATGTCCAACTATTAAGTTTCCCTGGGTGGGAAGAAAGGCAAGGACCAGGCGCAGGTCCCCAAAGTCACCAGAGCACCAATGAACCAACAGATCATGAATAGCTCAACAATAAGCGCAAGGTGTCAACGAACACCGAACAGGGGTAAAACAGACCCCAGGAACTGATACACAGCACACTGAACTAGAGCCAACAGGGCTCAAAAGTGAAAGGGTATTGAAGAGACGAAGGAGATCCTAGACAGGCAAGGCTGCCTCCAGGATCTTCCTCCCAACACTGGCATCAGCCAATGCCAGCACATCCACACAATACTCTGATCAGCAGAGGCCTGATTTTTGTAGGCCCAAGATGCCCCAGTAGCCCTCTCAGAATGAGCCGTGACCCGAAAGGGAACAGGCCTCATCCTAAGTTTGTAAGCCTTATGAATAGTGGACTTGATCCAAGAAGCAATGTTTACCTTGGAAGCAGGCTTCCCTGCCCTGGGACCCTCAGGAATGACAAAAAGAGTGTCAGACGATGCACATAGAACTTTAGACAATGCACAACATCCAACAGGTGAAGATCCTTCTCCTTGTCAGAAGTAGGTTAGGGCAGAAGGAAGGAACCACAATCTCCTGATTAATGTAAAACTCAGACACCACCTATGGGAGAAACTCTTGCGAAGAGCGAAGCACCTCCTTGTCCTTGTGAAACACCAAAAAGGGTGGCCTACAAGACTGGGCATGCAGCTCCGCAACACGGTGAACAGTCAAGATTGCCAGGAGAAAGGCCATCTTCCACGTCAGCAGATGTAGAGGAATAGTGGCCAAGGACTCAAAGGGAGGGCGCTGAAGGATGCCCAAAACCAAGTTAAGTTCCACTGAGAAGCGGGAGTCTTAAACACAGGACGGGTATGAGCAACACCTTGGAAGAAAACATTGACATCAGGAAGAATAGCAAGGCACATCTGAAAGAAAACAGAGACAGCAGAAGTCTGCACCTTAAAGGAACTCAAACTAAGGACCTTGCCCACACCATCCTGGAGGAAAGAAAGGACCGTAGGAAGATCAAAATCCTCAGACAGGTCCCTATCAGCACACCAAGAGAGAAAGGTAGACCAAACTTGATGGTAGGCCTTCCTTAGAGGAAACAGGCTTACGTGCACTAAGCATAGTAGCCACCACGCCAGAAGAAAAATCTCTTCTTCAAAACTGAGGATTCAACCTCCATGCTGTCAAAGCCAGACAAAGAACATCCTCCTTCCACAGGTAACCCTGTAGAAGAAAATCTGGATGGGAAGGGAGCAGAAGAGGTTCCGCCACAGAGAGATCCAGAAGCTCCAGAAACTAAGCCTGTCAAGGCCAGTACGGAGCAATCAGAAGGCCTGGGCAACACTCCAGTCTCAGTTTTCTTAACACCCTGTGCAACAGGGGAATGGGAGGAAAAAGGTATGCCAGAGGAAAATTCCACAAAATTGACAAGGCATCCACTGCCAGAGCCAAGCGGGCTACCCAGCAAGAACAGAACGTCGGGACCGTCCTGTTGTGTATTGTCGCCATCAGGTCGATGCACAGAAGGTCCCACCGCTGGACAATGAGGTCGAACACCTCTTGATGCAGTTCCCACTCTCCCCTGTCCACTGTGTGTCGACTGAGGAAGTCTGCCAGAACGTTGTCTATGCCAGGAATATGAACTGCGGAAATGGCAGGGACATGCTTCTCTGCCCAGGACAAAATAGCCTTGACCTCTAACCAAGCTGCAAGACTTCTTGTGCCGCCTTGTTTGTTGATGTAGGCTACCGCTGTGGCGTTGTCCGACTGGACCCGGACCGAGAAATCCTCCAGTTGGCGCGTCCAGTGGCACAGGGAGTGCAATATCGCCCAAAGCTGAAAGACATTGATGGGAAAGAGATTCTTCCTGGGACCACCGGCTTTGCGCATTCAAGTGTCCCAGGACCGCTCCCCAGCCAGAGTGGTTGGCATCTGTCGTCACGGTTGTCCAGAATGGCACCATGAAGGGCCTGCCTTTCAGCAGATTGTCCAGTTTGAGCCACATGAAAGGTTCAGCTCCACGTGCAGAGGGAGAGATAGTGACCTCTCCAGGAGATCTGGTCAACCCCTAGTAGCCAGGATTAGAAACCTCTGGAGTTCCCTGGTATGAGCCATGGTAAACGGAACCGCTTCTATGGTGGAAATGAACTTCCCCACCAGGTATTCTTGGCTGGAACCGGATCCTGATTCAGGACAGCCTGGACCTTCAGTGCTACCTGATGAGCCACTTCGTCCATGAGAAACACCATCCCTCTCTGATTGTCGAAGAGGATGCCCAGAAAGACCATCCTCTGGGAAGGAACAAGGTCCGACTTGTCCAGATTGATGATCCACCCGTGACGGGACAGAGCATGAAATGCAATCCTGCACCTGCTGATGAAGGAGTTCTGGAGAAGATGCCTTCAGAAGGAGGTCGTCCATGTACGGGGTAACTCTTATGACATCCAAATGGAGGACAGAAATCAAAGCTCCGAGGACTCTGTTGAAGACTTGAGGAGCCGTGGTCAGGCCAAAGGGGAAGGCAGAGAACTGGAAATGCCCTCGGTCGCAGGCAAAGAGGAGATATTGCTGGCTCTCTGGATGAATAGTAATATGCAAGTATGCATCCTGAAAATCCAGAGAAGCCAGAAATTTCCCAGGGGACATGGCAGCGATCACCGCGCGCAGTGACTCCTAGCGATACTGGGATCGGACCACAAAGGAGTTGAGGTCCTTCAAATCCAAAATGGGACAGCCGCCATCCTTCTTGGAAACCACAAAGAGGTTGGAGTAGAATCCCAACCCCCTTTCCTGAGGAAGAACTGATTCTAAGACCGCCTTTATCCAGAAGGGCCTGAATGGCTCCCTCGAAAAGGCGGTGCTTTTCTGCACCCAGAGGAGTGCGAGAAGAGAAGGTCCGGGAGGGAGGTGAATGGAATCCTGTACCCCACAGCCACCACCTGCAAAACCCACGGGTCCTCCACAGAAGCTTCCAAGGCCAAGAGGTAGTGGCTCAAGCGGCCACCCACCTACGAGTGGGGACCAGGATTCGGCGAGTCATGCAGAAGGTTTGGAAGCCTTGGGCTTAGCGGAGGACTTGGGCCTCCATTGCTGCTTAGGCTTGGATGAGGTGCGCGGAGCCTGAGGCACCGCCTGGGTCACCGGACGCGTTTCAGCCTGGAAGGGACGAAAAAACAATTCAGCTTGACAGGCTTCTTCTTCCTATGGACCACTGGCAGGTGAGTACTCTTCCCCTCTGTGGCTTCACTGATCAGATCTTTGAGATCAGGCCGAAACAGTGAGGTCCCCTGAAAGGGCAAAGACAGGAGAGCCCTCTTGGAGGCAGAGTCAGCAGATCAGATCTTGAGCCAAAGAGCATGTCTGGGCACCACAGACATGGTGGAACGGTGTCAAACAGGGCAGCCAAAACATAATGCTGGGCCTCAGAGATGTTGGCGAGAAGCCACATCATGTCAGCAGTAGAAGCTTCCTGAAGGACAGTTAAGGTGAGCAGTTCAGTCCAAACAGCCACAGCCCTATTCACCCATGCCGCAGCGAATGTGGGGCACAGGGCAGAACCAGCCGTTGCAAAAATGGCCTTGAGAGAGGTCTCAAGCTTTTTGTCAGTCCAGTTAGATGCATCAGCCACAGGCAAGGCAGTGGACTTAGAAAGCCTGTAAACAGGGGCGTCCACCTTTGGAGGATGAACCCACTGAGCTAGGGCTGCTTCAGAGAACGGCTAAAGCTTAGCAAATTTCCTAGAGACAGACTGTTTCCTGTCTGAAAACTTCCACTCCTCAGACCCAAGCGGTCAAGAGTATGGGGTTGGACAGGCTCCTGAAACACATCAGAGGGATCAGAGGAATCCTCCTGTACCAAGGGAATGTTTACGGTGTTCAACACAGCCCTGATCAGGCCCTCGGCTGAGGGAACAGGATCAGCCTCAAAGGGGTCCCCAAAAATGAGGAAGGAACAGCAGAACAGTCATCATCATCAGAATCCACCAATAATTCCTCCTCAGAGGAATCAGACACATCAGGTACACCCGGCAGTTTAAGCAGGGAAGACCTGATAGGGGTGGGGGCCTGCCACAAGTGGAAGACTCCCTGCAAAATAGATGGAAGGAGTTGCAAGGTAGACCGGAGGTCCCTGGTAGTAGCCTTAAACTCTTGCATCCAAACAGGCTCTAGTGCATGGCTGGAAGCCCCTGCAGGGGACTCAGGGGCAGCAGTGCATGCTGAGCAAACATGACCTGAGTATTCTCTAGGTAACCCTGAGTGACATGAGGAGCAATGACCGAAGACAGAGCAAGGGCAGACCAACAACATGAGCCATCGCTGACCTCGCTACATGGAGCGGTTGCAGAGATACATCCCAAACTGTTAAGTCCCATAGGAGTGAATGGAGCAATGGCGTCTATGCGGTAAACGCGCAAAAGTGATTACAAAATGTAAAACACGATCAAGAACCCGCAAGAATGAGTCAGGAGACCCAATAAACACTGAACCCAGTAGAGAAAGTGCTCCCAACCCTGCAAAGTATGCCAACCAGCAGCTAAAGGGAAACTTGCTCCAAAACACCCAACAGACATACAGATAAACCCAATGAGTGCACAAGTATGTAATAGGAACTCCAAGGAGACCCCTGTGTGGAGAGGAACCATGGGACATGTGGACCACAGCACTCAAAGGGTTGCTCACCTTTTCAGCTGGTCTTCTGTTTTCAGATTACCATATATCAAGAAGCCGCCTCGGTGGGCAACTCCTGGGGAAAGAACTTGCAGCCAAGATTTTCCCCCCAGGGCTTAGGTCCACAAAAGCACCTGGTAAACTGAGCTATCCACATTTGGGTGATGGGAACTGTCAGTGATGGTAATCCGCCTAATAATGGTATCCCATATATAACAGAAAAATAATAAAAAAAGCTAAAACTATAGCAGAACTGTTTTCTTGCCTTGTGTCTTGACCAAGGAACAAATCTTACTGCAAGGGGATTGGCTAGCTGCAAGTTAAGGAGAGGAGGTAGGCTACACCCAGCAGCCACTTCTCAGAATTGTTTCTGCCTACTTAAAGGGGCTGATCGCCTACCTAAAGCTACCAGTAACCTGTACTGGACGACAGAGAAATTCAAATTGTCAGGATGTGATTGTCAGCTTGATTACTTATTGAAAGCTGAAAATCTGACCACTAGGGGCGTTTACCCACCCTCAACATTCGCTTGAAAAAAAAACAAAAAACATGGCCGCCTCACACACACCAGCTCATAGGTCTACTCCTCCCCAGGAACCCCACTCTTTCCTCAAGTCCTAGGCGCCAACCATGGCCTCTCCCCCCATCAACCCCCTAGCCTCAGGACTGCTACCTGTATATCTGCCCCGGCTCTGAACACATTTCTCACTTGTCCGGTTTGCCTGCTGTGAGGGCCGGCTTCTTCCATCGCTACACTCTCAATGATCCAGGTACAAGGGCAAGCTCCAGTCATAATGCGCTGGAGCAGAGGCTACCTTCCAAGTCTTACTTACTATTTATATGAGTTACACTGTTGCATAACCAACGAAACTCCTGACATACCTTGCATTACGTCCAGCAGCAATGTCAATGCCATGGACAAGCCATGCACAGAAAACAATTACTTGACCCTTTGTGTACACCTCTGTCACTCAAGGAGTTAAGGAATTGTTTTCTGCTAACGCCTTGGCAACAGCACTGACATAGTTTCCTTGCTTCGACAACGATACCAGTGAAAGGCTAGCCTTCTCCCTTTGTGAATGCAGCTACAATTGCACTCCATATGTTTATCTGTCTTTGGTAACAGTTTCAGCTCCCCATGCACTACTCTGTGCTTCATAACCTACTGAGTGTTAGAGAGGTATCCAAAACAGAAGGACCGGAGCAGTCACATTGTGCCTGGTGATGGCGGGGGCCTTCAAGTAGGACCCAGAAAAAAAAGCACAAGTGACCGGCGTCCAGACAGCCAGCGACTCCCATGTGTGCATTCAGACTGGCTGTCACTGGTTTGTCAGTCAGAAACCTGCAGTGAGCTCCATTACTGCAACAAATCAAGTGCACCACAGGGGCAAATCTATACATCATTGTGCATTACAATTTGCCTTTAAACACCTTTAGTGCTGGAGAGGTCAATGCGTTGGAGACCTCTCTAGCATCTAAGGGGTTAAACATCCAATTTAATTAATTGGTACATACATTTTACACATATGGTGCAATTGATGTGACTCCAAATGTCTCTGCTTTTACATTGTGCATGTGTTGTCTTTATGCTTCTCAGCAACAGCTGAGATGTCAGTTACACTTCCTACATTTACCCATTTTTAAAATTTTTAATGCCAGGTGAAAAATTCAGTCCCTCTGGCACTCAAAAGGGAATGGTAACAGCAAAAAGAAAAAGAAATTGCAACTCACAACTCTAGAAAATGCATATCTCAGCAGTGAGGGTACCACCTCAGGAGGAAAAAGCCTACAATAAGAGGATTTTAGTCTTACCTGTTAAATCCTTTTCTCTTAGTCCATACAGGTTACTGGTGAATTTGGGTAGGCGATCCGCCCCTTTAACTAGGCAGGAACAATTCTAGAAGTGAATACAGGGGGTGGAGCCTACATTCCCCCCTTGGTTGAAGATAGCCAATCAGCTCCAGTAAGATTTGAGACACTAACTATTGACCAGATCAATGGTTCTCAATATTTTTTTTTTTCGGGGCACCCCTAACATGTAATCTAGAACATTCAGGGCACCCCTAACATATTTAATGTACTTTATCAAGGGCATAATAAAGGTACCATACATAAATATACAGTTATTATTAGGCCTTACAATCATAACAACAAAATTAAACATAATGTACATAACATTTCCTATAAATCTTTATTTAAAAGTCAATTTTTGTTAGACTTCATAGAAAACATGTGGCACCCTAACTTGAGGTCCGTGGCACACTAAAGTGCCTCGGCACCCTGATTGAGAATCACTGGTCTAGATAATAGAAGGGAAAGAAGACTCCTGTGAGCATGACCCCGAAGGACCCCCACGGTCTGCCACAGGAGAGCCAAGCATGGTCCCTTGACAGGGTGGGAGGCCAGTAACCTGTATGGACTAAGAGAAAAGGATTTAACAGGTAAGACTAAAATCCTCTTTTCTCTGTCGTCCAATACAGGTTACTGGTAACTCTGGGATGTCCAACCATTAAGTTCCCCAGGGTGGGAAGAAAGGCAAGGACCAGGCGCAAGGCCCCCAAAGTTACCACAGCAGACATGAACCATCAGAATAGAGATAGCCCAACAACAAGGGAGTGTCAACGGACACTGAACAGGGGTACAACACCCCAACTGTTACACAGCACACTGAACTAGAGCCAACAGGGCTCAAAAGTGAAGGAAGCACCAAGAACCGAAGAAGATCCTAGACAGGCAAGACTGCCTCCAGGATCTTACTCCCAAAACTGGCGTCAGCCGATGCCAGCACATCAACACGGTAGTGCTTCGAAAAGGTGTGCAACTGAAAGGGAACAGGTTTCTTTCTTATAACAACAAAAAAGGGGGACAAAAGCAAACAGGGCTCCCCTGTGTATATCAGTCTATAAACAAATCTGTAGACCATCACCAAGCACCTACAGGTGTACACTCACAATTGTGTTGTGTCAGTAATGGCATATACCATAACTGACTCCAGAAGCAGCTGGGAAATTGATACTGCTCCCAAATGCAGTTTTTCTCAAGTGGGCAGCTTCTCACACACGCTCTCCCCCGGCGGTACTCAGCATACAATAGTGACATTATTGTAGGCTTCTTCCTTAGCTTGTAAGCCTTACGAATAGTGGACTTGATCCAAGATGCAATAGTCACTTTGGATGCAGGTCTCCCTGCCCTGGGGCCCTCAGGAATGACGAACACCGCGTCAGACTGTCTAACGGACTCAGTGTGACGTACATAAAACTTGAGACAACGCATCACATCTAACAAGTGGAGATCCCTCTCCTTGTCAGAGGTAGTTTCAGGGCAGAAAGAAGGCATCACAATCTCCTGATTGATGTGGAACTCTAAAACCACCTTCGGAAGAAACTCCTGCGAAGCACCACCTTGTCTTTGTGAAACACCAAAAAGGGTGGTCTACAAGACAGAGCATGTAACACCGTGACACGGCGAACAGACACGATCGCCAGGAGAAAGGCAATTTTCCACGTCAGCAGGCGAAGAGGAATAGTAGCCAAAGACTCAAAGGGAGGGCGCTGAAGGACACCCAAAATCAAGTTAAGATCCCACTGAGGAGCGGTAGTCTTGAAAACAGGACGGACAGCCAGGGTGAGCTGTTCAGTCCAGACCGCATGGCAGTACCAGCAGTGGCAAAAATGGACTTGAGGGAGGCCTCAAGTTTCTTGCCAGTCCAGTCTTTCAGAGCGGACGCATCAGCAACTGGCAAGGTAGTGGACTTAGATAGCCTGGAGACAGGAGCATCCACTTTGGGGGGATGAACCCACTGAGCAAACGCCACCTCAGAAAAGGGGTAAAGCTTGGCAAATTTCTTGGAAACAGAAGGTTTCCTGTCCGGAGACTTCCACTCATCAGACACAAGGTGGTCAAGAGTGGGGTTAGGTGGAAAACAAGTATAGGGCCTTTTAGGCTTCTAAAATACATCAGAGGGATCCGAAGAAGCCTCCTAAACTAAAGGAATGCTTAGGGTATTTAAGACTGCTCTGATCAAACCCTCAGCCGAGGGATCAGGATCAGCCTCAAAGGGGTCCCAAAAAAATTGAGAGAAGCCCACAGCAGAACATTCTTCAACATCCAAATCCACCAACACTTCCTCCTCAGAGGAATCTGATACATCAGGTACTTCCTGTGGTTTTGGCAGGGAAGATCTGATGGAAGAAGGGGTCTGCTAGGAGAGGAAGACCCACTGTAACTGGGATGGAAAAGTTGCAATATAGACCAGAGGTCTCTAGTAGCAGCCTTGAACTCTTGCACCCAAACTGGCTCTAATGCATGGCTGGAGGTCCCTGGGAGAGACTCAGGGACATCAGAACATGCTGGGCATAAATTACCTGAGAATTCTCTAGGAAACCGTGAATGACATGAGGAGCAATGAGCAATAGGGGATACAGAGACCCCAGCATCCTTAGTCTTAGGCCTGGCCCCAAGCTCTAACGGATTAATCATTCTCACAGTGTCAAAACATTTAAAGTATAAGGAATCACCCAAATACAGTGCGTAAGATTAAAATGTCACCCCAGAAATCTCTAAAATGCACTTATCTGGCAGGCGAAGGGTTAATCTGCAAAGGAGAGAAGGCGAGTCCAAGCCCTGGGTAGGATACTTGCTCAGGAAAAGGCACAAAATGGCTGCCGCAGCGGAAGCTGATCAGAAAGGAGTGCGCGAAGCAAGCGCTCATAGGAAATGTAGTTTTCCCAGAAAAAGTATCCCCCTGAGCCCCCCAACACACATAATATGTTAACTGGATGACAGAGCTAGGGCAGACAATTAAAATGAGCCATCTCTGAAGTCGCTACATTGAGCGGTTGCAGAGATATGTCCCAAACTGTACAGTCTTATAGAAGTGAATGGCGCAATGGCGGCTATGCGGTAAAAGCGCGCCTTTACACAAATTTTGCAAAGTTGAAACTGTGAATTAAAATTACATGAAACATCACTAGAACATGTTAGCAGACCCAGGAAAACACTGAACCCAGTAGAGAAAGTGCCAATAAACCCCCAAAAGATGCAAAACCAGCAACTAAAGGGTTAAGTTACCACAGAAACTTGTTTTAAAACACCCAACAGACATACAGATAAACCCAATGAGTGCAGGAGTGTGCAATAGGAACTCCAAAGGTAAACCCCTGTGAGGAGGGGCACTGTGGGACATGTGGACCTGCAGCACTCAAAGGGTTGCTCACCTTTCCTGCAGATCTTCTGTCTTCAGATTACCATGTATTAAGAAGAAGCCTCGGTGGGCAACTCCTGAGGAAAGAACTTGAACCCAAGATTTTCCCCCCAGGGCTTAAGGCCCACAAAAAGCACCTGAATACTGAACTAGCCACATCGAAGGGCATTGTCAGTTATGGTAATCCGCCTCATGGTGGTATTCCATATCTAACAGAAAAATAAAAAATTAGCTATAACTATAGCAGAACTATTCTCTTGTGTGTGTCTTCACCAAGGAACAAATCTTCCTGGAGCTGATTGGCTAGCTGCAGCCAAGGAGGGAAGGTAGGCTCCACCCCCTACATTCACTTCTAGAATTGTTCCTGCCTAGTTAAAGGGGCGGATCACCTACCCAAAGTCACCAGTAACCTCTATTGGACGACAGAGAAATATGCTTTTCATGAAAAAGGTTACTGCTCCTTTAATCAGCCCACCTCTCTCTCCTTTGCACCATCCTCACATACTTAAGCTGACTTCCTACGCATAATGAAACAATTTTGTTGCAAACCAAGCGCCCCATGGGGACAGATAATTCCCAGTGATTTAAATGGGAGTTCTGAATGCTAGAGATCTTCAACACACTGCAAAGCAATGCAATGCAGAAAAAAAAAAGTCACAAAACAGACAGTAGATCCCATTCATGTACACAGTTTAATCAGTAGTCCACAGATAATCTGAAAACAAAGTTGGTTTAAGGGACAGCAAAAACTGTATATACAGCTGAGAGAGGAGATGTAAGCAAGAGTCAAGCTGAATTACTAACAAGAACAGGAGCAAACCAGCTGCACTGTAGGGGACAAATCAACATTCCCCCAAACACCCACTAATTTAAAGCGGACCTACCACCCCTGTTAAACTATGGCCCAAATAATTACCCATCTGGTGACTAGCTGCTCAGTAATGCTAGTGGCCAGAATTATTACCTGGTTATTGAGAATTCTATACTGCTCCCGGACTGACAAGCAGGAAACAGCGCAGACATCTTTACATAGTGACGTCTGCACGCCTGCGGTCAGTTCCTTTTGGTGCTGAATGGCTCCTAGCAACGCCTCCTAGAGCAGGCTGGGACTGACAGCACAGGCACTCAGACGTCACTAAGGAAAGATGTCTGCGCTGTTTCCTGGCTGTCCATTCAGAAGCAGTATAGAATTCTCAATAACAAGGTAATAATTCTGGCGACTAGCACTATTGAGCAGCTAATCGCTAGATGGGTAATTATTTGGGCCAAAGTGTAACGGGGTGGTAGTTCCGCTTTAAAGGAGGCTTTTTTTAAATCCCTTCAATGCTAGAGATGTCTCCAATGCACTGCAGAAATGTACTGCAGTCCTTTCTAGCATTCAGGAATTAAAACACTCTGTTTAAATCAGCAGGGGATATTTGTCTCTATGGAGCAATGGGTTTGCTCCAATTCGTAATACATTGGCCTCAGTGTTTATAAATCACATATCCTGTAACGATTTTACCATATGTGTTTGAGAGCTCATAGAGGCTGAAATCTTCCCTGAAACTGTACAAAGCAAACACCAGGATATGTAACAGGACAGTGAAGGTCATCCACCAGAGTCTAACACAGAGGAGGAGTCGGTCATGTACCAATTTTCAACACAACTATAAAAGGCACAGGGATTAGTGCATATCCACGTCCTGTGTCTGGACCTCAATTTGTTTGGGGGGTTTGTAGGAGCCCATTCCTGCTGCTCGCTCTGCTTCTTCTTGGGTGTATGGCTCCTCTTTCAGCTGCTTGAGTCTGTAAGAAATAAAATAGTTACACTTCAGCTGAGGATTGTCATTCACTGGTATGCTGTGAGACGGATTATTTTAAATACATTGGGCCTTTTCCAGGAAGCTAGAGTCCAATTCATCTGCACCATAGGAGGCAGATAAAAATTCCCCAAAACAAACCAATTTAAATAGTACTTTTAACAACTTAAATGTCAGAATGGTCTCCAACTCACTGCAAAGAAATGAATTAAGAGACTTCAATGGGAATTTTCTTTCCCCATGGTAGAATCTGATCTGTTCTATAGCTTCCTTAACCTTTTAACTGCTAGAGAGGTATTGAACACATTGCTATGCAATGCACTGGATACCTCTTTGGCACTTCAAAGGGTTATACATGAAATCACAGAGCTTTATTTGGATGCTAAAGTGTACCAATTCTGGATCAAACCAGCCACATAGGGGATGAACAAAATGTTTACAGATTTCAGCTAGGTTAAAATTCCTATATAAACCAGAAATGACCCACTTTAGCTTTCTGAATAAGATTCATAGCTTTTATAATGGAACACCTAAAATGAATTGAGTTACATAAACTTAAATGCATTGTCTTTCAAGCTAGCACAGTGGTTCTCCCGTGCTCTCTTTGGCTACTAACAGGCCAGGATTTGAGGATTCCCTTGTTAGAGCACAGGTGAGTTAATCAATATGAATAAGCCTCTGATCAATACACCTGTGTTCTACCAGGGAAATTCCCAAGTCCTGGCCTGTTAGTGGCCACTGAGGGCATGTGTTGAGAACCACTGAGCTAGCAACTCTAATTGGTACTGGAGTCGTCTTCCCTGTGGAAGCAGTATGGCCATTAAACCGTCAGAGAGATAAATGCCTTTATTAGCCCCTAAAGGACGAGTGGCCTGGAAAGTGAACTACCCTTAAGGACCGGCACGCGTGACTGATGAAGTGTACCCACACACGAATGGGGTCCAAAAGAGTGCTGTAAGCACAAAATATGTGATGTGCCAGGACCCTCACCGGTCCTTTAGGCAAGTTTACTGGTGATGGTCCTGACACTTCACTGGTCATTAAGGGCTTAAAGGGATAGTAATACTTCGTTTTAACTTTATTTTATTTTGTAGGCATTAAAAAAACATGAAGAATGATATAAGTCTTATCTCTGAAACCTTTATGGTTTAAGAGATATTCACAAACAAAGTATCCCTTCCCTGTTCAACCAGATCAGAAGGGAGATGCCCAGGTAGACTGCAGAGAGGGACAATCTTCAATTAAGATAATGGAAAAAGCTGAAAAACTTGTCAAGGGGGAAGGGCTTTCATTGTTTTCATACAAAGAAAATTGTCCCCTTCTGTTATCTGTCCTGTCATACAACCAGACTCACATTTGAGAAGAGATGGCTTACACTAGGAAAAAGGGGCGGGGAGGGGAACTTTGCTTGTGAATATCTCATAAACCATAAAGGTTTGAGAGATAAGACTTATATCATTCTTCATGTTTTTTTAATGCCTACAAAATAAAATAAAGTTAAAACGAAGTGTTACTATCCCTTTAAGGTATATGCAAGCACAGCATCCTGAGGCAAACAATTCCATAACTTTACTGCCTTTACTGTAAAAGAACAAAAAAACCCAAAACAAAACAAAAAAAAACATGCCTTTATTTTAGTCGAAATCGCTTTCCCCTGGTCTTATGGATGACCTCTTGTTCTTCTTACAGCTGATTTACTAAATTGTTCCTTGGAGAATTCTTTGCATTCACTTTCAATATATTTGTAAATGGTAATCATATCACCCCCTAGATGTTTTTTCTCTAATGTAAACAAACCACGTTTGGCTAGTCTCTTTTTATAAAACTCAGATACTCCAATCCCTTTATCAGTTTTGTTGCAAGCCTCTGCAGCTTTTCCACTTCAGTAATGTCTTTTTTTAAGAACTGGTGGCCAGAACTGAACTCCATAGTCTAGATGAGGCCTTACCAAAGGATTTATATAGATATAGCAGGGCTTAAAATTTGAAGTCCTTTGCTACTAGCCAGACCTGAAAAGTTACTCGCCACTGCAAGCCATAACATACCCAACAGGGCTAAATTTTCACTCGATAGTGGCGAGTGGAAATTTTGAGCCATGGATTTATAATTATATTTGCATTCCGTGCATCTACACCTCTTTTTATGCAGGATAGTATCCTAATTTGCTCTTGCAGCAACTCAGTGACTTTGCACACTGCTGTGAAGTTTATCGCCTATCAGTACTCCTAAACCTCTCTCTAAAGATTCACCAAGTAGTTTCCCATTTAGTGTATATGTAGCATGTTTGTTTCTACAGCCTAAATGCATAACTTCATTTAATTTTCAGGTGTTAATGTTCCTTTAAGTCTTCTGCCAGAAAATGTTTCTAGGTAAACAAGTCTGTACATATTACTGCAAGATGAAATCATGACTAATATACAGTACAATGTATAAGGAGTAAGAGTCTTTACCTGCGCTTATGAACCTTTGTTCTGAAATGTTCCTTTAGAGTTTTTAGATCAACGAAGTATCGACTGTAAAAAGGCAGACACATGGGTTAATAAGCATGACCAAGACAAAGCACATTAAATTACTACTTAAAAACAAGCAATGGTATACACTTTAAATCATGTGACACACACTAAAATGCAGTGCAACACATATGAGGGTGATGTACCAAAACAACTTAAATATAGGGACAAATGCAAATTTCACAAATTCCCATTGCTTTAAATGATATTATTAGCTCTGTGAATGTAGACCTCTCTAGCACTCAATGCATTAAAAGCCTAGCATTAAGTGAAAAAGAAGGTTAACAGTTAAGATTAGCACGTTCTTATACTATTATGTGAGACAAGTTGGTTAATACACAATTAAATGAAACTACATGAAAGCAGCATTTATTTACATGAAACCCGCATTACAAGAGACCTGCAGTTCTTTACAACTTTAAAGGGGAACTATCACCCCTATACAGTTTGGCTAATAATTAAGTAAATATAGCGAATAGCTTGAATAGTTGTTTAAAATGGTGGTATGGCTAAAATTAAAGGATTAAAAATGGTCTGTGGATGTGGGACAGCTCTGTACCTCAGCCTGTCAATGTTCCTCTGCTCCCCTCCCACGTACCATATCGATCCAGCCTCCTCCAATGACGGAAGATTTCTGCTTGTAAACTGGAGCTCTCTCTGGCCAATGAGAGCTACTAGCCCATTTTTACTTAACTTCAAAAAATTCAACTGACTGGAGTTAGCACGTAGCGAAAATGACACTAAACATTAACACATATATTTGTCACTTTGAGACAAATTTACAGATACTTTCTTTACAACTCCAGTTTTATAAATATCCCCATAGCGTTCTGCACACACATTGTGAAGTTATGTGACACGGAGTCTAGTCCTTCAAATATAAGCTGAAAAAATGTTTTATTACTTACTACAGTCACATAAATCTCCTAATGACATAACTGATGCAACAAAATATCCTCAGAAAAAATTATTACTCAGTGAATAAAATTGTTATAGCTGTGCAAAGCGTTGAAACCTTTATGTATAGCTTTACAAACGTATGCAAAAGTGCCTTCAACTATATGAACTCAAAATGCATGTTCCATGGGTTTAAATGTAAAACTGGCCTATAATATTTCAATAATCCTATAAAAGCTGTGTCATTGTGTGCAGCTCAATCATTGTGGAAGGTGAGTTTCAGCAAGAACAAAAGAAGCTATTGTTCAACAAGTTTCCAAGTTCACAATCAATGACGGTCCAGAAGCAATTGGCGACATGACAAGTGCTTCTCTGCGCTGTTGATAATTACCGCATGAAGGGAGAACTGCACCAGCCTCTTAGCCCAAGATGATGTGGATAAACAGGTAAAGAATTAAAGTGAACATGGAGCCAAAGCCTAACAGTACCATATTAATAAGAGAAGGTTTAAGTTTGATACAGTTACCTGGATTAAGCTTCTACCCACACAAACAGGAGAAATTTGGTGTACAAAAAGGGCGCACCATGAAGTTCACCAAGCATGGAGTTTTAGAAAAACAAAGTGACAACCTGAATACAGTTTTGTTTTTTTATTAGCTTGCTGTAACAGAATACTGAGGGGGGTAAATACAGATACTCTCACACCACCACTAAATAGGTTCCCCCATGGTCACGTGTTCTTCAAAATTTACAAAGGATTTTAGTCTTACCTATTAAATCCTTTTCTCTTGGTCCGTACAGGTTACTGGAAACTCTGGGTAGGCGATCCACCCCTTTAAGTAGGCAGGAACAATTCTAGAATTGTATGCAGGGGGTGGAGCCTACCTTTCCTCCTTGGCTGCAGCTAGCAAACCAGCTCAAGTAGGATTTGAGACACTGACTACTGACTAGATAGTAGAAGGGAAAGAAACTCCTGTGAGCATGACTCCGAAGGACCCCCACGGTCTGCCACAGGAGAGCCAAGCATGGTCCCTTGACAGGGTGGAAGACCAGTAACCTGTATGGACTAAGAGAAAAGGATTTAACAGGCAAGACTAAAATCCTCTTTTATCTGTCGTCCAATACAGGTTACTGGTATCTCTGGGATGTCCAACCATTGAGTTTCCCAGAGGCGGGATGTAAGGCAAGGACAATGAACAGGGGTACAACACCCCAACTGTTGCACATCACACTGAACTAGAGCCAACAGGGCTCAAAAGTGAAGGAAACACCAAGAACCGAAGAAGATCCTAGACAGGCAAGACCGCCTCCAGGATCTTCCTCCCAAAGCTGGCGTCAGCCGATGTCAGCACAACACCACGGGAATGCTTCGAAAAGGTGTGCACAGATGACCAAGTGGCAGCCTTGCACAACTGATCAGTGGAGGCCCGATTCTTGTAAGCCCCAATAGATCTAGTAGAATGAGCCGTGACCTGAAAGGGAGCAGGCTTCTTCCTTAGCTCATAGGCCTTAAGGAATGGTGGACTTGATCCAAAACGCAATAGTCACTTTGGATGCAGGTCTTCCTGCCCTGGGACCCTCAAGAATGATGAACAGCACGTCAGATAGCCTGACAGACTCAGTGCGATGTACATAAAACTTGAGACAAAGCACCACATCTAACAAGTGGAGATCCCTCTCCTTGTCAGAGGTGGGGTCAGGACAGAAAGAAGGCACCACAATCTCCTGATTGATGTGGAACTCAGAAACCACCTTCGGGAGAAACCCGAGAAGTGTGAAGCACCGCCTTGTCCTTGTGAAACACCAAAAAGGGTGGTTTACAGGACAGAGCATGTAACTCCGCAACGCGGCAAACAGAGACGATCGCCAGGAGAAAGGCCATTTTCCACGTTAACATGTGTAGAGGAATGGTAGCCAAAAACTCAAAGGGAGGGAGCTGAAAAATGCCCAAAACCAAGTTAAGATCCCACGAAGGAGCGGGATTCTTAAAGACAGGACGAGTATGAGCAACGCCCTGAAAGAAAACCTTGACATCAGGAAGAATGGCAATGCGCCTCTGAAAGAAAACACAGAGCAGAAGTCTGAACCTTAAGACAGCTCAGACTGAGAACCTTATCCATACCGTCCTGCAAGAAGGCCAGGACCGTAGGTAGATTAAATTCCTGAGACAGGTCCCTATCAGCACACCAAGATAGAAAGGTCAACCAGACACGATGGTAGGCTTTAGAAGAAACAGGTTTGCGGACACTAAGCATAGCAGCCACCACACCAGAATAAAAACCTTTGTTCTTCAGTATTGAGGATTCAATGTCCAAGCCGTCAAAGCTAGCCGATGAACATCCTCCTTCCACAGGTAACCCTGTAGAAGAAGATCCGGACGGAAAAGGAGCCGGAATGGCTCCGCCACTGACAGATCAAGAAGCTCCGGAAACCAAGCCTGTTGAGGCCAGTAAAGAGCAATCAGAATGACTGGACAGCGTTCCATTCTCAATTTCCGCAACACCCTGTGTAACATGGGGAGGGGAGGAAAGATGTAAGCCAAAGGAAATAACCAAGGAATGGACATGGCATCCACCGCTATAGCTAGAGGATCCCTCCAGCGAGAGCAAAACCTCAGAACCTTCCGGTTGTGTCTTGTCACCATCAGGTCGATGCAAGGAAGACCCCACTTCTGAACGATGAGGTTGAACACCTCTGGGTGCAGCTCCCACTCGCCAATGTCCACTGGGTGTCCGCCATGACGTTGTCTACTCCAGGAATGTGCACTGCGGATATGGTAGGAAAGTGTTCTTCTGCCAAGGACAAAATAGCCTTGACCTCTAACCAAGTGGCGAGACTTCTTGTTCCGCCCTGCTTGTTGATGTAAGCCACGGACGTGGAGTTGTCGGACTGTACCCGGACTGGGTAGTTTTCCAGCTGGGGTGTCCAATGACGAAGAGCATGAAATATCGCCAGAAGCTCCAACACGTTGATGGGAAGTAGAGATTCCTTCGGAGACCACCTGAGCTCTCAGGTGACCCAGGACCGCTCCCCAACTAGAGAGGCTGGCATCCATCGTCACCGTCATCCAGAAGGATACCAGGAAGGACTTGCCCTACAGCAGATTGGAGAGGTTGAGCTGCCCCGACAAACTCAGTTCCACATGAAGAGGAAGGGATACGGACGTCTTCAGAAAGTCCGGCTGACACCTGCACACCTGGATCACAAAGCTCTGGAGTTCCCTGGTGTGAGCCATAGTAAATGGGACCGCTTATATGGTAGAGATGAATTTCCCCACTAGAGAGAACAGCTTGTTGGCTGGAACTCGATCCTGAGCCAGAACAGCAGAAACCCTGTGGGCAATTTGGTGAACTACCTCATCTGTGAGAAACACCATGCTCTGCTGAGTGTCGAAGAGATGGCCCAGGAAGACCAGACGCTGGGATGGGACAAGATCCGACTTGTCCATGTTGATGATCAACTCGTGATGGGCGAGTGCATGAATGCAGTCCTGAACCTGCTGATGAAGTTCTGAAGAAGGTGCCTTCAGAAGCAAGTCGTCCATGTGTGGAATGACTCTGACGCCGTTTGATGGAGGATGGACACTAAGGCTCCCAGGACACGACTGAAGACTTGAGGAGCTGTAGTCAGACCAAAAGCAAGAGCTGAAAACTGAAAGTGCCCTTGGTCGCAGGCAAATCTGAGATATTGCCAGCTCTCTGGATGAATGGCGATGTGTAGATACGCGTCCTGAAGATCCAGAGACGCAAGGAATACCCCAGGGGACATAGCAGCAATCACCATCCTTAGGGACTCCTGGTGATAAGGAGTCCTTATCACGAAGTAATTGACATCGTTCGAATCCAAAATGGGACAACAACCACCGTCCTTCTTGGAGACCACAAAGAGGTTTGAGTAAAAACCCATACCTCTGTCCTGAACTGGAACTGGCTCTTGAACATCCTTGTCCATAAGGGCCTGTATAGCACCATTGTAAAGAAAGTGTATCTCTGCGGCCTGGGGCGTATGAGAAGGTAAAAAGCTAAAAGGAGGAAGAGAGATGAAAGGGATCCTGTCTCCTTCCGCCACCACATGCAAAACCCATGGGTCCGCCACTGAATCCTCCCAGACGCTGTGGTAGTGATGCAGACGGCCACCCACAGCCGAGTGGGGACCTGGGTTCAGTGACTCATGCCGAAGGAGGCTTGGAAGCCTTAGACTTGGAGGAGACCTTGGGCTTCCATTGCTGTTTGGGCTTGGAAGCAGCACGTGGAGCTGAGGGAACCGCCTGGTTTGCCGGACGTGTCTCAGGCTGAAAGGAACGAAAAAAACTATTACGTTTGAGAGGCGTTTTCTTCCTGGGGACCAAAGGCAGAAGTGTACTTTTACCCCCTGTGGCCTCACTAATCAGATCCTTAAGATCTGGCCCAAACAATGACGTGCCTTGAAAAGGCAAGGAGAGCAAGGCTTTCTTAGAAGCAGTGTCAGCAGACCACATCTTGAGCCAAAGAGCTCGTCTGGCAACCACAGAAATGGTGGAAACCCTAGCCACCAAACGGATGGCATCAAATAAGGCAGCAGAAACATAGTGTTGGGTCTCAGAAATGTTGGCAAGAAGGTGCAACATATCTGAAGTAGGAGCACCCTGACGGACAGCCAGGATGAGCTGTTCAGTCCAGACCGCAATGGCCTGGTTCACCCATGCCGCAGCGAACACTGAACTCATGGCGGTACTAGCAGTGGCAAAAATGGACTTGAGGGAAACCTCAAGTTTCTTCTCAGTCCAGTCTTTCAGAGTGGAGGCGTCAGAAACTGGCAAGGCAGTAGACTTAGATAGCCTGGAAATAGAAGCATCCACTTTGGGGGTATGAAAACACTGAGCCAGTGCCACCTCAGAAAGGGGTAAAGCTTAGCAAATTTCTTGGAAACAGAAGGTTTCTTGTCCGGGGATTTCCACTCATCAGACACAAGGCAGTCAAGAGTGGGGTTAGGTGGAAAATAAGTAAGGGGCTTTTTAGGCTCCTGAAACACCTCCTGTACTAAGGGAATGTTTAGGGTAGTCAAGACAGCCCCGATCAGGCCCTCAGCTGAGGGCTCAGGATCAGCCTCAAAGGGGTCCCCAAAAAACTGAGAGGAACCCAAAACAGAACATTCCTCAACATCCAAATCCACTAACAGTTCCTCCTCAGAGGAATCTGATATGTCAGGTACTCCCTGCGGTTTAGGCAGGGAAGATCTGAATGAAGAGGGGTTCTGCCATGAATGGAAGACCCCCCTGTAACTGGGATGGAAGAGTTGCAATGTAGACTGGAGGTCCCTAGTAGCAGCCTTGAACTCTTGCACCCAAACTAGCTCTAATGCATGGCTGGAGGTCCCTGGAAGAGACTCAGGGACATCAGAACATGCTAGGCATAAGTGACCTGAGAATTCTCAAGGCAACCCTGAATGACATGAGGAGCAATCCGCAATAGGGGACACAGAGACCCCAGCGTCCTTAGTCTTAGGCCTGGCCCCAAGCTCCTACAGATTAGACATTCTCAATGTGTCAAAAATGTTATAGTATAAAGAATCACCCAATTACAGTGTGTAAGATTAAAGTTTCACCCCAGAAATTGCTAAAATACACTTATGTGGCAGGTGAAGGGTTAATCTGCAGAGGAGAGAAGAAGAGTCCAAGCCCTGCGTAGAATACTCGTACTAGAAAAGGCACAAAATGGCTGCCGCGGCGGGAGCCAATCAGAAACGAGCTCGCAAAGCAAGCGCCTATGGGAAATGTAGTTTCCCTAGAAAAAATACCCCAACAGTTCCCAAAGCCCCCTGATCACCCCCAACACACTTGAAACGTGAACAGGATGAAAGAGCAAGGGCAGACAATTAAAATGAGCCATCTCTGAAGTTGCTACATTGAGCAGTTGCAGAGATATGTTCCAGACTGTGCAGCCACATAGAAGTGAATGGAGCAATGGCGTCTATGCGATAAAACTTAAATTTTGCAAAGTTGAAAAGTAAAAACTAAAAAGTACATGAAACATCACTAGAACATGTTAGGAGACCCAGAAAACACTGGACCCAGTAGGGAAAGTGTCAATAACCCCCCAAAGATGCAAAAACAGAAGCTAAAGGGTTAAGTTACCATATAAACCTGCTCCAAAACACCCAACAGACATACAGATAAACCCAATGAGTGCAGGAGTGTGTAATAAGAACTTCAAAGGAAAAACCCCTGTGCGGAGGGGCACTGTGGGACATGTAGACCTGCAGCACTCACATGTGGACCTGTAGTTGCTCACCTTTCCTGCAGATCTTCGGTCTTCAGACTACCATGTATTAAGAAGAAGCCTCGGTGGGCAACTCCGGAGGAAAAAACTTGAACCCATGATTTTTCCACAAAAAGCACCTGGTTACTGAGCTAGCCACATCTAAGGGCATTGTCAGTGATGGTAATCCGCCTAATGGTGGTATTCCATTTCTAACAGAAAAATAAAAAAAAATTCTAAAACTATAGCAGAACTGTTCTCTTGCCTGTGTCTTTACCAAGGAACAAATCTTACTGGATCTGGGTGGCTAGCTGCAGCCAAGGAGGGAAGGTAGGCTCCACCTCCTACATACAATTCTAGAATTGTTCCAGCCTACTTAAAGGGGCAGGTCATCTACCCAGAGTTACCAGTAACCTGTACTGGATGACGAAGAAAGGATGTTTTTCTCACCCATTAGCCCTTTTTCAAGTACACAAAAGTTCACTTCACATAGTTAAGAATATAATTAAAGCAGAACTTTAATCAGATACCAAAAGAGCCTCATACGATAATTATATTAGCGATATGCACATACCTAGTTTTATTTTCAAGAATAATTGTGGCATTAAACTTAAATAGAACCTTAAACACAGGCAGGCACCTGGGAACAGCACAGACATCTTGCAGAGCCTGCATCTCTGCTTCTGTGCTGTCCATCCTCTTCAACTCCACCATTGGCAAGTTGAATGCTTTTATGCCAAAGGGCACCAAAAGGGACTGACAACGCAGGCGCAGAGAGTGACTACTGCAAGATCCCAGCCAGTGCCTGTCTGCATAGAAAGTTCTATTTTTGTTTAACGCCTTAAGGACTAAATGACGTACTATGACCGTCATGGTCCTTATACCCTTAAGGACCTATGACGGTCATAGTACGTCACATACTTTTTACTGGAGACTGGAGCGGTCTCTCTTAGGCCCCAAAGTGGCGCGCTGATACACGCAACAGGTCACATGTACTGGAGATTTCGGCAAGGATCAAAACGGTCCTTATCGGACAGAAACGTCCCAGGACCACTAGTCCTTAAGGGGTTAATGCTGCAATTATTCTTGAAAATAAAGCTAGGTATGTGCATATTGCCAATATAATTATTATATGAGGCTCTATTGTTATCTAATGAAAGTTTAAAGTATGTGCTATGTGTTGAACAAACAGCGCTCTACCCTTTGTGTTGCATCTGCCAAGCTACCCTACAAGGAGCTAAAGCTGCCCATTTAAAAATGAAAAAAAAAAAAAAAAAAGTATGAACTGTGCTAGTTTCTACTGGAATGCATGGTAGGTGGTTTTTTTTTTTTATTTAATTCTTTACAGTGCGGTAAGTCTCATCTTTAACCTTGGCTTGTTTTGTTTATTTTGTATAATCCATTAAAGGGATACTAATGTTTCATAATAAAAGCAGATTCAATTAATCTTCATAGTATCTGGGCCAAGGAGAGTATAATTTCAATTTTGTCAGAGTTGTAGTCCAAGAGTAATTGAATGATAAAGTATCCCACCTCCAGCCCCTTTTACGGATATAACACTGCTCACCTCAGAGCAGCAAGACTGTCCGGATGGATCGTAGAGAGGGAAAATCTTCAGTGAGCATAAGGAAAAATCTGTCAAGTGGGGCAGGGTTTTCCCTATGTTCACCGTAAGAAGATTGTCCCTTCCTGCGACCTGTCCTGTCAAGTGACCAGATTCCACATCTGAGGGGAGGTGGCTTACACTAGGTAAAAGGGGTGGGAAGGGGATACTTTATCATTCAATTACTCTTGAACTACAATGCTCAAAGTTATGAAATAACACTCCACATGGCCCAAAAACTATGAAGATTAATTTGAGCTGCAGTTTTTATGAAACATTACTATCCCTTTAAGTAGGCTATTTCAGCGTCAGATGTCACATTTCTTGCTGATTTTTTGTTAAATGAAGTTCCAACAGATTATTGTAGTCATGCAAACTACATATACACACAAACACACTATATACATATATTTATTTTAACAATAGATTAGGCCAGGGTTGTAGACTCCTCAGGAATCCAGTCTCCTACAATGTTACTCCTGGCTCCTAAATTGTGGGGATATGTTGTGTTTATCTATATGCATGTATTACTGACACTGGCTCCTAAAACTTCTCTCTGGCTACCAAGGTGAACCCATGTGTCGGATACAGGACAGTCCTGTATTTTAAGTTGTCCCATGTCCTGGGAAGCCCCCTTCTGGGACAACAGAAAGTCCCAGAATGAAAACTCCAGAACACAGTTCTAAACACTAGAAGAGCTGCCCATTGCCTACTTTGACAGAAATTGGGCTACAAAAAATGCTTCCAGACAGAGAATTGTGACTTGATCCCGACATCAAATAGGAGCTGCAGTGCAATTGTGTTGTAATGTAATGACAGTGTCACGCTTTGGGAGTGATAAATAGGTTTTGTGGCCCACCACAGCAGCCGTTTTCTGTCACAGCAACCAATGGGCGGTTCTCCCTCTAATGTTTAGAACTCTGCCAGATAAAGTGCCGGTTGTGCACTTATGCATTGTGATCCCTCTCACATAGCTGCCCTAGAGTGGAGTACGAGTACTCTACTACTTCCTTCTTTAAAGTGCCCCTATATGGCAGAATGGAAATGTGGTTACCCTAGTCCTCTCCTGGAACAAGCTATATTTTGTATCATAAGCAAATATATATCACCTACAGAACGCAACCCATACATCTCTTCATTGTAATTTGATGTATTCTAAGGAGATAATTTTAAATGAAAGTACATGGAGCGGATTGGATTGGCTCCCAACACCGACAGCAGACTCAGTCTCCGACTGCTGGAGTAGGAGTGCTGTCATTGCTGTCTCTTTAAATAAATCAGCTGTATATAAATGTCCTTTTGCCTTATGGAACAAAAAAGAAGCTGTTTATATACAGCCTAATCATCATTAAGGAAGGGGTTAAAGGAAGTGTGGATTTATTATTAGGAGGGGAGTGCTCCTTTTGTCTTGGGTATTGCTGTCTGTGTAGCATCTGTTCTTTATTAAAACTTAGGTAACCACCACCAACATACCAGATATGAAGGTCACATATCTCTGAATATACAAATACCACACATACACATTCAAATAATTGTGTGACTAATGCATAAGAAATTGGAAACACTGAACACATCTTTTTTTAATCCTTTGAAGATCAAAGTTATGTGCAAAACATCTGGTCCTTAAGGGGTTAATAATTCTAACCATATTGGACTCTACTATTACTCTGACATCCTGACAGTTTTGCAATGTATGGAATGCCAAGGGAAGCCATTCATGTCATTGTTCATTTCCCCTGACATTACTCACAGTACAGAAGTGCAGGAATACTGGAACAATGAAAAAAAAAAAAAAAAGCAACGTATGCACAAGGGCACACTGTTCATCTGTAGCATGGTCATTCAGCACATTCTACTGTTTACCAGGTGTTCCTGGTCTTCAAGTAAAGCATGAAACAAACGTTCTGTGCAAATGGTGCATTAGCCAGCCACAGGCATAAACATTCTGACCGCAAAATGGCTTTCAGAAGGTCACCTTTAACCCTTTGAATGCCAGAGAGGTATGCAATGCATTGCATACCCCTCTGGCACACAAAGGGTTAAGGCCATATGCACAAAACAAAATAGGAGAAATTCTAAAGAAAAATAACTAAACCAAGCGAAACAAATAAAAATTCCTTTTGCTTTGAATATAAATGTTATTATAAACCACATTTACATCAATGTAATTTTCAAATGTTATGGTCACAGATTATGCAGTTGTTTTTCCTTAAAATTGTTTCCATTTTTACTTTTTTGGATACAGCTGTATCTCTGCTCCTTACGGGAACAGAATCTAGAACAGTAAAATATTACTGGGCTCCAGAAGCACTATATATATATAGTGTCATCTCTGAAAGTCTGCTTCTCTGAAAGCTCAAAAAGTCTTAAAACTGACCCCATGTGCTCTCATACTGGACCTGCAAGACTTCAAGTCTCAAAATTAAGGTCAAGTGAGCCATGAAATAACAGAGTGGTTAATACATAAAGACACATTTTGATTTTATTTAACCCATTTGCTATGAGTGACGAACCAGGACCGTCACACATTCCCATCCTTTAAGGACGGGTGACAGTCCTGGCTCATCATAGACTTTAACATCGCAGCAAGTTTCTGGGTGTGCTGTGATCATTCATGCTGGGAGGCCGTAACTGACTGGACCAAAGCAGTCAGTTTCAGCCATTCCTTGTTGATCGTGAGGAAGAGAGAAGCAGAGAACACACATCCCACAGTGGAAATGGCAACAAAGGAGGACTTTTAATTAAACCTTAGGTGCTGGGGGCAGAACTAGAGGTAGAGCAAGTTCGGTCACTTGATGACCTACTGCCACCTCTGTGTCACGCATAAATGATTTAGAGCAAGACCAAAAGTATATATACACACCCCAAATGATAAAACATATATAGAAGTTTAAACAAACATTAACCCCTTAATGACGCCTCAGTGCACGCTGCTATCATGGTGTACAAGCTGAAACGGAGTGCTCCAGGACCAGAGAGTTCTGTTTCAGTGCTTGTCTCTTCTGCCGGTACACATGATTGCTCCAGAAAAGCAGAGAGCAGAAACAAAATCAAATAAACTCATGCAATAGTTGGGGGTATTAACCCCTTCAGTGCTGGTGCTGGGGGCAGGCTGGATGCAGGTTCATTTCTGACCTGCTAAGAGTAACTTTTTTTTTTCTTTTTTTATAAATTTCAAACAGAGTAAATATTTTATTTAAACATAGTATTTATAAAACAAATCTTCTAAGTTTAAACTAAAAATAATGGGAGTTTTACTGTTGTGGAGCAATTCAATACACTTATACACACCACCAAATGTTATCACTACAAAAAGTGGGAAAATAGGGAAGAAAAGAGGGACATGGGGATTTTCACCCCGGGGGGACAGTGCCCACTTAAAACTGCCCATTTTGTAGGTATGAATGACCAGTAATACCTTTCATGCAGTCTCCATAAAAATGTAACCCACTGCGCCCAAATCATAAGAGAAAAAATAAAAATGGTGGGGTTTTTTTTTTTTTTTTTTTTAAAGGTTTTCTTAAAGCGGAACTTTCACCAGCGTGACATAGTGCTGCAAATGATAATTACATTAGACATATGCACACACTTAGTTTTATTTTCAAGTATAATTGCTGCATTAACAAAGAATATAACCTTTTAGGCAGGCAGGCAGTGGGGAACATCACAGACATCTTGCAGAACCTGCATCTCTGTGTCTGCGCTGTCCTTCCCCTTCAACTCCATGATTGGCGAGTTGAACTCTTTTGTGCCGAAAGGCACTGGAAGGGACTGACAGCACAGGTGCAGAGAGTGCCTACAGCAAGATCCCAGCCGGTGCCTGTCTGCATAAAAGGTTACATTCTTTGTTAATGCAGCAATTATACTTGAAAATAAAACTAAGTGTTTGCATATCACTAATGTAATTGTCATTTGCTGCGCTATGTCATGCTAGTGAAAGTTCAGCTTTAAATTTTAATAAAATAAATGTTGGGGTAGCCATATAAGTGTGGTATCAAAAGTAAGCCCTAATTGTGTGTGAAAAAATGGTATATAATTTATGTGGCTGAAATAAAAGCATGAGAGGGAAAACACGGTTGAACAAAGACATAGTCAAAAAAGGTCAGAATGGCATTGCAGAGCGTTGCATACCCCTCTGGCACTCAAAGGATTAATCTCCCTAAAGAGAACACCATCCCATTGCCCATTCACCACGCAATTAACAATAAAAAATTACCTTGAAGTCGGTCCAGTGTGGTCTTCTGCACCCTGGACTTCCTCTTTAAAGGTATAGTAATGTTTCACAATAAAAGCAGCTCCAATTAATCTTCATAGTATTTGGGCCATGGATGTGTTATTTCAATAATGTCAGAGTTGTAGTTCAAGAGTAATTGAAAGATAAAGTATCTCCTCCCGCCCCTTTTACCTACTGTAAACCACCTCCCCTCAGATCTGGAAGCTGGTCCTGGGACCAGACAGCTCACAGCAAAGGACAAACTTCTTAATGTGAGCATAAGGAAAACCCTGCCCCCTTGACAGGTTTTTCCTTGCGCTCACTGAAGACTGGCCTCTCTACGATCCATCTGGACTGTCTTGCTGCTCTGGGCTAAGCAGTGTTACATCGGTAAAAGGGGCAGGAGGGGGATATTTTATGGTTCAATTACTCAAACTACAACTCTGACAGTATTGAAATAACACTCTCCATGGCCCAGATACTATGAAGGTTAATTGGAGGTGCTTTTATTGTGAAGCATTACTATCCCTTTAAGACTTCTCTAAGTTTCTTTCTTCTTCTTCAAAGTTCTCTTCTATCTCTGAAAAACAAAAAGAATAAATGTAATTCAATGCCCCCCATAAACACTTTCCACCGCCAGAACAAAAATCATCACAGCTGTACCTTTTCAGGCCATTGCCTGAGACAAACTAAGGGAGATCTGAACAGAGATTGAGTTTTATATGGCCATTCTCTGTTCAGATTTGTTCCCATGCTCCCATTGGCTAGGATGTGGAGTCATGCAGGGTCCTACAATAACCACACCTCCCAGCCAATCAGCTTCGAGCTGGATGGGTCCCGGTTTTGCATTTCGTCATCCCTACAGCTAGCCAATCATTGAATAGATGAAGAAATAACAAACTGTGCATTCGTGACCCCGCCAGTTAGAAACGGATTGGCTGGGAGGTGTGGCTACAGCAGGGCACATTACGTGCCCTGCGTAACCCCACAACCCAGCCAATGGCAGCATGGGAACAGATTTCCCACAATTTGGTTCAGGCAATGGCCCGAAAAGGTACAACAATGGGTGTTTTTTTTTGTTTTTTTTTCTGGCGGCGGAAAACTTTAAAGTGCCATTGAATTGCATTTATTATTGTTGTTTTCAGAGACAGAAGAGAATTTGAAAAAGAAGAAAGAAGCTTAGAGAAGAAGACTTAAAGGGATAGTAATACTTTCTTTTATCTGTATTTTATTTTGTAGGCATTAAAAAAACATGAAGAACGATAATAGGATTTTAGTCTTACCTGTTAAATCCTTTTCACTTACTCCATACAGGTTACTGGTAACTCTGGGAGGAGTCAGTCCCCTTTAAGTAGGCAGGAACATTCTCTAAATGTATGCAGGGGGGGTGGAGCCTCCCTTCCCTCTCAGGCTGCCTCATCCAGTCTGCCCCCAGAATTGTTTGAGAACTAATCAGACTAGATAGAAGAAGGAAAGAAGACTCCTGTGAGCATGCCCCGAAGGACTCCCACAGAATGCCACAGGAGAGCCAAGCATGGTCTCTTGACAGGGTCGGAGACCAGTAACCTGTATGGACTAAGTGAAAAGGATTTAACAGGTAAGACTAAAATCCTATTTTCACTGTCGTCCAATACAGGTTACTGGTAACTCTGGGATGTCCAACCATTGAGTTACCCTGAGGTGGGAAGAAGGCAAGAACCAGGTGCAAGGCCCCCAAAGTCACCAGGACCTCCATGAACCAACCGGTCAGAGATCCCAACTAACCAGAGGTGTCAACCGACACCAACTAGAGGTAAAAACAGACCCCAAGAACTGTTACACAGCACACTGAACCAGAGCCAATAGGGCTCAACAGAAAGGAAGCACTGAGAACCTCAGAAAAGAAAGATACTAGACAGGCAAAACTGCCTCCAGGACCTTCCTCCCAAAGCTGGCATCAGCCGAGGCCAGCACATCCACACTGTAGCGCTTTAAGAAGGGGTGCACAGAAGACCAAGTGGCCGCCCGACACAACTGAGCGCAGACACTTGATTCTTGGAGGCCCAAAAGGCCCCAATTGATCTGATAAAATGGGCTGTAACCCGAAAGGGAACATGCTTATCCCTCAATTTGTAAGCTTCACGATTAGAATACTTAATCCAAGATGCAAAAGGTACCCCGGATACCAGTCTCCCTGCCCTAGGACCCTCAGGAATGACGAACAGGGCGTCAGACTTCCTGATGGACTCTGTGCGATGAACTTCAAACGTGAGACAACGCACAACATCCAACAAGTGGAGATCCCTCTCCTTGACAGAGGAAGAGTTAGGGCAGAAAGAGGGCACCACAATCTCCTGACTGATGTGGAATTCGGAGGCCACTGTAGGCAAGGACTCCTTAGAGGTGCGAAGCACAGCCTTATCCTTGTGAAACACCAGATAGGGTTGTTACAGGACAGAGCTTGCAAGTCCACCACCCAGCGAACTGACACAATAGCCGGAAGAACGGCCATCTTCCACAGCAAAAGGCGCAAAGGAATAGTAGCCAAGGACTCAAAGGGGGAACGCTGGAGAACCCCCAAACCAAACTAAGGTCCCACTGAGGAGCCGGACTCCGAAAGGCAGGGCGCACAGTAGCAACACCCTGAAAGAAACCTCTGACATCAGGAAGACGACAGAAAGAGCCGAAGTAAGAACCGTAAGAGAACTCAGACTGAGTCCCGTGCCAACACCGTCAAACCAAAAGGACAGGACAGTGGGAAGATCAAAGTCATGAGACAGATCTCTGTCAGCACACCAGGACACAAATATCGACCGGACACGGTGATAGATCGTGGAAGAAACAGGCTTATGGCACTAAGCATAGTAGAAACCACAGAAGAAGAAAACCCTTTCGTCCAAAAAAAATTGAAGATTCAACATACAGGCCGTCATACTGAGCCGAAGAACATCATCTTCCACAGATAACCCTGTAGTAGAAGAGCTGGACAAGAGGGGAGCCTAAGTGGCTCCACCACAGATAGGGTCAGAAACTCCCGATACCAGGGTTGACGATGTCAATCCCAAACAATAAGAATTACCGGACAACGTACCGATTACAATGTCCGTAACTCCCCTATAAACATAGGGAGGGAGAGAGAGAGAGAGAGAGAGAGAGGAAAAATGGCCAGAGAGAATGTCCAGGAATGGACATTGTATCAGCAGCAGAGTTAGAGTGTAGCTCCACAGAGAGCAAAATGGCGGAACCTTCCTGTTGTGTTCCATTGCCATCAGATCCACTGGGGCATTCCCCAACTCAGAACCAGGAGCTGAAACACCTCCGGATGTAGAACCCACTCTCCGCTGTCAACTGTGTGATGACTGAGGAAGTCTGCCATGACGTTGTCTACTCCTGGAATGAGCACTGCGGAAATGACCGGAACATGAACCACAGCCCAGGACAGAATGGCCTTGACCTCTAACCAAGCGGCGAGACTTCTTGTCCCGCCCTGTCTGTCGATGTAAGCCACTGCCGTGGCGAAGTCGGACTCCACTCAGACAGGCCCGTCCTCCAATTGACACTCCCAATGATGGAAAGAAGGGACTCCTCCATGGACCACTACCCCTGAGCGCTAAAGCGACCCAGAACAGCTCCCCAGCCCAGGAGGCTGTCATCCGTTGTGATCTCGGTCCAGTAGGGAATCCGGAAGGATCTTCCTTGTAGGAGATCGGAAGGCCCCACCACCACTCCAAGCTCAACTCGACATGAGGGGGGGGGTGATCGATAGCTTTTGATGATCGGTCGGTCCCAGCATGTCCGTATCACAAATCCCTGAAGTTCCCTGGTGTGTACCATGGCAAATGGAACCGCCTCTATCGTGGAGATGAACTACCCCACCAGAGAAGACAATTTCGGAACCAGTATCCAATAGCGGGATAGGATCATTGAGACCCTTTGAGCAAAATTGATGGTTACCTCGTCCGGTAGAAAAATCAGACACCTCTGAGTATCGAACAGAAGACTCAGGTGCCGAGACGGAACAAGGTCAGACTTGACCAAGTTCGCAATCCAACCATGATGAGTAAGGAATTGAATGCAGTTCTGGACCTGTTGAAGAAGAAGGTCCGCAGATAATGTTTGCAAAAGGCAAGTCGTCCATGTACGAAGGCACTCTGATGCTGCCCCGATGGAGGATGGATATCAAGGCCCCCAACACCCGTTGGAAAAACTGGGGGGGCTATTGCCAGACCAATGGTAGAGCTGAAACTGAAAATGACCTCTGGCGCAGGCAAACCTCAGATACTGCCTGCTCTCTAGATGGATTGGGATGTGCAATACGCATCCTAAAGATCCAGAGAAGCAAGAAACTCCCCCGGAGACTTGGCAGCGAATACTGTGGCAGAGACTCCTGACGATAGTGAGACGTCCCTACAAAGGAATTAAGATCTCACAGACCCAAAATAGGGCGGCATCCGCCATCCCCCTTTTTTTTTTTTTTTTTCACCACAAATAGGCTTAAATAGAATCCTGAACCCCTGTCCACAGGGGATACCTGTTCCAGGACAACCTTGTCCACAAGAGCCTGAATAGCGTCTTCGAACAGACGGCTTCACTCGACCTCTTGAGGAGAACGAGAAAGATAAAGACGAAAAGGTGGGAGAGAAAAGAAAGGGATCTTATATCCCACAGACAAAAGAAAAAGAAAAGCCCATGGGTCCGACACTGAATCATCCCACTGTGTTGGTGAGTCATGCCAAAGCAGTCATGAAGACCAAGGGTAGAAGAGTACTCTAACCCCCGAGGCCTCGCTAATTAGTTCCTTAAGTTCGGATCCAAACAAGGAAGTACCCTCGAAAGGTAAAGAAGAAAAACTTTTTTTTTTTTTTTTTTTTTTGGGAACCGTAACAGCAGACCAAATCTTAAGCCAACGCGCACGCCCAACCACCACAGGAGTAGCGGGGGCCCTTGCCATCATGCGGATGGCATCAAAGGCAGCAGCAGAAACATATTGTTGATCCACAGAGATAATAGCAAGGAGACGCAATCTCTCCGAGGTAGGCGCATCCTGACGGACCGCCATAGTAAGTTGCACAGTCCAGACTGCAACTGCCCGGATAACCCATGCAACAGCAAAGGCTGAACGCACAGCAGAGCCAATAGAAGTGAAAACGGACTTGAGGGGAACCTCAAGTTACTTATCAGTAACATGTAAGACAGTTTATTTAGGCAGTCTAGATACGGGTGCGTCCACCTTAGGGGGATGAACCCTTTCAGTCATTTAACCAAACAATCAAGAGATGGATTAGGAGGAAAATGAGTAAGGGGCTTTGCAGGCACCTGAAAAGCATCAGAGAGATCAGAGGGAACCCCCTGAACTGATGGAATGTTGAGAGTGGACAATACAGCCCTGATCAGGCCCTCAGTAGAGGTTTCAGGATCAGCTTCAAATGGGTCCCCTAAGAGACCTGGAAGATTCCATAAGAGCACCAACCTCAACATTCAAATCTAGCAACAATTCTTCCTCAGAAGCATCTGACACATCAGGTGCTCCCTGCGGTTGAGGCAGGGAGGATCTGATAATAGAGGGGGTCTGCCATAATTGAAGTACCCCCTGTATCTGGGATGTAAAGAGCTGTAAAGTGTATCGGAGGACTCCAGTTGCAGCCTTAAACTCTCGCACCCAATCTGGCTCAATAGCATGGCTGGAAGGCCCTGGGTTGCTGCCAGGAACTTCAGAACCTGCTGGGCAGAAATAACCAGAGAACACTCTAGGTAGCCCTGTGTGACAGGAAGAGCAATGCGCAATGGGGGATACTGATACCCCATCTTCCTTAGTCTTAAGTCTAGCCCCTAGCACCAGCGGTATAGACATTCTCACATTGTCAAAATAACCAACTGAACAATGAATCACCCAATTGTAGTGTATAAGATTGATATTTCACCCCAGAAACGCTAAATATAGACTATTCTGGCAGGCGAAGGGTCAATCTCCAGAGGAGAAAAGGATTGTCCAAGAGCTGTGTAGGATACTCATTGAGAAAAGTGCCCAAAATGGCTGCCGCGACGGGAGCCAATCAGAAATTAGGCGCGAATCAAGCGCTCATGGGAAATGTAGTTTTTTCCAAAAAGTACCCCAAAACAGTGCCCGAAGCCCCCCAACACACTTGATGATAGAGCAAGGATGATAGAGCAAGGGTAGACAATTAAAATGAGCCCTCTCTGAATTCGCTATGTGAAGTGGTTACAGAGATACGTCCCAAACAGTGTTAACCCATAGAAAGTAAATGGAGCAATGGCGTCTATGCAGGAAAGCGCGCCTTAAAGGCGCAGTGCACAATTTTAATAAAAGTTAAACTACAAGTTAAAAACATGAAACACATGCAGTGAACAAGTATGCATATAGAGAAAACACTGATCCAGTAAGAAAAGTGCCAGAAAACCCTAATAAACCTGTCAAACCAGCAGAGGAGGGGTTAAGTTACCACAGAAACCTGCTCCACATACCCAGAGACATACACATATACACCCAATGAGTGCAGGAGTGCGCAATGAGAACTCCCAAATACAAACCCAATTAAGGGACACTGTGGGACAAGTGGACCTTCAGTACTCAAAGGGTGGCTCACCTTTCTGCAGATCTTCTGTCTTCAGGTTACCCTGTAGTAAAAATTACCTCAGAAAGGTAATCCATGGGGAAGCACTTGTAACCAAGATATTCCCCCTTCAGGACTTAAGGTCCACCAAAAGGCCCTGGACACTAAGCTAGACACTTCGGAGAGGGCATTTGTCAGGAAAGGTAACCCGCCTAATGGTGGTATTCCATATTTGACAGAAAAATAAAAAAGAAACTAAAAACTGACGAGATGTTCTCCACCTGGTGTGTTCACACACAGGAACAAACAATTCTGGGGGCAGACTGGATGAGGCAGCCTGAGAGGGAAGGGAAGGGAAGCTCCACCCCCCTGCATACATTTAGAGAATGTTCCTGCCTACTTAAAGGGGACTGACGCCTCCCAGAGTTACCAGTAACGACATTGGACGTATTGTATTGGACGACAGTGAAATAAGTCTTATCTCTCAAATCTTTATGGTTTGAGAGATATTCACAAGCAAAGTTTCCCCCTCCCGCCTCTTTTACCTAGTGTAAGCCATCTCTTCTCAGATGTGCAATCCAGTCCATAGACCAGACAGATAACAGCAGGGGACAATCTTCTTCCTATGAGAACAATGAAAGCCCTGTCCCACTTGACAAGTTTTTCAGGTTTTTCCCTTATCTTAATTGGAGATTGTCCCTCTCTGCAATCTACCTGGGCACCTCTCTTCTGATCTGGCTGAACAGTGTTACATCAGTAAAAGGGGCGGGAGGGGATACTTTGTCATTGAATTACTCTTGAACTACAACTCTGACAGAACTGAATTAACACTTTCCAAAGTCCAAATACTATGATGATTAATTAGAGCTGCTTTTATTATGAAACATTACCATACCTTTAAATGAATCAACAAACTGCAAAGGTGAAGGGAAAGGGAGCTGTCACCTAATGGCAATAGTTGTATAGTTAATCAATGCAATGCTGTTAGAGAAGGGAAGTTTTCCTTTAAGGTAACTAATGGTAGATTTGCTGCATGTCACGTCCCTTATTAAATATGTCATTGTAACCCTAAGAAAACATGGCATGCCAAAGAGAACTGACTTATCACTTTGTCACCCCTTATTTCAGCAGTTATTTTAGTCCTGGCAGAATCGGACATGTCAATCTCATTGGTTCACATTTGGTCTTAAGAGAAACCCTTTCATAGATCAGTCCATCTTAAAGTAATTTTGGCAGTGGCATATTTATGGGTCAGCTCCTGCTAGAAAGAAAATGTGCTAATGGCTGTGGTATGTCTAGGGAACCATCTAAGGACCAACGTATACCAATGAAAAGGATAGGATTATTGATCATTATCTCCAAAGTCAACTAATGATAGTGAAGAAAACAAATTACATCTGCTGCTGCAAATAATTCAAAACCAGGCAACAGCTGTCCAAAATGTGGCACTCTGTGCAAGGAAGAAGGTCAATGTTCAGTTTTGACAAGAGTAAAATAGTAGCAGCTATTTTCTACACACTCACGCGCAGTGCAGGCAGTAGTGCTGGGCATTGCCAGGAAGCTGGTAGTCAACCTCCTGATTCAGTAGGAGCTGTGCATTCTCTGGCCGCAGATCATGGTGGATCTGATCCAGGTCTTTAACCCGACGCTTGGTTTTCCAGAGCTTAGAGATATTCTTTTTTTTGTCACTTTTGTGATTCCCAGTCTGCTTGGAGCGTGTCATGTCTGAGAGAGGAAGACATGTGGAAGTAAGAAAAAAAAGTTACAAATATCAGTAACAAAGATCTAGGAAAGTGAGAAAGAAGAAGTAAGAGAGAATGGAAAACAAAGAAATGGAAACTTATTATCAAGCTCTGTTATAGCATTTTCACACATTCACACAGTTTTAGACATGAAAGGAAAGAAAGCACTGCCTAGTAAAGCAGAACACCATTTTCACTGCACACCTTGAGGTATGAGCATTTAGGGTGACCACATGTGCTGGAATGCCTTTCCCTTAATTGAGGTCTGTGTCCCGCTTCACCTCCCACTGGGACAATAAAGAGTCCCGTAATGAAGCAAAGCCACCCAGTCTCTATCACTCAGCTGAATCAGCCCTATTCTGCCAGTGCCAGCCAAGTAACAGACCACTACAGCAATATGTTGCACACACCACCACCACCCAATGAATGAGGAGAGTATTTGCACAATGTTCCTCTCCTCATTGGCTGGCTGATCTGTGCATGTGAGGCAGCGGGTACGGAGGTGCTGAAACGCATGAACACAGGCCATTATCATAGATATTGCTGTGAGTGTCTGGGTGCAGTCACGAAGGAACGGAACAGGATTGGAACAGCACAAACAAACTCTAGTGAGACTGAGTGAATCCCACAAGCACCAACTCCCTTTCTGAGAGTAACTGGCTGAGTCTTCAAGAAAAACATTACCGCTATACACACATAGCTTATTAAAATAATAAGCATAAACTTTTGGGCAACTGCAACTTATGCATCAGAGGCCAGAGGTGTATATATACAATACTTTTGCTTGCTTCTGTGTTGCAACTCTCTCTTTTGTATGCAACAGTGCAAGCAAAGGGTTAATGTAATTGAATCCTTTCTGTTTTTGAAGGATTAATATATTTTCTGTTAATTTCCTACATGCTGATTTTTATTTAACCCTTTGAGTGCCTGAAGGGTACACAACGCATTGCTTTTAACTGTAGCTATATTTGCATCATGTGTTTGAGAAAAGACCCCATAACATTCATAATGTGGCTCTGTCCTACAGACAAACCTAAAACAACTATTGCTGCTTTTATATGTGCAGGCAAAGAAAAGGTACGAGGCTCTGCAAGTAGTGGCTTGCAATGTGCAGCAGGAAGCAGCAGGCACTGGATTGCAGAGAGAAGGGTGTGTGCATTACCTGTGTCCCTGTTGTAGGTGCTTAGTGATAGACACCTCCCTCTCCCCCCTTCCACATTCTGTACTGTATTCCTGAAGAATTTTAATTAATAAGTGACCTGATCATCTACCCCCTTTCCTCTGCTTTCCATTTCTAATTATCCTCCACCAGTAAAAGTTTACATTTTTGCCTTGTATTTAAACTAATGCTCTAGGACTCCCTGCTATATCCTATTTGTCTTCCATTCACTGTGTATCTCTCTCCTTGTTTGTCACTGTCTTACTGTGATACCTCCCAACATTTCAAATGGCCAAAGAGGGACACTTGTTTTAGGTGGTGTTTATGGGTGTGTGGCTGGTGGGCGGGGCATTACCGAGAAGTTTTAGGTTATTTCATTACCTATTGGCTCCTCTTTGTTTAACTGAATAAATTATTTAGAGCAAGTCCAAAGTATTTTATTTACACAGATTTATAAACACATATATTAAAGATGACTTACACATTTTGTGGATTTTATTGCTGTGGAGCAATGTGATACACAATACTCATTCTGATCTCCTGAAAAGAGGGACAAATGGGTAGAAAAGAGGGACATAGGGTTTGTGTCTCAAAGAGGGACTGTCCCTCCTAAATAGGGACAGTTGGGAGGTATGGACAGAGACACCAGTGGGAGAACATTTTTGCCAAAATGGGCACAGTATAGAAAATATAAAAATAGAAGACAGCGCACAAAGAAATCTAAGTGCAGATTTATTTCACATAAAAATATTTGAATGCATATAAAATGGACATAAAACATAAATAACACGAGATAATACTATGGAATTGACATCAGGTACAACCCGAATACAGGGAGATGAAGGGCCAACCGGGTTGGTAATGGGTAGTGGCTGGAATATATGAATCGGCAATACGGGACCTATTATGGGATCTATGTGTGGTGTATCATACGGTTACTTGTAGCTTATTAAGTACATGATTGTGAATCTGCTCACCAGATAGCCGCTTGTGCTTGGGCCCATATGCTATTCTCTGGGAGTCAGACGCTTCGCTACTCCTCCGCACGTTCCCTGGTTCTCCGTAAGCCGTCAGCTCACTGTGTGGTTCTCCGTCCGGTCCCTTCAAATTCCTTCCTCGATCGGTTTTGAAACTTGCTGCAAGTCCAAAAGTGTGTCTCATGTATTAAAATTCAATCAGTATGACGCGTTTCGGGAATGTTGCTTCCCTTCTTCAAGATACAGTGATTGTATGTTAGTTTGTTGCAAACGTATTAAAACTACTGTGTTTTATCCAATCCCATAAAAGTTCAAAGGAACAGGGGTCAAATGTTATAAACTATGACCCTATACATTATCACCGAACATATTGATTAAAAGGAGAAATTTTCTAATAAAAGAACTGTCCCCAACTATTTGTTATGTTCTTATTCAATGTGTCCGATTCCTAAATTAAAATGTAATAATTGACTCATTCATTTATTGGTCTCCTAACAAGCAGAGGTGAACCAAATCCTGCACGGTGCTCTTTTACCTGAATTACCGATTCTTGTGGCTGCTTGGCATCATATTACTATACACAAGTCAAGGCATTCACTAGAATAGTCCTCAATCATTTTCTCTCACCTTTTTCGTTTTTTTTAAGAACATTACAGGAAAACCCCTTTAATGCTTCAGGGGTTAATGGTTCATTGCCTAACAAATCTCTTGATTGTTCTTAGGTGGACATGGTAAATCATATATATCTATATCATAAAATATATAAAACATAATCTATATGTGACTATTAAGTTATATAATTACAATTATCTTAATATTCTATATAACCTTCTAGCAACTCATCCTTAATATTCATTTTCATACATTAAGTTTAAATTTGGTTCCAGATCTTCCTTACACATTTTTTTTGTTAAAAAGCTCTTTATAGACACCACAAGTCTAATTCCTCATTCAGGCCCATTGGTGCTAACGTTTGGAGTTTATAAATCCAATAGCTCTCTTGTTTTGAGAGTTTCATGAACCGGTTTCCCCCTCTTGCTGTTATCGGGATGTGCTCTATTCCTATAATTTTTATATTAGCAATGTTTTTAAAGGAAGTACAGCCCAAACAATGTTTTGAAACTGTATGCTTCCTATTTCCCTTAAGTATATTATTTCTGTGTTCCAAGAATCTTGATTTGAGAGCTCTTGTTGTACGCCCAATGTATTGGAATCCGCATACGCATTCCAAGAGGTAAATGACATACTCTGTTGTACAGTTTATAAATTGTCGGATCTGGAAAGTTTCCCCTGTACTCCTAGAGGTGAAGGATTTACTTTTGTTTTCTATGTGGTCACAGGTAATACACCTGGTATGGCCACACCTATATGTTCCAACTACTGGTAATCCTGTAAGATCCTTCTGTATTAATTCCGAAATGTTACCAATCATAGATGGAGCTAGTTTATTTTTCAAGTCCGACGATTTCTTATATATAAAGTTTGGTTTTGTTGGAAGAATTTTTTGGAGATATTTATCATGAACCAATATATTCCAGTGCTTCCGTATGATTTTTTCTACCCTTTTTGTAGAAGACGTATACCTAGTAATGAATGGTAATTCTGGTCTTTTTGACTTCAAAGTTACATCATTTTTCTTAGATTTTTCTTTCTTATCCACCAATAGGTGTTCTCTTGGTTTATCCAAGGCCCTCTCAAGTGCTATTTGAATATTATTCTCCTGATAGCCTTTTTCTAGGAACCTACATTTAAGTGTTTCCGCTTCCATCATGAAGTTTTCAGTTCTTGAGCAATTTCTTCTTAACCTCAGAAACTGGCTATAGGGTACACTCCGGAGCCACTTTTGGTGGTGATTACTCGTTGCCCCTATAAAGCCATTAACATCCACCGGTTTATGGTGGGTGTGTGTGTGAGAATGTTACCACTTGGTTCTGTTTCAATTTGAAGATCTAGAAAAACAGCTTTAGAGGGGCTACTCGTATGTGTAAAATGGAGACCTAGTTGGTTTTGATTAATGGACATGATGAAATCATTCAACGCTTCTCCTTTTTTCCAAATAAAGATTATGTCGTCAATGTACCGCCCATACATTGCCATGTTCTCAAAATTGGTCTTCCATATAGCCTCCTCCTCCCAAATACTCAGGAAGAGATTCGCAAAGCTAGGCGCAAAACGAGTACCCATCGCTGCACCTCTTATTTGGCGAAAATATTTACCTTCAAACATAAAATAGTTATGTTGGAGTATAAAGGCAATTCCATCTAATATGAAATCTGTTTGTTCATTGGGTAATTGTTTATCTCTACGGAGTACTTTTTCTACTGCTTTAATGCCTTCCTGATGTTCTATAATGGTATATAAAGATGTTACGTCACATGTTACCCATAGGAATTCGTCTTCCCATCGGATTTTTTCCAGTTTCCTTAGTGCATGTGAGGAATCCTTTATATATGAGGGCATTTTCTGTACATAAGGATGTAGTATGTGATCAATATATTTAGACAGGTTGCTATCTGGTGAGCAGATTCACAATCATTGGTACTTAATAAGCTACAAGTAACCGTATGATCCACCACACATAGATCCCATAATAGGTCCCGTATTGCCGATTCATATATTCCAGCCACTACCCATTACCAACCCGGTTGTCCCTTCATCTCCCTGTATTCGGGTTGTACCTGATGTCAATTCCATAGTATTATCTCGTGTTATTTATGTTTTATGTCCATTTTATATGCATTCAAATATTTTTATGTGAAATAAATCTGCACTTAGATTTCTTTGTGCGCTGTCTTCTATTTTTATATTTTCTATATTGTGAGCACCCGAGGGGACTCCGGGAATCAGACAGCTGCCAAGACAGAGTGTGATCTCTATCTGCATATTTGACTATTTCTTCATCCTCATCGCTTCATCCTTTTTCATCTTCATTTCATCATCTCCCTATCATCACTACATTATTTATGTGTCTGCAAGTCCTTCATTTCATTCTCATCACATCCATTCCATTGACTGAAGACACAGACTTGAACTGTATGTATATGTAATGGGAAGCCATTACAATCAAGTTGTGGTTGATATATAATATATTGGTCACTTCCTCAGTTCTTTGAATCATATATCGTATCCCATATTGGTACTATTTATCTATTGTATTAGCTTTTGTCCCAGTAGAGCGCTACTTGTGTGTTTGTTGTATTTTCTAAAATGGGCACAGTGTCAAGGATATTAAGTTAACTGTATTGATGGGACTGTTCCGCACTCACAGGGACAGAAAGGTATGGGAGGTAAAATTAATGTTAAAATTTAATGCAATTTGTAGTGGTTTGAACAGGGATAAGGAATTTCTGTCAAAATATAATTTAGTTGATTGACCTTTCCAACAGTCCCAAGAGCATCGTAAATACCTCTAAAGCCTCAGAGGAAGAGTGCAATTTACCATTGACTGATCAAAGATATCTGGATCTGGACTGCATTCTGTTATCTGATTTCCATGCTAAACAATGTGATGTGTACTTGTATTTAAGAGAGATGTTTTCATATTTATCTGTATAACATGCCTGAGTAAGAGACCTAAGGTCTTGAAAGCTTGCATTTAAATCTGCTTAGTTAGCCAATAAAAGGTATCAAAAACTATATTTGCCTCCTGTATTTCTACGGCTAACACGGTACCAACTCTCATCTGTTAGTAATTTATCTGTTATCCAATGTTTCTTGACCTCTTGCATGTTTCTCCTGGTTATTGAAACGGCTTTCCTCAACTAAGCTTCCTGACTCTAATTCGGTACCATGTTTGATTGTCCCTCCAGGCTTGACTCGACCTCTCCTCTTAATTTTGTCTCCTGCTTCCTGATTCTGGCTTCTCCGTGTACCTCCTGGCTGACCCTGTCTATCCTGACCTTCCACTACTTATGTTCTCGTATCCTTAGACCCCCCCCTATCTGACCATCTTTTTGCTATAGCTCCCTTGCTTAGTTACCTCCAAGGTCCACTTTCCATGCTTTCGTCCACTCTCCTATTCTCCTTGGCTCTTCACCTGGTTCTCAGTTCTCTCTCAGGTCCACTTGTCCTCAGCTTTGCCTATCTTCACTTGCTTCATCTCTCTTTGTTCTCCTGTCCCTCTCTGGTCGACCTTTATTGTACTTCAGTGACTATTCTCTCTCTCTGGTACTCCTTACTAGCAGTATCTCATACTTTTCTCTCAGCCTTCCCTCTCCATCTTCTTTCTATCTCTTATTTTTCAAGGTTAATAGGAGTGTTAGGGGTACAGGTACAGGTTCTTCCGCTAACCCATACCATTTGCCCTTGGCTCTTGAGTATCCATACTGGCTTTCCCATGACTCCACTGGGAGAGAACAATCTGACTTTGGGGTCAGCATTTTTAGCCTCAGCCCTAAGCTGCAGCAAGGGTTACTCCTGTAGCCAACTCCGTTCCCTAATATCACTTGCTATCTTCATTTATTAGTTTGGTCACTTTGGGTCAGATCTCCAATGCACTGCAAAGCCTCTCTACTATTCAAGGTGATAAAAGGTCCATTAGCCCTTTGAGTGCCAGAGGCAATGAACTATATACCCATCTGGCACTCAAATGGTTAAATCAGTGGAAATTCTATGAATATGTATTTCTTCCCCATGATGCTGTTGACTTGTTTCAGAATTGTCCTACTTTTATACAAAAAGGCCAAATGTTATCTAACTTAATTTACTGTTGCAAAGGACTCTTGGTCTCATGGAATGCTGCAAATCATTGCCAGATTGGTGTAAGGATACACCTTATTCTGATTTATCTGCTGATGTGAAAAATTGTTTTATCTGGAGGTGTTATGTTACATATCTATTCCTAGGAGTTCACACATCACCATCACCACACCCTACAAAACTCATCCTACTTCTGCCTCTAGCCAACATCTAAAAATCATAATACTCATTTTTGCGCAACAATTTTAAGCAGATAGTTAAAGAAAAACATCTGCAAGTAAAAAAGCAGCCCATGCCAGTTTGGGAAGAAAGCTAGACCGTACCTGGCAACAATAATAATAAGATAATTAAGAATCACTGTGTCAAAAAAACTGTTAAAATTCCCTTTTCCTATAATGTTGCGAAGTAAGAATACTGATGTTTCAGAAGTGCATAGGTTGGAATACATTTTAAGGCAGAACTTTCACCCGCTATAAAGTCACCCTGCAATAATTAAGCAGGTAGCGACTAGCTTTATAATATATATGTTACCTCTGAAATGTAACCCATTATAAAGAAATCCTTTATTGTAGGAGACCGGATGCCAGGCATCAGCGCAGACATCTTGTCTGCACGCCTGCGCTGTCAGTCCCAGTCTCCATTGAGAAGCACTGCAGTGTTCCACATGGGAACCGGAAGGGACTGACGGTGCAGGTCCGCAGACTGCATTAACCTCGGCCTCAGTCTCCTACAATAAAGGATTTCTTTATAATTGGCTACATTTAAGAGGTCACATATACATATATATCTATATATATCTATATATATATATTATAAAGCTAGTCGCTACCTGCTTAATTATTTATTATTTACTAACAGATATTTCCTTTTCTTCTGTGTATCTCCACGTCACAAAGCAGTATGGGAATTTTTCTCCTTCCAGCTGGTAGGACCGTTTCATTTGATTTAAATAGTAGGCTCCCCCCACTGTCTTCAGTTATACTTTTGTCCAAGCTGAAATCATATGAGAAAATACTATAATGTTAAGAGAGGGTGTGACATGGAGATACTCAGAAGAAAAGGAAACATTGGTTAGTAGAGTTCTCTCTTTCTTTCTTCTGTGTACTCCCCGTCACAAAGAAGTATGGGAACTTCCCAAGGCATACCTTAGGGAGGGAAATCCACATAGATTCATGGACATGCATATATAAGCATATACAAATGAATACACACACACACATATTACATATATATATATATATATATATATATATATATATATATATAGGAAAGGACATAAGAAACATTTAGTTATTATATTGAAACAAAAGAATGGTACATATCCTACCCGTCACTGTGGGAATACTGCTTGAAGAACACCTTGTCCAAATCTAGTGTCTCTGGAGGCGTTTATATCCAGTTTATAATGCTTTATAAACGTGGAAATAGTAGTCCATGTGGCTGCTCTAGTTGAATGAGCTCATGGCTCTAGTTGAATGAGCTTTCACCCTAAAGTGGAGGTTCTAGTTTTGCCTCCTCATAGGCTGTAATGATACATTGCCTAATCCATCTAGCCACTGACTGTTTAGAGGCTGGCAAAACCTCTTACCTAGTAATTGAATTAATAAGTTCTCTGATTTCCTAAATTCCTGATTTCTTTTTTAGGTAAATAGAGATACTTCTGACTAGATCCAAAGAATGAAGCCTCTTTTCCTTGTCATCCTTAGGGGAAGAACGAAAGGAATGCAAAAGTATCTCCTGATTTAAATGAAAATCTGAGATTACCTTCCCTGTGAAAGAGGGCCTCATTCTAAGCACAACTTTGTCCTGATGGAAAGATAAGTAAGGGGCTTTACAAGAAAGAGACTGTAGCTCATTAACCCGTTTAGCGGAAGTAATTGCTGTTAAAAAGACAGTTTTCCATGCGAGATGTCTTAGAGAAATAGATTCTAAAGGCTCAAACAAAGGGCAATCCACTAGCTGAGTTAATACAATATTGAGATCCCATGATTAGATAGGACAGCTGAGAGTGCGGAGATCTGCACCTTCAGAGATACCGGACTTAGACCTAAATCAAAACCATTTTGTAGGAAATCCTAGATAACTGGAGCTTAAACCTGGTCCTTATGAATGTTATTTCTAATGCACCATCCTCTGAAGGTCTTCCAAACTCTATCATAGATCTTAAGGGTACATTTCTTACGTTCTGCTATGATGGTATCAGCCACCTTTCTAGAGACGCCTCGCTGTTTCAAGCTTTGCCACTCAGCCTCCAGGCTGTCGGGTGGAAAAAACTGGGATGAGGATGCAACAGAGGCCCCTGTGACAGTAGATCCACTCAGTTCAGCAAAGGCCATGGATCCTGAACTGACATCCTGACTAGTTCCGAGTACCATGACCACCTGGGCCATCTTGGGGCAATCAAGATGACCTCCACTCTGTCTGTCTTCACTTTCCTGAGAACCTCTCTGATTAAAGGAATAGGGGGAAAGATGTAAGCCAGAGAGAAAGTCCAGGAATATTTCAGAGCATCCTGGCCCAATGCCTTGCTTGTTCTCCATCTGCAGAAAAAATCTTTTGCATTTTCTGTTCACCAGATTGGACATTAGATCCACTTCTGGGATTCCCGACTGTGAGTTACCTGCTGGAATACCTGCCGATTCAGTGACCACTCCCCCGGGTGAACCCTGTTCTTGCTCAGGTAGTCTGCCTGAATATTCTGAATGCCCGCTATGTGGGAGGCCGAAATTGCCAGTATGTTTCTTTCTGCCCACTGAAAGATCTTTGCAAGCTCCCTGTTCAGGCCTGAGCTCTTTGTTCCTCCTTGTTTTTTTTTTTTAGATACATGACAGCCGTCATGTTGTCCGATCTGATGTGGACCGCCTTGCCTTTTAGTTCCCTTTGAAAGAATCTTAATGCTTGACCTATGGCTCGCAGCTCTAACACATTTATGTGCAGATCCTTTTCTGTTCTGTACCATTTCCCTTGAGCTGTCATGGATCTGTAGACCACTCCCCATCCTTGGGGACTGGCATCCGTGGTGACTATTTCCCACTCTGGGTCTGTGACTGAAGTTCCTTTTTGAAGATTTGTCCTCTTTGTCCACCAAAGAATGTCGTGACGCACCCTTACTGACAGGTGAATGCGCTGAAGAGGATCTGGATGATATCTGTTCCAATATCTTAGGAAATGAGACTGAAGGTGCCTTGAATGGAACCTTGACCAAGGGATTACTTGGATGGCTGACATCATTACCCCCAGGCATCGCATAAATATGTGAGCCGCATGACTCCTCTTCTTTCTGAATCTTAATACTCTTTTTATTATGTTTGATATTCTTTTTTGTGAGACAGTGATAATGCCTCCTTCTGGGTTGATTCTCATTCCTAAGTATGTCAGGTCCTGTGATGGAATTAGATGACTCTTTTCAGAGTTGATGATCCAACCCAGATGCTGTAGGTGATTGACCACTATTTGCATGTTTGTGTAGGCCTGATCTTCTGTATGGGCTATTATTAGGAGGTCGTCTAAGTAGGTAACGATGGAGACTCCTTTTTCCCTGATGGGTTCTAAGGCGGCAGATAGTACCTTTGTAAAAACCCTTGGAGCTGTGGCTAAACCAAAAGGAAGGGCTATGAACTGAAAATGCTTGTTCTCTAATGCAAACCTTAGAAATCTTTGATGTTCTTTTCTGACCGAGATGTGATAATAAGCATCTTGTAAGTCCACTTTTGTTAGGTAGTTGCCTGGTAATACTGATCTTATGACAAGAGTTCACGGATTCCATTCTGAATGTTTTCTGTATCAACAGGGTATTCAGATTCTTGAGATCCAGAATGGTCCTCCAGGTACCTGAAGTCTTGTGTACTGTAAACAAAATTGAATAGATTCCGGAATACCTTTGATTCTCTGGAACTTCCTGTATTACTTTCTTTGCTAGCAGATTCTCTCTCTTGTCTCCACACCCTCTGTTTCCTTATGCTCTTTGAGGTCTTGATCTTTTGACTATATGGAATTTTGGGGTCTTCTTGAAAGGGAGCAGGTATCCCATCTCCAGGTTATTCTGGACCCAACTGTCCGATGTTGTCCAGAGGTGCCGAAATTTTAGCAAGCACCCCCCCACACCTGCTGTGGAGATGGCCCCCGCTGACCTTCAGAATTCTTTCTTAAATTGCATTTGCTTCTTGTGATAGTCCTTACAGAATTCCCCTCTAGCTTGCTGACCTATTTGTCTTCTCTGATCAGACGTTCTAGGTTGATATTTTCTGGAGTCACGAAAGGATTGAGATCTAAATCTATATGAAGATGATCTGGGTGGGGATGATCTTCTTTTCCTTTCCTGGGGTAAAAAGGCACTTTTTCTCCCTGAGATTCTCTTTATTAGATCTTCTAATTGTTCTCCAAAAAGCATATCACCCTTAAAGGGAAGGTTGACTAATTTGTTCTTAGACAAACTATATGCTCCCCAGGACTTAAGCCAAAGAGCTCTCCTAGAAGAGACTGCTAAGGCGGATGACTTGGCACCAAGTTTAATGGAATCCATGGAGACATTGCAGATTAAATTATTAGCCTCATTAATAGCAGACACCTCTTTGGCTAATTAGGACCTAGAGGTGCCTGACTCTATGCTTTTCTCAAGGCTAGAGAGCCAAATTTTAATAGCTCTAGACACGCAGGCTAGGGCTGTGGCAATTTGCATATTATTGCCTATTAGGAAAAACTGTCTTAAGAGCCGACTCCAATCTTTTCTCCATTGGGTCTTTAAAGGAAGACCCATCCTCTAGGGGAATGGTAGTATGGAGAATGGGCAGACACAAACAAGCTTACAACATTCTTTGTGTGGTCCTTCTTTATTGAGATTAGTTTTTTGACACTTTATGCAGCATAAATTATCATGCTTTAGTAGTGATATTTGTAATATGTGTTTATATACTCTAGACAAGCTCTCAAGTAGCAGTTGCTATGGCACTTCATTGTAAAGGATTTAGCATCTTTAAGTATAGCGAACACCAGTGACCGTTTGTCTCATGATGCAATAACCAGCATTTCCAGGTCAAATGGGAGAAAGGGTGCAAATTTGTATGGATCACTGTATTATCTATTCTCCTGGTTACGGTCCCAATAAAAAAATGTTGCAGAGGACCATTTAAAAAGGGATAACGAATTCTCAACTACACTAGTTACACTAAAAGCTTTGTTGCACTTCTTAAATATTGGAAGTAAATTAACCCCATGGATGCTAGAGATGTCTTTACTGCATTTTTATGCAAAGAGCTGGAGACATCTCTTGCATTCAAGGGGTAAAGGTCTTCAGTATTATATGCTGACTAAGCATGTATAAATGTTATGCCTTCTCAAATTTTATTATTGTGTGTACAATTTCTCAAGTACTTTGACACTAACGTGTCTGGATTTTCATTTTACATGTCCTGAAACATCACTGCAAACCAGGCACACTTTGTAGACTGTTCCAATGAAGTATTAAAATTTAGATCTCGTGTTTTCGGCTCTGCTGAAGGGCCTCCATCCGGTCAAATGACCGGATTCTGCAGCTGACAGCTATAGCGCCGACTCCTCTCAAAAGGCAACTTTAGGAGGGTCTCTCTCAAACCATAAAGGTTTGAGAGATAAGCTTTACATTGTTGTTCATATTTTTTTATGCCTACCTAATTAAATAAACTTAAAAGTATTACTATCCCTTTAAAAGGAGTAGTGATACATATAAATACTCATCTAGGTAGGCCTGGTATCCTACACAAGGTACAATCTCTTTTAGCTCACAAGTGCCACAAACAAACAAAAATGTCCTGAAGCATATTCTGGTCCTGCCCAGGTGACAGACACAGATGTGACTTGCTTACGAGAGCCTAGAGAGATCAGCTGCACCCCAAAGAGGACCAAGAAGGCTGAAAAGTATGTCTGAGTTTTGCTTAGCTGCTTCTCATATTCAGAGAGGAATTACCTGGTATTTCATAGCTGGCCAGTCTTCTGGGAAAGATAAGTATGATATGCTTCAGGATATTTCTTCTCTGTGTACAGCACTTGCAATTTAAAGAGACTGCACCTCAGGAAGGATACCAGTAATGCCTAGTTGAGCATTTCTGACCACCACTTTCAATATTCTAATTTGTTTTAGTCTTGGTTACCTGACGGATAATATGGGAATCCAGACGTGGAATACAAAACAAAAAACCCCCAATATTGCACCGCTTCTAATAATGGTTCCATTTGTGCACAAGCAAGCTAGTATGTAAAACAATATCACTTTATTGAAAAAAATATGAAAACATACTTGCTTTCCAATGAGTCCAAGAAATAAAGGATAAATGGGGTGAGACTTACTGACACCTACATTTTTTAAGTGTCATTTTAAATTGTGGTCAATAGATGGCGCTGTTGCTTATTATGAAAAAAACTATACACATTTAAACATTATACATTTTAGACACTACCACTGTTGCGTTAAAAAAAAAAAAAAATGTGTTACTGTAGTAACCATCAAATTATTTTACTTGACAATAAAAGCACAATACGATTTATCTTTTTATGGAAAAAATATATATAACATTTGTTTATTAAAATAGGAGTGCTCACTTATATGGGATAAGTCATTAAAAAGCAAAATGTTATTTTTCATTGGGAATAAATGTCCAACAACAACAACAGCACAAATATAAAATGGAGATGCCGCAAAAATACTGCTTTTATGGTCGGGGTGGGGTGTGGGGATTGCCTTTTTTCCTATGACAATTTTGGATATTAAGAAATAGTAACCTTTTTTTCAAAGGGAAATGCACTAGAAAACACATTCTCCCACTTCAAAATAACAAGGATGGCTATTGCTAGATGGAATTTGTATTTGCCAACAGCCAATTTACTATCAATATGTTAATTAAATTACTTAAAGAGACAATGTCATACTAAAAATGCATATCTGATTATGCCTGATACTTTTTATACTGCTCTGCACCTTCCTATATGTCCATATTGGTGTAGTTTTAATGTAATTATATTTTAAAATGTCCCCCATTCCCGACATCACTTCTTTCCTCAGATATGAAGGCCGGTTGCTTGACCGAACAGATTGGAACTCTGTCTGTATAAGGAAAACCCTGCCCCCTTGAGGAAGGGGAGCAGGGTTTTCCTTATGCTCACACAATATTGCCCCTTGATGCGATCCGTCACAACCAGCTTTCAAGAGTGACATCGGGAAAAGGGGAGGGAGGGGGGAAACTTAAAATATAATTACAATAAAACCACACCATAATCAGATATGCATTCATAAATTGACATTATTGAACATCACTCCCCTTTACAATATTATGCCACTGGATTTCCACTGTTTCCACATGAATGGAGCATTTTTTTTTCTTGTTAGTGGCTTTAGGCAATTGACTCTTGCTAAAAAAAAAAAACGCTCAACACTTTGAAGGATTACCTCTACATTATAACTCCAACATTGTTTTAATTTAATAAAACGGTTTATTGAATTATTGCTGTTGGAGAATCAGTGTGTCCCTACTAAGAATTCCTCAGAGACAAGGCAAGATATCTGCATGCTATTTTTGTTTATGTGAGGTTAAGCCACAACCAACAAACACTACAAGTGTGAGCATATTACTTTATTTTATTATATATTTTGGAGTGAATGTTGACACTGTTCTGGCACCCTCCTGGTTTCTTTTTTCTTCTACATGTCTTTTGCCTCCTTTGGATGCTTGAGAGAAGCTGTTGTATTTAGAGACCAGAGAGAAATGGTTGTTTGGGACAGTATAAAGAACCCATCTGTGCTGATTCTGGGTTATTTTGATTACCCAGACATAATGTTTGTAATATTCATCTCACTGGTGCTGGCAACAACCTTTGATTGATAATATTGCACTAGGTGCGCCTCCCTCTCTTTTTCTAGTTGCTGCCTCTAAGGTAGTACACTTTCTCTGGTGTCAGACCAAGAGTCACAGACTTTCGCTTCCTGTCAAAATCTCTGCAAGGAGATGCAGGAGCTACAATAAACCCATACAAAATACAAATAACGCTATAGGCCAAAAGCAAAAGCACCAAAGCTAAATGGAAAACATTACACACAACACAAAATCTGCAAAAAGTTATACACCATATGCCAACGTTACATTCCATATTCAAAACCCAAACCACTATATGCAACACACCATACAAAAGCTATATATACACCAAACACTATGCTGCTCCATATGTAAAATGCAATCCACCAAACGCTATATGGAAAATGTTACATGCAGTACGCCATATTCAGTATGCAATACCCAATATGCAAAAATGCCGTACTCCAAATACACTACGCTATACGCTAAACAGAATACACAAAATGCTATTTGCCAAAAGCAAAGCTCTATATGCAAAATGGTATACCATGCCAAATGCCAAACATAATAGGAAAAAAGCAATATCAAAATGCCATATGCAATACAAGTAAAACACTCTCATAAACAGATGGACAGCTGTGCAATGCAGTGCTTTTCAATGAGTTACACAACTTTTTCAAACAGAAAGGACTGAAAATTCTGCATGCCAGTCAGTAAAACAGCTATTGTTTTATAACTGAACAGTCAAAGCTGTGCCAGTATTGCTAGTTATTATATATAAACATTTATAGCCTGTATTACAGACAAACAAAAACAATATTAATCTTCCCTGTTAGAGAAAGTTAACCTCAGCACCTGTCTACATATTGAGAGCAATTGTGGTCTTATGCTTGTGTGCATTTCTTTTTGCATCTCTTGTTTGAGTACACCCCTTGGAAGTGTGTGAGGCCGATTAACAAGAGAATGATGAAATTATGATAGAAATTTGAGCTAAAGACCCCAACAAACTCCAAACTCCTTAGCTATAAGTACCAGCTACTTTAGCTGTAAGTACAAGCTAACATAGGTAGAACAATGATTGTTCTTAAAGGGATAGCAATACTTTTTTTAATGTCTACAAAATAAAATAAAGATAAAACGAAGAATGATATGTCTTATCTCTCAAACCTTTATGGTTTGAGAGATATTCACAAGCAAAGTTTCCCCTCACTGACCAAAACGGTCAAGTCTGCCATCTAGCTGTTAGATTTGGAATCCGGTCCATGGACCAGCATTAGCTCTACAGCAGAGCCGACATCACCAGCCATAAGAATTACTTCATTTGAATAGCCTACAAAGTGTGCCTGGTTTGCAGGCACACTTTTTAGACCCTTCCAATGAAATAGTTATTTTTATATCTTGCGAGCTCAGCTCTGCTGAAGAGCCACCAGTTGATCTGCGGAACAGATTCCAAATCTGACAGCTAGATGGCAGACTTGACCTTTTGGTCAGTGAGGGGAAACTTTTCTTGCGAATATCTCTCAAACCATAAAGGTTTGCAAGATAAGACATTGTTCTTCGTTTTTTTAATGCATACAAAATAAAATAAAGATAAAACAAAGTATTACTATCCCTTTGAGTAGTATTACTCCTTGAGCCATTCTGCACTCTGTCTTGTTGACCATGTATATAGTATATACATTTTGTAATATCACCACTGCCCAGAGAGCAGCAACACGTATGGTGATACTGTGCTGTTGACTGAAGAATCGAAGTGAGGAGGATCTGTTCTAAAGGAGTGAACATTTGTACAGATCGCTCATGTTTTTAAAATAAATGCTCTCTGGAAAGGACAAGTTACAAATGCATTATTCATAGAGTAGGATTATATTTTGAGTATACTACTTATGATTATGAATGTTATGTATCTTTACACGATACATACATGACATCCGTAAGTATGCGACATATACCAAATACACTTATGTTTTTGGTGTTTCTCTACCTTTGATTTGTGAAGATCGTATAATAGGCAACATTGGACTCTCACCCCAAGACTGTAGCCCTTCAAGTTCTCAAAGACTAGGATCAAAACATGCGAGTTCTCATATATATGTATGGCTTCATCCGCAATTACAGCTTGATGTACTCACAACGCATGATAAATAAGCTATATCACTACCCGTTACAATATGTATAGCATGAAAGGAAAAGCAGGACGCCTCTACTGGCGACGGTTCACAATAGGAAACGTTTAACCTTTTGAGTGCCAGAGGGTTAAGGAACTCAATGCTCTGCAATGCGTTCCGTACCCCCTGGCACTAAAGGGGTTAACGTTTAAAAAGTAAGGCCAGACGGAATATGGACCATCAGTTAAAGATTGGGACAGTTGGAACGTTCACTGGAGAGCGATCGATTACCAGTCTAACCCGCATAGAATACCCAATTATAAACTATTATGACATGCAGGAGAAGAACATGAGAACGCAAGATAAACAAATCACATTCGCAAATACTTCAAGCTGTTTTTGATATCGCGTTACTGCATTCCAATCTCTACTTTTTCGGACTTCAATTTATAAGTTCAAACAAAATAAACAGCTTTGCCACTAACCAAGCAAACTCACTATTAAACTGCTCCTACTTCCGGCACCTTTTGGAAAGGCCGGAAATAGCGCACCCGAGCGACATGTGGCTAGAAAACACAAACACAAAACATCCACCATAGACAATCTGATACGGTGGGTTTAAAATGTAAAACCGCGCAGTAGGGAGGGGCTGCCCCTAATGGTAGGAGGTGGTATTAGCCAAGGGAGGAGATAGTTGGCTGAAACCGAACAGAGGCGGCGATACAATACAGGTGTGAAAATAGTGGCACCTATCTTAGTGATACTGTAAAGCAAAGACTGGCAAAAGGATACTATCCAGATGTTCAGAACTACAATTCCCATAATACCCAGTCAGGCTGATGGGAATTATAGTTATGACCTGCTGGAGGGCTTCAGGTTTTCCATCACTGCTTTAAAGGGTAAGCCGAGCATTCCCAAAATTTACCTCCCAAATAGCCCTTTTTGACTTGAGACCCAAATCTGTCTGTCCCTCTTTCCTACCCTATTGTCCTTCTTTTTAGGAGACCAAACCGTGTGGTGTGTGCATATATGTGTATCACATTCTCCATGGCCATAAAAAGCACATTAAATGTCAGTATATGTGTTTAAAGGAGCAGTACACTTTTTTTTAATGAAAACACATATTGTATAGAGCATTTCCTGATGAATAAAACAAGGGTACTCCCATAGCTGTCAGGCGTTTTATTCAATATGTATAACAGTTCAAATAATCAGGAAGTTAATTTACTTTGTTTACTTCCTGATAGTTCTAACTGACAGGAAGTGACAGACTGTTTCTATCACATTCTGTAGAGAACTATATGTCTCTGACTTTCCTCTCCATTAGAATCTAACAGGAAATCTGATTAGAATTTGACCACTAGAGGGCAGTGCTAATGTAAATAAACATGGGTTTAAACTGTAATAACTCTGGAAATATAAATCTCTCAGCAGTGGGAGTACCCTTATTTTTACTCATTAGGAAAATCTCTACAATATATATTTTTTAATAAAAAAAGTTTACTGCTCCTTTAAATTAGTCTGCCTAAATTAAATACTTTGATCTTGTTCTAGCTCATCTATTCAATTACACAAAGAAGTAATGCCCCGCCAACAAGCCATGCACCCAGTAACCGTCTAAAATAAAAGTTTCAATTTTTTTTGGCCAGTGCAAATATTGGGAAGTATGCTACAAATTGTCCCAGATTTACAGAAATAGTCTATAGTGTTGGGTATCTATAGCCTGCTGACTCTGGTTTTAAAATATACACTGCTCAAAAAAATAAAGGGAACACTAAGATTACACATCCCACTGCTCCAAAAAATAAAGGGAACACTAAGATTACACATCCTAGATCTGAATGAATGAAGTGACAACAAAATCACACAAAAATTCTCAATGGAAATCAAATTTATCAACCCATGGAGGTCTGGATATGGAGTCACACTCAAAATCAAAATGGAAAACCACACTACAGGCTGATCCAACTTTGATGTAATGTCCTTAAAACAAGTCAAATTGAGGCTCAGTAGTGTGTGTGGCCTCCACGTGCCCGTATGACCTCCCTACAACGCCTGGGCATTCTCCTGATGAGGTTGCGGATGGTCTCCTGAGGGATGTCCTCCCAGACCTGGACTAAAGCATCTGCCAACTCCTGGACAGACTGTGGTGCAACGTGGCGTTGGTGGATGGAGCGAGACATGATGTCCCAGATGTGCTCAATCGGATTCAGGTCTGGGGAACGGGCGGGCCAGTCCATAGCATCAATGCCTTCCTCTTGCAGGAACTGCTGACACACTCCAACCACATGAGGTCTAACATTGTCTTGCATTAGGAGGAACCCAGGGCCAACCGCAGCAGCATATGGTCTCACAAGGGGTCTGAGGATCTCATCTCGGTACCTAATGGCAGTCAGGCTACCTCTGGCAAGCACATGGAGGGCTGTGCGGCCCCCCAAAGAAATGCCACCCCACACCAGTACTGATCCACCACCAAACCGGTCATGCTGGAGGATGTTGCAGGCAGCAGAACGTTCTCCACGGCATCTCCAGACTCTGTCACGTCTGTCACATGTGCTCAGTGTGAAGAGCACAGGGCACCAGTGACGTATTTGCCAATCTTGGTGTTCTCTGGCAAATGCCAAACGTCCTGCACGGTGTTGGGCTGTAAGCACAACCCCCACCTGTGGACGTCGGGCCCTCATACCACCCTCATGGAGTCTGTTTCTGACCGTTTGAGTGGACACATGCACATTTGTGGCCTGCTGGAGGTCATTTTGCAGGGCTCTGGCAGTGCGCCTCCTGCTCCTCCTTGCACAAAGGCGGAGATAGCGGTCCTGCTGCTGGGCTGTTGCCCTCCTACGGCCTACTCCACGTCTCCTGATGTACTGGCCTGTCTCCTGGTAGCGCCTCCATGCTCTGGACACTACGCTGACAGACACAGCAAACCTTCTTGCCACAGCTCGTATTGATGTGCCATCCTGGATGAGCTGCACTACCTGAGCCACTTGTGTGGGTTGTAGACTCCGTCTCATGCTACCACTAGAGTGAAAGCACCGCTAGCATTCAAAAGTGACCAAAACATCAACCAGGAAGCATAGGAACTGAGAAGTGGTCTGTGGTCACCACCTGCAGAACCACTCCTTTATTGGGGGTGTCTTGCTAATTGCCTATAATTTCCACCTGTTGTCTGTTCCATTTGCACAACAGCATGTGGAATTGATTGTCAGTCAGTGTTGCTTCCTGAGTGGACAGTGTGATTTCACAGAAGTGTGATTGACTTCGAGTTACATTGTGTTGTTTAAGTGTTCCCTTTATTTTTTTGAGCAGTTTATTTCATCTCCATATTCTATGAGCTGTATTTTTTTTTTTTTTTTTAAAGGACGTTGGAGGATTTTTGATGCACATCAGCTGAACTAAATGGGTATTGACCCATTGTGTGCTAGAACATTATTTCCTATCCAACAGGTCAGGCTTTCAGCATATCCCAGCTTAATCACAGGTGGGTAATCAGCAGGTCCACGTGGTGACTGGGCTACCTGTGCATTTTTAGGGACATCCTTAACCCTTTGAATGCCAGATGAGTACAAAACTCATTGTTCTGCAGTGCATTGCATACCCATCTGGTATACAAAGGGTTAAAGTGTGATCTGTTGCTGTGTTCAAAGGACCAGAGTTTGGAACCAATGTGCTAGAGTGTTCTCAGACACAGTGACACCTTTGTAGCACCCAATGAGTTTAATTGTTATAGAAGAAAATTTGTTGTATTAAGTATATTAGGTTTAGCTCACAATGGTGACTGAATCACAACAATTCAAATGTAAAAAAGCACATAATTGGTATTGTGTAGATTGGCATAGGGTGACCACATTTCCCTTCTGCCATTCCGGGACGTGGTCACCCTAGTTGCCCCGTCATACCTTAAGTCCCTGGTGGTCTAGCGGCGTAAAATGTGCTCTGTGCCTCCTCCGGCACAGTGCTGAAGCTCCCGCGCAGTATGGCCAGTAATGCAGAGCACTGGGAGTGATGTCATCTCCCAGCGCTCTGTATTACTAGAGCGCTTGCCTCCAGGTAAGCTGCATTGCCTCCCTGGATGTCAGCCTGCAAGCGGTGTGTCATATCATGGACGCCGCGAGCGGCGTCCATGATATGACACACCGCTTGCAGGCTGACATCCAGGGCGGCTTGCCTTCATTCCGGGACACTTCATTGTCCCGGTTGAAGGGGACCCGGGACGCGGGACATAGCCCTGAAATAAGGGACAGTCCCGGACGTTCCGGGACCCGTGGTCACCCTAGTTTGGCACCATCCACACTGCTGAAAAATGCATGTCACAAGGTAAAGTATATCACTGCAACTTTAGATCCAAAAATAGGTATCACAAGTACATGTGATTTGTTTTGATTTCAATTGTATCCAGCCAAATATTGCATGTTTACATCATTGCCATTTGATGTTGGAGCCACAGTGTTGAATTTGAAGAAAGGTGTTATAGATAGAAAAGTTGAGAATCGTGTGATCCAACACATGTTGAAAACAGCATGATCATAGCATGTGCATTTATGGATCTAAGCGGCACTAGAAACAGGCTTCAGTTCATAATGACTCACCAATGCGTTCCCTACTCTGGTGCAATAGGAAAAAGATGCGCTGAAACATCCAATACGAAAACCTAAAAGACAAATCCTCTGCACTCATGAGTAGTAAAATCAAATCTTTATTGCGAACAAATGGACTACAGAGCAAACAGTCTCACGTGTTTCACACACACAGGTGCTTACTCATAGACTATAAGCACCTGTGTGTTCGAAACGCGTGAGACTGTTTGCTCCGTAGTCCATTTGTTCGCAATAAAGATTTGATTTTACTACTCACGAGTGCAGAGGATTCGTCTTTTAGGTCATAGTATGTGCATTGCATGCAAATTTTCATATTCTTTTATATGTGATTTCAATGCATCAAACATATCGCCAGTGTGAACTTAGCCTTAACCCCTTAAGGACCAAGATACTGGGAAGTAACCTTTCCTTAAGGACCACTTTCATTCTCTCTGAAGCACCATTACATGTGACCTGTTAAACTTACTGGCACAACGCATTCGGGTCTGAGAGAGAGACTGCTCCAGTCTTGGAATGGTCAATTTCAGACCCCGTTTTTATTCACATTGCTCCGTGGCGTGCTATGGCTGTCACCAGTCCTTATGGCAAAAACCATGTGACGGCCATAATACGTCACATGGTCCCGAAGGAGTTAAAAAAAGTATTAGTATTAACACAAACTATTCTATATGGATTACTTCTCTTAAAACCATTTGCTAAGTGATAGGCTGGGACTGTATTTGTCGGAAGGGCCGGTAGCACTACAAATACCGGCCCAATCCTCTCTATCGGGGCTGGACTTCAATTGACCACCAACCAGTAGGTTGTGCGCCTTTCAAACGAACTAAACGTAAGGAAATAACATACCTGTCTAAATCACTAAAGTAAGTGCATATCATTCTCCCATTCACACAACAATCTTAGCAGTAATGTCCAGTAAATAACCCTCTTGAATATTACTGTTCCCATCAGCTTAATCCACCCAACGAAGGAGCTTCTCGGCACCAGAGCGGCTCTCTTACACGAGCCACCATATCCTATACTTCAGCACTACACAGAATTTCAGAAGTAAGTCACTTCCGCCTGCATACTACACTTTCTAGCACAATCCCAACGAAACAAATACAAATGTTCCTCACCAGAAACGAGCCCAACATGTAACAATCGCCATGATTTGAAGTATCAAACCTTCCACAATTAACATGTTCCCCTCCAAATCAGCAACCACACGGTCCACTTGCTCAAGCATCGGCAGCATACAAATCCAAAATGAAACACTATCATACACACCACAGCTCTAAATAAGCCAACCTCCACAAGACATCTACACAGCTATTCAGGGCAGCTCATTAGACTTTCCATCCTCAACATACACTAATTACCCCTCTAGGTTTCTTAGTCTCAGTCCCCATATCAGCCACATAAATATTCCCTAATCATTCCTCCCAACAAGACAACACCTAGACCAGTGTTTCTCAGCTCCTGTCCTCAGGACCTACTAACAGGCCAGGATTTGATGATTTCCTTGTTAGAGCACAGGTGAGTTAATCAATGTGAATGAGCCTCTGATCACCACACCTGTGCTCTAGCAGAGAAATCCCTAAGTCCTGGCCTGTTAGTGGGTCCTGAGGGCAAGAGTTGAGAAACACTGACCTAGGCCATCAGGGGCAGAAGACACAGCCCTCATCACAGAGGGTTAATTAGGCTTTACCCACATAGTAATGTAGGCCCAAGCCGGTCTATATCCCTGGCTATTTCTGTCTGTACCTCATCTATAGGGCCCAGCAGTAATTACTTTTGCGGTCAAATATACAGCACATATATTTTCATATAATGTTTAGCCTTGCCTACATATAATAGTATTAATTCTCCTACATCATTATAAACATGATCAGATATCAGTCCACCCCACTCCAGTCATCCCCATAACACTTTATATTCAACGATCATGCAACCGAGTAAGAACTAGTTTAATTAGGTCTACAGACATAACGATAGTACAAAAAAAAATAGATAATAAGGAAAATCAGAAAGAGAACTATATTTCAAATCAACAGGTCTCATCTTATTCTCCACATCATACCTGGTAAGTATCAATCCCTTACCCCAGTTCACCAGTTATCTTTGATGGCCAATTCACGGATCGTGGCAGGGGCCGAAGGTCCTCATTACATTTACCTTACCCCGCGACAGGGGCCAGAGGTCCTCATTTCATATTCCTTACCCCATGGCAGGGGCTGCAGGTCTCATTACATTCATCTTTACCCCATGGCAGGGGTCGAAGGTTCTCACTACATACCCTTACTCCACAGCAGGGGCCAAAGGTTATCACTATATACCCTTACCCCACGGCAAGGGCCAAAGGTTCTCACTACATACACTTTACCCCGCGGCAGGGGCCAAAGGTTCTCACTACATACACCTTACCCCACGGCAGGGGCCAAAGGTTCTCATTTCATACGCCTTACCCCACGGCAGGGGCCGAAGGTTCTCATTTCATACACCTTACCCCATGACAAGGGCTGAAAGTACTCGTACCATACACTTTACCCCACAGCAGGGGCTGAAGGTGCCCATATCGTACACTTTACCCTACAGTAGAGGTCGAAGGTTCTCATACAATACACCTTACCCCACGGCAGGGGCCGAACAAAGGTTCTTATATTACACACCTTACCCCACGGCAGGGGCCGAAGGTTCTCATATCATACACCTTACCCCAAGGCAGAGGACAAAGATTCTCATGCATACACCTTACCCCACGGTAGGGGCCAAAGGTTCTCATGCATACACCTTACCCCACAGCAGGGGCCAAAGGTACTCATGCATACACCCTACCACACGGCAGGGGCCGAAGGTTAATATATACAACTTACCTCACTCAATCTACTCAACCCACCACCGGGACAGAAAGCTTCAGTATCTCCATCATTACACATCTATAAGGGGCCAAAGGGCATTAAATATACCTTATCCCACATCAGGGCCCTTGGACTTAATCATACTCATTATCATCTCAGGGTTTAAAGCAATATTTACATCCCTCTCTCACCTTACAGATAATGGAAGACCAAGAATTAAGATCACCAACAGTAGCAGAACCAGATTTGTCCATTACAGAACCTCAAAGATCAAGAAGCCCAACCATGAGGGAATAGACAGTGGCTAAATTGACCGTTGGGCTGAACTGTCAAAGCATTCCCTTTCCCTCAAAGCCAAATTATTCTGCCTCTTATTCCCCCCTACCGCTGTACCGTTTCCATCTCCTAACAGACAACCATCAACTCCAAGATCAGCTCAGACTCAACCTCAAGACTCTCAACCACTCACACTTGATCATCTCAGCAACATTACCAAACTACTCACAGAACTACACTCTACCGTCACAAACATCCAGGCTAGAGTGGTCTGTCTAGAAAACACCTCTCTCTCATATCAATCATCACCATCACTTACTGCTTTCCCCCAGACAGGTTCATCGTTCAATCCTTCCCCTTGCTTCACACCAGCTCACTTAGTTCCCGCATACCTACGCAGGGGCATCCTAGAGGGGAAGGATGTCAACCTAGTGCCCTTCTCCTGGAGTCACAGGACCTGGCAGAGCAGAAGACGGTCACGTGCGGCAACGTGTCAGCCACGCTCAAAGCCAGGGATCCACGCTTAGCCCAAAAGCTGTCCCTGGCTGAGTTCGTTCTGGCATTTATCATATATTGTGACATATTCTGCTCTGCTTACACTAATAGACATCAGGAGATGGATCACGGTTGTTGACCTGGCATACAAATATATGGGGAACCACATTCTTTGATTATCATAAAGCATTCTCAGCCAAATCTGCAGCTGCCATTACACAATTCAACTTCACAACAGACTGGAACCAATTGAAATACGAACTCTTCTGCTGCCTTTTCGCAGCCCGAAAGGCTCCAGTCTGTCAAACATGTTGTTTGCCATTTCACTCACCTAGCCTGTGCCCATCCAATCCACCTTGAACCCAGTTCACAACTAGCATCCAACGCTCAATTTACCACACCACACTCCACCCAACAAACTTACCAATCGAGACAAACAAGGCAGACTAATTCACTACCACGGCAACACACCCATATGCAATAACTTCAACACAAAAGGCTGTTTCTTCAGTGGCTGCAGACTCTCACCTCTGTTCCACCTGCCACAAAGCCCATTCCCAAATGATCTGCCCACGTAACACCCCTAGCAATAAAAGATTCAGAGAAATGTATTCAAATGTCTTGCAGTCTTTATTAAAAAAAAGCACCCAGACCAACATCATGTACAATACGTAATCACCGGTTTACAAGAAGGGTTTCATACAAGAATTTTAGCTTGCCCTGCCCCATCAGTACTATGTCCCAACCTACAATCCGCACTCAAGATCCAGAAACAGTCACACAACTCATTCACATAGAATTAGCACAAGGATTTTTCATTGGCCCCTTCCAATCACCGCCATTCCCATCTGGAGCATAAATCCCATCGGTATAGCCTCCAAAAATTTTTCCCCTTAAAAAGCTTAATAATCAACCTCTATCAGCACCCCATTCTTCCTACAAATCCCGCATTAACTCTCTCATACCCTCAGAAGAATTCACATTACAATACACTATCATCGACAACACTATCTCACTCATTTCTCAAGTAGGCCAGGGTTGCTGGCTCTTCAAATCGGACATACAGCATGCTTTCAAACTATTACAAGTCAACCCAGCACTCAGGCACCTACAAGGCATAACCTGGCAAAACTCATTTTACTTCTCCACCAGCCTCACATTCGGTTCTAAGAGCAGCCCTAAAATAATCAATCTATTCGCAGAAACCCTCTGCTGGCTGCTCTTAAAGCACAGCCACTGTCCATCAGTCATACACTATCTGGACGACTTTCTGCTAATCAAACCCCCCTCAACAGTTCCATCCGGCCTTAACAAACTCCTATCATTATTTAATTCATTTAACATTCCAATTGCTTCAAATAGAACCATGGGCCCATCCACCTCAATAGAATACCTAGGCATCATAATCAACCCTACAAGAAATAAGTCTTTCTGCCACTAAACAAAACCACATTCAGTCACTCATCCATCACCACTCCTACAACCCATCACTAACCTAAACAAAACTTCAATCACTCATAGGTCTCTTAAATTACGCCATGAAAGTCACCCCCCAGGGCAGGTCATTTATCTCACACCTACTCAGCATACTTAAACAGACCCACCCCCCCAGACTCACACCAACATTCACATCGACCAGTTCCCATCTGCCGACCTAAGAATGTGGTCCAATTTCCTCCTGCATTGGAATGGCAGAATAATATTCCCCCCACACATGCAGCAGTTTCCAAGAACCAAGTACCTACATAATTCAAAAAATAGGCTGTTGGAAATCTTCCTGTTTCACCAGATACATACCAGAACCCACACACGAAATACGCTCACACTCTCATCACTCTCCCACTAACTGTCATCTTTTCACAAGTCAATAAAGCTTTGCAGCATAACGTTTGGCCTCTAATTGGCACGCCTCGTTGTACCTTCTACCAGACTTTAGTAAACCAAGTTTAAGCCACACCTCTTATCTATACTCTCAGTCGGCTATAGGCCCTGACCACACGTGATAGGCTGGGCCTGTATTTGTGAGAGAGGCTGGTAGCACTACAAACACTGGCCCAATCCACTCCATTGGGGCTCAATTTCAATTGTGCCCCACCTCAGGCACACATCCTTAAAACAATTACTTCATTAGGCAGGCCTCTAAATGGCACACTTCGTCGTACTTTCTACCAGCCAAGGTTAAGACACACGTCTTATCTATACTTTCAATCAGCTATAGGCCCTGACCACAATATTATTAATAGAGGATGCTATTTGAAATGCCCTCTTTATGTAGGTTCTGCCTAAATTAATTAATATCATAATGTGTGGTAATGTTTACCCAGCACATAAATTAATTAGTTATCACGGTTCCCATGATCTGGCTGTCACTCTTTGTTGTGGTGTGTTCCCATTGGCTGAGCTTTGTTTGGCCCACCCAGTATGGCCTTCATATACTGGGCCTCTGGCACCTGTCAGGTGCCCTTTCGAGGTGTTCCTGTACCAGTGTTACTGTGTTCCTGCGTTCCTGTGTACCTACTTGGTCCATCTGACTACTCTCATTGGTTCCTGCTCTGTGATTCGACCCCTGCCTGGCTGACGTTCCTGCTCCGTGATCTGACCCGGCTTGTCTGACGTTCCTGCTCCGTGATTTGACCCGGCCTTGCTGACGTTCCTGTTCCGTGACCTGATCCAGCTATCCTGACGACCCTGCTTGTGTTCCAGCTGTTATCCTGATCCTGTGTCGCTTGGGCAACATTCTGACTTCTGCTGTGCTGATACAGAAACAGACCGAGTTGTTGCCTCCGATTCACTGGGCCTCCCGTTAACTCTTGCAGAGCACTGTTGCCTCCGTTACACTGAGCCTCCATTAACACTTGCAGAGCACTGTTGTCTCAGCTACATTGAGGCTTCCGTTAACACTTGCAGAGCACTGTTGTCTTAGTTACATTGAGCCTTCCGTTACACTTGCCGAGCACTGTTGCCTCTGTTAACCCTGAGCCTTCTGCTTACACTTGCAGAGCATTGTAGCCTCCGTTACAGAGAGCCTTCCGTTAACACTTGCAGAGCATTGTGGCCTCCGTTTACACTGCGCTTCCATTAACCCTTGCTGTTTGCAGTGATCTCGCTACTTCACCGGTCGGGTGCTATTGGCCCTAAACACCTCAGCTCTTGCAGTGTACTTGGTCTCCGTTACCGCACCGGTCGGTTGCTATTGGCTCTATACTCCTCAGCTCTTGCAGTGTACTTGGTCTCCGTTACCGCACCGGTTGGGTGCTATTGGCTCTAAACACCTAAGCTCTTGCAATGTACATAGTCTCCGCTTACCGCACCGGTCGGGTGCTCACGGCTCTACTAGCTCTTGCAGAGTATTGGCCTCAGTTCCCTGCTCAGCACCATAATAATGCATACAAATATGTGTGCTCAAACTCCTAGTTTAGCCCATAAATAATATCCACAACAATATTCACACGATGTAAAAGTAACTGACATCAAACAGCTTTAGTTCTCAAATGGGTGCAAAAAGGAGCATCCCCAAAAAAAGCCCCATGTTATAACAAAACAAAATACAAAACTTTTGCATCACCATTGATGAGAATATTCAAAGCTTAAGATAAAAACATTTCTTTATTCAAATGTTGTAAAATACCTCCAAACAGTAAATGTTGAATCTCATTGGAGAACATACAATAATCCAGCAGCTTTATCCAAGAGGGACTCTACATAAGATCAACGCGTTTCGCGTACAGGAAGCTTACTCATGATCATTGAACATTGTTTGAGTGAACCGCCCGAGATTTAAATCCTCATCATCCAATCAGCTCTTAGTTTCGTCAACGTAATGGTGTCGGACCTGGTAGAGAACTTAACTTCAAAGTCACATGATTGATTTCATCCAGTCCCCTTCACCATTACACATAGACGTCATCGAGAGCGGATAGTATTAAGATTATACAAAGGGCTCAGCCAGAGATACGGACAGCATCGTCCACGTATACACAACGGCAACAGCCGAAATTCACCCACACTCCACGGCCGGAAGGCAAACAGGAGCACCGCAGCGCTCAAAGGAGACCGGCCCCAGCGAGATGCCCCGAGTACCGCCGCGAGCCCAGGCTCCACGGAGTATACCCGCATCGCAGCAAACAGGCTCAACCGGATCCAAGGCGGTTGTAACAACCAATAGAGAAGAACTGTTGCATTATAATAAAGATAAAAAATTGTCAGATGTGGCATTGACCAACCAGAAGATGGTTGTTTTTTCAACATCTTTTAGCTTGGAATTTAATGCTATAGTGAGAATTTTGAAACGCCACTTACCAATTCTAGATGGTGATGTGGGCCTAAGAAAAGTGATTGAATGTGGTTGCAAGTTCGTCTCTAAAAAAGCACCAACGTTATCAGACTTGCTATCTCCCAGTTTGTTCCATCTAGAGAAAGCTACAATTGGACATAACTGGTTGAGTGTTAAAGGCACGTTTAAATGCGGAGGTATACGTTGTAAATGTTGTAATTACATTGAGGTATCACGATATTTTGTCTCTAATGTCACAGGTGTTCAGTATGAGACAAAAGAATATATCAACTGCGCCACAAAGGGAGTTATTTATTTGATTAAATGTAAAAGATGTAACATCCAATATATAGGGAAAACTATTAGAAGTTTAAGAGAAAGGGTTAATGAACATTTAAGTAATATCAGGAATGCAGATTTTCGCTCAAATGTTGCCCTTCATTTCAATTCTGATGCTTGTGACATTAGTCACTTTTGTGTACAAGGACTGGAAAGAGTTAATGTAGGTGTAAGAGGAGGGGATTTAGATCATAAGTTGTTAAAGAGAGAGGTATATTGGATCTTTAAATTAGAGACTAGGCACCCATTGGGGTTAAATAAAGATTATGATGTTACATGCTATGTTTAAACCTTTAGATCGTTATAAATTTGGGGAAATGTACCTCTCTCTTTGGTCCTCATGATAGAGGTATCTCATGTGAACTGCTTGATTTACATTTGTTTTGTGACTGTGTGGTTATGTATGTTCACATGTTTTCACCTCTTTTGGTATATAGAGCAAACTGGGTGTGAATTCAATTCATTGGTTATTAGGTGGGTCCTTTCTCTTCTCAACATTGTCTAATGTGGTGGGGCTTGTTTTGTTTATTACGTGTGTGGAAGTTTTTACTGACTCACACGGTTTTATTTATTTGTTTTTGTGTACATATTTCATTTAATTGAATACATATTGAGTGGACCCCGATGGGGCGAATGGCCGGAGATTCTCTGCGGCTGGTGGCGGTTGCGGGTGTTGGCGCCGTGGCGCCTTGGATCCGGTTGAGCCTGTTTGCTGTGATGCGGGTATACTCCGTGGAGCCTGGGCTCGCGGCGGTACTCGGGGCATCTGGCTGGGGCCGGTCTCCTTTGAGCGCTGCGGTGCTCCTGTTTGCCTTCCGGCCGTGGAGTGTGGGTGAATTTCGGCTGTTGCCGTTGGGTATACGTGGACGATGCTGTCCGTATCTCTGGCTGAGCCCTTTGTATAATCTTAATACTATCCGCTCTCGATGACGTCTATTTGTAATGGTGAAGGGGACTGGATGAAATCAATCATGTGACTTTGAAGTTAAGTTCTCTACCAGGTCCGACATCATTACGTTGACGAAACTAAGAGCTGATTGGATGATGAGGATTTAAATCTCGGGCGGTTCACTCAAACAATGTTCAATGATCATGAGTAAGCGTCCTGTACGCGAAACGCGTTGATCTTATGTAGAGTCCCTCTTGGATAAAGCTGCTGGATTATTGTATGTTCTCCAATGAGATTCAACATTTACTGTTTGGAGGTATTTTACAACATTTGAATAAAGAAATGTTTTTATCTTAAGCTTTGAGTATTCTCATCAATGGTGATGCAAACGTTTTGTATTTTGTTTTGTCAGCACCATAATAGTCTCAGTTCTGCCTTATTGACTGGTGCTCTTACATCTTGCACCACAGTCTCGCTCCGTTACCATCTTATGGGCGTTGCCAAACACACCACAACAGAGACTGATTGCTTTCCATGAACTTTAACCCATGTTGTACCTTTACGCTTGCTTTTGCCTGTCCTGTGACAGTATATGTTAACTTTCCTGTATACTGGGCCTGAGAGTGCATCTGTACATTACTGTCAATTTCCAGTCATACTATATTGCCTGTAGGAGGCAGTCTTTTCATGTCTTTTAATACAACTGTGTTTTATTCTAACCTACTAGTCTGAGTGTCTTACAAAACCGTTACATTAGTTTTCCATAAGCCATTGAGGACCCATGCACAATACTTTGATTTGCAATGCTTTCCTTACTCACTGCTCTGGTCCTCCAGATGTTAAATATCACCAATAAATAAACTAGTGCTACCCTGTAGTGTGTATTTTCAATCTATGGCTTCTGTTGAAGAAGACTTGTCACACAAAGATAAGTTTAATTTTAAAGAAAATTAAGTATTGACTTTATGTTGTTCTAGCCATTTGTTCATAATGTTTTTCTGAAATCAACTTTTCTATGTAATCCTACAGAATGACATTTTCATAATCCTGTGTTAACCTTATGAGTGCCAAGCCGTATCTGATATGGTGTTGGCCACATGTATCTGCATGGTCAAACCCATATCATAAAAGGATCAGCAATCCCATATCACAGTTATAGTTTACTATTGTTTTTTTATTTCAATTCAGAGCCCTTTGGGGGGGGGGCATCAGGACCCTCCTAATATGCCCCTTGGTATTGATTGCCTATCCAGTCACTATAGGTGATCAATACCAGCAGCAACCAGAAAGACCGCAAGTGGGAGGCCCTGAAAAGACCTCTCATGTAATTGGTGATGTCAACAACGAAAAGGCAGCTTCCACAATTCTGCCACTCAAGCCTTAACTTCCTGGTATGCCACTTGAGATGAGAAGATAGAATGAAAGTGATGTCTTTTGTTCGCCAGTATTGACTGCCTACAGAATTGTGTAGGCTGTGGTCTGCGACAGATACTCATGTAGGTGAAAATTTACATATTTGGTAATTGTGTATTCACTGGATGGGGGTCTTTTAAAGAGGAACTTTCAGGTAATACCAAGTCGCCATGCATTCATTAAACGCATGGTGACTAGCTTGAAAATAGATGTTTTACAGTTAAAAAATAGCTGTGTCTAAAGTATTCCTTCCCGTTTGGAGACCGGAACCCAGTCTACAGCGCAGACATCTTGTCTGTGCACCTGCACCGTCAGTCCCAGTCTCCATTGAGTAGACTGCAGTGCACCATATGATCACCGGAAGCGACTGACGGTGCAGGCGCACAGACCGCACTAACCTGCCCATCAGTCCCGAAATGGGAAGGATTACTTTAGACACAGCTATTATTTAACGATAAGACATCTATTTTCAAGCTAGTTTCCATGCATTTAATGAATGTATGGCGACTTGATATTACCTTAAAGTTCCACTTTAATTAAACTTGAGCTACAAACTTAATTCGAGCAAGGCACCATTACAAATCTGATCTTATCCTGAAAAAAGCAATTCATAGTTTTCCATCCATAACGAGACATTTACCCACAGGAAACATACCAAAACAGATGGATAGCGAAATGCATAAAATGCCTGGCCTCAAATGTACTAGAAATGGGCCAATCCCCTGGCACTCAAACGATTAAAAGGGAAGACAGGTCACATTAGACTTGGAAAACTTTGAAAACTGTTCTCGTTGGCTACTTGTGACTTGTTCATTTGTTTCATAACAAATTAAAATTTAACTGAAAAATCACGTGTTTCATGGGATTTGGATTAAAATCACTTCTGCGTCCTAATTTTTCTTGACTATACTGCAAAATTACACCTCATTTTTTTTTTTTTTTGGCTTCCTTTACTAAAATGGTCATAAGTATTACAAATAGGAAAGGAAGGTATGTAAAGCTGCTTATTATTATGGAAAGTAGACTTTCACCCTCATCACCTAGGCTGTTTGCACAAATATGTCTATTAGTTTTTGCTATAGGGAATATGGTGTATTTTTTTACATTTCCTTTACTCCAAAGATTCTGATATCTATAAAAGTCATCAATTTTCCTGCTGTATTTAGCACCTGCTACCAGTCAGTGAAAAATAATTGGATGAGCTACAGTATGGAATACGAGGAGCACTATCCTACATCTGTCACTTTTTTTAAATTACCTGCCTGCACTAAAATGGTCATAACCATTAGAAAAATTAAAAAAAGGTAAGCAAGGCATTTTGGAAGGTAGTCATTCATTAGCATAAAATAAGTGGTCACGTGCCTTTTTACCTCTAGTCTGGTGTCTGCAAATGTTTCCAGAAAAAGGTGCTATAGGAAAAAATAGAGAGAATTTACATTTCTACGAGTTTAACCCCTTAACCACTGGGAAATTCTTAGGAGGACTGCACTTAAAGGGATAGTAATACTTCGTTGTAACTTTATTTTATTTTGTAGGCATTAAAAAAACATGAAGAATGATATGTCTTATCTCTCAAACCTTTATGGTTTATGAGATATTCACAAGCAAAGTTCCCCTCCCCGCCCCTTTTACCTAGTGTAAGCCATCTCTTCTCAGATGTGAGTCTGGTTGTATGACAGTACAGATAACAGAAGGGGACAATTTTCTTTGTATGAAAACAATGAAAGCCCTTCCCCCCTTGACAAGTTTTTCAGCTTTTTCCATTATCTTAATTGAAGATTGTCCCTCTCTGCAGTCTACCTGGGCATCTCCCTTCTGATCTGGTTGAACAGGGGGGGGATACTTTGTTTGTGAATATCTCTTAAACCATAAAGGTTTCAGAGATAAGACTTATATCATTCTTCATGTTTTTTTAATGCCTACAAAATAAAATAAAGTTAAAATGAAGTATTACTATCCCTTTAAGGACCAGAGCAATTCTGACCTTTTTGACTATGTCTTTGTTCAACAGTGTTTTCCCTCTCAGTCTTTTATTTCAGCCACATAAATTGTATATCATTTTTCCTCTGTGTCAGAACCACGACATATACAGTAGGTAGTTGGCTCCGCCCTCCAGCTGGTAGGACCAATAAAATCTTTAAAAGGTCATCTGCTTCCTCCCTTGGTTAGTTAATTTTGGTCCTACCTAGCTGGAGGACGGAGAATGGAGTTCTCTACTGACTATATGCTTTTTTATTTTCTTCTCTATGTGGCTTGCCTTACCGTGGTCAAATTACTGTTATTCCGATCAGCCAGCCGCTTCCAAGCCGCTACTTGACTTTCTGTGCCCCCTGAAATCATGGCGGTAGCTTCAGCGCAGTACCCAGAGGTTTCCATGCCTCCCAGCTGTAAACGCGCTCACGCTGCACATACAGAGCTGTATAGCGTGGAACTGGAAGTAGACGTTATGCGTTCCATTGCTGGAAAGCACACTGGATTACAGCATGTCAAGTGCCCTAGCACATAAGAGACCAGCTGAGGATGGCGTTCTGTGCTGTGGGGGGGGGGGGGGTAAGACTCATATCTTATTATATTTTTTTTGTTGCAATATCTGTTTAAAGTATATGCAGTAGTTACAGCATCTAATTCTGCAGAGCAACCATACTTGTGGTATCACTATGTCTACCTCTAAAAAGCAAAAATCTGATAAGCCTAAGCCTGAAGCTTCTAAAGAAGAGAAACAGGCTGCAAAACCAAAACTTGTATGGGCTGTGATCAACTGTTATCAGCTTCTGAACCAGCAAAACTATGTGAAACATGTCTTCAAAAAGCTGCAGGTACTGATGTCTTCACAATTTCAGAGTTTTTTAAGCTGGATGAAAAGTTCCATGCAAGAAACTTTCTCATCCATGCAAGAGGCAGCAAGGAGGAGATCCAGACACTCAGATCCAGATGAGGGACCTTCCAGACCCAGGGATGAAGAGGACGACAGCTATATAGATCTGGAGTCAGGTACCTCTTCAGCAGAAGAAAGGGAGATAACAGAAGATGGTAACTTCCCCTTAGACAAAATTGATGGCTTGATAAAGGTTATGAGGAAATCATTGGGACTCTATGAAACCCAGAAGGAACTGGATGTAATGGATGCAGCATTCCTGGGATATAAAAGATCGAATCCACAAATACCAATCCATAGTTCCATTCAGGATATGATACGCTCAGAACGGAAACAAGGTGAGAAACAATGCTCAGTGTCCAAACATTTCCAAATAATGTATCGGTTTGATGAAGCGGATACCGCTCCCTGGCATACACCTACCAAAGATGATGCTGCGATAGCACAGACAGCCAGACAAACCACTATCCCTTTGGAAGATGGTACATTACTTAGAAATCCTATGGATAAACGACCAGACAATGCTTTAAAAAAGCAGTTCTTCACCATAGTGCAAAACTTAAAAACAGCTACAGCAATGGCCTCTATCTTCCACACATTAAGAATTTGGATTACTGAAGTAGAAGAGAAATTGGAGTCCTCTGTGTGCAGGAGCTGTATTCTGAAGGACTTGGGCCCTTATTAAAGGGATAGTAATACTTAAAAATTACGTATCCCTATGTTGAAAAATGCGCCCAGCAGCTTCTCTCAAACCCTTATGGTTTGAGAGATAACCACTTACAAAGTTTGCCCCTGCCTGACATCGCATTCTAGCTGACAGATTTGGAATCCGATCCGCAGACCGACGGAGGCTCTGCAGCAGAGCCAAGAATGTGTTAATGAAAAAGAAATCTTTCACTTAAAAGGTCTTCTCTGTGTGCTTGCAAACCAAGCACATGTAGAAGACCTTTTAAGTGAAGTATTTCTTTTTCATTAACTCGATCTCGGCTCTGCTGCAGAGCAGTCAGCTGATCCCAGGAGAGGATTCCCCTGCTCTCAGCTAGAACGCTGACGTCAGGCAGGGGAGAACTTTGTAAGCGGTTATCTATCAAACCATAAGGGTTTGAGAGATGCCACTTGGTGCATTTTTCTTCATTATTTAAGGGCTACAACATAGGGATAAGTAATTTTTAAGTATTTCTATCCCTTTAAAGAAGCAATTAATTACTCATGCAATGCATCGTTGGATAATATTCGTCTCTTAGCTAAGGCCTCATCTTTATCTATTACATCACAACGTGCCCTATGGATCAGATCTTGGGAGGCAGATCCATCATCTAAAAACAGATTGGTTTCATTGCCTTTCTTAGGTTCAAAACTATTTGGAGATTCTCTGGAACAAATAATGTAGAAGTCATCAGAAGGAAATAATCTATTCCTCCCCCAGGGAGAAGAGATCCAGACGATCCTTGGCTAGATCAAATCAGTATTGCCGCCAGTCCTTTCGAGAAGACAAGCGTTATCAGCCTGGCAGAGGAGTTGATTACAGGAAAAGAGGTGCTCAGGCCCAGAGACCTGGAAATCATAAAGATTTCCAGAGGAAGGGCCAATACCAGCAATGAAGCCAGCCTATCCCCCTCTCCTCCAGTAGGGGGCAGACTGGAGGAGTTCCAAGAAGCTGGAGTCACATTCATCATGACAAATGGGCCCTGGAAATTGTGCAGAGGGGATATGCCCTAGAATTTCATACTGTCCCCAAAATACCACATTTCAAGTGATCCAAAATATGTCACAAAACCAGGAGTCATCAAGTGAGACACGCAATCTCTCCACAACAAAGTGATAGAAGAGGTTCCCAGCCTTCACAGATTCAAGGGCTTTTATTCAACGCTCTTCTTTGTTACCAAGCCTACAGGGGAACTACGGCTTATTCTAGACCTGAAGGAACTGAACTCCCTACTGACACTTCAGAATGGAAACAGTACCAGAAGGCTCTTCAACCACAAGCATACCAAACCAGTCTGGATATACAGGATGCTTATTACCATCTCTTGATCAAGGCGTCTCACAGGAAATACCTCCGATTTCATATATTCGGATGGCACTTCCAATTCAGGGTCCTGCCATTCGGTCTGGTGACAGCCCCTCGTATTTTCACCAAAGTTATGGCACTAGCTATGGCAGAAATCCGACTCAGTTATCAGATCAAGATCATTCCATATGTGTACGACATTCTTATTGTGGAATCCTCCAGGCAGAGCTCTGCAGCAAGCACAAATCATTGTCATGAGCTCCTATCCAAACTAGGGTGGATCCTCAATCTACAAAAGAGCTCACTAATTCCCAGCCAAAAGCTAACGTTCCTGGGCATAGAGTTTGATACAAACAGAGGACAGGTGACTGTTAAAAGAAAGGCAGAACCGCATTCAACACAAGGTGTCTAAGTTTCTTCACAGGACTTCTCACAGTCTGCGTCAGTTTCAGAATCTCCTGGGACATCTAACATCAACCTAACAGATTCTGCCATGGGCCAAAGCTTATTCCCACTTTACACAGGACAGTTATCTGGTCTTCTACCGAAAGAATCCATTCAATCTCTCCCACAGGATCCCAGTCCACAGGTAAACCTGAAACAAATTATCCTGGTGGACAAAGCCTCAGAATCTGGCAAAAGGAAAATGCCTAGTGGAGCCAGATTATGTGATTATACACACAGACACAAGCAGCACCGGTTGGGGAGGCATCTGGAATAAGAACACCATACAGGGCTGCTGGACGAAGCAGGAGATCAGTCTGCACATCAATGTCTGGAAAACTCTCAAGCATTTCAGCCCATGTCTTCAGGGGAAAGCAGTCAGGATAAGATCGGACAATATATCATCAGTCCTATATCTACAACATCAGTGTGGAACAAGGAGTGCTCAGACTAGCAGTAAAGATTATGTTCTGAGCAGAACACAACCTACAGAGTCTCATGGCAACCTTCCTATCGGGACGACTTAAAGCTCAGGCAGACTTTCTGAGTCGATAACAAATAGATCCAGGAGAATGGAGTCAATCCACAAGTGTTCCATATCATCACAGAAAATTTCAGAGAACCATCCATAGACCTGATGGCCACGGCCAGCAACAGACAGTGTCAGGCTTACCGTCATGCTGGCAGGATGATCTTCAAGTGCCATGGGCATTTCCACTGGCATACATCTTCCCTCCCCTACCATTAATGATGGAGGTGATAAGAAAGGTCAGGCAAGATAAAGCGGAGTCATTCTGGTCACTCCAGACTGGCCAAGGAAGCTGTGGGATACAGACCTGTTGAAGATGTCCATCAGGGATTCTATCAAGCTACCAGATATACCAGACCTGCTAATAAGGGGTCCATTGGTACACCCCAATCCATCCTTCTTCCACCTCAAGGCCTGGAGGCTGAGAGGAAATCCTTAAAATTACATCAGATGAGGTAATTAATACTATTCTACGTGGCAGAAAAATATCTTCAACCAAGATCGATTACAGGGTCTGGTCCACTTTTCATAAGTGGTCTGCAGATCAGAAACTGGATCGCACATCTATATCCGCTCCCAGGATTCTGGATTTCCTTCAAGCGGGTTTCCAAAAAGGGCTGAAACCAGCATCTCTTAAAGTGTAGTTATCAGCAATCTCAGCAGTGTTAGCCACTCCGTTTGCTGAGCACTATCTTATCAAATGCTATCTTCAATCTATTTTAAAGATCAAGCCCACCATCAGGGATATTGTACCACCTTGGGACTTGAATATTGTACTTCAACAGCTGGCATCTCACCCCTTTTTAGAACCATTACAGGAAGTATTTCTAAAACATCTAACGTTGAAGACAGCCTTTCTCACTGCCATAACATCAGCTCGACGTGTGAGTGAACTTCAGGCTCTCTTGTCAGTACCTCCATACTTAGTATTTCACCAACATAAGGTGGTCTTATGTCCCAAGCTATCTCTTAGATCCAAAGTGGTTTCTCAATTCCATCTTAATCAGAAAATCATATTGCCATCTTTCTGTCCAAATCTGTCTTATGAGATTGAAAAGAAACTCCATAACTTAGACCTCATCCGCTGCCTACAAATCTACATTACTAGAACACAGCTTTTTCGAAAATCTGAATCCTTCTTTGTATATTTCAGCGGTAAATTCAAAGGTTCCTCAGCCTCTAAATCATCCATTGCAAGATGGCTGAGAGACTGTATTAAACTGGCTTATGAGTCTGCGGACTTAGAACCACCACGTGGCATCAAAGCCCATTCAACCAGAGTGGTTGCTACCTCATGGGCACTCAAGGCATTGGCATCACCCCAAGACACATGCAGAGCAGCTACCTGGTCTTCGGTATCCACCTTTATCAGGCATTATAAACTGGATCTTCAGGCATCAGAAGACGCTAAATTTGGGCGGAAAGTGCTTGAAGCAGCCATTTCCTCCTAAAACAGTCAACTTGACCTACCCTCCCTACAATTTGGTACTGCTTGGGTAAGTCCCACTGTATATGCCGTGGATCGGACACCGAGGAAAAGGTGAAATTTACTCACAGATATTTGTTTTTCCTCTGTGTCCTTCCACGGCAACCCTCCCTTTTGTACTCTGGTAAATGGTATTGTTCCTGCTTGCTTGCACCAGTTTTATGTCTATGATTTAATAAAATTTTATGACTAGTGCTAACTATCTGTGTTTTTCAGCTTGGACAAAAGTTTAACTAACCAAGGGTGGAATCAGATGACCTTTTAAAGATTTTATTGCTCCTACCAGCTGGAGGGCGGAGCCAACTACCCACTGTATATGCCGTGGAAGGACACAGAGGAAAAATAAATATCAGTGAGAAATGTCACCTTTTTTGCACACAATTAGGGCTTTCTTTTGATGCCACACTTACATGGATAACCCACAATTTATTTTATTATCAAAAAAGAATATGGTTAAAAAATGTAAAAATATATATATATTTTTCTCTTGTGATCATTTTGGGAGCAATGGGTTACATTTTTATGGAGATTGAATGAAAGGTATGACCGGTCATGAGTGAACACTCTCCCTCTGGGGTGAAAATCCCCATATCCCTTTTTCACTCACTATTTTTCAAATTTTTGGAGATATTATTGTGAAGTGTGTATAAGTATATTACATTGCTCCAAAACTGTAAAACTACCATTCATTTGTGTGAAGATGTGTTTTTAATTAGTTGGTGTAAAATAAAATATTTGTCCTGCTCACATTTATTTAAAAAACCCAACAAGTTGTTGTTAGCAGGTTATAAAAGGACCTGCTTTCACCCTGCTCACAGCTCCAGTGCTAAAAGTGTTAATACCCCCATCTCTAACCTCTAATCCTTTCTTTGTGTGTCTGCTCTCTGCTTCTCTCTCTCCCTTACTTTCATAGTAAGGAAGAGAGAGGCAGAGAACAGTAACGAAGGCTATGTGGCTCTGATCCTGGAGCGATCATTTTCAGCCTGTTTAGCATGATAACAGCATGCAATGAGGCACTCTGCTATCATTTAACCCGTGATGTACCAGGACAGTCATGGGTCCTTATGGGGGTGTGTGTGGGGGTGTCATACAGTATATGCTGTGATCTGTCACTACCACTGGAACCAGGCTGGGCAGATCAGACATAGTATGTGGGGAATCTGTGTTTATCAGTGGGCAGTGGAACCAGGTTTGAGGATAAGACAGCATGGGGAGCTGTAACTTCCAGGGGCCAGTGGAAGCAGGCAGTGTGTAACATATTGCAAAGCAATTCTTTGAACATCTCTGTGGCACACACAGGTTTTTCTCAATTTATTTTTCAGACATTATTGGGGATGGGGATCAGGTCCCCTCCTGATGCCCCTTGGTTTTGATTGCTTACACAATCATGTAGGAGATCAGGATCAGTAGTGGTGACAGGAAGGCACTAGCTGCCTTCCTTCCCTCTCCCTTACTCAAGCCAGGACTTGCCGAAATCCCAGCAGGAAAACTGAAGAGCAGGGTACCCACAGTGTCATCGCTGATATCACAATGATGCAAGTGGCCATTCCTGCTCCTCTCACTCATCCAGGAAATTCGGGGTACTCCAGGATGAGTAGGAGAGAAGGAAAGCAGTGATTGCCTTACTTGTCACCAGTATTGATCAGCCTATCATAATCATACAGGCAGTTAATACCAGGGGGCACAGTCCCCCAATGAGGTCTGATTTTATTTATTTATTTTAGGAAGGGAATTTGTCAGGGAGTACATTGTATGGGCTTGGCAAAATGGGGACATTTATTCAAGTCTGTACAGTGTACTGTCCTGGCACTGATAGTGTTAAATCAGTGATTCTCAACCAGGGTGCCATGGCACTTTGGTGTGCCACAGACATCAACTTAGGGTGCCCCATGTTTTCTATGAAGACTGACAAAAATGGACTTTTAAATAAAGATTTATAGAAATTGTTATGCACAATAGATTTAGTTTTGTTATTATGATTACAAAACCTAATAATAACTGTATATTTATGTATTGTACCCTTCTTATGCCCTTGATAAGTACAATAAATATGTTAGGGGTGCCCCGAATGTTGTAGGTTATGTGTTAGGGGTGCCCCGAACAAAAAATTATTGCGAACCACTGTGTTAAACACTGCAGCTCGTGCGCCACCAGCAGACTGTGCTAGGAGTCTGTTATGACAGGGTAAGCCAGAGCTTTCCAAACTGTGTGTCACAACACATTAGTGTGTCGGCTGCAGTGCGTAGGTGTGTCACATGAACATAGTGAGAATCCTTTGAGTCTATGTGAACTTGCATACATTTTTACGCAGCAAAGGTGCCGATTAGTATGGTGCACTAGTATATTTCCCTTCCGTCGTATCTGTGTATGCACACCGCGGTCGAGGGATCATACAGGTACTGCGCATGCGCAGTATGGATAATCGGGTAGAAACAGCTGATTCCACATCACATCTGGTGATTCGGCCGCACCTGAAGTGATGCGTTTGAGAAATTCCATGGGTCCAGTTTTTGGATAGAACACCTACTCGGCTGCTGCTCGATCGCCATTCGACGATGACAAACGTAAAGACACTGAAATGTGGAAACTTAAAAATGCTTGATGATGAAATGCGAGTGTCTTTATCTAATATTCCACTGAATATTCAAAATCTATGTTCATCCCATCAACCTCATACATCTCATTAAAATGGTAAGAAGTACTTATTGGTGTTGTGCAAATTTTTTAAATTCTTACACATATTTACATATTGTTACTCATAAATGACAACAATCTTGGAAATATATATTATTATCTTACAAATCATATATTTTTAAAAATATAAGTGAGAGGTTTTCATGAAATATGTTGTGTCCCCATACATTTCACTATTACAATTTATGTATGTGTCCTTATCTCTTATAAGGGGTTAGTTTATCCTCCGGTTTGCCAGTAAACCTGAATTAATGTGTCGCGAAATGATGCATGTCTAAAAAGTGTGTCACCAACATGAAAAGTTTGGAAAGTTCTGGGTTAAGCAAAGAGGTTATACAAATTTCACTTTGCAACAGTTAAAATAAAACTCTACATCTTACAAAACATACATAGTTAACTTTTTATTCTTAATTACTAAGCGGAAGGGTTTTTTTTTGTTTGTTTGTTTGTTTTTTAGTAACTGACAAGTCAGCTTTAAACCGACCACTGAGAATTGTCCCTCTCGGGATTATGGTGTCCTGTGTTGCTGCTGACTCACAGCTGTCTCACCAGTTCTCACATTGCATTCTGTGGTTGGCAGGTTCTAAATGGAGGCTGTGCAAACTTGACACTTAAATTGCCATTTTGAAAAGCAATGCAGCTGTCTCTGAAAAGCATTCATTGTACTGTGTCATATTAAAGGATCAATAAAGTTTTATTATGAAAAAAGATTTATATATATAAATATATTTATACATCATGTAGTGCTTTTCCTGTAAAACAAGGGTATTCCCACTGCTTTTTTTATTTGAACATTATAAGAGTTTAAACTAAAAGTGAGGAAAATGAGCCCTCTAGATGCTGCCAGTCTACAACTCCCATCATTCCCTGCCATCCCTGTTGGATGATGGGTGTGGTAGTCTGGTAGCAGCTGTAGGGCTTCATGTTGCCCACCCCTGGTTTATACTGTCACAGAGTGATGGAGCTGTGAGTTATCTTTCACACCGAATGCACTAGACTGACTTTCAGGACACCAGGGGGGGTTATGCAATAAGGGTTGATAAAGAGGTGATAAAGCGGAGATGACTTCTCCAGTGATATCACTTCTGCAGTTCCTCCAAAGTTGGATAGATTTTAGTGCATTGGCTCCATAGAATAACATAGGAATTGGAGATGTTATATCACTGGAGAACTTGGGGGTTATGCACTAAGGCGTGATAAAGTGGTGATGACTTTTTCACTGATATCACTTCTCCAGTTCCTATGTTATTCTATGGAACCAATGCACTAAGATTTCTCCAACACTGGATATCTTAGTGCATAGGCTCCATAGAATAACATAGGAAATGGAGAAGTGATATCACTGAAGTTGTTTCCATGTTATCATCTCTTTTTTTCACGTCTTAGTGCATAACCACCATTATCTCCACTTTATCACCTCTTTAACACATTTGTGCAGTGGTTCTCAATCTTCTTTAACTCAAGGCACATCTAACAGGCAATCTGGAGTTTTTGTGGCACCCCTAACATATTTAATGTAATTTATCAAGTGGATAATGAAAGGTACAATACATAAATACATAGTTATTATTAAATCTCACAATCATAATAACAAAAATAAACATATTGTACATAACAATTTCCATAAATCTACAATTAAAAGTAAATATTGACATTTTTTTAAATGTCTTTGTAGAGAACACAGGGCACCCTTGGCTAATGTTTGTGGCATACCAAAGTGCCATGGCACCCTGGTTGAGAATCATTGCATTAGTGAATCTCCCCCATAATGTTAAAAAAACAACAGTTTTAATTGTAATATCTTTGGAAGTAAAGCTCTCCCAGCAGTGGGAGTACCCTTGTTTTGTATTTCCCCAGCTACAATGTTACATCATAATACCACCACCATGATTATGGAAGATAAATCATGTGTTTTGTTAATTTTAACTGTGCATGCTGGTGGCAACTGACATGGCACACATGCTTTTCTGAAGAATTATTACATATTCCACCAACCTTGCTAATTAAAGGGATAGTAATATTTCAAAATAAAAGCAGATCCAATTAATCTTCATAGTATTTGGGCCATGGAGAGTGTTATTTCAATGCTGTCAGAGTTGTAGTTCAAGAATAATTGAATGATAAATTATCCCCTCCTGCCCCTTTTACGTAGTGTAAGCCACCTCCCCTGAGATGAGGAATCTGGTCTTAAGACCAGACAGCTCACAGCAAGGGACAATCTTCTTACTGGGAGAACAATGAAAACACTGCCCCCTTAACAGGTTTTTCATGTTTTTCCCTTATGCTAATTGAAGATTGTGCCCCTCTGCAAGACATCTGGACACCACCTTTCTGTTCTGAGATGTGCAGTGTTACATCAGTAAAAGGGGAGGGAGGGGAATACTTTATCATTCAATTACTCTTGAACTGCAACTATGACAGTATTGAAATAACACTCTCCATGGCCCAAATACTATGAAGATTAATTGAAGCTGCTTTTATTTTGAAACATTGCTATCCCTTTAAAAGAGCTGAATGACTTCATTGCATTTAGCTGTTTTAGAATATAGGGCTTATTCTTAAAGATAAAGGGTGATGTTACAACTGTTGTTATGCTAATATTATGAATTTACTAATACTTTTTTCCATTGGTTCTATCTATCTATCTATCTATCTATCTATCTATCTATCTATCTATCTCTACCTCTTCTTGTACTACAATATCATACCATGCATCAATTTCTTAACATGCCAGAGATGTGAGGAATTATTTATCTGCAGTTTCTATTTCCAGACACAATGTGAGCTCCTGTTCACAACTATCAGTTACAGATGAAACTGGAGATTAGACTGGCCTGCAGTAGGAGACAGCATCCTGGTTGATTAGGATACAATTGATAGGGGAACACAATCATAGACAGCACCATGGTGAATGATTATAACATGAAGCAAGCTAAAGAGAGATGGAGGACCATAGGGAGCAACCACCATGAAGAGCAAAAGAACTATGAAAAAAGAGAGTCTCATGAAGGGTGGTAGGTAATTAAAATGAACGGTCATACAGAAGGACCATGGAGTATGATGGTATCAGAAGAGAGATACAGTTGCAGGAATGATAAGTAGAGAAAATATAGGACCCCAGAGAATGATGGAACAGAGAAACACAGAAATAAAGAGTGTTCATAGAAATAATAGACATAATGCAGGAGGCTATGATAGCAAAAGGGAGGTAACCGGCAGGGCTATTGATATGCACAGAGGGATGATAGGCACAGGCTGGTGAAAATGGAAGGGTGTAATTTTAGAATTATTACAAATTAACCAAGAGAAAAGGCTTGGTGTGTGTGTGGGGGGGAGGTGTACATTTTCAGACAGAGACAGGTTGGACTTGTATAAGGTTGGTAAAATGCAGTTAGTGACAGCACTCTGCTCTCCAAAATCCTGCTGATCAGTCTGTCAGTGTTTTTACATGCCCTTATCACATTTCTCTTCTGTGAAAAGCTTCCTGAAACTTTAATGAGATAACAAGACCTGGATGAGTGAGAGCCAATGGGGCCCTTGGAACTTTGCACCTGAGATGCTTTGAATAATTTGAGGTGCTTTATGCACGCATGTAATTTTGTACATCAGCAGACACTGCACACTACAAGACATTCTGCATATTAGGAGGAACTAAATTGTGGGAAACACAACACTAGAAGGGGGGTTGCACACTGTCAGACATTGCACTAGGCACACATTGTGAGACAGGGCACTAGTCATACAAATATACATTCTACATATTGATAAAATCTGCTTAAAGAACAGCAAGGCAAGCTCTATTAAGAACTGCCACCATTCTTCACCATTATCCCTTAGGCGTTGAGAAGATCTACATCCTAGCCATCTAACATCATGAGTCAGAATTTCTGGAAGTTGTATAAAGCAAAAGTGTTACAGACATTCAATACAGAACAAGAAGGAGAAACCCATGAGGAGGTAAGAGGGGAGGGTGGGTTTGAAACAGAAGAGAAGGTAAGGTGGGAGAAGAGGGGAAATATACAGATGCAGAAGATAACAGGGAAGGGGTGATTAGAGCAGAGGGAGAGACACAGAAGGTGGTAACCTATCATAGTGGATTGGAATGGAGGGAGAGGCACATGAGGAGGGGGCCATAGGCAACAAGTGACACAAGAGTAGGTAAGAGGGGAAGGATTCGAATAAAGGGGGAAACAGCAATAAAAGTGTGTTTGTGAGGGAGGGAATATGATTGGAGTGGGAGCTTGTATACTGCTGTTACATATGCAAAATTGATACACGTGTGTTTTTGAGATGAAGGGCCATACGCGTAAACAAAAGAGGAACAATTCTAGGACAAAGCAGTTGCACTGTAGGCATCATATACAATCTTCTTTGAATTCAATTACACTTTTAAATACCATAAATGCTAGAAATGCATCCAAGGCATTGCAAAACAATGCATTAACCCTTTGAGTGCCAGAAGGATGTGCAATGCATTGTGTACCCCTCTGGCACTCAAAGGGTTATCCCTTTGTGCAAAGACTTAAAGAGAGCTTTTCAACTGTTGGTGACTACAGGTCCCATCATAATCATAATACATAATAAAAGGCAGGTTTGAATGATGTAGGGACTCCGTGAGGAATGTTATCACTTCTTTGTGCAGCTCCCTCTTGTGGGAGGAAGAGGCAAACTGAAATTGGAGGCAGCTGGGAAACGAAGTTCAAAAAGATAGGCATAGGGAATAAGTAAGGGCGGGACCTTCATTTATATAAGGAAATATAAGTAAAGTGGATAAAATTTTGGGGCAAAGCAACTGCACCATAAGGAGAAAATAAAAAACCTTTGATTTAAATGATGCCTTTAACCCCTTGAATCCAACAAATTGCTCTGGAGACCTTTCTAGCATTCAAAGGTTTAAATGCCCCATTTAAATAAATTAAACCTTTGATTTGTTCCTCTCTGTGCAGTTGAATTGGCAAGAATTGCTCCACGTTTTCTTTGGTGCATATGGCTCTGTGGGCCATGTCACAAGGAGGAGCAATTCCAACTGTATTACAATGGACAAAGTTTGAGGTAACTGGGGCATTTAACTCACTGGAAGCTAGAGGGGGTCGCCAACAAATTGAGAAGAAACACATGTGCAACCTTCTCTAGCATTAATGGGTTAAAAACCTCTAAATCAATGGTTATTTGAGGACTTTCTGATTTGTTCCCTATGGTGTAGTTGGTTTACCTCAGAATTGTTCCGATTTTTTTCTTCTTCCATATAGCCCTTAGCGAGCACAAGAGAGAGATTGAAATAAAGACGAGGTAGAGCAGAGTACCTAGCTGGGGAGACAGGGTTACATTTACATGAGACAGATACAAGAGAAAATATATGGATATATCGGAGGGGTAGAGGATGGATGGATAGAGGCGGAGGGTTACATAAGCAGGTTGGAAAGAGAAATGAAGGAGTATTATACAAGAATGGACTGGCACAATTAAATGGAGGGGCAATAATGATGATGTATAAGAGGAGCAGGAACAGGAATGTAGGAAATCAGGAACTAAAAGAGAGGGATGAGCATATCTTGGCACTCTTGTGGTTTTGTGCCATAGCTCAGGGTGAAGAGTGAGGGAATACAGTATTACCTATTACATGAGCTGGACCAGGTTATTGCTTCATTGATCTCTAAATTGGTTCAGATACTACTAAAAAGACAGAGGGAGAATGCCTGCTTGTATCTAAGTGTATTCAAGCAGTGAGATCGCTAAGTTTGTAAAGGGTACTTGTTGGCACACCCCTGTATTAGACATAACAAGGCTGATGTACTAAGAACTGACTTACCCAAACTGAACCATAAGGGACAAATGTATTACCAAAATGCTCATGGATTTGACCCTTTGAGTGCCAGGGATAATGCTCTGGATACCTCTTTGGCACTCGAAAGATTAAATGGGGCTTGTAACCCCTTAGTATGTCAACCTCATTTACAAGGATCTATATCTCTTATTTATAGAAGCAAACTGGAGTTATTCTGGAGTATACCAACTGCACCATAGGAGAAACATTCATAACTTCTCATGGCTCTTGAATAGAGCTATTTAACCCACTGAATGCCAGAGGTCTCCAGTGCATTGTGTCTAGCATTCAAGGGGTTAAAAGACCAATTTATTTTAACCCTTTGAGTGCCAGAGGGGTATGGAATGCATTGCAATTCCATACCCCTCTGGCACTCAAAGGGTTTACAGGAATATTTGTTTCTCCCATATGGTGCAGCTGGTTTACTCCAGAATAACTCCAGTTTGCTTTTATAAATATAGGCCTATATGTTCTTTGGATTTTTAAGAATTAATATTTCAAAGGTCCCAGGGTCAACTCATTTTGAACATTTCCAGGTATAGAGATATGCAGGGAAGGCAATAAGTATAATTAACCCCTTAACGACCAGCTGCATAGCTTGTGGCTGGCAGTTAAGGACCACGGGGCATGTTTTGTTTTTGCAAAATGGAATCGGGGGTCCCCAAGCAGCATGCAGCCACACTGGGACCCCTGAATTCCATGACATGCCAAGACCGTTACTGGTCCTTATGTGCAGAACCACCGTGACAGGGTCCTGGCATGTCATGAGTCCTTAAGGGATTAATGTGGAAAGAGGGAATTAAGCGGTTGTATTCATTATATTGCGCTCTATTACAGAGTGACACTGCAGAAATGATAGAGCCAGAAAATCCAGAATCAGAAGATGAGGGAATAAACATGTCACAGATTGCAAAAAAGGTAAAGAAAAATGTACGCATCATCCTATAATATAAAAGGCCAGAATGTTTGTCCGATGCAGTCGTGCAGTAGAGACTGCTTGAATGCACAGAATGCTGAGAGCATTCTGTGCGTTCAGGCAGTCTCTACTGCGCATGAATGTATCATGTGTGCCGCCAGTGAGGTGGCGGCAGTGCGCAGAGGTGGACCAGCCTCTTTACCTCACAGGACCTTGCCTCATGTACATGGGCTTTTACACTAGTTATATATAATTATGTATGCTTTTGAATAATTATTTATATATTACAGTAATGTGTATTCATGTATTTACAGTCTCCAGAAAGGGAATTAAATTAGAGACTTTCAAATGTATTATTTATGTAGATATAAGTTAACCCTTTGAGTGCCAGAGGGGTACGCAACGCATTGCAATGCATTTTCTGCCCCCTCTGGCACTCAAAGAGTTAATTTAAATAGCACCACTGTGTACACAGTGCTTTACATGGTTTAAAAGGGAAAAAAATAAGCAAGCAGTACTGAAAGAAATTAATGCAAGTTCAGTACAAGAAAAATAAATTAAAAATGTGTTCCTGAAGCGATTACAGGATAATTATGAAAAAAAGATTATTCTTTTGCTTCTTAGTACCACACAGACACACGCTGATGGGATATATTTTTCAAAGTTATTACAGCTCAAACTTTTTAAAATTCAAGTGATATTTTCTATTGTGGTCACCAGGTGGTGCTGTTACTATAATTTACTATGGATGCCCATAGTCAGTGACTAAAGCCTTTTTATAGATTACAATATAAAAATAATTTGAACACCAGTTGACACAATTGCTAACCATTTCATTAAAAAGTTTGAGATGTGATAGCTTTTGAATAAATGTAAGTTTTACTCACTTATTCAATTATTTTTAAAAGTCCTAATCCACTGTAGTACACCTATACCAAATGTGTTTAATTTTATCTACATGCATGGCCTTACAGACTCCTAGCAGGAACACAAAAGGTAGTCTGAACATTATCATCTAAAATGCACATTCCGTTGGTTATACAGTAAAACTAGATTCAAACAGCTCAAATACACTGATTCTCAATATATATAGGTGCCCAAATGTATGTCCTTCCCTGGGGCCCCAAAATAGCAGCAGCACAAAATAGAATTCCAGCTACCATTTTCATGAGATAACCAAAATGCACGTAATGTAGTTTGAAGCATAATAACCCCTTAACATCTGTACAAACCCTTAATTGCATACATTCCCTGAACAAACACATCACAGTGCAACAAATGAGGGGTCACTAGCATTGCTGCCTCTATATTGTTGTGCTCAAATGTTTCAAGAACATGGCTCTAAAGGAATAAAATCAGCATTTGCTAAATATCCATCCTTTCAAATGTACTGAAATATTTGAAAGGTATGGAATTTCTTACTGTATTCATTAGCTACTGGTCCTTCGAGTAAAATAGCACTCCTTTGGTACTACAATTTCTCATTTGTTTTACTTTTTCAAATATTATTTGCCTGTTCTAAAATGCTTGTAACAACTATAGAAATTAAAACAAGGTACACAAAGCATAACATTTTGGAAAGCAAACAGTCTGATAAAATGCGAGGTCACTTGAATTTCTACCCTATATTTCCAGAATATGCTGCTATTGGGAAAAAAAACATACTTTATACAATTCAAGATGCTAAACTCTTTCAATACCTTAGCTTTGCACTGTTTTTAGTACCTAGTGCCAGCCTGAAAAAAATTGTACCATTTCATATGGGTTGACATACTGTAGGCTGTCATGGGACCACTAATACTTGTAAGGCATACTATTTTTGAAAGTAGACATTTAACTGCACCAAATGACGGTGGTATGTTCAATTATTTTCATAATGTAGTGCTATATGAAAAAATATATAATAATATAATTATTTATTTTATATTTATTTTATATTTAGGCCACTTGAACAGTACTAAAGTAGTTGAAAACCATGTGGGATCTCATACTGTATTCAGCATCTGCTACCAGCTGGAGAAAAACAGTACTGCATTTGTATGAGTTGATATACTGTATATGGTGCCAGGAACACTAACCTACACCTGCCACATTTCTGTTTTGAAATTACCTACCTGTACTAAAATGGTCATAACCATTAGAGATATGAAGAAAATGTATGCAAGGCATACCATTTTGGAATGTAGACATTAACCAGCATGAAATGAGGGGGTCACTTGTCTTTTTGCCCTTGGCAAAAACACATACTTTTTCAAGATGCCCAAGATCAAGATGATGCAAGTGTGCCTTCAAAATCAACCCAGAAGTTTGATGATTGTCAGGTTGAGGAGCAAATAAGGAAAACAGTGAGTGCCTTCTAGGTCATAGTAGTTACTGTGTATTTTGATCAAATAGGGGGTTAAAACATGGGGAGGGCCGAACATGGGCTGTAATTCTAAATCTAAATCTATAGATCCCAAGCTATGTTTAATTTAAACCAACATGGTTGCTCAAATGGCCATCAGAGCAATCCGTAAACAAGACAACCTTCAAATGAAGCAGGACTGTGCAGGGCTTGTGCTAGCAGTGTATTTAATAATGCAAACAAGTATCACAGGATAGCCTGTCATATTTCACAGGTGCTTGACTGAGGTTACCCAGTTTCCGCCTATTGCCAGAAGAGAAAGAAGATACAATTTAAAAAAGTAGCATTTTATTCCTAGGGAAGGCCAGTTCAGTACTGTAAAAATATAATAGGTAGGCATGAGTAGAATATGGCTTTCACTAAGAATCTGTAAGTCAGGAGAGCCCTTTCACTATTGGGCTTCAAGGAATCAACCACCCTGCTTCAAATTTCTTGTTAAACTAGTCAACTTCAGCTATATCAGTGAGCTAGAGATTTGTATTATCAATCTAACTCTGCCAGACACAATTACTTTGACAAATGATTTAATTATATAGATTGCTTTTTATAATAAATACTTTTTCTTTCATTCAATATGGAACACAGAAACCATGGGGTAAAGTATTCTCCTGCCAAGAGGGCATGGCACTTGCCATTAAAGGCTCTCTGGGGGCAGAGACTCCCTCCCTACTTCAATTGATCTCCACCAGTCATGTTCGGTTTTAAAAGTGACCTCAAAGGAGGTGCATCAGGACAAAGATTATATTAGTTAGCCTTTTTTATTTTCAATCTTCTATTTATTTATTTTTTTTATTTTCTATAGGCCGACTTCTGTCTCTGGCTGGATGCAGCAGGAGACTAGTAGAGTAACAATTATACCTTTTATTAGCTAACTTAGTGGCTCTTGGATGCAAGCTTTCACAACAACTGGGTATCTTCTTCAGTAATAATAAGAATAAAGGCTGAATACACAATACATGATAGATTAAACAGTCATGCAAATTATTTTAATATTTAAATTCTAATGGCAGTGAATATTCTTATTAGTATGGTCTATAGTTCGTACCATAGGCTCCAGCAGAGTCTCTTTGAAGTGGACTAGAAAATACATACAAGATTTATTACCTTTTTGATGCTCCAGGAAATTTTAGTCTTTAGCCAGAGATGGCTAAGTCTATAGAATGTATGGATTAACCCTTTAAGCACCAGAGGGGTGCACAACCCATGGCTTGCAATGAGCCGTGCAGCCCCCAAGGGACCAAAATATTTTGTGTGGGATAATGTGACATGCATGCCTTGTCATGGTTCAAGCCTCAGTTCATTGTGTTAAACTTGGTTATTAATTTATACTTCTAGATATTTCAGTCTCTCTGTGTTGTAAAATTTCCCATCAGTACAGTCACTTTGAGATCTTTAATGCTGTAATCAGTTTTGCAAAATGTAGACTCATTGGCATGTCTCTTTTGTTCACACTGGACATATGAGAATTCATACTTTTTGTTAGGGTTTCTCCTATCTCACCTACATATAATCTTGTTTGTGGACGTTTCCAACATATAATGAGGTAAACACCATTATATGAGCTGCAGGAGCATTTGCCCTCAATATTATAGATTCGCGTACATATGTGTGCATAGGTTCCACACGTCTTCTGTAGACAGGGAGAACTACCATTTCCTGTTGTATTCTTAAGGGAGCTCTTCACCACCAGTTGTTTCAGTTGGGGGTGTGGTTTATAGGAGAGGAGCAGAGGTCTTGGAAATATTCTTTTTAATATGCCATCAGTATTTAGTATTGTTTGGAGCTCTTTTGAGATTTTGCACAGTACTTCAAGCTGTGGGTTGTAGGTGACTACTAATGGTACTCTGTTCTCTTCCTGTGGCTGTTTGTATTCCAGGAGATTTATTCTGGGCACAATGGTGAATTTGGATGTCTGTGACATTGGCATTATATCCATGACTGACAGAATCTCTCCTGAGATTTTTAAGTTGTTGGTTACGGTCATAAGTCTCAGAGCATATATATACCTTAGGGTCTGGCTGTAAACAACAGAGTTTTTTGTGTGTCTAGGATGGAAACTGTTATTTCTGAGCTAATTAGGCCTGTCTGTTGGTTTGTGATAAAGAGATGTTTGGATGACGTTGTTAGTAATACTGATTGTAGTATCCATATTTGTGTGGTTGAATGGCTGAGTTTAAGGTTAGTGGTGGGATGCAAGGCATTGTAATTTTCATGTAATGCCAAAACGTAATCTTCGTTGGCTGTTCAAATGTTTAAAATATGTCTATGTCTATCAGTTATTGATCCCCTGATTTATTCAAGAGGCCTAAATGGGAGGCCACTATTTTCCCTCCTCACCTTCCTTTAGATTAGGTGCTCCTGAAGGAATGGAAGATGCCCGATAAGAGACTATTACTTCTCAGTCATATTTCTCTCTTCTTCTCTGATGCTGTAGCACAGTGAGGTAAACCCCCTCAGCAGTAGAACCTTCCATTATTTGCCTTTCTAAGCTCACAGCCTTGCTACTTGCAGATGTAGATCCACATAATTAGGCAGATAAGCTGCTGGAGTCTCTCATACAGACACATTTTGCTGCTTCTGGTGCCCAATTTACATCCCACCTTTGCAGTTGCTTGGATGACTAAGGCCATTGTTGGTTGGGGGACCACCTTTAGAGGGCTGTCCATGAAGTGGTGTCAAGACAAGATGTTTTTCTGGATATTTATAAGATCCTGCAGGCTAATTTGTATCTTACAGAAGCATCCTTTGCTGCTGGCAGACTTACTGGAATGGCCTCAGTTTTGTCTGTTGTTGTGCATCGTACTTGTGCATCATGGCTGAAGATCTCACTGACTGACCAGTGTTCTAAGAGGTCTTTGGTGTCCCTCCCATTTCGTGGGCAAGCAGTTGTTTGGCCCAGAATTGGAGAAGGCCATTAGCCATGCTGCCGTGGGTAAGACTGCCTTACTGCCTCAGATTACCCCCAAATTCTCCTTCTTTCAAGAAATATGCTTGTTTTTTTTTGTTACCCCCCCCCCCCCAAGAGTACAGGTATGTGCTTAGGATGTCTGATTCTACAGAGGCCCAGGGTCGCCATTCCCCAAAATGGCCTGGAAAGGAAAGAAGACTGTCCAGAAACACCCAGCTGACAAGTCTACCTCTGCATTGACTTGCAGTCATCTGGTCCATCCTGGGCAATCTGAGGTTATCTGAGTCTGTTTCACGATAGGTAGGCTTTTTCCACGGCAGACCAGTGGGTTTTGCGGGTGATCATGGAAGGGCACTGAATAGACTTTAAGTCCCTTTCTCCATGTCACTTCTGCTCTTCCAGGGTCCCTAGTGATCTAGTCATCAGGCCATTTATTAGACCCAGTTTCTTCCCTCGTGGACAAGCAGATCTTGGTGCCTGTTCCTCCTTGGGAAAGATTCATGGGATTCTATTCCAACCTGTTCCTAGTCCTCAGAAGATGGTAGATGTCATTCTAGTTTTGACTTGAAGCCTCTCAACCGTTTGTTTTTTTCAGGAGGGAGCCTTTACTCTTTGTTATAGCTGCTGTGTGTCCTGGGAAGTATTTTGCTTATCTGCATATGCTCCCATCCATGCAGAATATCAGCGCTTCCTGCAGTTTCAAGACTAATTTTCAGTTCACCAACCTTCCTTTTGGCCTGCTTTATTTATCAGCTGCAATGCACCAGTGCAGCATGATGGGATAGAGCCGTGACAGCCTATGCAAACCGGTGCATCGCAGCTGATGAATAAAGCAGTGGAAGAGTCTGTGCTAAGGGTAGGAGAATGGGCACTTTTCCATTGGCAAGGCAGGTATTATGTGCAGTGATCGAATGTAAGACAGTTTAAGGCTTAAAATGGCAAGGCAGGTATTATATGTAGTGATCGAATGTAAGGGTTAAAACCTTACTGCCGGGGACTTCTCTCTCCTATAACACTGTGGTACTTGATGTGACCTTTCAGAACCCGACATGAGAATCTCGAGCTGTCATGTCACCATTTTTATTTTGGTGACATGCTGTGTCCTTTGGGAGCATGCTCTTTTGCGTGCAACCTTTTAAAAGTAAACCATTGTCATAATCCTTTTGACTGCATTTATTGACCCTAGGGGTATCCCAGCCATCCACAGGCATGCTAATCCTGGTCTTGGCCTCATTTCAAATGGGGTCAGATATCTGAACTTGAGTCTGCAACGGACCTCCAGCTTAAACCGCTGCTAGAGCACCTCTGTGACCCACTTCACATTCAAGCTTCTCTCTCCCAGCCTCTAACAGTCTACTAGGTTCTCTCCACCCTGACAGGTGGTTAGGTTGTTACACATGGCTTGTATCTGTGTGGTCTCTGTTGAGAGTTTTTTCTTCCCCTTTGGTATATCCACATGGTTTCGTGTTCTACCATGAATGAGAACAGGGAATTGTTGTATATTTAAAGATAAATCCTTTTCTTTTATTCATTGTGGCAAACAGGACATCCATCTGGCAAAAAAAAAGTGGTTTGAATTTCGGACAGGAGTGTCCCTCAGATTCTCTGGCGCAGTGACTGCCTCCCTGTCCTACTTAATTTTTGTTACATCTTTTCTATCTGAACACTCCTGCTGATGGGTAGAGTTAAATGGAGCTGAGAGGGAGTCTCTTCCTCCAAAGAGCTCTAGTTTGCAAGTATCCCAATTCCTATTGGCAGGTACTAAACCCTAAGGCTCGTCTGTTCCATAAGGATTATGAGAAAAGGATTTACCAGTAAGTAAACAAACATCCCCTTTCATTCTCACAAATATTATTTTATATACATCCTAACTGAAAAATAAAATTCAGCTATTGCACTGATTTTGCAATTTCCTTTCCAGTGTGCCCTACCATCCTTAAAGGGGAACTATCAACCCTATACATGTTTGGCTCCTAATGAACTTAATATAGCGATAACCTGTAGTATTACTCTTATTTTGTTATGCAACACATCCAATGGTGAAATTTAACGTTTTTAAAATGAGCCTGGGCCTTCCTTCCGGTCAGACTGCGGTTACAGTTCTGCACCACAGCCTGTCAATCTTCGTCTGTTCCCAGCCTCCTCTGATGACTGAGGATTTCTCCATGTAGGCTGGAGCGCTCTCTAGCCAATTACAGCATCACATTTAACTGTGACCATGTTACCTATAAAATAACTTGCCCCTTTTTTCATTTTTAGTTTCTTTTTTATAAAATAACTAGCAATGTGGGACGGTGCTGCCCGTCAGGATATATAGGGAATTAATGCACACACATGGATGCAAGACAAACACACACAAAGACACACACGTATGCACTGAGATGCATAAAAATCGACACAGTCATACACACATACATGCAATGCACAACATGCAGACACATAGAGTGTGATACAGACCTGCAACACACACAGTGAGGAACACACAGAGACACACACACAGAAGTGAGTCATAAGGGGGTGACTTATGTATCATTGTAATGAGTTTGTGTTTGTATTTATGCCTCCACTGTGGCATTCATTCATACAGTTGAAATGCATGTGGTGATTGCACATACTATGGTGGAAGGTGGATCGTGCTGGCTCCCGGGGTGTGAGTGAGTGGCATTCATTCATGTAGTTGAAATGCATGTGGTAATTGCACATACTATGGTAGAAGGTGGATCGTGCTGGCTCCCGGGGTGTGAGTGACACTATGGTGGAAGGTGGATTGTGCTGGCTCCCGGGGTGTGAGTGCGTGAGTGAGTGATTGCGTGTGAGTGATTGCATGTGAGTGATTGCGTGAGTGAGTTAGTGAGTGTGTGTGATTGAGTGAGAATGTGTGAGTGAGTGAGAATGTGTGAGTGAGAGAGTGAGAGAGAGAGAGTGAGAGAGAGGGTTATGACAGTGAGTTAGAGTGTAAGTGTGTGTGATTGAGTGTGAGTGTGTGAGTGAGAGTGTATGTGAGTGTGTGTGAGTGAGAGTGTGTGTGAGTGTGTATGATTGAGATTGAGTGTGTGTGTGTGATTGAGTGTGTGTGTGTGTTTTTTGGCTGATGTGTTTGTGTCTGTGGTATAGGAGCGAGTGGCAGCCATTTTGTTTTTTCAGGTACTTGGATAGTGGTGGGTGGGCTGGATAGTGGGGGCAGGCCAACTCCCTGCATGATTTAAATCACTCCCCCAATGGGAGCAGCAACTCCTCCTTACTTAACCCTTTGAGTGCCAGAGGGGTATGCAACGCATTGCAAAGCTGGTACTCAAAGGGTTAAGTTATGGTAACATAGCAATATAACACACAGTGTCTCCAGGGACGGCCCTAACATGGGTCCCGGTGGGTCCATGGACCCAGGCAGCACTTTGACTGGGGCGGCAATTTGCCGCCCACTGTATGTCTGTCAACCTGACTGAGGCTGAGCCAGACTAATCACTGTCACAGCAGGCACGCTTGGCAGGGTGTCTCCTGCAAAAAGAAAAAAAGCTTGCCAGCAGAGGCGCTGACTTAACAGCCACTCTTCAGGCGGGCTGTCAGCTTGCGCACAGACATCCTCCCATGTTTCCTCTCTCGCTGCCCGCGCTGTACTGAGGTCAGAGCGCCGGGATTCACGTGGGGTACGTCCTGGGTGGGCAATGGGGCATGTCCTGGGGTAAGTCCTGGGTGGGCATTGGGGCATGTTCTGGGGTAAGTCCTGGATGGGCAATGGGGCATGTCCTGGGGTGCTGGGGTAAGTCCTCTGGTGGGTATGTGCTGGGTTACGTCCTGGGTGGGCAATGGGGCATGTCCTGGGGTGCTGGGGTAAGTCCTGGGTGGGCAGTGGGGCATGTCCTGGGGTGCTGGGTAATTCCTGGGTGGGCAATGGGGCATGTCCTGGGGTGCTGGGGTAAGTCCTGGATGGGCAATGGGGCATGTCCTGGGGTAAGTCCTGGGTGGGCATGTCCTGGGGTGCTGGGGTACGTCCTGGGTGGGCAATGGGGCATGTGCTGGGGTAAGTCCTGGGTGGGCAATGGTGCATGTCCTGGGGTGCTGGGGTAAGTCCTGGGTGGACAATGGGGCATGTTCTGGGGTGCTGAGGTAAGTCCTGGGTGGGCATTGGGGCATGTCCTGGGGTGCTGGGGTAAGTCCTGGATGGGCAATGGGGCATGTCCTGGGGTGCTGGGGTAAGTCCTGGGTGGGCATGTCCTGGGGTGCTGGGTACGTCCTGGGTGGGCAATGGGGCATGTGCTGGGGTAAGTCCTGGGTGGGCAATGGTGCATGTCCTGGGGTGCTGGGGTAAGTCCTGGGTGGGCAATGTGGCATGTTCTGGGGTGCTGAGGTAAGTCCTGGGTGGGCATTGGGGCATGTCCTGGGGTACTGGGGTAAGTCCTGGGTGGGCAATGGGGCATGTCCTGGAGTGCTGGGGTAAGTCCTGGGTGGACAATGGGGCATGTTCTGGGGTGCTGGGGTAAGTCCTGGGTGGGCAATGGGGCAAGTCCTGGGTCAGCAATATGGATTCTGGGGCATGTTTTAATGCGCATCTGGCAGTGGCATATTTAATGGGCAAACTGGTTGTGGCATATGGAGGGAGAAGAGAGACAGACAGAGGTTGGAAGAGGAGAGAGACAGACAGACATGGAGGAGAGAAAGACAAAAGAGGAGAAGATACATGAAGATACATGGCAAAGAGACACATGGGGAGAGGAGAGACACATGTATGACATGGTGAAGAGAGAGACAGACATGGGTGGGATGGAGGGAGGGAGAGAGACATGGGTGGCATGGAGGGAGAGAGAGACATGGGTGGCATGGAGGGAGAGATAGAGACATGGGTGGCATGGAGAGAAAGAGAGAGACAGACATGGGTGGCATGGAGGGAGGAAGAGAGAGACATGGGTGGCATGGAGGGAGGGAGAGAGAGACATGGGTGGCATGGAGGGAGGGAGAGAGAGAGACATGGGTGGCAGGGAAGGAGAGAGAGAGACATGGGTGGCAGGGAAGGAGAGAGAGAGACATGGGTGGCATGGAGGGAGAGACATGGGGGGGGAGACAGACATAGATGGTATTTTATAACTGTCCATTTTTAAAAAATTTGCAGCAGAGTTAGCACAGACACCACTTTAACAATTTCATAACCAGGGATGTCTGCTCCTGTACGGTTAGATTTTATAATCCTTTGAGTACAGGAGCAGAAAATTCTAACCCTTTGAGTACAGGAGCAGACATCACTGGTTATGAAAGGGATAAAGTGATGTCCTATGTGAAAGATTGCTATCTAACACTGCTGCAATTGCAAAAAAAAAAAATGGACAGTTTTAAAATATCATCTAAAATGTGCAGTTCTTCCATTTGTCTTCACATTATACTAACTGCACAGGGAATGTAACCAGAGGAGTTGGTTGGCTTTGAAAGACCTGGGGCTTAACCCTTAGTGTGCCAGAGGGGTATGCAGCGCATTGCAATGCACTGCATACCCCTGCACTCAAAGGGTTAAATTTGCTTAGAGCAGCCATACGGGAGTGTTTTGGTGGGTGTAGTGTGTGTGTGGGGGGGGGCAGCATTTCATCCTTGGACCCAGGCAGCACAATGTGTTGGGCCGGCCCTGGGTGGCTGGGGTACGTAGCAATATGCTGAGGGAACAATATGCTGAGGGAACAAATAGAAAGTGGTGTTTGAGGCTTGCCCTCTGTAACATACAGCAAAGCATTTCTCTCCCTTTAAGGAGAAAGAGTGGGAAGCAGGAAGTGGAGGAGTGACAGTTGAAAACAGACAGTGAGGTGACTGAAGAGGTGAAAAGCGTTAAATAAAAGAGTTGCTATTAAGTTTATCCCTGAGTTTGTATTTTATGGAAACATTATACCCTCGTACTGAAACAGAGTGTATGGAGGGTTACAATTATCCGTGGGAGGTGAAACAGTGTGTTTGTGGGGTCATGATCCTGAGTGAGAGTGTGTGTGGACCAGGAGAAGTTATTGATATCCCCTACTTCAGGAGCGAGTGGCAGCTATATTTTTTTTTGTCAGTTGGATAGTGGTGGGCGGGCTGGAGGGGGCGGGCCAACTCCCTGTATGATAAACATGCCCCCATTGAATCACCCAATGGGAGCAGTAAAGTCCCCATTGAATCACCCAATGGGAGTTGTGTCTCCTAATGAGACATAAATTATGTAATGAGACATTCTGTTCAATGCGAGTTTCTTTTCTGAGGAGACATAAATTATGTTCTGTGTGTGGGGTACCATAAATTATGCAATGAGGCTTATTCTTTTATATATATAGATTTCATATACATCATCATCTAAAGCCATTGTAGATCCACTGCAGGATGAAGGCCTTCTCAGCAAGCCTACAACAAGTTCGGTCCTGTGCCTTTTGTTGCCACTGTGCACCAACAAATTTGGTACACCTACTGTATCTTTTCTATATATAAAATCTACAAACACTGAATGGATTTGAGGGCAGCACCAGTGGGTCTTGTTTTCAGAAAGATTTATTGGAGAATAAGGTAGCACATATGTTCAATGTTTCTGTCACAGAGACCTTTATTAAGACATCTTGATAAAGGCCTGTATGATCGAAACGTTAACCGTCTGTGTCACCATATCACAGAGACCAGCACACTTATTCAGTACTTCCACTGTCTTCATAAGCTGCTGGAGGCACGACTGAATGGCGACAAAGGCGGACTAGCATTGTATCTCCCTCTTGCTTTCCCTCAATAAACTGTTGACGTTGCAGTGCTAATTGCTAGCATTAACTCTATGTTCAAATGGGTGAATTGAATGTGGGGCTGCTACTGCTGCATTCCACTTGCCCACTTTACCATCTGCTTTCCCACTAGAGCCAGTTATAGGATTTTGGGGACTGAAAAGTTGTGATGTTGTCAATAATTTAATGGCTGATACACGCCAGCAATTACATATACTGCGATTAGCATTGCACTGTCACATTTGCCACCATGAATCGCCGCTCTCAGACATATGCTTCTTTGCAGACCTTCAAATCCACAGTTTTCACCAGTCTGTATTGATAATAATATGGAAGTTGCCGCATACTGCAATGGGCTGTGCCAGCATGCATTGCAGTAGTCTCCCATGTGAACTTCCTAATCCTATACCAATGCTATGCTTGGTACAGTTACTCCATTGATGCTCTGATATGAACTGTAAACATAACCTAATGCTACATTTGAAACAATGATGGAATTAATTTATGCAATAACCATATCTAAAGAATAACTATGAAAATATGAACTGGTACATAGTTTTAAAAGCAGTTTACAAACATATCTTGGGACACTTTTCTGCTGGACAGTAAAATCACAGCACATTACAACTGTGTATAGCACTGTGAAAGATAGCAGCAACATGGGACGATTAACATAAGAGTCCCTATGTGGACTGCAACAGGAACCAATTCCATAGAGGGAAAACCAGAGGGACAGCTACACCATCAGCATTGTCTCCATCTCCCTCTCCCAGTCTGCCTCTGTCTCACCATCTCACATCACAGCCTGCCCTGCACCTCTGGAGGTTGTGTTACAGCATGGGCAACACTGTGCAAGTTAATATACCAGTGGTGGAATCTCCGCAAACATCATTATCACAGGTTCTAGTCCCTGGCAGTGTTAACTATCTGCACTGGACCAGCGAGGCAGATTACACTCTCAACATGCTGTGGAGGCCTTCATCCTGCAGTGGACTGACAATGGCTGCACATCCTATAATATAAAAGGCCAGATGTATGTTTTTCAGATGCAGTCATGTGCAGTAGAGACTGCCTGTACGCACAGAATGCTGGTCTGTGTACACAGGCTTTTGCAGTCATGTGCAGTAGAGACTGCCCGAATGCACAGAATGCTGGCCTGTGTACACAGGCTTTTACACTAGTATATGTATATATATATATATATATATATATATATATATCTGTGAAAATTGCTGCAGAAATCTCCAGTTTCTGGTGTAGACAGTTTCTGGTTCTCTGTTAGCCATGCCCAGGAGTGGCAGAAAGGAGGAGTTACGCAAAACTCCCTATTCTGTGCCCAATAGGATGGATGCGGTTGAGGAGTATGCGTATAGCTCTTTCACAGTCTCGGCAGCCATGAGGACCAAATCAACGTAAATTCGTTGTGGGCCGTAATTAACACTTACACACACACTTACACACACTTGCACTCACTTGCACACTTAAACACTATACACACACAAACACTCACGCACTCATACACATTCACACTAAGACATACTAACGCACAAACATTAACACACATACTTTCATTTGCATATACACACAAGAACACACTCAAGGACACAATCTATCTCACATAGTCTCACTCACACTAACACTCACCTTCACACATTAACACTCACACAAACATTTTCACGCTCACTGCTGGATGGTTATGTAAAGAATTGTTTTGCAATGTGTTTCACACCTCTGGAACTGAAAGGGTTAAACAATGAATACATATTTGTAACATGTCCTACTCCATATGTAAATACCTTAAACCTTTTGAGTGCCAGAGGGTGCCAAAGCATTGTAAAGCAAAGTGATGGTTACCTCTGTCACTCCAAGGTTTAATAAGAATAATATTCTTAAAAATAAAGTTGTTGTTTTTTTTTTTTACTTCATTTGGCATGAACATTTGCTTATATAAACTACACCTTTATATTACTTGACTTTTTTAGTAAGTAATGTTCTGCACAGAACAGGTATCTCTTTCTGGCCTAGGTATTTATCTCCAGTTTTATCTCTAACTAATTAAATTTACAGAATGAACTTTGTTTAGTGGTTTGCACTACCTCTTATTCATACTTGATTTAATGTTTCACATTCTCTCCTCATACAGATCATGAACTCTAGTGAACAGGGCTTTCATAATTCCTTATATCAGTTTGGGCTTTTGTGCTTTATATTTGTTATACCTCCACAAATATACAAGGGTTTAAAAGTTGTCTTCTATAAATAACTGATATCAATATTAGTGGTGTACATTTGTATGATGTATAGGTCTATATTGTGATATATACTTGAGTGTGTGTCAGTATACATCTGTGTATGTAATGATATATAGCAGAAAAAGAAAAAATAGTAAGCATTCAATCTCTCTAATAGCATACAATTATACAAATATATGCGTGAAGGCAGAAAACACATATTTATATATATCTATATATATATATATATATATATATATATATATATATATATATATATATATATATATAAAACATATATACCCAACAATAAAGATAAGCAGGCACTCACAGGATTTAAATAAGTGTTCAATGTATTGTTAACGGTTCATCCTGTGAGTGCCTTTTTATCTTTATTATTGGACATGTCAGCCTTTGCTTAGCACCCAGACACAAAGTCTTTTAAGTGAGAGTGCTTCCTTTACTCTAGAGTATATATCTACAGAGAGAGAATGATATCCAACCCAGGACCAAATATAATACCAGAATAAATTGATAGTAGTACTTAATATGTAAAAAAATATGTTGTAGGGTTTATCCTCCTGAGTAAAACAAAGGTACTCCTACTACTAAGAGATGTTTTATTCAGAATTTATTACATCTGATATTTTAATTTTATAGGTGCAGTATTGCAGTGGCCTGAAATTGGACAATGGAGCTGTTGCTACACCATCCTATGGAGATTTATGCTCAACTTACCAGAGCTGTCCATAGGATGATGTAGCAACAGCGCCACTGTACACTTTCAGGCCACTGTGATATTGCACCTAAAAAATTCAAGTTTCAGCAGTGGGATTACCCTTCTTTTACATAGGGGGAGGGTTATACCCTACAACATATATTTTTTTTACATATTAAGTGTTATTGTTCCTTTAAGATATGACCACCTATATATAATACAAAATATAAATTAAATGAACTAGAAGTGGATCTAGCAACTACCCGCAAGGCCTGAGTGTCATGTAAGGACCTAACAATGGCTAGAAGGAAGTAAAACAAAATTGGAGAGTGTGCTCTCTAATAAATAATGGGATATTTACTAGAAATATAGATACATAGGCAAAAAACAAAACAAATAAAACCGAGAACAAAGAACAACCAATAATATCAATACTGTTAATTCAATATGATGAAGAGTCTGTCAATATGTCATTTAATATAATGATGACAGCTGATAGCAGGTAGAGAAATATCCCTTGTACATTCCCTGAAGTATCTTTGACAGATACAAAACACATCGAATATTAAGTCAACTGATCATATATTCACACATTATCTGCCTATGCGTGTTATATCTATTTATATATCAAGGAGTCGGTCCCAAATAGTACCATAGTTTATTAAACCACCGAGATACAATTTCTACCTCTGTGCCCACAGTCAATATTATATTATTACTTGAGGAAGATACTACACATCCAGGACAGGAGAGGATCCTACACACTATAAAATACAAGATCCCTGCCCTCTTCAATCTTCCATTGATACAGTGACGGTTCAATCATTATTTCATCATACATGCAGTGGATGAGAGAGGTCAGTGCATCATATCTCATCTGATCAATAACAATGTTTTAGTTTTTAATTGAATAATTAATTTATCCACTTGTTTGTAGATTTTACATTTGGAGATGATATTGTTGGACTCTGCATTATATTGAATTAACAGTCTCTCTATCATTGGTTGCTTGCATTCCATAAATTTATATTTGTAGTAAATATTTGCAGTCTCCTATTTGTTTCTTTTTCTTCAATGGAATGATGTATACCTGTGTAGTTATGCATGTCTTTGTCTACAGCTATACATATATGTGTAAGAAAAAAAATGATATATATACTGCAGTGTGTAAAATTTCTAGGCAGGTGTGAAAAAATGCTGTAAAGTCAGAATGCATTCAAAAATATACATTTTAATAGTTTATTTTTATCAATTAAGAAAATGCAAAGTGAGCGAACTCAAGAAAAATCTAAATCAAATCAATATTTGGTGTGAGCACCCTTTTGCCTACAAAGCAGCAGCAATTCTTCTTGGTATACTTCCACAAAGTCAGGGATTTTGTAGGCATATAGGTCTCAATTCAGTTAAAGGGATAGTAATGTTTCATAATAAAAACAGCTCTAATTAATCATCATAGTATTTGGACTTTGGAGAGTGTTATTTCAATTCTGTCAGAGTTGTAGTTCCAGAGTAATTCAATGAC